>OU862924.1:18251789-18933964 GCA_917880885.1 Limnephilus marmoratus
CGCAAAATATAGTTTTTCCTTCTTCCGTTCATATTCTTTGTTTTCATAGAGCCTTTTCATAAAGCGTGAATATGTTATAGAAGCCTCCTTTTTTCGATAACTACTCTAGATTTTTATTTTTTGCCCCACCCTAAATCAAAACCTGGCTACGCCCATGACGTTTTAATCGAAACTACGTTTTTTCAACCTGGTTGACAACATTTTAGAAAAACTACACACCCGATTTGCATGCAAATCCAGTCACTATGGCACCACTTAGGATTTTTTTATGAAGGGCCCCCTTTTTTAATGAACAATGAAAATTTTCCATAAAAAATCGTAAATAACATTCGCTGGTCCGCCATTTTTTAAATTTTGTTAAGATATCAAAATCCCCCTACGTGGTGCCATAGACATTTAAGACTTGGTGCATGCAAATCGGAAGTACCTACATTTTTTTTAATATCTTGTCAATTAGCCGAGCTATTCTCTATATTGAGATAGATCTCGGGCGAGATCTCCTGTCAGATTTGTGTGATTTTCTTTGGCTGTTATTTGCTCTTTCTATGGGCCGATGTCAAAATTTCAGCTGTAAGCTGACACGTATTTTAGTTTAGGTCGTTTTATACACGAATTCCTGCAAGTATGCATAATTATTTATTCATTTAACAGCCATAGAAAATCACACAAATCTAACTGGAGATCTCGCCCGAGATCTATCTCGATCTCACAAAAGATAGAAAATGGCCCAGCAGGTTGAAAAACGTGTTAAAAAAAACTATGACCACTAAATAGTGTCATAAAATAATGATTTAGTGACACTATTTAGAGGCAATGTTCTTCAAATTACTTCTACAGTTCTCCTTTCATAATATTTATAAACTACCAAGAAATATTTTAAGCGATTGGATTTTAAAAACTATTATGTTTTTAGAAACCGCTTAAACTACGCTGTATTCTGGATGTTTGGGAACCTGGGTTCACTCTTCCTGGACGGATGCGAAACCTGGATACTAAAAAGGGATTCTTGATTTAAAAAATCATCCGGATAACATTAGATTCCTTCACATTCAATGCCCAAGTTAGAAAACCAGATCAACTGCATTGGGGAACTGGTGATATCAGATCTGTCAAGAGATATTAAGACTGCCCTTTTCGGACCTCTACCGAGTGGAAACCAATAAGGATTTTCAAGATGTGTTCCGGAGAACAGACCTCTGGAAGATTCTGGGAAAGAATGTAGACGTAGGCAGTGCATGGATAGGTAATACCTACAAATAAAATTATACGAACGGCGCGTGACGAAAAGGTCAAAATTTTTTTTCAAAACTGTATATAACCATTTAGAATCTTCCCTCTTGGCCATACCTAATGAAAATTAGTATCAAACATTGTCAACTAAGAAACCTCCAAACTTTCCATATTCCTTTCCTAAGAGTCAAACTTCTCCCAATCTCTTGTGCGATCGATTCAACTTTGAACCTCAATATCTCATTTTCACACAAATAATGGCGGATTGAACCTTGTTCTGAGGGCACGACTGGCAGGGATGAAGGCGTTTCTTAGTGGCGGCCAAGAGGCGGATCCCAATTATTTATCCTTGGCCAAGGACACGTTCTTGGTGTACCTAACCCCCTTATTTGGCTTGGGCATAGACTGGAGCGAGTGAGGTAGTATTGGTTTTAATCGCTGGTTTGTGCCAATTCTGAAATTAGGGGGATGGATGTTTTGGGGACAGAGTAACATACTCTAAGGTTGGGGACATGTCCTTGGCTAGGAATGGAGAATGGGAATCCGCCGCAGGGGTTGAAACGCCGATGATGATGCCGATACATGTTAATGTGACACTCAACATATTTTAAGTGGTGACAGGACAACTCAGAACCATGCAACTTCTACACCTCCTTTGAAAAGTCAAAAGTAATGAAAAAAATTATAAAAAATTAAATGAAAATATAACTTTGTAAAAACACCACTATAATATGTATATAACCAATATTATCAACATTTTTCGAAAGCAGAGTTTTCTTCGTCAGGTTGATGAGTTAAATATTAAAAATAACAAAAGACGAACAAGTATAACTATAGACAAAATATTAAAGAGAGGGGTGATTAATTACTTCAAAATATCATAAAAAAACAATAATAAAATAAAAAAATTAAAACAAACAATAATTGTTGGAAGTCTAAGTAACAAAATAAATTATTATAAATGTAAGTAAATGAAAATAATTTTAAGATTTGACTATGAATTGAAAAAATATTTGGTTATCAATAATATTTAATTGACTATTAACACTTTTTTCTAATTTCTAATTTTTCTCCAGTTGTGTTTGTATTTTTGTTTGCTTTTATTTTTAATAGTAATTTGTTTTCATTTACTTGACGCCGCAAAGCGTATTTGCAAAGTTTGAAGAAGTAATTATAAAAAATTTGGTTAAATAAACCTATATATAGCCCATAACCTAACCCAACGTAAGCAGGTTGGGTTAGGTTTTGGGCTATATTTATTTTTTGTAACTTTTAATGACTTTCAAAGGGGTATTGAAATTTCATGGATCTGAGTTGTCATGGAACCATTGTAAATATCTTGTCTTCTTCTGATGGCCTCTCCTACCAACAATTTGCTACTATCGGGGCATTATCAAAACATACCCAATGCTATAAAATTAATTTTACAAATGTTTGATTTTTTATTAGGTTGTTTACAAATAAAGACTTAATTGTAATGTCCGATGAAACATAAAAAAAACCGCACGAAAATACCAAGAAAGCCGCAAGTTTCCATGGAGCTCCTAGTCAGCGCTGCAGAGACTACCGGAATATTTACATCATACTGATACAATCATCGGTCCGTATTCCCATTCGTACAGTGATTCTGAAATGTTGGACAGTTACAATTTTAAGTAATTTTCAACAATATTTTTCGATGTAATTATGTACTTACCTACATATTTAAATTTGAAAAAACTCGGTAAGTGCTATATTCAGCTTATTTAAGGCACCATGACACTGAAAAAAAATGGTATTTATTATTTAATTTTCTGAAAAATGCATTTGTTAGGAATGCTCTCACCAAATGTTTTAAAGAAATTTGTAATTTTTTTTTTATGAACGATGAAGAAGTTAACTGGAAGAAATAGTATATAGGTACCTATAAGTTATACCTTTTGTACTAAATGAAAATTTTGTACAATGATTTTGATTTTGATTTTGATGAAAATTTTACATGAAAATCGGCAATAAAATTCACCGGTCCGCAATTTTTCTTTTTTTAGTATCAAATTTCCCCTACGTGATGACAGACTGGATTTTCGAACACATGCAAATCGTATGTATAGTTTTTTTTAATATGTTGTCAACGAGGTTGAAAAACGTAGTTTTTAGAAAAACAAGTTCAAAGTGTCAAGGGCTCTACACACGACACTGCATGCTGGCCTGCAGAGACTTCTGCCGCAGAGAGTCCCTGCATGCGTCTCGTTCTAGCGGCCCTTTAACAAACGAGACAGCGCTAGTTCGCTCAAACCCACGCCAAACCTGGCCTGGCTAGCCAGCATGCAGTGTCGTGTGTAGCACGCCTTACTGTAGTAGGTATAATTCAACATACTCTCAGTTTCAAACGGTTTCAAATAAGGGAACGTACCCAGGGGCGGCCCTAGCTAAATCATTAGGTGGTGCGAAATCTCTTGGTGGCGCCCCCCCCTCCCCTTACAAAAAATAGAGCTCTTTCTATGCAGTTATGCAACTTTCATCAAGTATCTAGTAGGACGGATGAGAAATAATAACAGAAAAATATATGTTTGATTTCATTTATTTAATAAAATCTGCGAAATCAATAAAAACACTACAACACAACGTTTCTTGCTTCTGCGCTTGCGAATCTTTTTACTTGGGTAATATCATTCTCAATTCATAAAATTGCAAGATCTGATAGTCTTTCTTGACACATAGCCGAACGTAAGTACGTTTTAATTAGTTTTAATTTACTAAAGCTTTGGCGACAGTTACAGGGATGTTCGGCAAAATCCGAAGCGCTGTCCACACATTCGGGAATATATCCTGCCAATCATTTTTTAGTTGGAAGAACTAGTAGTGGCTCTGCTGAGTCAAGATTTTTTATTAATGGGTTTGGGCTCAAAAGTTCTTCAACCAATTCGCGACTAGAGACATCACATTTTCCCCATCGGTTAAAATGATTTGCAAATTTACACAGGCTTTTTCTAATGAAGGCTTGTCAGGAATTATTTTGATGTTATACAAAAAAGACCATGAATCATTGAATTTAGATAATTGTCCAAACCAATGACCAATGCATTTTCAATTGTATCTATCATAGGGTAAAAGACGTTGATTTTAAACAGTTCTTCGGGATTTGTTGGTGCCTCATCTGCAGCTTCATATTCCAATAATCGCTTCTTTCTTCGGGATCGGACTGGCTTAAACGTAGAATCTATCCCAGCCTGGGAAGCTATTTCCTTAGCAGTTATTTGAGCAGACGAATAAGTCCGGTACTGCTTCACAAATTTCGAGCAGTTTTTCAGCAATTGCGATGCGTTTGCTAAGTCCATAGTTTCAGACTGACATGACCTTTCAGACCTTCAACTTGTGTCTGAAGTAGCCTAATAGGCGACCAGTCGCCTTTTAGATTTTTCGTCGACGATTCTCGATTTGAGTAGCTTAAATGGCGAAAAATCGCCTACGTTGGCAACACCGCTTGCTCCCCGCACCGACCACATGATTTAAGCACACGATCGATAGATATTCGATCAGTGGTCGGGTGTTTTCGGCGCCCCCTTATGACGGCGCCCTGTGCGATCGCAACGCTCGCACCGCCCTAGGGCCGCCCCTGAACGTACCCATACTACGTGACCAACAATTTCTTTAAAACATTCGGTGAGAGCATTCTTAACAAAAGCATCTTTCAAGAAATGAACTAAGAAATATTTTTACAGTGTCCTGGTGCCTACAGAGTATTTATTTTCATTGCACTTTTGTGAAGGAAGCCGTTGTAAACCTTCCAAAAGCTATTCACTCTCCTAATTAAAGGGTTCTTAGTTCCAGCATAATAAATGTAATGACTGCTTGTGGGGATGGTTCGTAATTAATTACGAATGATTACGAATGACCTAAAATATTAATAACTAGCTGGTACCCGGCATGCGTTGCTATGCCATTTAATAAAGAAATTGTTTCTCCCTGCGTGTCCTTTCCCATCCGTCCCGTTCGACTTCCGTCTCCTCTTCCTCTCCCGCGTCCCCTTCCCCTCTCACGTTCACACTCCGCATCCTCCACCTTCAATAAACCCACTCCACTCCCCCCTTCTCCCATCCCGCGAACCCCCCTCACGAGTTCCCCTCCCCCCTCTGGGTTTCCCTCCCTTCCTTCCGCGAACCCACTACCCGAGTTCTCCTCCCCACTCCTCCCTCCCGCATTCCACACATTCAGTTTTCAAACAGCACGCGTGCCACCTTTAGCAATATTTTTATACAAATTTCATAATGCCAGAGCTCACCAGTAGTTTTATACAAACCTTGTCCTGACAATAAGGAACACAAAAATAAAAGAATTATCCAATTTGGTGCAGTCGTTCGGAAGATATGCGCATACATACATTTCGGCGATTCATTTTAATTTATATAGAAGATAGAAGAGAAGATAGAAGAAGATAGAAGATAGAAGACAGAAGACAGAAGACAGAAGACAGAAGACAGAAGACAGAAGACAGAAGACAGAAGACAGAAGACAGAAGACAGAAGACAGAAGACAGAAGACAGAAGACAGAAGACAGAAGACAGAAGACAGAAGACAGAAGACAGAAGACAGAAGACAGAAGACAGAAGACAGAAGAAAGAAGACAGAAGACAGAAGACAGAAGACAGAAGACAGAAGACAGAAGACAGAAGACAGAAGACAGAAGACAGAAGACAGAAGACAGAAGACAGAAGACAGAAGACAGAAGACAGAAGACAGAAGACAGAAGACAGAAGACAGAAGACAGAAGACAGAAGACAGAAGACAGAAGACAGAAGACAGAAGACAGAAGACAGAAGACAGAAGACAGAAGACAGAAGACAGAAGACAGAAGACAGAAGACAGAAGACAGAAGACAGAAGACAGAAGACAGAAGACAGAAGACAGAAGACAGAAGACAGAAGACAGAAGACAGAAGACAGAAGACAGAAGACAGAAGACAGAAGACAGAAGACAGAAGACAGAAGACAGAAGACAGAAGACAGAAGACAGAAGACAGAAGACAGAAGACAGAAGACAGAAGACAGAAGACAGAAGACAGAAGACAGAAGACAGAAGATAGAAGATAGAAGATAGAAGATAGAAGATAGAAGATAGAAGATAGAAGATAGAAGATAGAAGATAGAAGATAGAAGACAGAAGATAGAAGATACGTACTTCCAACTCCAGTAAATTATTGGCAGTATTTACAACTTGGCCGATAGAGGCGCTAGTGTAGTATATTCGTAGATTTGAAGTTGACATTCCTTTCAATGGCGCAAATTGAATTTATTTAGTAGGTACTTGGCGGCGGTGTTTTGGCTTTCTAATTTGTATTTTCATCAATATTGATAAAAACCAGGGCCGGATCTACGAAATCTGGCGCCCTGTGCAGTAGGTACCGATGGCGCCCCCCCCCCTACATTTTTATTTTGATTAAAAATTCGTTCACCCCAATTTTCTTATTTTTTTATTTAATTATTATTTTTTTTGCACTAATTTATCAAATAAAATCAAGACATATTAAGGGTGTAACTTTTCCAAGTGACCTGGCGGTAGCTCTCACACTCGTTTTTTTTTAAAGAGAGGATCGCCAGGAGCCCTATACTCTCTGGATCTATTGGGTAAACATAAATTATGGTGCTATTTTAATTATTTTAGGAAAAACTCTTTGCAAGTTATGCTTTAAAATAATACAACGAATTGTTTGTTTGTGCCCGTACCATGATTTAAAATATAGGTTACGAGACAATGCAGGTGGTTTCGCTGAACTAGGTCCATTAGACATTCTTGAGATTTACTGCGTTTATGTACCTACATACCCAACGCGAATATTAGAAAAAGCAAATACAAATACGATCTCATGGCAACGTACAACACACAGGCAGTCCCGACGAGAGACAGTGAGCAGTGATAATAAGAATATAACCTCAAATTTGTGCCTTGCATTTCCCCTGTGTTGAGCAAACAAACACTGACGTATGGTATCGACGGCTTACGAACAAAAATACCGCGCTGTGATGGTTATTGAATTTGGATCGCACCTATTCGTCGTAAAAGACGGTAAAAGATATATGGAAAAATAGATCTTACGTTTAAACTAAATATATGGAATTTGTAAAAAAATTCTGTAACTGACTATAAATTCGTAAGCCGTTGATACCAACCAGATGCGTGCGCATTCTGTTTCTTTGGAAAGTGTTGCTAGAGCGTAATAATTATTTCGTACTATGGGTAATTTTTAAACGATTCAGGGAATATTATAACTAAATTCAAATACAATATTTATTTTCTCACGGGCGCCGCGGCGCCCCTTCGGAGTTGGCGCCAGGTTTTTGCACGTTTTTGAACGTATGGCAGATCCGGCGCTGATAAAAACGTACAAAAACGTCCCAAGAATTAAATTATGTATGTGCAGTTTATGAATGTAATGGATGGAACAAATTTTGACAGGTTAGTTGGCGAAATATGATGTGAGTTCGTTAAATCCTAATAAATGAAATGTTCTCGATTAAATAAAAAATGGATGATACCATGAAAAATATAATTATAAAAAATTAAAGGTTATATCAGCACATCTGTGTTATTAGTTCCGTATAGCATTCTGTGTTCGTGTTGAAGTTATCTAATTTCAATATACCTATATACCACATCGTCAAAAGCAGTAAGGTCGTATGTAGTTACCTAATTTAAAGACGATATCTATAATTTATTAACCTAAAATAAAGAATAAGTACATTTTTCCCAAAATACATTAAAATGTATAGGAGGCGTTAGTATAGCGTTCTACCATCAGAATGTATGGGAAATGTCAGAAATTGAAGGTAAGAGTATATATATTAATATTTTAGGGTATTATTTAGTAATTTTAATAATGATCAATTAATACAATTAGCATAGGTGCCCCGGTTCACGGGGTGACAATTGTCTAGGTCTTAGCAGCAGATGCATCTGCCTATTTAATGTCTGGCGGCCCGGATTTGGAGAGACTGCGGGAACTGAGGGAACGAACCCATCCTACGTGACACGTTTAGGGGGGGGGGGTCTTCAAAATGTCACGCTTGGTGCAAATGAGCGGCGGCGGGCTTAGGTTTTTGGTCACCGGGGGGGGGGTTAAAAATTGCAAAAAGTTGGTCACGTAGTATGGGTACGTTCCCTTACCTCTCCAGTAGGACTGTCTCGCTTTGCACTGCATTGGGAGGGATGGATGCATGCGTCCGTCACTCCTGGACACATATCCAGATTCTTACCCACCCCTCATACCTCTTTTCTTCCCAGATCCTCCTCTTCTTCTTTTCATAAAAAACCCTCCACACCCCATCGTATATACCTACCTACTTAACGATCATAAAACAATCATTGAAGAAATGTCAGGCTTGTGTCGTACCTTCATCTACATGTCCTACAGTACTTTGAACCTGACCTACCCTAACCAACTATTTCTGCACTTCTTTGAACTAGACTTAACCTGATCTTAAAATACTAGTTCTTTGAACGTAACCTTGTCGCAGATCTTTGAAACTAACAGCAACTCTTCCAATAATTCTTTAAACGTTTGAGATTCATTGCCAATTAGATATCAATTTGTTTTGATCCATCGTTATAATTATTCCACGCATCCTGAGTCACATTCGGATGGCACTGAGTTGACAATGAACACTAACATTGTACCTACTGTATACCCAGGTAGATACATATAAGGACAGTCTGACCACAAGAAGTGATGTTCTTTATGCGTAGAATTTAAACTAGATTTATTAATTTTCCTGTCTCTAAATGATAGTATAAAAGGAAGCGAGACTTCCATTGACTGTGCACTTTGTCTTCCGCAGAGGAAGAAGATAGTGTCTTCATTGAAAATACACATAGTTTATTATCTACAAACACAAGATGAAGACCTTCGCTTTTGTGCTGGTAAGTGCAGTTTTGGATTAATATTTACATAATTAAGGTCACACGTTAATCTAATGGTTTCCTGCACGATTACCAGACCAATAAAAAATAGCTTTATAGCCATGGTCAATATATTTTTTATCGCGTAATTTTATGTTGTGATTTGGATGCCCTCGATTTTTTTCTGATTTAGAAACATCTCGATTGCTCAAAGTTAAAACTTGAAAAATATGGCAATTTCATAATATATCAGTCATTCGAAATTGCAAGATTTATTTTTCAAAGCATGTTCTTCGATTGATGCGGATCAACAACACACAGCAACTTTTTTCAACAACCGAACAGACCAAATTATTTATAATTTTTTAAAACATTTGGCGATCTTAAATAGTTTTCAATAAATTTGTTTCTAGTTACGGTTGTTGAAAAAAATGTGAATATAAGAGTGTGTGTGTGTGAATATAAGTTTTTATCGGGTATGTAGGTACTGTCATTCAATTTCAGAAATTAGTCTATCTGCGCGTTGTCATCGACAATTAGTCTATCTGCCGAGTTTGAGCTTGACTTTCAAAATTTGCATTCACTCATTCACGAAAACAAAATCGAAATTAAAATATATAATGTGTTTAAAAATAATCAAAGTGGGTATAAATACGAAGAATAATCAATGAACTTTTGATAAATAAATAATGGATATTGGCTACTACTTCAGGTATTCATTACATTAGGTATTCACTACTTTCCACAATTAACCGTTTAGGTATGATATACAAAGTGTCCGGTAAGAGGTGGATAACCTTTTAATTGTGAATGAGGGACCCCAAGGTTTGGTAAAAGGACCCATGTTTAGTAAAACTGACATCTTTTCTCACTCTCTTTAGATGGCATGGTCTTTAATAATTTTGTCTGTTTTTTTTTAATATTGTTCTTGAATAATAGTGTTTTTATCAGAAATACATTACTATATTGCTTGTTGTAGTCAGCTGCGCTTCACCTCTCTTACGGAAACTTTACAGAATTTGAACAATTCATCAAAGTTTCAAAAGTTTAAATTCATGTTCTGTGTGTGAAAGGTCTATTCAAGTTCTGTTAATATTTCATCAAGGGCTGTTTTTTTTTCATAGTACTTGGATAATAGCAGAACCTGAATTTGAACTTTTAAATTGATGAATTTTGAATTTTCAAATTTCAAATTTCGTGAAATAACCCATCCTTAGTGTTTTAGCCATACTCGATCCACCGCCCACAGTGCGGATTTAACCATTTTGGTTATACATAAATTAACAAGCGTCTGTGTATATAATAATTTTTGTTTTAGTTTTTGGTGGTGTCTACGGCTTTAGCCGCGCCCATGGAAGATAGAGAGAGTGAGGGCGTCAAGGGCCTAATAAGTCCATTCTTCAAGTCTGTCTTCCACCATCACCACCGTGGCCCGACGAGCACCATGACTCCCGAGGACAACACAGATGACGGTCAAAACATTCCTGCCTTGTTCACCCCATCAGAAGAAACTTCGACAAGTGATGATGAGACGGTGACCCCGTCCGAAATGACAACGAGTGCTGATGACCTTCCCGCAAGTGCTGGAAGTGTACCAGTCCTTATTCCAATAGACAATGATGATGGTATTGCTGATTCTGGAAATGTCCCCGCTGAAGCAGGAGCTGATGTTGACCTGACTTACGCTGCTTCTGAATCGAAGAACGAGCCTGATTGCTGCTTCAATAAGGGAATATATGAGCAACCCCATTCTCACGATACTGCTGATAGTGCGGACAGTGAGAAAGGTAAATACGTTCATTTTTTAATAATAATTAAAGGCTTTATTGTTGACTAGCGGTAAGAAAAAATATGTCTTAGCACATCGAACTATTTTTCTGGGCTTCAAAATTTGACACAACGAGTAAACTTCTGATTGTTGTAAGACTTCTCATAACTTGGCTACAACTTGATAGAGGCCCTTAAAATAGGCACTATCGTACAGAAACCCAATTAGATACTTATTACTTAATTAGATCAAGAGGACCCATAGGTTCATTCTGTGCCTAAGTGTAGCTTGTTGTAAGAATCCATAGGGTCATTCTGTAAGTAAAATAAAGTGACGATAAATTCGGCATGACCTAAGTGTAGTTTTGCTATTTACGATTAGGCGGCAAAAGATTTCTCGTTTTTAATCCCAGTAATATGAGTGTTTTCATTTAACATTCTTTACAGAACGATAAAGTTTGTTTGTTTTTCCTATCACAGATCAAAAAGAAGAGGAGCCAGCCGAATCGCAGAATTCTTACGACAAAGTCATCCCTGACACCATCATGGAGGACATCCCAGTAGAAGCTGAAACTTCCGAATCTGACTATAAACCAGACGAAATCAGCAGAGAACTCAAACCTCCTCACCAAGAGAGCACATGGGGAGACGCTGAACAAAAGGACGTCGAAGAAGGAGAAATCAAAACAGTCGAAGAAGAACAACCTAGACCAAAAGAGGGAGAATCCAGAGAAGATGGCACCATTTACAAGAAGCCAATTGATTCTGGAAGAGGGTTCATCAAGGGAGGATCGTACGTCCCTACCTGGTCGAAATATTAAAAAGTAGCCCGCTGTGATTTTGTAATTTGTGATTATGTTATCAACTCTAAGTCAATATTGCAAAAATGTTTATACCTAGTTTTTAAGAAATAAAAGTTTGTGTATTGAGGACGATGGTGAAATATTTTTATTAGGTAGTTTTTACGGAAATTAAAGCAATCGAGAAGATTATTAAATTTATAAATCAAGTACAAATCACATATCGCACAACCTGCCTGGAAACAATGGAATTCGAAATGGGGTACGTAGGACTAGGGAAGAGTAGAAGATGGGGTGGCTTTGGCTCCACAAAATTTATCTAAAGCAACGTGCGATTCTGAATGGTGGTCTTTCACCAGGGCAATTCTGAAAATATCTACTATTCTGGAATGTGGCAAGCAAACAAGAATTAATTTTTCATTTAGTAGGTATTACGACCTTCATAGTACCTACATACTTAGGTTATTTATTTATTCACTTTGCAAAAACAGTATGAAAACCAATAGGTATATTACAAGAGCGATTTAAAAAAATACAAAAAATATGTCAGTTACATGTAGGCACCTACTAGATAATATTATGTACCTACATATAATCATATTATATATGTGAAATTTAAAGGATACTTCGTGCTTAAAGCTGTTGAAGGACATATGGAAAATATCGTCATCACCATTGGTAAGTTAGTCCTGCTTCTGTGAAGAATCAGAAGCCTGTGTTAAAGGCCTCGCGCGACATTCGTATTTTATCATTACATTACATCATTACATAGTATAAAATGAAGTCGCTCAAAATGTATGTGCGCTTGGACATTTCCAATGCCTTTGACCGGGTTGGCACCGAGGACTTGTCAACAAACTGCCTTCTTACGGACTTCCCGCATCCTTGTGTACCTACGTGGATTGCCGACTTCTTGAGGGAGAGATCGATTCAGACTGTAGCCGATGGTTTCACCTCTTCCTCAAACTCGATAAATGCTGGCGTCCCGCAGGGATCGGTTCTGTCTCCGACTTTGTTTTTGTTGCACATCGACGACCTCTTGTCATGTGCACCAATTCATTGTTACGCGGATAACAGTACAGTTCATGATAGGTTTTTGTTTGACAAGCCCCCGAAGGGCTCACAAACTCCAACAGCTCGTAGGGCTTTGAACTTTGAAGCAAAGAATGGACGGTTACCTCAAGAGTGTTTTCTCTTGAGGTAAGAATAATCTCGTCGAATTTAATGTTTCAAAGACCCAATCTTGTCTGATTACGTCTAAAAGGGATCGAAATGAAAATCTAGTCTCTTTCAACGGAAGCAATCTTCCGAACAGGCCCTCCATTGAAATGCTTGGTGTAACTCTAAGTGACCAGCTCAGGAATGGGAGCTCCATCGAAGTCAGAGTAAAGTTAGCCTCCCAAAAACTGGGCGTACTGTACAGGGCCCGCAGATACTTTAATAGTGCACAACTGCTAACCCTGTACAAATCACAAGTGCGCCCCACGGTTGAATTTGGCAGCCACCTCTGGTCTGGAGCTCCAAAATACCTGAAAAATACCCTCGACTCTGTGCAGAAACGGGCGGTCCGTTTGATAGATTCTCCCATCTTAACAGACGGATTGCAATCTTTAGAGCACAGGCGTCGGGTGGGAATGCTATCCTTGTTCTACCGGTATTACAATGGAAGATGCTCCGAGGAACTAGCATCATTGATCCCTTCGGCACCGGTGCATAGTCGGGAAACACGCCAAACGCGTGCCCAACATTTGTACACAGTTGACATTTGTCACATGAGAACGGGTCGTTTCTTCGACTCGTTCTTGTGTTCAACAGCTCGGCTGTGGAATGATTTGCCGGCCTCTGTGTTTTCTCCTTCCTACAACATGGGTCTCTTCAAGACCAATGTTCATTCCTTCCTCTCCTCAAAAAGACACTCCACACAGCATCCCAGATGACATAGGCCCTGACGGAAATTATTTTCCTCAGGGCCTCCTGTGTGGAGTTAATGTAAAAAAAAAGATCTTTTAAACTACGCAATGGATTTTCATGCGGTTTTCACCAATAGATAGAGTGATTCAAGAGGAAGGTTTATATGTATATTACATGCTTATTATAGCAGAGAAAAGCCGAGAAATTCAAATATTCAATTCAGGCAGCGGGCAGGGTAATGGCGTTGTGTTTCGTTAGCCACAGCAACGTGTGGCCGGTAGTTGATAATAAACCGAAGTTTATAAGCCTTCAGCAGTATTTCGGCATCCCTCCTAGAACTAAGCCTGCAGATACCCAGCATTCCCAAGATGGGTAAAAACCCAACTCTCTCACGTAGAGGGTAAAAACTTATTTTGTACTTTCTTGAACAATAATATGTAGACCGTGTTCTCAGGCCTCCATGCCTGAGGCCCACTCTGGAGTATACTACGCGGTTAAGTAAAGCAGCCCAAAACTGCAACGTTGGTCTACTCCTTTGAATTGTGAAGGTAAGACAAAACCCAACATCTTTGTTACGTTCCTACCTATTTGCAAAACAAAACAGATTGTGCAATTCACACGCGGTAGAAGTGAAACCTTCAGAAAACTAAAGTAGACAAGAGTGGGTAGTTTATGAAGCACCGCACAAAGAGGAGACCAATTATATTAAATCATTTTCTCGCTAAATTCTAAATGCTAAATCGCTAATGCTAAATCCCATAGATGTGTGTGTTTGCCGCTTTTTAGTGTTGCTGTTTTTCGTTTCATCGAGTTTCAAATCAAAAAGGTGCTAAAGAAGTTTTCACTTCAATCATATCTTTAATTTTTAATTCTTAATATATTGATTAATATTTGAAGTCTTAATATATTTATTACATAATCTCATATCTAGACGAGTCGGAAAATTAAAAATTATTAGTCACGACACGCTTCGCTTAATAAGTCGTCAATAGTCTCATGTAAATTTTAAGACCCTCAGAAAACGATGATCCGGAAGTCGTGGTGGCTCAGTAAAGGAGATGCCCTTGTCTACTCTTCAATGTGGAACCTCAAATAGGCTTCAAAGAAAAGGCCACGGGGTTCATCCACCATAAGTTCATTTTCGCCATTTTCCGGAACAAACAATCCGGGTTTTCGTTCCGGGTGTAAAACTGTCGATGTCCCGAATATAATTAAATACATTATACACGTAGAAGTCTTTGTCCCTCTCTAAATAAATATCCTCTCTTCTATCAAGCGTTATCCAAAATTGCCTCCCCTCCATTCAACATCTCATCTCTTCTAAGTCTGAACTCTACTCCAATCTTCCATAAAATTCTGAAATTTGCTCATTTAATTAAAATGAATATATAAATTCACCTTTTCTTTCTCTGTAATTATAAATAATGGCTTATAATTCCCTTGAAGGGTGAAAGCCAGAAATAATTGACAAAAAAGTGGCGTGTATTGCGCCATGACCAGCGGTGTTTAGGTTTTCAACTTCAGCTATGATTTTTATAGTGTTGTAGGTAGTGACTTCGTCATATTTGATAAATATTGATGTAAAAAATACTATCTACAAGAAGACACGATGTTTTATTATGTAGAACCTTGTAGAATTGTAGAACCATGGCTGATTGAAAAGTAAAGTAGAAATATGTTAAGTATGACCATGTTACAATTGTAGACCGATTGTGACAAAAATACTCCTTTAATTTAGGGGTCGTCCATTAATCACGTGAGGCTCGAAAGGGGGGGGGGTTCGGAAAAAATCACGAAATATCACCGGGGGGGGTGTACACGTGTATTTATTTTTCGTGATAATATTTTGAAAATTTCAAAATACTTTCTATTAAAAAAAATACAAGGGGGGGGGGGGGGGTTAAAAAGTTACTAAAAACATCACGTGAGTAATGGACGACCCCTTATTGGAAAAATATAATTTCTTATATGACTTCAGTTTTTTCTCGTTTTTCGTAGGTAGGCACAGCTTTTAATCTTTTAGCTCCAATTTAGGAGGCGTGTATGGGAACCGTTCGTTGTATAACCAACACCTCTGCCATAGGTCACCCGAAGTCCCGAAGTGATTCGCTACGTTTGAACTTAGCAGGGGTGCTCGGGTTCATGGGGGTAAGGTTTGTCTGGGTCTTCGTCCCAATGCGTCTGTCCAACAACTTTGTGGCAGGCCGGATCGGGAGAGACTGGTTGACGGAGGCATTTTGACCTCTCCAGCAGTAATCTCTCGGAACATGCAAAGAACCACAGTGGGAGAGATGGATTCATACGTTCGTCACTCCTGGCCACAATTTCCTCCAGATTCCTATCTCCCCCTCGTAGAATTAGAACTTTAACTCCTTCCTTTTCAAAAAATACCCTCCACACAACAAACCCAAATATGACATAGGCACATAGAGAAATTATTTTCCTCAGGGCTCCTATATGGAGCAAACGTAAAAAAAATATTTATGGGACTGCACACCATTGCCACGATGAAGAGTTTTGCTCTATTTGAAAAGCAAATTTTCACCATGTATTCTCATAAATAAAATTCCAAGACACATGACGACCAAGCAATATGAAGAATGTGCTGGTGTAATAATTGATTGATATATATAATTGAATATGTGTACCTTTGTTCACAGGTGGTTAATAATTTAAATGCATAACGTAAGCATCTTACGCCCATTTAGAATTTGCATTCCACACATACATACAATAGAAGATAGAAGTGTCCGACATCAACTAGGAAGAATGTAATTACTAAATAATAATCAGCACTGTACGGCGACAATGGGACTACCATGATGAAAGATCTATAGAAGGCAAGTTTCAACGGTCGAGGAAACGTTTCTTTACTCATCAATGATTTCTAATAGACGGAAAGCTTGCTTCAAAAATTCAACATCATTTTATACCAAACAATCTTTTATCAATTTGGGAGGAGGGTGTGGGTACCGCCGCACCGGGAATCGTTTGGTGTCTTAATTAAGGCTCCCGGGTTCACGGGGTGAAGTTTGCCTGGATCTCGGCGGCGTCTGCCGGGTCTGCCCACAAGTTGCACCGCAGTGAAGAGATGGTGAAGGGATTCATACGTCCGTCACTCAGTGACACATTGAACCCCCGATTTCTACCCACCCCTCATTCATTTTTCCTTTCCAGAACTTCTTCTCCTTCCTTTCCTAAAAAGACCCTCCACATCCCCAAAGATGACATTGGCCCTGAGGGGAATCATTTTCCTCAGGGCCTTTTTATGTGTGGAGCTAAAAAAACAAACATAAAAAAGAAAAAAACAAACTTGAAAAAAAACCAAACCAACAAACAAAGCATAACACATTTACTTTAGCTGTGATTTTTGGGTTTCTCGAATATTGAGTTTATGGTAGTCTGGCAACTGAAAACCGTTACCTACGTTTGGAAGGGGGGAATAAAAAAATTTTGAGAAAATTAAATAAAGTTACTTCACAGTATGAATAAAATTACGTCATATGGTAGCGGTTTTTTATTAATATTTACTACCACTTTGTAAAAAAAATGGTTAAAAGTGTTGACAGACTATTTGCTTATTGTTAAGATAGTGCCAGTCTGTTTCAAACTTTTTGAAGACAACCAGAAATTCATGTCATTTTATGAAAGCTGAAATAAATTAATTTTGATTGTATATCTTTGTGTTTACATTTATGAACACGCCAGACTAATTATTATTGAAGTTATTAACGCGTTGCAAGACTGGTAATAGCACCCCCCACACGCCGCTTCGCAGCGAATGAATCCCTGAAACCCTCCCTTTCCCGAGAAAAGTAAATACTAAAGACCGATGGGTTTACTGCGCGGTTCACTGTGAGACTTCGCTCTCAAATGAAGAAAAAAAATGAAGTGTCCGACCGAAACCGAATATTCTGTGTCTGTCTCAGTTTCGGCCGATTCCGAAACCGAAACTTTTTTAGACACGTTAAAAATCGATTGTTTATTGTTATTTGGCTTATTTTTTACACTTATTCAGACAGTTAACACGTGTTAAATTAAATAAATAAAAAAACAAAATTATATGTAAAAAATATATATATTGCTTCTATAAAACAAACAAAATTTATAAAAGATAACAAAACATGTCAACTTGGAGAAAATTTGTCAATAATTAACACTCACTATAAAGGAAGGACTTCATTAAATGAGTATTTTAATTTTTACTGCGTTTACAATCATAAAATTATTTTTATACGGGTTAAATGAAATAAAAAACAATAATTGAAGTATGTAGAAAAAAAATTTTTTTTTGATAATACTGCTATAAAACAAATCAAAATTAAGAAACATGTCTACTTCTTGGAACAAACATTTGTCAATAATCAACACTTAAAGTAAGGAAGTCATTAATTGAGTATTTTGCTGATGATGGCGGGTGACATACGAACTCACCCGAAGTCAGCTGAACGAAAAGTTCCAAGAAGTAGGTAACATGTTTTTTTATTTTTTTTGTTTGTATTTTTTTTTGTTTGTAGAAGTAATATTAAAAAATATATAAATTTTTTCACATACTTCAATTATTGCTTTTTTATTTATTTAATTTAACACGTGTTAACTGTCTGAATAAGTGTAAAAAGAGCCAAATAACAGTAAACAATCGATTTTTAACATGTCTAAAAAAGTTTCGGTTTCGGTTTCGGCAGATTTTCTGCCAAACTTGCCGAAACCGAACCTTCGGTCGGTCACTAAAAAAAATTAACTGAAGCCTCGTGTTACCGGTTTCTGACGTGATTATTACGCTAACGCCTGTACGGTTGAAATCTAAGAACCGTTCAGGGAGGGGGATCTTCAAAATACCACGCTTGATCACAATGAGCGGCGGGGTGCTAAGGTTTTTAGTCACCGGGGGGGGGTTAAAAATTGCAAAAAGTGGGTCACGTAGTATGGGTACGTTCACTGACTCCCCTGACGAGGGGAGGTGGATCTCGATGAATAATCGAAGGAGGAAATTATTGATACAACATAGAGAAAAAGAAAATCTTCAATGCGTACCACTTTGGCACAAAGCCGGGCCCCCTCCGAATTGGGAGCCCTAGGAAATTTGTTGAAATATTTATTTGTGAGTCCAATGTCTGCGCATACCATTTTGGCATCTAAACGGAGCTCCCAATGAAGTGGGAACCCTAGGATATTTGTTTAAAAGTTCTCTCCATGTCATGTGTCTTCAATGTGTACCATTTTGGCAACTAGCCGGAGAGCATACCGAATTGGGGGGGCCCAGAAAATGTGTTGAAATATTTGTCAAAAAAAAAGTCAAATACTGAATGCCTAGGCTCTGTATGTTTAATGTTTATGTCGGCGGCCGAACGTAAAATCGGGCAGATCATGATGCGCCTAGCCACATCGTAATCTGCCGCCATTTCACAGCGTACCGGTTATAAGTAAGGCACATTATTATTGATTATTGTCGTACGAACGTAAATAAAGCGCAGGCAGCGCCTCTGTTTGTGCATTTTACAACTCTTATTTGAATGTGCCTAAGCGAATAGCAAGGCGGAAGTCGGACGTTCATCTTCGACCGATACGCCTAAATAAATCTAAGTAAATCTGCCTTTCCGTGATGTGCCCCGGCACATTGTGAAATGGCGGCAGATCACGATGTGGCTAGGCGCATCACGATCCGCCGGATTTTACGATCGGCTGCCGACATACCTATACATTAGTAAGTGTGAACAAATCGTAATCCAAATTTATTTACCCACTAAAAAACCTATTTATGATTCGCACAATTTTGAAGCTTGAATTATTAAGTGGAAAGAAAAAAATTTCTGCTCGGCTCAATCAAGGAAAATAACCACAAAAGTTTTTTAATACTCCACCAAAAGCTGAGTCGTACAAAAATTGGGATAGAGAAGTTTCCATAGACAATTTCCTTGTGTATTATTTTTGTAAATAATATTTATCTCGGTATTTAAATTAGGCAGGTACATGGCAGGTAGCTATTTAAAATTTCTACAGGTATTTGTTTGTTGGGTCGTTTTCTTTTGCTTTTCTTTGAACACTTCTACATCTCTCCGTTTTCTTATATGAAAAATGTGTTGTGGTGACTTTTAGATTCGGATCGCCGAAAATGGCTGAGAGAAGGCCGCCCGGGAACAACGATGTATTGGATATCCCGGAAAACCGCAAAGAATACCGTACAAACAATGAATTCAAAACTTTTACGAATTTCGATATGTTTTGTGTATTTTTTTCCATGGGAACCTTTGTTGCCGATCTCACAACAGGTGACCTAACTTTTGTTTATAAGTTTTGAATTTGTAAAGTTTACTTTTCTCGCTTTATAAGTTTGGCATGAGGTCACTTTGAACCAAACTTACCTCATCACTCAGTGCAATTTTCAACTTTGTTGTTTTCGTCGTAGATATAATTTTAGTGGCAGACTATTGGAGGAAGGAACACTTTTATTGGTCTCTTGGGACATTCCTTTTGATCCTGGTGCCTGCCATATTAATTCAGCTATTTTCCATGAGATGGCATCTGATGGACGAAGCTGTCTCACTGTGGCACTGGATCACTCATGTCTTCCTCGTTGGAGTCTTGCACAGGTACGAACATCAGGCGTAAACTATACTATAGTCTTTCCAAACTGACTTGATATTTGCTCATACATCCCTATCTGTAGTATGTCCTAAACTGACTTCATATTTCCTCATTATATTACAATTACATCTGTAAACAGTTACTGTTCTGTAGTGTTTACTAAACTGACTTGATATTTTATAATACGTCTGCAGTCTTTCATAAACTGACTTCTTGGTTTATAAACTGCTCTATAGTATTTCCTCAACTGACAACCCTTCAGGCTTGACCTTATTTTGTTGGAGGGTCAAAATATTTCTGCTTTTTAATAAAATCAAAATCAATGAAATACTTCCGAATATATCCGTTTAAAAACTGTTTTTGGAAGATGATAAAATACTTTTTGTTCATATGAAGCAGATACTTTGTGATGTGACATTATAATTTAAAATAAAACAATACTAAAACCTACTTTACAAGACTAGTAGAGTAGTAGAGTATTATACTGCCCTGAAGAAGCTACGGCTGTAGCGAAACCCGGTCAGAATAAAGTATAAAAAATAAAAGTGGTGTTTACAAAGTTATTGTTTTATTTTAAATGATTAAATACGTTTTCAAATTTTATAAATCGAAATAAACATATATATTTTGAGGTATAAACATTTTGCATGGTAACATAAAAAAGTTTTAAAAATTGCTCACCTTAAGCTTTTTAAAATTACTGATACATATTTTATTATTTAGACAAATGTATTATAAACGTTATTGTCAGCTAATTTTTGGTTGTTCCATGTAAAAATAATTAATAAAAAATTCCCAAAGTTTCATAAATTTTTTTCAGATTGTCATTCGAATTGGTTTCATAAAGGTGTACATTTTACTTATTTTGTGGTTAACTTTTAGATTTGAATATAAAGCGTGGTGCTTTCTCTTTTTAATTTAGTTTATATCACATTTCTCACTTTGAGAGTTAGGCAACAACAATTTCTAACAAATTCTATGAGAGTCGTTAGAAACAGTTTCTATAAGACCTGCACGAGTTGTTCCGAAAAGCAAACAAATTAGCCTGACTTTAAAGAAGTTAATCTATAAAAATATTATCAAGAGTTTAAAGAAGTTAACTTCGATGGCGATGATTTAATTCCAGATATACCGTAGTGCTGAAGACTGGGTTCGAGGCCAGGGAATCCAAGTCGGCCCACGATGTGCAGAGGCTGTACCTGCAACAGAGTGACATCTGCATGCTGCACCTCTTTGAATCTTTCTTGGAGGCGGCCCCACAGCTCATCCTGCAGCTTTACATCATGGTGGTCATGAGAGATTGGCACTTCTTCACTGGTGAAATTAGATTCTTCTTTAATAATCGCTTTAACTTTTGAAACGCTGACGCAATGTATGTGTTTTAATGAAACTCAATGGATCACATATGCGATATCAGCATATGGGGATAGCCGCCAATGGATCATGTATACGAGGATCATTCAAAAACTAATATGTACCTCCTAATTTTTTCTCCTTTTAATTGTTAACAAATTTAAACAACACCACACTATTGACGATTAATTTCTCAATTTTTTAATATAATCTCGGTCTTCTTCCACAGTTTTGGTACATCTTTTAACACGGGCATGTATCCCAGACACACGGTCGTTTTCACGGCCTCCTCATCTTCAACTTGAATCCCACGATGAGCTTCTTTTAGCACTCTGAACAGATGGAAATCTGATGATGCCAGGTCAGAGCTGTACGGAGGATGAGACAAAACTACCTATCTCAGTAGTATGACGACTTGTGTGTGGTCTTGCATCATCATAGCAAAAGAAGGACATCCGTCATACCTTTTGTTGGGTGAACTTGCTGAAGACGTGCTTAAAGCTTTTTAAGGGTTGTGACGTATTGGACAAAATTCATTGTGCATCCCTGCTCCAAAAAATCAACCATAATCACTGCACTAATCCCTCTGCATCCCAGAACACTGTCGCCATAACTTTCCCTGCCGATCGCACAGTTTAGAATTATTTTAGTCCTCGATGAGTTTGTGTGATGCCATTCCATTGACTGCCTCTTTGATTTGGGTTAAAAAAAAATGAACCCATGTTTCGTTTCCGGTCACAATTCTTTTCAGAAACAAAGTTTCAAAAGAGTTTCCTCTAATTCTTGGAACCATGTTTGATGGTGGGCTGACATTTCATGCTCATATTCAGATGGCCTGTCGAACACTATTGAGATTGCTGAGCTTTGTTCTACTCACTTCAGGGAATTTTAGAGTTATCCTGGTTATAATTTTATTCAATTCCTTAGTAAGAAGTAGACTTGAGAGTGGGTCAGTAATTTGGAGCCCACACCAGGTAAAGTTGAATTTGGAGCCCAGAATAAATTTCTGAGATTTTTCTACCTGAGGAAGTGTGGCTACTATACATAATGTGTATTGCAATTTATTTTAAAATGTCTCAATAAAATTGATAATTTTATAATGTTTTTAAAAGTATAAAAAAAAAATATTGAATAAGTTTCGGCATCCTATAATCTGACACTCTTTCCAAATGACCAGCCTATTGCAGTCTTTGAGACCTACAGATTTTCACAATGGTCTTATATTATTGTTCTATGTATAAGATTTTCGAGTTCATCTTACATCTTTATCGTTTTGTAGGTCGAAAGATTTTTTGTAGCTCAAAGACTGCTAGCTTAATTTCGTCATTTGGTATTAGGATTATGCACCATGTTTTTCAACCGTAGGTAGCAACTGGTTTTATTTTCATTTCATAAATGAGTAGTTTGGTTCTTAGTCAGAAGGGATGAGTTAAAGATGCCAATTGAGTAGTTTGGTTCTTAGTCAGAAGGGATGAGTTAAGGCGATCCACTAGTTCAGGAAAAAATCGAAATCGGTCGAAAAAAAATCGAAACGCCCTTTGTGGGAGGAGTTTAAAAATACTTGAGAAAAATCTTTTGGAAAGGTTGGAAAAGGTATTTGAGAGTTTTGTTTTACAGGTTGATTTCGTAAAGGCCTGTAAAAAATATTAATTCCTGTTTTACGCATTGTTGTAATAAAACGGAAATTTTAAATTGATTTCACGAAATCAAGCGACACGGAGTGATGCGTCCATCTCCGGCTCAGTTCGGGGCGTGACTGAGGTTTGGCGACTGTGGCGTGAACAGTAGTTCTTCGGAGGACGCCATAGGGTTCACTTTGAAAAACCGAATTCGTCGACTAGCGGCCGTATTGTTAAATAACAACGTGAAAATGCATACTTTTTTTTATTTTGGGAAGATTGGGTGTAAATATCAACTTTTTTTGCGATCATTATAAAATAAACTGAATTTGCCACATTATACAATGAAACCATAACCGAAAAGGGGTTTATAAATAGGAGAGTTTGGACTTGAAAGTGTGTTTTTTAGACCTTATACTTTATTTTTTTAAAGGCTTATTAAAAGACTTATAAAAAAAATTACCGATATTTTTAAGGGCCAAGGTATGTTCTACACGCAGTACTTAATTGAAGCATCTACAATACTTCTAAGCGATCAAATTTTCAAAACAAAAACATATGATTTTGTATGATTTTGCATTATTTACTATGGCTTCATCTTAAAGATGCCAATATTCATTGTCTATGTTTTGAAGTCTCGGTATTGGAGAATGGTCATGTACATTAGTTAGTGCATTTATAATTGCTTTTTATATTTGCAGGTCTATCGGCCGTGGCTTCTCTGTGCTCCCTCTCATGGGCCGTGGTGAGCTACGTGCGAGCACTGAGGCGGTCCCGGGCAGGCACTTGCGGGGCCTCCTGCCGCGCGGGCCGTCCGCTGTCCCTGGCGCTGCAGGCCACGTGGAGGGGGGCAATGTTAGCGGCCCGCCTTGCCGCCCTGCTCATGTTTGCCGTGGCCTTTCAGCACTGGATATTTACTCTATTAGGTTAGTAATCTTATGATGTTTTAATTTAAAATCACTTCATTAATATGTTAAAAAATAGAATTATACCAACGCATATTGTCGAACAGGTTATGCCTTTTGTAATCTTTTTTGTTTCCATTTTTTGTATTATCTTGTATTTGTATGTTTTTTTTTAATAACTGTTACAATGAATCAAAACTTTTCAATAATAGAAAGAGTATATGCCTGAATTATTTATTGTACATATTTACATTGTATTCATTTATCTATTTATAAAATAAGAAATATATATAGCAATAAGCTGCACATCTCACTAGGGCATTCCTGTATCGAGATGTGCAGTTTTACAACAAAGTTTTACAACAATGTAGTTTTACAATAATGTAATTTAAAAAAAAAAGATAAGAAAGAAACATACACATAAACTTAATAAAAATATTATAATAAACCTACAAAAGCAGCATGAGTACAGTTATTCAAACATTAATAAATAATTATATTCTGTCACCATGTTAGAAAATAACACCTCTTTTATTAACATATATCTCAATACTATTTGGAAAGATACTTACTGCAAATACTCAAGCTCCATTCTAATTACACCTTCATACACTTCAAAAAAAAAAAAAATGACAACTGTGTGTAAATGTGTTGGTACTGTGTCCATGGCCGTATATATACATATTAATGTATTCATGTACCTAGACGCATATATATGTGTAAGTGTGTGTGTGTATATGCCTATGTGTGTATGGATGTGTGCACCTGTATATACGTATGCGTATGCACTCACACATATAAATTTTAAAATAAGGATATGTATCTTCTCACAAACTTATCCTTACCCAATTCTTTTTCTCTTTACTAGTTTTTTATTATAACTTTACCAATTTTCAACATCATTACATTACTAATAGTTCCATATGTTAACAATAGACTTCACTTAAAGTAAATATCCTCCATTGTCACCATGAAACAGGCAGCCGCCTAGTATGGTGATTCAATGTATCCAATTCTATGTAAATGTCTAATTATGTAACATGTATTTAAATAAAAAAAAAAAAAAAAAAATTTACACAATACATTGGCACTCCACTCCCAAGCGTTAAGGCCCAAGTTAACCAGCGAACGGCAGTATGCATTCTGCTTTCTATTAAATTGAGTTGGTCAATCTTTTCTAGGCGTCCATTGGCTGGTGATGACAATGTGGGTAATCCAGCAGAAGACGGACTTCTGCCCGTCACGCCTGGAGGAGGTGTTCTACAACTGCGTGGTGGGCGTCATCTACTGCTTCTGCTTCTTCAACCTGCGCGAGGGCCAGGCCCGCTACCGCATGATCGCCTTCTACGCCGTGATGGTGTCGCAGAACTTGGTCTGCCTGCTGCTCTTCCTCTTCCTTCACCCCGGCGCCATGAACAGGGATCTCGTCATCATCACCTCGTCTATCATTATCAGTGGGACCTTTCTGGGTAAACGATACCTTTTTACACCGCTGTCATTGATATATAATAATAGAATTATTTTTCACAATTTAATAATTTAAAATAATGTAAAGTATTTTTTCAACACTTTCCAAATTGGAAACTCTCAGTATCCCCCTGGTAATAGACCACTATTAAGAATTGAAACGTTGCTTGAAATGGCTTTTGGTGACCAGATCTGAACAGCCAGGTACTTCCTCTTCCCATCTCCTTTCCCTCCCCACTACCGCCAGCCTCACAATGTATCCCAATTCGGGATGTTATGGTCTTACTGGCTCATGGTGGTTATGTTTGTAAGGTATTCACATAAAAAAATATTAGCCCTTTCATTCCTAATTTCAACCTAAAAATTCCACCCGCTAAGAATTCACCATAGAATTTCCATAGAATTCCGAAGCCTAGATGTACACAAGTTCCTTACAATATAAAGCAGAGTACATTTATCGCTCAATTTCTGTATTCTAATTTGTTAATTTTATCACCCAATACTGAGGCCTAAAAAGCATCAATCACATCACAAGATTTAGAGATGAACTTAATAACCCAACTTGATGCAAATTTGTTGTACAAGCAAAACTTCTAAAAACTTTTGCAAAACCAGCGAAGATTGTTCATTTTGTATATAATTTAATATTTTTATATATAATTTCATCAAGTATGTCGTATTGCAGGACTAAGCAGCATGTTGATTTACTACCGTTGGCTGCATCCGGCGGGTCCCATCAGGTGGTGGAGCGACAAGGAGCCGAGCCCCGAGCAGGAGCAGAGCCCCCAGCCCAAGGGAGCCCACAGCAAGGCTGCCGAAAGCAGCGCTGATCCACTGGCCAACGTCACCCTGAGGTCCCTAAAGTCAGCCTGGCATGATGCCTCAGAAAATACTACAAAGTAATTCTAATGCATTATTCATAGTCCTATCTCGGTTTTCTCTAATTTAAAAACCGAATTCCCAACCATCATTCCCCCATTAGCTCATGATGGAAATGATGCATTAAACCTAGAAATTTCAGAATGAAAGACTACGCAAATTGTTCAAACTTTCTGTTTGAGAGTTATTTTTGCTGTTTCAGATGAACAGATTTGTTAATCAACGTATCCATCAACGTTATCATGTCGACGGTCCTGAAAATTGAAAATTGTTAGGTTGGCTTATTTTAATTCCCTTTTAATGATTTAAAATAAATGAAATGCAAAATTTCAAAACAACACTATATTTCTTGATCTCAAAACAGTAAACATGCAGAAACGAAACATTAAACAGCTCTACTACAAAATTGCACATCCGACAATGTTCTTCAGGATCGTCGATCGTCTATTGTATGCAGATCATTATCATCAGACATTAGTAAGACTATTTATAATTAGTGTTTTAATTGACTTTATAGGTGTGAAGAGTCCCCACAGTGTGCAGAAAACTCACCTCAGTCAGACACCGAATGCACTGACAAGAAGTTACTACTCGATCACTGGATAGCTCGTGCCGGGAGCCCCACCTTCGCTTCTGCTCCTATCGACAATGCTGATGCTACTGACGTCACAGGAATAGAATTCTACTCGGTCGCCAATACTCCTGAGAAAAACAACAGAATCCATCCTGATAAAATAGGAAACTTAAATGTATCCTTCCAATTTGAAAATGAAACTGGCAACAGAATAAAATGTGATAATTCCAATGAATCCAATACTTCCATCAAAAACAAAAGAAGAGGAATATGTTCCACAACAGAACTAGGAGTTAAGTTTACAAAAATGGAACAAGATCAAAGTTGTTTGAAAGATATTCCGGAGGGGAATGAGGCCATAGATATGACCGCCCAAAAGCGCAGAGGAATTTGTTCTTCCGGGCAGCTCAAGGATGATATGGAGCGCATGAACTCTCACCGCGACCAACCCATGGAAACCCTCAGGTCGGTGAGCGACGGCTCGGAAGATGATCTCGGCAATGACGGCAAAACTTCTAGTGATTCTTTAAATTTAGATCTAGATCTTAGTTTTAGTGACATAAATAGTTCGGATATTAACGAGTTTAATGAGAATATTGTGCAAAAGTTATGTTTGAGCACCTTAAAGAATATTAAAAATGTCCACCAAGATGCGGATATTCGTAATATTCAGAAGATAGCTCTGGAGATATTAAAAGATCTGTACAGCAAAGGAGGGGTGAAGGATGATCAAGACTTAGAATCAGAACTCAGCTCATCAGTCGGTCGGGATCTAGAAACTCCTAGTGAAGTACTGTCTGCGCATGACTACGAGAATATTTGTGCCGTGAATATCGCTAGGGAGGCGTGGGGCCTGCGCTCCTGGCGGGGCTGCTCCGACATGGGTGGCTCCCCTCCCCCGGCCCCGCCGCCCCCCACCGCCCTCCCAGCGCCGCCCCGCTCCCCCCCCACCCCACCACAACTACATTACCACTGTAGCCTACGAGCTTGCCAAATGCGAAGACAGCCGCTGCCAACTGATGAACACTCCCGAATACCACAAGGAGCCTGAATCTTCCGTGTTCATAGCCAAACCATACGTGGATCAGAATGAGGGAATATTTCCAATATCCACTCCACTAGAACCCATTCTGGAAGAATTGGATGAAATAATAGACGGTGGCAGCACAATGCGAAGAAGACAAAGACACAATTCTGAAAGTGCGCTGGTCGCAACTATTGACGAAATAAGGAATGACACTATCACAGATTCCCCCAGGAATGTGTATCATCGGGCCGTCTGGGAATCTCCGTGTCCTAACTTCGAGAGTGAAACTGAAAAAAATTATACCGATACTTTCCGAAAAGCCACCATGAACAATCTGAGAAAAGTTCTTTGGAAAGAAGAACCTAGAAATGAAGGATGTCCGAGAGATCAAGGTGACCAGAACTTGCATCCCAAAAAGCTGGACTACGCCAAGGAGGAGTGTAGAAAATTTCCCCCGACCAATAATCCTGTGAGAGTTGCTATAAAACCTGAAAAATCTCCTAAAAATATGTGTGAATTTAAATTAAAGAATGACTGTGATGTAGGTAATAAACATTTTAGGAATATGGAAGATAGGCAGAAGGTAGGAAAAAGTAATAGCCATAAGAAGAGCAACGGAGCCAGAGTTCATTTCCAGAAGAAAGACCCCTTCAGGCAGTCGCCCAAAGTCAAAATGGCCAGAGATGAACCCATCACCAAATTGCCTATTGAATTTCAGCACAATTGCTACGAAGAAGTGTCATTTAGATCTCAATTAGTTAAGGATACTACAAAAAAATGTAATATCACTTCAACGGAAGATGTATCTAATTTAGGCATTAGTTCGTCTTTACAATCTCTAATAGATAGAGATTGCCAAAGTGACATAGCTATGCCAAAAACCAACACTGAAACTCGTCCAAATGCCAAACGAAATAATGGAAACCGACCGAGGAGAAAATTTTCATTACTTAGGGAAAAGTTTGAACCAAAATCCAATAAACATTCCGACGAGGAAATGCTGTTTCAAAGTTTGGAGAGCGTTAGGTCGTTGACCCACGAGTTGGATATTACATCTAGTCGAAGTTGTTTAAAGAACAATGCCAATATAGTGTTTGTGAACCAGGAAGCTAAAGTGAGCAAGGACAAGGAGAACCTCACCCCCCCCGCCCTGGAGAGGGGCAAGTGCCCCCTGCCCCCCCGTGAGGAGGTCGTCTTGTCCTTGACGCCCTGTGACCTGCCAATACATAGTGAACAGAGTAGTGCCAATCTCAAAGAAAAGCGAACTATTTTCCTTGAACAAGTTCTAAGTCCGCCCAAAATGAACAGTTGGATTAAAAAAAATTTAAATGAATATGTGAATTAAGAAACGTGTCTATTTTCTGATATTTTATTGTACATTCAACATTATAATACTTTTTTATGTAATAATGAACTGTGATTAAATAAGTGGCTTGCAACACTACTTAAACCTAGTTAATTAAGAATGCATTTATTTATGCAAGTATTGTAATAATGGACTAAATGGATACTTTTTACTAAAATTAACTCCATTATTTTTATGGAGTTTATAGATAGATGAAGAAATGTAAAGATCTGAATGTACACCACCAATATTATTATATGAACTAAGGAATGCCTTCTATGTAAAATTCCGTCCTATTATTTTATAAATGAAAAGTTATTATGTTTTGTCACGTCGTTACATTATGCTTTTATGATTCCATGATCCAGTTGATCATCCCCCAACAGTTGGCCCCTCGGCATACTTATATATAATATGCAGTAATTTTAGGGAACATATGGTACACCAACTCGCACAAAATATAATTAAGTGTCCCGAAGGGATGTGCAGAGAGGATGTACCACCGAATAACATACAAGGGTATAAAACATATTTTCATTGAAATGCATCAGGTATAAAACTGCTTTGTCTATGCGCCCTTGAGGTGATTTCTCACAAAAACGGCGCTATATAAATTAGCCAAATATTATTATTATAATGTACACACCAGCGTTTAAGTACAAAAAATCGGCGCTAAATAAATTCATTTGATATCCACTTACCGTACCAACTTATTTTGGTATTTTTTAAGTCGATTTTAGGTTTGAAATTGGTAAATAATGCACAAATAATTGCTTGCTAATTTTGGGGGGCCAACTGTTGGGTGACCGCTTTTATGTAGTAAGTATGTACATAAATAACACAGGAAAATTAGAAAAACCTTTCTAACACATTTTGAACTATTCTGATTGTAAATATTTTATGTCTAGATTTGCTTTTTTGCATTTTACATTGATGTATGAGGGTGGATCAATAAGTACCCGTGTTAGAAACAAAGAGGCAAGTTTAACCTCTGGGTGGCCACGCCATTTCACGAAATTTCACTAAAAAAGCACCACTTTGAATTTTGAATTGAATGTTTTGTCGATTAATTTTGAGCTATTGTATATTTTATTGACTGAAACACGTTCCTAGAACAATAAACTATGTACCAAAACAACATTACTTGCGTTAATTACGTAAATTAATAGGTTTTACGATGTTTTAGTCGAGGAACACGCATAAACTGTGACGGTTAAATTCGCGACAAAAATGACATTTCTAATGTCACAGATAAAATCGTTTAAAAATATTCTGGTGTTGCAAGGTGAACGAAACTTTTATGCATCTCATGGAGTAATGTTGGCGCAAGCGATTCTGACCCTGTTCTTCATACAAGTTCTGTACATAGAAGGGTCAAAATTGCAGACAAACAGTTTTTGGTCGAAAATTTTATTCAAATTTTCGAATTATTTTCTCGTGCATGCGCATAATACACGCGCGTCTCCGGCCCATTAGAGGTTAAAAAAAATTTTTTTTTCAACATTATCTTCTTTTAGATCGATGCACTTTTCCCAATGTTTCTGCTTTTTCTTTAACCCCTCCAAAAAACGATTTGTCAAACTCTTCAAAATGCGCTTCTGTTTCGGCGATAACCTCCTCGTTTAAACTGAATTTTTCCTCTCGAACCATGTTTTCATGTTAAGAAAAAGAAAGAAGTCGCAAGGAGCCAGGTCGGACGAATATGGTGGATATGGAAACAATTCATTGAGCAATTGCGGCACTCAGAGGCGGACACCTTTCTCACACTAAACTTATCAGGTAAAGAATTATTTGCTGTTCTGTAGGTCATGCCTACGGCCTCTGCTTCGCACGCTTTAGTTCGGCAAACAGCAAGAATCATGTCACGGATCTTATCGACAATTTCCTTGGCAACCACAACCACAAACAGATGTGCAACCATGTTTAAATTCATTGAACCAATATTTCACGGTTTTTATAAACGGTAAAGAGTCAGCATCCCAACTTTGCTCTGATTTCTTTGTATGTTTTTCCATTCAAAAGTAAAAAGCGAATTATGGATCGAGGTTGCCATTTTTCCATTTTATCGAAAAACGCGAAACACGTGGCTGCCAAATAAAAACTAACCTATGAATCAGTCCAAAATTTAGTATAGTATCGTTTGACAGATGGCAGTACATACTTCCCTCTGCAACGCCACCTGGCTTTAAACACGGGTACTTATTGATTAACCCTCGTAAACCATTATTTAGACTTCCATTTAACTGAGCAATAAAAAATGGTTGTTTACTCCATTTTAAAATATATATACATATTTTTTACATATTTTATGTTTGTGTGTGCCAATATAGGGTAAAAATGTAAATGGTAAATTTTACTAAAAATAACATGTTGCAGCCATACACCATTGAAGGAAAATAATTAAAAGAATAAACATACCTATGTTTTATGTTTTGATTTACAGAAAAACTTAGAATTTACATTATTCACCGCATAGAATATTTAAAATATTCTCAATTATACTAGCCAAAATTAATTTTACATATATTTATATCAAATTGAGAGCACAACATATAATACATATGTATGTATTTGTATTTACAGGCAAATCCTTTTAAAGAGACTCTTGCTTGTTCAGGTGGATCAAAAAATAATTTCATTTAATAATAATTTTGTTATTATTTTTAATTGTAAAACTAACGTTTTAAGACAAGATTTTTTATGCATAGCACAAAGGGTAACAATTATTATAAGCAATAATTATCAGCCTGAAACACTCATCCACATTGAAAAATCTTCCGAGAAAAGATACATGACGCCAACGGGACTTGAACCCGTGTCCTCTCGATTGCCGGTCGATTGCTCTTGACCACTGAGCTATGGCGGCTTATCTCATACCCGCCAATCGAGAGGACACGGGTTCAAGTCCCGTTGGCGTCATGTATCTTTTCTCGGAAGATTTTTCAATGTGGATGAGTGTTTCAGGCTGATAATTATTGCTTATAATAATTGTTACCCTTTGTGCTATGCATAAAAAATCTTGTCTTAAAACGTTAGTTTTACAATTAAAAATAATAATTAATATTTGACAAGTTTAAGTATTTCCCCAATAAAATGAAGACATAATTTGTCTCGACGCCACCTAGCGAGGGACTTAACACTTACAATGTTTCTCTCGCAAAAATAAAGTTGGTTGTTTTCAGGTGGAAAAAAAATATAATAAGCAGTAATTGTTGAATGAAACACTAGCATATATTGAATCATTTGGCGGGTACGAGATAAGCCGCCATAGCTCAGTGGTCAAGAGCAATCGACCGGCAATCGAGAGGACACGGGTTCAAGTCCCGTTGGCGTCATGTATCTTTTCTCGGAAGATTTTTCAATGTGGATGAGTGTTTCAGGCTGATAATTATTGCTTATAATAATAATTTTGTTGTTGGGGGGCCATCCATAAATTACGTCACACCTTAAGGGGGGGAGGGGGAGGGGAGTAGAGAAGTGTGATAAGAGGTATGGGGGGGTCATCAGCTCTGTGACGTCACATGCAAAAAAAAATTTATCTATTGTTTTGATTATTTTTAGATGTAAAATTGCAAAATATGTGACGTCCCACTAGAGAGGAGGAGGTCTCTCAAATGTTACGATGTATGACAGGGTCGGGTCAAAAAAATCATGAAATTTGTGTGACGTAATTTATGGATGGCCCCTTGTTAGGAAGCTGAAGTATAATTTTAAACGGAATTGATAAACATTGCTTTACACCTTTGGCCATTTTTGGGATAATTGGACAGTGGGCTGGTGTTCCAAACTAGTTTGTTTATACTATCGGTAAGCACAAATTTCAAATGCATTCTCTTTAAAATGATTTGCCTGTACTATAGTATAAATTTAAAACAATTACGTAGTCAGCACCACTTTTATTGGTTGAAACCATTGTGTGGATAATATACACTAGAAATTTCTGTATTTTTTACCAACACGAGATAAAAAGTACTAATAATTAGTACTAATTAATAAAATGTCTCCAATTTTCAATGGGGTATTTCCACAAACTAGGGATTCTGTTGAAAATGTACGGAATATTTAAAGATTATTTTTCTGATTTTAATAATCCTACTAAAAAATTTTGATTTTTATGTTTTCATTCAATATTATTGATTTTAAAAACGATCTAAAACTGACCAAATCAAAACGGCCCATGGTTGGCAAATGGGTTTGTGACGTCACAAGTGTCGCTCAGCTGAACTAGCATAAATAAACACTGTCAGTGAGCGTCCTCACTAATGACGTCACACAATATCATTTTAGTGGTAATTCCAAAATGGGAAACTTTAACTCGCTGTAGAAAATTTATTCGTCAACGTAAAAATAAAATAAAAATGCTATAATCATCGTTATTTTTCGCTTAATTTTTTTAAGCAATAAAAAAAAACGTGAAAATACCCCATTCAGGCAGCTCTCATCCATAACCAGCAGTTGTCTTCATCTCATCAGTTGGTTTCAACCAACAATAAAGTGATTCTTACAAACAGTTCTTTTTAAAAATATTTTTCCAGAATGTATTTCGATTACTTTATTTATTCAATGTCTTCCGAATGTTTTTTTTTTTACAAATACATGCAATGAAACTAAAACATATTTTATTAAAGCCCACCACATTATTTTAATCATAATATTTAATACTAATAATTGACACTATATTAAGTCCAAGCGAGAGCTCGTAAGTCATCAACAATGTCCTCTTCCTCAAACGCCCTTTATGAAAATGAAAAAGACAAGATAATATAACGATGATGTCACATACAATCTCTTGCTGGGACTAGTTTACTAAGTATTTTGACATATCAACCTCTAGTTTGGTAAATTGCAATGCGCAGTTGAAACAAAATTGTAACTAGTTTCTGCAGGACTGCTGCTGTAGAGGGAGGATTTGGATAGTTTAACAAATTCGTTATTCTAAAAAAAAAAACAAAGTACATAAAGAGTCATTACAATATAAAAAAAAAATCTATTCATAAATGTAATGGATTACTTTATACTTTGGAAATATTGGCTGAGAGTTAAAACAATAATGCTTCCTTTGATCGGGGGCTTAAAAAAGAAATACCAGTCAGTGGCTGAGTGGGCATCATGTTTAGGGCTGGCTAAGTCCTCCATCACAACACAAGCAACATTTTCGGCTTTCTGTGGTGGTAGTAGGAGATTTTCAAATATTGTTGAGTTATTCGTAACCCGGGAATGTTTGTCTTTCTTTTAAAAAAAATTAATGGTATGATTTTTAGTAGATAACATCTCTCGACTTTAAGCCCTCGTAATTTTCCAATATCTACATACAACTTAACACGTAACTGCAGAAATCCCATAAATAATACTGTTAAAACCAATACAAAAAATCAACCTGAGAAAAATAGTTTTTTTTTACTAACCTATTTGAAATTTTCGATGTAGTTACACCATCTCTTGGGCCAACTAGTACATATGTTAAAATTTATCAGACATTTTTTTTTTACTGAGGATTGAACCTTCCTTCCTAGGGACTGTCTAAAATAAGTGAACACCGCTAATACTTAAAAGCCAAATCCTTGTTGGATGAAACCGAGATTAATTTCTTATATTAACTACTGTAAATTTTTAAATATGTCATTCAATTTTTTTTAAATGCGTGTGTGCCACCAGACGAACTATTCTATATCTTTTGTGGGAACGGAGAGTTCTCGACCGAGATCTGCTGTCAGATTTGTGTGATTTTATATGGCTGTTATTTATTTATCTATATAAGGTAGGTTTACATTATATTATTCGATGCCTGTCTCACTAGGGTGTACCTGTGTTGAGACAGGCGTAGAGGCGTTTGCTTTTTCTATGGGCCGATGTTAGAATTTCAGCTGTGAGCTGTCACGTATTTTACTTTAGGTCGTTTTAAACACGAATTCATGCAAGTATGCATTATTATTTATTCATTTAACAACATTAGAAAATCACACAAGTCTGATAAGAGATCTCGCCCGATATCTATCTTGATCGAGACAGATATCGGGCGAGATCTCTTAGTGAGATGTGTGATTTTCTAATGCTGTTAAATGGATGTTAACAGCCATATATTTATATATATATATTTTTTTTAAATAATCGGAGACGGTTTACATATATATATAGTTCCCGTGAGCACTTAGGCCATAGACCCATTGTACTATCTCCCATTTTACCTCATTCCTTTGACAGTAACCCAGTCCCTTTTATAAAGTTCACCAGGATTGTCATTGGAAATGTAGCTATGTCTTCTGGTTCGACAATGTGTCTTCCCAGGTCTCATTTCCCCTCTTCACTCCTCCTTGATTCCCCGAAGGCCCCACGACGGAAGAGGGCTTCATCTCTCCTCTCCACTCCTTAGTTCCCCGAAGGCTCCACGAACAGCCATATAAAATAACACAAATCTGACAGCAGATCTCCGCCGAGAACTATCTCGTTCCCACAAAAGATATAGAAAGCTCGTCAGAGGTTGATAGAATGCATTGTCATCGACGAGTGTAACTGCCGAGTTTTAGCTCAACCGGATGTCGGGAAGTGAAAAAATCGAAATTCAAATAAATGTATGTACTTAAAAATAATCAAAATAGGTATAAATATGAAGAAAAATCAATTAACTTTTAATAAATAAATAATGGATATTGAATTTTCTAGGTTTTCACTACTTTCCACAATTAACCCTTTATGATATTACAGGGTGTCGTTTAAGGGGTGGATGACTTTCAACTGTGGATGGGAGATCCCAAGGCCGTTCTGAAAAAATGAATATCGTTTGTAAAAGTCTCCTAGTTTTCGAGTTAAGGTGATTGTCAAAAGAATCCGTATTCTAATCTTTCATAGATGGAATTGAATATGCCTTTCTTGAAAGATTTGAGTTTTTTTATAAAGTGTTTTTCCTTAAAATAATTTTACGCGTGTCATCTATGAAAAAGTAGAATATGAATTCTTTTGCAATCACCTTAATATTGGCCTTATTTTTTAATTTTCTAATTCTGTCACCAGTACTCGCTCTCTTTTTTGACATGATCACAAATAAAATATTTTTTTAAATATTATTCTTGACAAGTTATGTAGCCCTTCGGTGGACGGCATAGAGTTCACTTTGAAATACCAAATTCGTCTACTGCCGGCCGTATTGTAAAATAACAACGCGAAAATGCATATTTTATTTTATTTTGTGAACTTCGGGCGGAAACATCATTTTTTTTTGCGATTATTATAAAAGAAACTAAATTTACCACATTATACAATAAAACCTTATCCGAAAAGGGGTATATAAATAGGAGAGTTTGGACTTGAAAGTGTTTTTTATAGACCTTATACTTTATTTTTTTATAGGCTTATTAAAATACTTATAAAAAAACTGACCAATATTTTTAAGGGCCAAGATATGTTCTACACGCAGTATTTAATTAGAGCATTTGTGACCACAAAGTGTTGATCGAGTAGTAGAATAATTCTAAATGTAAAAAAATCGAACACTTACTGAATAATAAGTCGATAACACTGAAGCCAAGATGTTTTCGAAGACTTCTCACAAGCCAGCACAGTAAAATTTTTGACATGTACTGATACTAGCGGCCGCCATTTTGATAAAAAAAAACATTTATGTGTTGCCTCACTAATGAAAGTGTTGCCAGAAATAGTGGCTGATCAGTAAATTAAAAAACAATAACATTGTTCCAATAATAAATTAATTACAGCTACCACTTTCACAGATAGCGACGATTTTTTGTTTGAGTATAATAATTTGGCCGCCCACTGTATTTGATTATAGTAGCGACTGTTTATATAGGTGCAACCCGATCTCTGGCAATTCGAAACCCATCGCGTTCCGCTGCCAGAGATCATCCTCATCGCCTCTCAAGGTTCCTTCCTGCGTCACGTGTGCCGCCATATCCCGTCAGCACGACGACGATCGACCGCCTGGACCAAGGTCACTTCTACACCGCCTCGGTGTAGAGCAACACGCCGGCTTCCTGAAGACCTGTGATCTTCACCGCCGAAGCTTCCTGACCATCATCACGCATCAGCAACACAGCAGTATCACTCACGGCACTGTCACTCCGTTCTGTTTCGACCTCCGCTACGTAGCCACAAATAAAGTCTGACTCACATCTTCGACTGAGCCTTTCATTTATTTCCCGTCTCTGCCGATCCGGCCCGTTCCCTCAAATACATTTTTTGACAATTATTTCCAAAATGGGAGATTTTTTAGCCTTCCTTTAGTTTGTTAGCTATTCTGGAATTTTTTTTTACATATTTTCATGTAATATAAATGAATAATAATACATATTAAGTTAACAGAGAACAATTGCTAAAAAAACAATTGCTTTGTTTATCGATATTCAACCAGAACTCATCATGGTAATTTTCCCGCAGTAAGCCAGTTTGAATATAAGGGGTCAATTTTTAGCTCTTGTGTAAATTTTTTTATGGAGGCCTGAGTGCCCAATTGGCTAAAAAGTTGTCTATTTAATAGATATTCTAAAATTAATAGAAAGTCAACTCTCCTTGAAATACCTTATATAATTAAGTGCTAGATACTCTCAGTATTGCCCTGGTGAAATACCACCATTCAGAATCTAAGCTTGAAATGCCTTTAGCCGTGTTTTGTGACCACATCTGAATAGCTAGGTACTTCTCCTCCATCTCCTTTTCGCTCCCAATGCCCTTCTCCGGTTAAAAATCTCACTGGCTCCGGTTAAAAATCGGCCAATCAACTGAGAAAACTTTTACTAAATATGATATTCAATTTTCGGAACAGCATCGAAATTCCCCCATCCACAGTTGAAAGATTATTCACCACTTACCGGACATCCTTTACGTAGAGTTTGGCAAATAAGGGAATGGGCCTGATAGTTTATTTGAAGAGACCAAATTTGTTAGGAGGCAGGGTCAACTGGAAAAATCACCAATCATTCTGGATTCCTGAAGAATTCTGAATAGCTTCGGCAAAGCTGCTCAGTACACGAAGGACAAAGCGCATTCTTTAGTTTTCCAAGCTCTAACAGAATCTGCATCCATGGCTTGAATAAGTCACTTGTGATGTAAACAGGTTCTGTATCTAGAGCTCGACTGTCAAAATAGTGTTAAAACAGGTTCTACATCCAAGGCTTGACTGAGTCAATCCTGATATAACAGGTTCTGTATCTCGATCGACTAAGTCAATCGTGTTATAACAAAATCTGCATCCACGGCTTGACTAAGTCAATCATGTTATAACGGGATCTGCATCCACAGCTCGAGTAAGTCAATTGTAATATAACGAGATTCGCATTCATAGCTTGACTAAGTCAATCGCGTTATAACAGAATCTACATCCAAGGCTTGACTAAGTCAATCGTGTTATAAGAGGATCTGCATCCACAGCTCGACCAAGTCCATTGTAATATAACGAGATTCGCATCCACGGCTTGACTAAGTCAATCGTGTTATAACGGAATCTTCATCCAAGGCTTGACTAAGTCAATTGTGATATAACGAGATTTGCATCCACGGCTTGATTAAGACAATCATGATGCAACAGAATCATGTTGTAAAGGGATCTGCATCCACGGCTTGATTAAGTCACCTGTGATATAATGGGATCCGCTTCCACGGCTTACTAAGTCAATAGTGTTATAACGGGATCTGCATCCGTAATAATAAAAGCTGTGGAATTTTGTGTTATACCCAAAGATATTGAAATATAAGAGATGTGCTATCTGCAGTTTTAACTAGGCGGGACTGCGCTTCCGGGTGTCGCTCATTTTGTTTACCAATTAACGAATAAACTAAACGAACGTTAAACTAAATCAGTGATTCCCAAAGTGGTCCAGGTGGACCCCCAGGGGTCCACGGGAGACTCGACGGGGGTCTACATTGGCGTGATAAAAAAAATGGGGGTCCACAAAATGTAAATAGGGGTCCACGAAAATTTATCTGGTTAAAAAACAAAATATTGGCTTGGCTTTACCTATCAATGTAGGCATATAATACCTACTCAAAAAAATTAAGGGTGCAAAAAAAATCAATTTTGATTAAAGCAGTTAACAAAATAAGTAGCAATGCGTTGAATACCCGTTTATTTTTTATTTGCACAATTGTGCGATGAAAATGATGAAGACTTCCAACGATTGCTCTTATATAAAAGTATGCTGGTTGTCGAAAGCTACATACTTAACAAGATTTTACTCATTTTTTTATAAGTTTTAGAGTTTCTGGAAAGTAAAGATCCAGATTTAACCGTTTCTCTGCCAAGAGCGAGATTTCTCGCATTCTTGGCCGTGCCCAGCAGGCCGGCCATAGAAAAATAGCGAGTTATCTCGCTATTCTTTGAGCAAGATTTTTTTTTTTTTTTTTTTCAAGATTTTTGCCAAGTCATATAAATATCCTTTCAAGGTGTAATGTTTTTAATTTATAAAAATAAGATTTAAAAATGTTTTATTTTTATTAAAATTCATGGCCTGCTGTTCACAGCTATACTCCTACATACTGGCATTTAAAAGGTTAAAAGAAAAACTGATCAAATTGTAAGCAGACATCGCGTGTTTGTCAGATTTGTTAAAATAATTACTGACATTAACTTGCAGGTTAAAAGGGACAGCCTAAATTTTATAAAAAACATAGGGTGTCATTTCGGCTTTTCTTGGAAAATGAAGCAAAATATTGGTTGGTGCGAATTCTCCCAGTTTCCAAACTTGTCACAGGCAGAATTTCTTGATGAGGATATTCAGACGTACATTCAACATTTAAATGCCCTCCACGATAACTTCAAAAATAGATTTGAAGATATACTGACGATGGAAATACCACCATGGATCATAAATCCACGTGATGAAACGGAAGTGGCGAATGTGGTATTACAAGAGAAGCTACTCGAGCTTAGCACCAATGAGGAGCTGAAGGTGAAGTTTAAAAAAAGGCTATCAAACATTTTGGCTGCAGGCGGAAATACCCGAAAAATATCCTGGGCTATGGGAAATTGCGAGAAAACTTTTGAGAGCATTTCTTGTCATACCTCGTTGAGAAAAGTTTTAGCGTCGTTACAAACCTATTAACAAAAAAAAAGCAGATTGAACATCCCAGAAGAGGGAGTTTTACAAATATTCCTTACAAAACTAAAGCCAAATATTGATATTTTGTCGTCAATCCATCAAGTACATTCCTCTCATTAAAATTATGACCATTTTTTTTGTTGATTTGTATTGTTGAAGTTACGGTACGTTATTATTGTTTATTTTAATTCTATTAAGTCTGTAATCATATTATTTCAATAAATAGAAGACAAGTAAGTATACTATTTTTCTTTTTATTTTACCACTTTTCACACCAAATTTCTATAGATCTAATCTTCTAATTTTTTAAGTTTAGGAATATGGTAGAAATGAAGCAGCAGGGGGTCCACCAAAACCAGAAAAATTTTTGAAAGGGGTCTACGAGAAAAAAAAGTTTGGGAACCTCTGAACTAAATGAACAAATTCTTTCCGTATTCAAACTATATTGTTAACCAAAAATAATGCAAACCTTCAAAAAATCGACAAAATTAACAAATTCTTTTCGTATGCAAACTACTCCGATTAGGTAGTAGTCCGCCGACAGTCATGTGGACATCATAGCATATCTCTTTTGAACTTGAATATCTTTGGTTATACCTATAGAAATAAAGAACCACAGAATAAGTGTTATAATTATAATACATTTAAAATATCACAATAAACAGTAGGAATGTAACAAGTGTAAATTCAAATTTGATCAGCACATATTTTTAAATGATTAATATAAAAGATATAATTCATTGCACAATTTTCACACGTAAAAAATTATTATCTTTTCAAAAATAAATGCCAAGTACATATTTAATGTATAATATAATAACAAATGCATATTTTTTATAATAAGGAATAAAATATTTTCTATAGAATATAAATGAAAGACAAAGTTTTGAAAATAAAATGTCCTGAAATAGGCTACCATCGACTCCTGGGGAAATAAACAATTTCTTGACATAATCAGCATTAATTTCTGAAAATTAATATTTCCCCTTCATAGCAATTTTATCAGACATTTAAATTGAAACTTTACCTTTTGCGAAAATTCCTAAATAACTAGAATTCCTAATTAAATCACTATCGAATTCTATGACAAATAATGTCTAAATTTCTACAAATCTATTTCTACACATAAATTCAGTGCCAGTATGATAATAAATGCGATTATGTAACTAAAGTGTACACAATGTAATGTAATGTACATTATGTAACTACTTAAAGCTTAAAATTTATGAAAGCGTAAAGAATACATTCAAATTAAAATAAGATGGTTTCGCAAGAAACAACAATGTCTAAATAAAATTAGATGACTTTTTAATTAAAGCAAATAGCACAATTAATACTTAAAAAAATAGTTTCTTAAAAAATGATAGTGACACAAAAGCTCTTGATGTTTTAAAAATGAGGGAAACCCTTCATTTGTGATGGTATCGATAATAATTACGCAAATTCTTAAATTTTGTTATAGATAAATTATGTTTTTTTTTAGGTCCGTCTTGTCTGTTGGCCCTTCTGAAGTAAGATTGTGTAAAATAGATTTTCAAATAAGTTTTGTTAAAACCAACAGTTTACAGCAGTTCCTATAATTAATACAAATTGTTGAATACTGAATACAGTGAAACCCTCTTAAGAAGTTTTGTGGCTTAAGAAGTTTGGTTTTTTCGGTCCCTCGACCCAAAATTAACCAATTTTTCCCACATTAAGGTTTTCCTGCTTAAAGTTGCCGCATCCGTGCTCAAAAAGAAGAAGATGGAGAGATATGTAATTACAAATGTTAGAGGAATGCGCTAATATTTAAAGCGATAAAATCGATGCGAAAATTGAAAAAATGTTTGATAAAACATGACTCGTTTAAAATAGAGCAAATATCTCGTGGAAGGTGTCGTATCATTTAAAGAAACATTGTGAATTTTTTCACAACTATAACTTGTAAAATAACTGAAACAAACGTGTTTATAATAATTTTCAGAGCATACTTTGCGATTTTTTTCTATCAAGGGAATTTCTTATAATTTGCGTTTCAGCAAGGAACGCGTCTAGATATTATCTTCAAAAATAACATATATTTTTTTAAGAGCTTAAAAACTTCAAATATTTAAGGGAGATATGAAAGAAATCGGTCAAAATTCGGGTAGTGACGGCTTAAGAAGTTTGTTTTTTCCGCTCCCTTGGAAAACTTCTTAAGAGGATTTCACTGTATTCAGGTCTAAGAATTGAACAGTCCATCATCGAGAAGACTCCTAGATCAATTATTATCTGCTAACCAAGCAAAACCATAGATTTGTCATGGTTTTGCTTGGTTAGCAGATTTTCACCACGTTATTCAGTTTGCTGAAATATATCTGTAGCACTGGCTTTTTTCTTCAATTATTTTACTCACTCTTCCGTTTCAAAAATATTTTTCATTTGTACTCCAAACACACATAGTCGTGACTTTAAGGTTCCATATATGCATCAAGTTAGCAGAATGACTGTGGAAACACATTATTCTGTCAATGGAGGACCAGAATTTTCTCTTTCATAGAGTTATGAGCAACACCAAAGAAAGATTTAAAAAATAAACATAATCAGCACGATAAAAAAACGAATAATGCAAAAAATGATAATGTAAATAAATTCTCTCAAATGGCGCAGTGACGAGAGATGAAACAATAATCCCTCTTTACAGTGGTGATAAGCGATGATGCGAAAGTAAGATGGGTGAGTTTAATCGTGCGTCCCGTGGTAGGGTGCGATACCCCCGTGGTCCGTTGCCATGCCAACGTAGCACAGGGTGGCCTCATCTCAAATGTGCGCCTGGCCGACCTCCTCCTTGTTCTCACACTTGCACAGCCCCTTCATCATCTGCCACACCGTCTCTCCTTGCCTAGAAGGTAATTCATTGTATTATAGAGTCTGTCAAATAAGAGTAGAAAATATAAAAAATGGAACTACAAAATTTGTAGGCTGGCAACACCAATTTAACTGTCAAATATTCATTTAAATTTCAATGACACTGAATAGCGCCGTTTACACGCACACTTCGGAGCGACCGAGTCCAGCGCCACTTCAGGCCGCCGCGCAGAAAAGTAAAGACCGATAGGTTTACAGCGCAGTTCACTGTGAGACTTTTCTGCGCGGCGGCCTGAAGTGGCGCGGGACTCGGCCGCTCCGAAGTGTGCGTGTAAACGGCGCTAATGTGTAGAACACAGTAAACCACATTTAAAAAAAAAAAAATCTTCAGGATAAATTTGATTTAAAGGTGTTTTATAAAGCGATTTGCTTTAATTTAATTTAACATAAATATGAATTTAACAATAGATAGAAAGGAAGAATCACTAATGGTGAGTTTAGTTACACTACTTTTAGATCTGAATGAGTTAAATATATTCAGATCTAAAATTAGAGACATCATCTTAAGCCCGGGCAACGTTAGATACTTAACGAGTCAAATGCCGTAACATTTCGCGGAATTTCGCGGAACTTCGCGAAAAAACACTAAAAAACCGCCACTTTGAATTTTGAATTGAATGTTTTGTTGATAAATTTTGAGCTATTGTATATTTTATTGACTGAAACACGTTCACAACACAATAAACTATCCACTAAAATCACATTACTTGCATTTATTACGTAAATTAATAGGTTTTACGACATTTTAATCGCGATACAAATACATCGCGATAATGATAACGACCGTTAATTTCGCGATAAAATCTGACAGCGCATTGTCATGGAAGAAATCGTTTTAAAAATAATCCAGTGTGGCAATTCGAGTGAAATCTTTAACACTACCTAGAGTAATGATGGCGCAAGCGATTTTGACACTGTTCTTCATACAAATGTCGTACATATAAGGGTCAAAATCGCAGACCAAAAGTTTTTCAAAGACAATATTATTCAAATATTTGAATTATTTTCTGCGCCTGCGCATTAGGACCCGCGCGCCGGCGCGTCTCCGGCATTTGACCGGTTAAGCTAGTAATAAATGTCAGCAATTTCTAAACTGTGCTTTATATTTTATTACAATAACGTTATTCTTCATTATTTTAACACAAAATTGCAAAGGTATAATATACCTATATGCAATTCTAAGTTTGAGATCAGTGGGTATCTGTACTGCAATGAAAAAATATTTTTTACACTTTTATGCCTTTGTAATTTTTTATGAAAATGTAGGTTTACACAGCTTTACTTTAACACCATGAGTTATGTGTTTAGTATTGCCATTTGATCAACAGTGGTGCCCTCCTATGTTTTCTACTCTTATTTGACAAACTGTAACTTATATTACATCAAGCACGAGAGATTGAAGACATTAAGTGCCTCCGTACATGACGCTACTTACAAGATACTCGATCCTCCTGCGCGTATTATGCGCGCTGATCGTAAGTACCCCTGCACGATTTTGCTGGTGCCCGTACACGTCGCTATGCGGCGTCTGTCGGTTTCCAATCAGTATCACGATACTGACGGTGCTGATCGCACGCGACGCAATCGCATCATTTGTGTCCGATACTTATTCGTTTGACAGAAATGGCGTCGGAACATGAAAGTAACGTTAGATTAGACTAGATATTGACATTGTTAGATTAGACATTGCTTGACACCATGTTAACTCCATGGCTGCAAGTGAAAAATGATGAAGTTCAGTATATTTTGGGTAGGGCCGTATACGGACACCAGCATTAAAAAGTAGTATATCAGCAGGGTACTTGTGGTTGCGTCACAATTACGTAGATTGTAAGTATCTCCATGAACGGAGGACCTTAGTCCAAATGTCCTTCAAACTACCCATACCTTTATCCCACCCCATAAAGCAGAATTTTGATACATTGTGATGAAATTTTGTACACTTGATATTCAAAATAAGAGGACCATTACTGTCTCCATCTGAAAAAACTCTGCATAAAGCCTGGCCAACGCCGGGGGCACCAAAATTTCTTGGATCTTCATGGTAAAAACAAATACCAAAAGCTCACTCAACAAAGCTCAAAGCATGTAGCTCAAAGTTCGAAGCCCAAAGCCCAGTACTCAAAGATCAAAGCCCAAAGCTCAAAGCTCTAGCAAAAACTCAAAGCTCAAAACTGAAGCTTTAAGCTCAAAGCTCGGAATTCAAGGCTCAAAAATTGGAAGCTCGAAGCCCAAAACTCGAAAAGCGCAAGACACAGAAATATAAAACCTATGAAGGGTACCTTAATGCTAGTGGCGCACCCACGGGGGGGGGGGGGTTAAATTCAATATGCATTATTTTAAAAATGAAACATTAAAAAAAAATCAAATAAATCCCTTTATATAATTTTGTAGTGATTGTACAAAAACCCGAGTCCCTAGTTCTGCATGCGTGCAACAATGTTCCAAACAGAGGCGTGTGTAGGGTTGCCAGATGTCCGGTTTTTTTAAAAATGAGCGATATGCAAGTATATACCCCACTCATGAGAGAATTTACATTGCAAAAGCCGTGAGCGATTTTGGCGGGTGGTAGCAAGACTTGCGGGGGATTTAAAGATACAATTTCAGGCAATAAACGATTATTAAAAGCAGTTAGCATCTAGTGCCAAATATGTTAAAAAGTGATTTTTTGCTTACCAATAGCAATAATAAATATAAGTTTTAATGTTTACCAAGGACAAGTTGTTTACAAAAATTTTATGTATTCATCAAATATTTTAAGTTAATTTTCACGTTCTGTGGATATTTAAGTTCTGTTATTATATTATTTTAGGCCGGCTGGTGCATGAAACTGAAATAATCACAGAACTTGAATAAAACTTACACAGAACGTGAAAATAAACTTCAAAGATTTGATTAATTCATCAAATCTTTTGAAACAACCCATCCTGAGTGTTTTTCATCGTGTTCACCCTCAGTAATTTTCTCTGTTTGATCTGGCCAAAATCAAAGGGGGGACTCTTTAATTTTTCAACAAATTGTACCAAAAAAATCAAAGGGGGGACCATTGATAAAAAATGTTCAGTTTTTTTATCTGGACCATGTGGCAACCCTAGGCGTGTGTGGTGAAAGGTTAAAGACATTCATTTTACAGAAAAGGATATAAGGTGAAACGCAAAGTATGGCTCACTTGCATATGTAAGTACGGCACAGCAATAAGAAGATTAATAAAACCTAACATACCTTTCATAAATTTTAGTCTGAATTTGGGTGAGAGTCTTGCATCTAGTGTTGGGGAGTATCAAGTAGAATATTACAAAAGTAAACACGCTCAACACGCTGAACATCAGCAGCATGCCGTAGAGATGAACTGAAAAATAAAACAAAACATTAATCAAGCAACCTGCCGTATTCACTGATTAAAGAGCTCTGTATTTAAAAAAATACAAGTGTTCAGTTCACATGTGGTAGAAGTGAAACCTTCAGAAAAGTATAGAAGACAAGAGAGGGGAAGCTACAGGCTACTAAAAATAGATTTCACGTGAACTGCATGAAGTACCGAACCATTTCAGTAGCAATTCTATTCAAGTGTTAAAATTATTGATTATTGAAGAGTTTTTCTTCTCAGCCAAAGATATTGAAATACTAGAGATATTCTATGATATCCGCGCATTAGTTAACAATATAGTTTGAACACGGAAAGAATTCATTAATTTAGTATAATATTCGTTTATAGCCCATTCACATGATTCATTTATCGTTCATTTCGTGATTTCATTCCGCCTCTTTCCCTCGAAATGAACCGTGTGAACACGAAAGTGAATAGAGACAGTGCCGAATGAAGCATTCCAACAATGTTGGAATGCTTCCTTCGGCACTGTTCACTCGCAACCGGAATTTAACACCACGTGACGCGAATGATGTGTGTGAACACTCAAGTGAACAGTCTTTCACTCGCAAATCAGTCGGCCGAAATGTTCTGGCGTGAGGACGAGTAGCCGGAGCGGCTTAAACGTCAAAATGCTCCGTTTAGTTCGCTATTCGAAATAACTCCTACACGTCTCATAGAAATCGTTGTTTCTCCCTTACTATCATAGTGAAAAATATGATCTAAACGGTATTGGAAAGAGAAAATAATGCTCTATATATTCAATATAACAATTAACCACAAAATAATACGAATGTACACTTCTATGGAACCAAAGTTTCTGATCGAATTTGAAAAAAAAATTATGAAAACATTGTGAATTTTTTATGAATTATTTTTATATGAAACGACAAAAAAGTGAGGTGACAGAAACGTTTATAATTTATTTGTCAAACAAAATAAGTGCGTGTTTTTATTTTTTTTTTTGTTACCAGTATTTTTAGTTAGAATAAAAGCAAGTGGAGCTATTTTTTAAACTTTTAAAAGTTTACATGAAAAATTATTCTATTTAAAAAATTACGTGGTTATTTCTAATAATAAATTTTTAAAGCATATTTCATCACCTTTCCAAAACAGTTTTTAGTTTTTGGATACGTTCATAAATATTCCATTTATATGGATTTTATTGCAAGCCGAGGCCTATTTTGGAATAAAAATATTTTCATGGTGCAAAAATACTGGTAGATATCAGTTTTCAGGTTATTATTTAACCATATGTTCATTTTATGGTGCTGAAATTTATTTACTGTTTACAAGAATCGCCAATTTCTCGTAATTTAGTTCGACGTTATCGGAAATGTCAATTGAAATCGTAAATATTCCCGAACTTGGCTGTCAGCGCCGGACGAATTCCAATGCGGCCGCGACTACTCTCGACGACTTCGTAGCGAGAATGTCGAGTGAACTCTTCCTTCGAAGGAACCGTCTGAACACTCGATGAAACGAGAATGGAACATTTCATCGAGTAAACCTTCATCCGAGTGAACCTTGTGACTTCAGCTTTAGTTTATTCGTTCATTTAGTTTATTCGTTAATTGGTAAACAATATCGGCGACACCCGGAAGCGCAGTCCCACCCAGTAAAAACTGCTGACAGCACATCTCTTATATTTCAATATCTTTGCTCTCAGCTCTGGTTTGTAGGTTGTGTATCACTGATTAAGAGCAATCAATTAAAAATATTGTCGATAACTAAGCTGAACACGATAGGTTTTTTTTTTCACTTTACTTCAATGATTTAGATTTATCATAGAACTAATATCGTAAAGGTAAAACAATTTAAAGTTTTAATTCTCACGTGGCATCTTCAGAAACGTCAGCTGCACAATCAGATCTATGACGAAGTAGAGACCAACGGAAATGCCAAGGCCCCGGGCCCTCCACGCCGTGGGGAACATCTCGCAGACCAGCAGCCAGCCCAGGGAGCCAAAGCCGAAGGTGTGGAAGAACTCGTACAACAGCACGATGCACACGCCGACTATCCGCAGACTCAGGATCAGGGTGGACGGAGGCAGCAGGTCATCCGGGGGGCAGTTTAAGGGGTTCTCATTGCTGAAGTAAGGGTTGTCTCGCAGTGCCACGGGAGTGGGCAGTAAGGGGTAAGGTGGGCGAATGGAGCCTTCTGGAAATATAATACATAATTGTTTATTTTATTAATGCATGAATGTGAAAAAAGCAAAGACTGTTTGCCAAGACAATTTGTTTTTGTTTAAGTCACTCATCATCATCACTCTTGGCTCTACAACCCCTGGTGGGTCTTGGCCTCCTCAAGTTCCCCTCCTTTTGTTTAAGTAGAAAACATATATACACACAGTAATATTAACGAGACAGATTTGAACCTTTGCTGTTCTTCAAAATATGGAGAATTTACTACGAAACAGACGAAGAGAATAAAACAAGCAACGCCACTCATACAGGGAGTGATTATAGTACCAAACAACAGTAAAAAAGCGAACTAATAAACATTTGCATTTTACAAACAAAATCTTATGGACAATAACAGCTGTTGTTTTACAAAAGTACCATATTCTTGATAGACAATTTTTTTAAATGTGGACATTTGAGGTTTTGAGATTTTGGAACTGGATCTGCATCTCATAGCAAATTTTATAAGGAATAAAACAGTTTTTGGAAAAAAATCACTCAAACGACTGAATTTTAAATGAGAATTGCAGTAACAAAATGCAGTTTTCGGTGCAAAATAATATAAAAATCAAATTCCTACCCCTGGGTTACAAGGTTTTGACCCTAATGTCACTTTTGCCCAGATCTACAAATAGTGGAAATTGATACTGATCGCCTCATATATTCATTCCATAGAAGAAAACGGAAAAATATGATTATCTTACCGATAGTTTCAGCGGCTTGAAAGTTGGGTTCCGCATCATGGGCCAAAGGCAGCATTCCGATGGAGCCGTAAATAGGCAACACATTGCAGACGCGGGGGCCGGGAGACATGGCCGGGGTGTGCTTGCTGTCAAAGCACGCCACAGTGCTCAAGAAGGCCATGAGGAAAGCCATAAAGCCCACGGAGATCAGAATGCAGTACTTCGTGCCAATTCGGGACACCATGAACCATAGAGCTGTTGCTGACAACATCTGGAAACCAAATTACTTTTCTGTTATTCTCACCTTGACATGGCCGACTGATGACCTTACCATAATTTGAAAAATGCCTACTACTGGGAGGAATAGGCAGCTCAGGAATTGAACCCAAGACCCTGGGTGGTAACCCGATATTTTTGTCAACTCAGCCACCGACATCCCTGGGCTAAACCAACTATAAACGCCTATACGTGCCCTTTGCACTCACCCTACACTTATTAAAATCAGGTCTGTCGCATTTGATCTTCCGAGAAATGTGAGAAAAAATGTATAGGTTGGAATTAATTTCGAAAATAAATTCCTAGTGTAGCCATGCGCCTGGCCCTTTTCAAGCATTAAATCAATCTAGAGTCCGAGGCCTAATAACAAGAAAGTTCTAATTGCACAAAATCCATCCATCCATACTAATATTATAAATGCGAAAGGGTGTGTGATTGTCACGCTTTCACACCTAAGCAACTACACCGATTTTTTAAATTCTTTCACCAATAGAAAGCTACATTATCAGCGAGTAACACGGGCTGTATATAATGGTAAGCTATGGCGTTATGAAATTTGTACAAATGAAAATGTGTGTATTTCGTATAAGGAAGGCAAGGTTCGCAAAGAGGGAAGAGACGGGGGAAGGGGAAGGCGGGGAAGATGGAAGGAAACGGGGATGTACGAGAAAGGACATGCAGGGAGAATCATTTTTTTTCTTTGAATGGCATTGTAACGCTTGCCGGGTACCAGCTAGTATAATGTGATAAATTTACGAAAACGATTTATCTTTTTTTATATGAATACCAAAATCCAAAACATAGAAAGCTGAAAATTTCATTTTGGGCTCCAAAAATCTTCTATTTAGCCGCAGGTTGGGTATGCCTGATTTAGACCTAACCCCAGCCTTTGAGATTCTGCTGAGGTGGAACATTTATTTCACTTGTGGGATCAAAAATTGACCATTCAAACCGAAAACTAACATCAACGAGGAGCCTAGCCAACAGGGAACCTAGGGGGAGTGGGGAGGAGAGCTGGGGTTACCTTGGTGGACTCTTCCCTTCTTGGGAACCTTCAGGGAACCCAAACAAAGACTGTCTTCTGATGGGAAAATCTTCACCGCTACAGGATCCTCCAGAGGATCTATACGGGAAATTAGGGACCCGGAAACAAACTAAAAGGAATAAGATGAAATGGGAGATCTACATCTGTAAACCGTTGACGCTTAAACAAATAAATAAGACATCCCACCGATTTATAAAAAATAATATTTTGTAGCACAGCGTTTGCAAAAGGGGGTGGGAGAAACAATTTGATGGGTTTGATGCGTATCCAATGAGTTACAGAAGTACATAATTTGAAAGTGAATGAAAACGTACCCTGACAATGGAGGTGGTCAATGCTACCGTGTTGTCTGCCATGCTGTTGCATACACCAACTAAGGAAAAAAGCCTGGGGGCGTAGGACAGCACCCAAGTCCTGCCGCACAGCTGCGTGAGGACCACCAGCCCAACAGACCTGGACAGTGCCCACATTGCTCCATTCCTGCCCAGCTTCTCTTCGTTTCTCCCCACCGAGTCTCCCTTCTTGTAAAGCCGCTCCGTTAGGTTTAATCCTACCTCTCTGGAAATAATGTAGTGTGGAGATTCAGGGAGAAAGAGATATGTGACGATGAAAATGCTTATACCGAATGCGAAGATCATTCCTGAAACAATAAATTAAAACTCATCTTATTTTGGAAAATACATACGTACATAGTAATTTTGGAATGAAACATTTCCTATTATGTAAATGAAACACAATTGGCCACTACAACACGGGCATGTGCGTAGTGTGATGGCCAAAAAATTATCCATTTACTGTAATGTATAAACTTTACTGAATAAAGAACAAACCTTTTCCTTGCGTTGAACTACTCCGTTTTTTCAATACCCATACGCGGTACATGTATAGGTCATATTTCAAATACCTATCCAACCAATTTTATGTCAAATTACAGCATAATATGGCATGATTTATCATACTATATAAACAGATGAAATTATTATCTACAATTTGAAACCAAATCGTCGTCTGTAAACACTCCTAGATGTTTATAAAAAATAAAAAACGTAAAAAACGTACCCATATTATCTTAAAAACGGCGCCATTTATCCGCGTGCGATAAATGGACATCCTCAGGACACTGCGTTGATAGACACAAGTGGTACCTCAATCACTTATTATTATTAATTCGTATAAACAAGTTCTAAAACTTCTGATGACACTAAAATTAATAAAATTTTTATGTAAATTCAAAATCACACTTTCACAACATAAACAAACGTGTGCGAATATGCGCGATCTCGATAATAAATGTTATCGACGCTTGTCCAAATTGGTCACTCGGAATCGCATAGATGCGCGTGCGCCAACTACTAGCGCCATCTGTGGAGTAAATTGAGAACTTTGCATTCAAAGGTACGAGGATACATTCACTTGATTATAGCTGTTTTTTTACAAAATACGATTTTACTTTCGAAATATGCCCGAAGATGTCAGCATCGTGATAGTTACACAAATGCCTTAGCGAGCGGGAAAAAATACTGTGACATAGTAGCGCTGTGATATCGGCGCTGATACGGGCGCGTGTGAGGCGTGGCTCTTTGCCGTATCAACTGTTGTTACGATCGCGTGGAAAAAGTTAACCGGTTGTTTGCCGTTTGTCACCTGGTGGCCGCAAGGTGGCCGCGGCACTTTGAAATGCAATTTTGACCATTATGTATAAAGAAAGTGTATGAAGAACAAAGTCAGAAACGCTTGCTCTATTATCATCCTTTACCACAGCGAAACCAGCAATGCGTCTAGTCACTCAGAATAATTTATATTTAATTTGCCGTAGTGCGGGATGTGAAAAGTTTCTGCGCATGCGCGGGAAAAAAATACGTTTTTTCTACTATTTTGACCCTTCTATGTACAAAATTTGTAAAGGAAGTGTCAGAATCGCTTGGGCCAACATTCCCTATGGGGTGGGTAAAGATTTTATTCACCTTGTAACCACAGAATATTTTAAAATAATTTTTATCTGTGGGCATCTCGAAATGTCATTTTGGCTGTGTCACATTTATGAGTTCCTCGACTAAAACATCGCAAAACCTATCAATTTACGTAATTAACGCAAGTAATGTTGTTTTGGTAGATAGTTTATTGTTCTAGGAATGTGTTTCGGTCAATAAAATATACGACAGGTAAAAATTAATCCACAAAACATTCGATTCAAATTGAAGGTCGTGAAATTTCCGTGTTGTTCCTCCGCGCTCCAAGAGGTTAAAAAAAAAAAAAAAAAAACAGGGTTTTTTTTTTATTAACTCCCTTTACAGGTCTTTAGCCAGTAGAGCGACAGACCAATAAAAACTTTTTTCTCAGATTGCTTGCGATTTTTTGGAGCTCATTTGGAATATTTTCTGCCCCCGTTAAAACAAATCATTACTCCGAATATTAAAATGGAGACATACAAACTAATTATAGTTCTATATAACCAATGAATTCATCTATCTTTTGTCGATTTTCACATACTCGTAGGATTTATAAAAGAAATATTAAAAAAAAGTAAACTTCTACTTAATTAGTTACAAATAAGGAAAAATTTGCCATAAATGGCAGCAAAGCAATCCGAGGTATTTTAAATAGTGCCATATTGTGGCAAAAAGCACTCCAATGGTTATATAGCTAAAGACGTGTAAAAAAAACCTCACCCTATGAACCTGGGCAACCCTGTAAAGTCACCAAACATAGCGATCCATTTGAAGTGACCTACGCAGAGGTGTTGGTTATCAAATACATGGTTTCTGGAGTAGCGGTAACCAGACTCGCCTCCCACTTGTGTCGAAACTAACTAACTTCTGGGTCCAGAACCAATCTGACACGGAGCTTATAGCTATTAATTCTGAAATTGTTAGTCTATTCAGCAGATAACTCGAAGAACGCATGAAATAGGCTCTTAAAATTGGGTTTTACACCACTCGAGGCCAAAAAAAATTATCTACAAAATACATACAAATAATTCTAGGTCTTAAAGTTAAATAATGTTATGTATCTAAAAAAAAAACACATATATATACCAATATTCAAGGGCTTAAAGTCAAACAATATTATCTACACAAAAACATGCCAATACTAATTATTGGTAAATTTTTTTGTAGATAACATTGTTTGACTTTAAGCCCTCGCACTGATCTAAATAATAACCTGTGAATATGTGGAATAACTGGTTGTCCTGTGTGGTGTCATTTTGTATTCCCACCAGGGCGGAGAACGTAATGCCCATCTGTAGAAAAATTTGCTGGCACGCCAGGAGGCGGGAGCGATCACTGCGGCAAGTTTCAGTTATGTACACGCACTGGACCATCAGCAGACTGCACACTGGAATGTTCAATAACACAATTGAGCATACAATTGCTGGCAGACTGAGATTGAGCTTTTTTTGCATGCTCACAGTTTCACAACTTATATGCAATAAGAAGTTAAAGTAAATTTGTTATTTTTATTAAAAAATAAACACAAACAGTTTTGTTGTAAAACATGCTTATAATTAGCAACCTTTATAACGCCCGAATGGGTATTTTACAGAACATAAGAAAGTTAATATAATGATAAAAGGTGCACTTGAAAAAATTTATAGACCTCTTAAAAACATTCTAATAGACTAAATTTTTGTTTGGACACTAGTTGGTGGCACTAAACATCGAGAGAACTGTACTTATTACCAAGTGCGGCCTTTGAATAGGCGAATTTTCGAAATAATTATTAGCAGTCATGCGTAGCAAGGTAATAAGACTCGTTAAATCCATGGCATCCAATCTGCCATTCGATACTTTGAAAAGACATAATAAATTACTCACTGTGCACCTTGATGATAAGTTGGTTGAGTTTAGTAAGTTAAATTGAAGAGTATAATTAAGATCTTCGATTAGAATTCCTAATTTATCAATAAATCTCAGAAACTTCTGCCCAATTTTTAGTTGGTGAATCTAATAAAATGGAGTCCAGGTTGTTGAATTATATTCTAGATTGCTTCTCACCAACCCTAATAGTAAAGAGAATTTATTAATTTTAAATCTTCCACCACCCTCAAAACAAATCCCAAGCACTTCATGGCCTTGTTAGTTATTTCTTTTAAACGAGAAACAAAAGTTAATTTACTTTAAAAAATAATACCAAAGCTCTTAATTTGCTAAATTCTTTTTAGGAAAAGGCTGTTGTTGCTTTATTATGATGAATAATGGGATTGTTGATTCAGGCAAAATTTATCATTCGAAATTTTTCAATATTGAGAAACTGTTTATTACGGTTGCACCACCCTTGTAACCTCACAAGATTTAATAGTAATATGTAACAGTCATTGAGATTAGTAAAAGTTTTGTAAATTTTAAGATCATCAGCAAGTAAGAGTTTCATAACTTCATCAAAAACGGTAGTTATGTTGTTGATAAACAAGGAAAAGAATACTGGTCCCAAATGTGACCCCTGTGGAACACCGGCGAAGATTTCAAACTGGAGTGAAAAGTACAAATTGAGTTTGACTGATATTTTTATTTTATGGAGTTAAATTTCAAACCATCTCAAAATATTCCCTATTATTCTAAGGGTTCCTAATTTATGTACGAGAATTTTATGTGAGACTTTGTCGAAAGCCTTACAAAGTAATTGTATACTACGTTTGTTTGAAGATGCTTGTGCATATTATGTTTCATGTTTCGTTCAGATTCAATAGTATTTTCTTGATAAATTTTCAGGATTAGTGTCCATGGTTATTACGAATAATTTTTAGAAAAAAACTTTAGATTCGACGTAATCGCTATAAAAGGAAACTTTTTGCATCACGGCCGGTGGAAAATAATGCATTTTAATTTTCAATTGCGTAAAATAAAATTTCATTTCGCGAATCGACACTATGACAACCCGGCGACCATTTCGTCACTGTTATGTTGGTATCCCTGATACAAACGAGAGCTAGATACGATTGTAGCCGACTTCGTGGGATACATGAAAAGGCGCGCAATTTGCATTTAGTCCACCTCACGGATAATACGGAATTTTGAGGTTAAACTACGAAAGCTGCATGTCATCATAATTTTAAAAATCATCCCAGGTTCTAAATGGTTTGTTGGCAAAGCAGGGTTTGTGTAGCGGGCTTGTGTATATTATCTTTATTTTAAAAAACATCCCAGGTTTTGAATGGTTTGTTTGGCAAAGCAGGGTTTGTGTAGCGGGCTAGGGTATATTATCTTTATTTTAAAAAACATCCCAGGTTTTGAATGGTTTGTCTGGCAAAGCAGGGTTTGGTAGTGGGCTTGGGTATATTATGTTTATTTTAAAAAACATCCCAGGTTTTGAATGGTTTGTTTGGCAAAGCAGGGTTTGTTTAGCGGGCTTGTGTATTTTATCTTTATTTTAAAAAACATCCCAGGTTTTGAATGGTTTGTTTGGCAAAGCAGGGTTTGTGTAGCGGGCTTGTGTATATTATCTTTATTTTAAAAAACATCCCAGGATTTGAATGGTTTGTCTCCATTCCAGTGCCTGATTAGAGGTTCGTTTATATTATATTATTAGTTCTGTTTTTCATAATTACGCGCCTTATCATGTATCCCACGAAGTCGGCTATAGTCGTATCTAGCTCTTGTTTGTATCAGGGATGCCAACATAACAAACAGTGACGTAATGGCCAGCGGGTTGTCGCAGTATCGGTTCGCGAAGTGAAATTTTATTTTACGCAATTGAAAATTAAAATGCATTATTTTCCGCCGGCCGTGATTCAAAAAGTTTCCTTTTATAGTGATTAAGGCGAATCTAAAGTTTTTTTCTAAAAATTATTCGTAATAGCCATGGACACTAATCCCTAAAAATTACCGTATTTTCTTCTTCAATGATATAAAGAATACATTACCTGAACATCCTGACAGAAAACGTGGAATGAATGGAATTAAGTAGGTCCCACTCATGACACCCAGGAGAGAGCTTATTGACAGGATCAGAGATGCACCAAGCATCGTCCCGCGACGACCACATTTATCCATTATGAACCCTAAAAATAACAAACACAATTGGATAATTTACAAAAGAATATTTTTTTCTTTAAATAATCAGAAATGCCCAATCAAATAAGCCTTTAATTTGATTATTGTCTTGTCTTAACATACATAATTAATAAGATTTATTATTATCTATGTATTGCCTAAAAAGGCGAGTTGTTAGGGGGCATACATTAATTACATTAAAAGGGGGAGGGGGTCCAGCAAAATCTCACATTACTTGAAAAGAATAAGTGGCCCAAATTTATATCACCAAGGGGGGGCGGGGAGTGGTCTAGATTGGAAGAAAAACTGGGAGGAATGCAGATCCTGCCAATGTCTGGAAATTAAATAAAAAGGCACTTTCTAGATGAGAAAAGTGTAGAGAAGCTGAATAAAACAAAAATTGAGGCAAAATTGAGGGAGATACAGCCGTTCAAAGTAGGTATAAATAAAATTTCACTTCGCGAACCGATACTGTCAGTCCGCCCGCCATTTTAAAAGACATATATATCTGTAAACTAAAAACTACCTTAACGTTGGTAGCACTCGTAATCGTCCTAAAGAAAGTGCCCCTTTATAACGCCTACTCGCATCAAGGCAAGAAAAACATCCCAGTTTTCAAGTAGTTCAGCGGCTACGCTAGGTTTGTGTAACATGGTTTGTGATTCTGGCGTACTATTAATTCTGTTTTTTATAATTACGCGCCTTATCATTTATCCAACAAAGTCGGCTACAATCGTATCTAGGTTTGTATTAGGTCTGGGATACCAACATAAACAGTGAAAAAATGGCGAACGGACTGTCATAATATCAGTTCGCGAAGTGAAATTTTAAATACTTTGAACGGCTGTATCTCCCTTAATTTTGCCAAGCGCGCCTTAATTGGTAAATATTCGGAACAAACGTCAACAATTATGTAACGGGATTGTGTATGTTATCTTTACTTTAAAAAACAGCCTACGTTTTTGAATGGTTTGTTTGGCTACGCAGGGTTTGTGTAGCGGGCAGGGCTGGGCAAAATACATGCGTTGCTGTAATTAAAATACAAATTACAAAATACTTTATCGCATGTATTTAAAATACGAAATACAAAATACTTTCAAGTCATGTATTTGAAATACAAAATACAAAATACAGTATTTTAACCATTTTTTAATTTCAAATACAAAATACAAATTACAAAATACAAAATACATTTGGTTTTGCTAGAACCTTTGGTTGCAATAAATTGTCGTAAGTGCACATATGAAAGGATGCGTTTCCATAGAAGCAAAGCTAAGCAGAGTGAAACAGAGAGATGCTAAAATTGACTAATCGTATTGCTCAGGAGACACATCTCGTCTCCGCTCCACTTGTAAAAGTTTTGTGGTATAGGACTAGATGTTAGATAATAATTATTATAATAACACTAGCTGGTTCCCGGCATGCGTTGCATTGTCATATTCAAATAAATAAATTGTTTCTCCCTGCATGTCCTTTCCCGTGCGTCCCCGTTCCCCTACCGCATCCCCTTCCCCTCTTGCATTCCCCTTCCACCTTCCCGCCTACCCTCTCCCCTCTCCCGCTCCCCCATCCCGCCAACCCCCCTCCCGCATTCCATATATTCAGTCCCAGTACATTCAATTCTCAACAACTCGCGTGCCTTCTATTACAATTTTTTATTCAAATTTTCATTTTTCACATATTACAAATATTAATTTCACTATATTATAAGAACAATCAATCAAATTGGTACCTAACATATGTACCTATTTAAAATATCTATAATTTTAAAAATCCATAGAAATTCCTTTGTTATAAAAGAAACAGCTGCCTGCTAAGTTCAATTTCATCAAACGCGCGAACTGCCAAACGTGCGAAGTTAAAATAGTCGTTAAGTTTTCTGAAATTATCCAATTTTATGCGTAATTTTCTTAATTTTTCTTTCCGTAAGAAACTTCTATAAAGTATTAGAAAACTTTAAAGAAAATGAATGAAATAGGTTATATATTATATACATATATATGTTTATACTGTTTATAATCAATGTTGCATGTTAGTATTTAATGATTTGAGTTTAATCCGTTTGTAACCTGAAAATGTAATACTCATGATTATATTACATGTATATGTATATAAAAACCAATAAAAAAAAAAAAAAAAAAAAAGGTAAAGTCCTTCTGAAGTTATGGCGTGACCAAGGGAAACAAGGATTCATTTTTATATATAAATGGAAGACATTTGTATAGCGCAGTTTTGTGTTATTTCACTTCAAGTGCGCTCTACAGTAATTAACTTAAAAATAATCTAGTAATCAGTCAAAGTATTCCTATAGTGCTTTATCTAATACTATGATTCAAAAATGTACAATACAAAGCAATGACAAGTACAATATAATATGATACAAAATGTACAATAACAGTGCTATTATAGCACAGGATAATAATAATAACTAGCATGACGTAAAAAAAATTACAGTACACTATAAAGCAATGATATAAGAGATCTACAAATAATCATTAGTAAGAGTGCTATAGCAAAGGACAATAGTACAGGATTCTAGCGTTTTTAGTCTATGTATTATCTATGTGTATTTATTTTTCATTATCATTACTAAAATCGCTAAATGTATTTGAAAATGTATTTTGAAGCCACACGTATTTGAAATACAAATTACAAAATACCTCAGCAGCAGGTAATTGAAATACCAATTACAAAATACATTTTAGGAAGTAATTGAAATACAAATACAAAATACGTATTTGTATTTCAAATACGTATTTCAATTACAAGTATTTCAAATACTGCCCAGCCCTGGTAGCGGGCTTGTGTATATTATCTTAATTTTAAAAGTTTTATCAAAAAAAAGTGCGTATTAACCGTTGACGTTTGTTCCGAACTGCAAACAGAGTGATTTGACAGTGTGAAAGCAAATTTTCAAGTAACATTTTCAACCTCCCCCAATGCAAATAGTTGTCTTTTATGGTAATTAAGAAGAATCTAAAAGTTTTATAAAAAAAAGTGCGTATTAACCGTTGACGTTTGTTCCGAACAATTACCCCTTAATTTCTTTGGTAATTGTTCGGAACAAACGTCAACGGTTAATACGCACTTTTTTTGATAAAACTTTTAGATTCTTCTTAATTACCATAAAATACAACTATTTGCATTCGGGGAGTTTGAAAATGTTACATTTTTAATTTTATTTAAGTAAATTGAAAAATTGCTTTCACACTGTCAAATCACTCTGTTTGCAGTTCGGAACAAACGTCAACGGTTAATACGCACTTTTTTTGATAAAACTTTTAAAATTAAGATAATATACACAAGCCCGCTACACAAACCCTGCTTTGCCAGACAAACCAACATACCCAATCCCGTTACATAACCGTTGACGTTTGTTCCGAATATTTACCATTTCTTTTTTATTCAACTTCTCCACACTTTTCTCATCTAGAAAGTGCCTTTTTATTAAATTACCAGACATTGGCAGGATCTGCATTTTAGCCGAAAAACTGCTCACGTAATTAATTAATGTATGCCCCCTTAGTTAATAAGAAGAACTAATAATTTGAAATCATAGAATACAACGTTATGTAGAGTAACTATTTAAATATTATTACCTCCGAATGGGGCAGCAATGATGACTCCAGCTATCCAACCATTGATTAACATTCGATGTTCGAAGCAATTTAGATCCAAAATACTGCCAAGGGAGAAAAGAAGATTGGTGCCTATTGTCATATCAAATCCAAAGGAAAGGCCCACCAGCAACGCAACTGATCCTTCCACATAAGTTTGGATCGGCGTGAATGTCGCGAAGACATGTTTGCGCCCGTTTAGCCCGAACGAATTATTCTTCTGCTTGGTATTCGGAACACCGTCAGTTTTCTCTCTGGGTTTTACATTGTCAGTGTTTAAAATCAAGGGTTTACGGAAATCGGATGGTTTTGAACCCAATAGCTGCGCCGTATCTTCCGAATCAGACATTACCTACAAAGGCAAGAATTTTGAATGGGAGAATTGCGCGAATTTGCTAAACAGCGAATACCAGATATCTCCTAAAGAGCGAAAATACCACAATCCCAATTAATCAATACATATATACCCAAACTATTCACTACACGACACTTGCAATTGCAAATTGCAACTTGCAGTTGCTTGCAGTATTGTATTATTATTTATATATTTTTTAGGCTTGCCGCACAAGCACGTTTTCCTTATTCGATTTCCGAATTCGTTTTCCGTATTCGGAGACCGGAATGCATGGAATCAGTAGAAAATACATTAACTGACGCACACGTTCGGTTTTTTTCCGAACGGAAAAAATTCCGTACGTACGTTCCGAATGCAAGCCGGCGCGTTCGGAGAAACCGAACGGAAAAAACCTAATGACGTCATGCGGAACGCAGCGCTTCCATACATTTTGTTTGGGCCGGCGCATACGTTCGGAAATTTCTATTCAGTATCGCATCGGCACCGCGTGCATCGGACGTATTCTTTGTATTTGTTACGCATAGAATCGCAACACGATAATGTGTGAGGCAGAAACTTTCATTATTAATTAATTATTTTTCATCATTCCATTATTTTTTTCTTCTTCATTATTAACAGAAATGCAATTGCTAATAAATCATCGTCCTCCATCGTCCGTGCGTTCACCACGCTATCACTATCTGTACTGACGTGTATACATTCCGAATGAAGAAAAACGAACGTTTGCGCTAGTCTCACGGAATTCCGAATCGGAATTCCGCATCAGGAAATCGAATAAGGAAAACGTCCATTTGCGCCCAGCCATATACAATACAAATACAAATATGTCACATAACACTGCACGGTGTTGCCATATGTCGGTGTATGTCGGAGTCGGATTGGTATATTTTGATTTATGCTCCACACCCGCGAGTACGTTCAAGGGAGGCGTCTACTAATATCTACAGGAATTTCAAAAACTGAAAAAATCGAACTAATATCTATGAGAATCAAAGTATTGACGAATATCTACAGCTCAAACTGTTGACTAATATCTATGAGAACCAAAGTGTTGACGAATATCTACAGTACTGGCAGTGGTTGGATTTGCAATTATGTATAGCATATTGGAATAACGTAATATTGCGTATGCAGTTTAAAAAACTTAATTTATGTAAGTATGTAAGTAAAAATCCCGGACTATTGGACACATTTAGCTGATTAGTCCAACCTACGCTCTGTAGATATTAATTCAACCTACGCTCTGTAAATATGGGAGGAATGCAGATCCGGGCACAGTTTGGAAATTGAATAAAAAGGCACTTTCTAGATGAGAAAAGTGTGGAAAAGCTAAATAAAACAAAAATTAAGGCGCGCTCGGCAAAATTGAGGGAGATACAACCGTTCAAAGTATTTAAAATTTCACTTTATAAACTGATATTGACAGTCCGCCGGCGTCCGCCCGCCATTTTTTTTATAACCTAATACGCTAAACATGGTTTGTGATACAAAAAAAGTGCCCCTTTATTAACGCCTGCTCGCGTCACGGCAAGAAAAACATCCCAGTTTTCAAGTGGTTTAGCGGCTACGCTTGGTTTGTGTAACATGGTTTGTGATTCTGGCATACTATTAATTCTGTATTAGGTCTGGGATCCAACATGCCTACGCAGTGAAAACATGGCGAACGAATAACGAACTGTCAATATCAGTTCGCGAAGTGAATTTTTAAATACTTTGAACGGTTGTATCTCCCTCAATTTTGCCGAGCGCGCCTTAATTTATGTGTTATTCGTCTTCTCCACACTTTTCTCATCTAGAAAGTGCCTTTTTATTAAATTTCCAAACTGTGCCCGGATCTGCATTTCACCCGTAAATATTAGTCAACACTCTGAAGTTCGTAGATATTAGTTCAACATATGAGCTGTAGATATTCGTCCGACATACAGGCTGTAGATATTAGTAACTGGAGTCCGTTCAAGCCATAGATATCTGATATATATAAGCATTGTGAAGGGGTCCTTTTCCTTTTGACTTGAGTGATTGCTGATTGTGGATAAATATTTTGGTTATCATTCTAATTCTATATTCTGATTTGTCTATGAGTTAGTTTGACATGTGTGTTTGACGTTTTTTGAAATTTTGAACTAAGTGTTATTTTATATGGCCGGCTTTCTTCTTCACTATTCAATTTATTAATCCACGTTTGATGAACTGTTGAAGTATCATTTTGATTCACTATAATTAATCAATAGGTAAATTAATACCAGTGTTATATTGGAAACCCTGTGATTCCATGGGAAATATTTATTTTATTGATTTATCAACATAACCTCAAAGGCTCACGTTTATCCGTCGATTGAATTTGATCTGAATCTATTTTTATGTTGTTATAAGTTTTATTTGCCAGATTAAAAACCTAATAACCTGTTTTGTCCACGTAAATAGTTGTTTCTTGTAGTAAATAGTAATGAAGTGTAATTTCCATAATCTGAACCCAAAAGTGTGGCGATTAGGTAAATTATTACCGTTGTTTTCATTTCAGACCTACTCTAAGTATATTTCCAACATGGATAAGAAGGATTCCAAGAAATTTACCAAAATTAGCCGTCAGTCTAAAAAAATAAAAGATCAGCTGACTTTCAAAAGAAAAATGAAAAAAATGCTGTCGTGTGATAGTGTAGACAAAATGATGATGGATGAAAATGAAATAATGGATATCGATTACACGAATGAAGACTGTGATATTGGAAACTTTGATCCAACCAATGGCGACATTACAGATGATGGAAACAAAAATAATAAAATCGACCAGAAGATAAAGAAAAAGAAAGTGCGCACTGTTGAAAAAGATCTACTTTTGAAAAACACAATCAATAAGAATATTAAGGCAAAGGATACCCTGAAAGAAGAAAATGAAATGTTGAACATCATTTCAGGTATAATCTTGTCTAAATCAAAGCAAAAGAAGAAACCAATTGAACCACTAAACAATCCAAAGCTAGACGGGAAGAAATCTAAAAGAGTGGATTCAGTTTTTGATCCAAATAAAAGTCTCGCTCAAAAAATTATTGACAAAATAAAACAAAAAGAGCCGACAAAAACATCACTTATCATGTCCCCGGTTATTGTAAAGAAAACATCCGGATTTCCAATGAAAAAAAATGTTTTGATTGAAATGGATGAACTCATAAGACCCAAGAGAAAATTGTCCAAGAAACTTGATTACAAATATTCTGTGCTCGAAGTTTTCAATCATTGCAAACCTAATGCTAAGGCTGAGATCTTTTCGATTCTTCCCCAAGAACCTATCCGAACTTCTAATGGAAAAAAATCCCAAAGTTGTAAGGCCCCAGTTGAAGAAACAGTCAAATCTTCAGATAAAATAAACACTACGTTGGATTCACTAACTGATATCACCGACATAACCGATGAGTCAATAGCTAAAGAAGTTGAAACTCCAAAACCCAAGCTTCCGGTGAAACCTAAAATGTACAGCCTATTTGTACTTGCAGATTGCTGTGTCGTGATCTTGAAACGTGCCACAAAGTTGTATTTTTGTGGAAAATTGAAAGCCTCTTTGATATATGGATCTGCCGAAGTGTTGGGCTACAAGTTGACTCAAGTGCCCCAGGAAATATACAGCTTGCCCAACTATAGTTTACTGTGCTTTGAGAGCTCTGAAGGAGCCATTACCGCTCCCAGAGTATCGCAACTTACAAATGTTGGAGTACCTTTAAGTAAAACACAAGAAATCCTCGAAGCAACTTGTGAGGGCGATTCTATCATACTGCTACAACCTCACAGCAACCCAATGACTGATTTTATGTCCAAACACTTTAGTTCCGATTATAATACTGATTTATTTAAAAGAGCAAAGCTAGATGAAAATATTAATAACCCCGAAGCATTCAAACTATTGCAATGTCATTTTTCAACTGAATCCCGCAAAGGATTATATGCAAAACACTTTCTCTCTGAAAACATATCAGATTTGATCTTAAAAGGAAAAAAACTAACTCGTAAGTAGATTTTCAAACTTTTGAAGTGTTAAAATGGTGATCTTTACCCTTCGATGCACATATAAGTAATTACTTGTATTATTTTTTGTAGCTACTAAAAGAAACAGTACAATTCTTTGTGGTGGAAAGAATGCGGGTAAATCTACAATGCTGCGATACTTGGTGAACAAAACAATAGTATCTGGCCCAGTTCTGGTTATTGACTTGGATCCCGGCCAACCTGAGTTCACCATCTCGGGATTAATATCGGCCACTCTTGTTACGGAACCTCTGTTGGGCCCCAACTTTACACATCTCAAGCAACCAGATAGGTAACACCCTGTTCACTTTTATCTACTGAAATATCTACATACAGGTGTCCCAAAAGAAAGTTGATATTTAGTGGATCGATTAAAAAAAAAGTAAGGGTTCTATCGAAAAAATGTTTATTAAATACTAAAATACACAATTTGGGAATTTATTTCTGATAAATAATATTGTCCAAATGTAAAACCTCACTTTCGCGGCATTCATTTAATCGAAGAGTAAAATTTTTTATGACGGCTCGCCAGGTAGGCTTCGTGATGGCTGCCATTTCGTGACGGATATTTTCTTGTAATTGCATCAGGGAAGTCGGATTTTTGTTGTACACTTGAGATTTGAGATAACCCCACAGATAAAAGTCCATAGGGATAGAGATCAATTTGCCAGGGTAAATTTCACGAAGAGACGTATGTCACGGCAGAGACGTATTGGACGTATGTAATGTTGCTCCGTCTTGCTGGAACCATGTTCTTTGGTTATAGCCAGTAAGTTTGTAGGGGTGCAGCATTAGGTCTTTGTGCAAAATGCTGTGTGACAATGACCTATGCACATTTAAAGCACTTGCGCACTTCCGAATCGAAAAGTTTGAGTCGTCACGAAAAGACTGATAGTCGTCACGAAAAGACTGATCTCTACATTTTCTACCATTCTCAATGACCTTGGTTGCCCGGATTTTGGTTTTGCCAGCGTTGTACAGATCTCTTCAAATTTTTTGACCCATTTTCAAATGAGAGGAATGCTTGGCGCATCATTGAATTGACGAAAATCTCAAATATTGCAGAATCTTCTGCGCGCTACAGTCACCGAATCACCAGTTTTGTAAAACTCACGCAGGCGCAACGCGCGGTCGCTCCCGAGAAGTGCTTCATAGCGACTAAATTCCCAAGAGCCAGACTACTGATTGACATACCCCCCGCGTCCCTCGGAAAAGTTGCGTTCACACAGAAAGCAAAACAAATGTCAACTTTCTTTTGGGGCACCCTGTATATTACATCCTTTACTTTCTGTGTCAACTTCAGGAAGAGAAGCATGGAGCAACTCAATACAAAATATGAGTTACATGTTTTTGAGTACTTCAGTCATAGTAGCACTTCTTTGGTCATGAAGGCGCGAGAAACTGATTTTATGGCACTTATGAAAAGGAGGGTGGCCGGAATAAGGGACAGGATTTACACATCCTAGAATAACCTCATAAGGGAATTCCTTCTTTCAGATTCCAACATCCAAGCATACTGTCAAAAGATATTGGCCATCTTTTTAATGTTTTTTGTAAATCTAATTCCATTCCAACAATTTATAATGTTTGTGTTGCTGAATTGAATGTGAGGAATCCCTGAGTAAACAATATTATTTATTTCACAGGAGTCTCTGTCTAGGAATGATCAATGTAGCTGAAAATGAAAAGAGGTACATCAGGTGTGTTCAAGATCTGTTCAAATATTGCCACGAGAACCCCAATTATGCAGCAGTCCCTTGGTTTATAAACACCATGGGATTCACAGGTCTCTTGGGCTTGAAATTGTTAACCACAATCATAAACATTAACAAGCCCACCATTCTTGTGGAGTTGAAAAGCTGCGTGACAAGAAACAATTATGATATCCAGCTGAGCTCAGAGAATATCAACCATTACCAGAACACTTGCAATGTGGATGGAGAAGTAACCCTTCAGAATCAGGATTACTCGTACTATGGCTTGGATCCCTACCAGGAAGAGTGGAATTCCAGTAAACCATCTATTTACCGAGATATGGAACCAAAAGTGGAAAGATTATTAAATGCTTTGGCCTATTTCAGTCCCATTGCTGTGGGAAAATCTCTTTCAATCTTAGAAATGGTGCCTTATGTGTAAGTTATAATTTAAATATTAATACATTACTCTTAAAAAACATGCTACACAATTTTTCCATCTGCAATCTTAATAAATTATAACCACTCGAGCGATAGGTGTTTGGTTTTTTCATTTGATTTAATTAATTATCATTTCTCAAAAAATGGAAACCTGAATTGCTTACTGCAATTTAAATCCAATGAATTCACCTAGATTCCACCGTCTATCCCTTATTTTTTGTTTTTATAAATTTGGCACTTTATGGCAAGCGATCGCTAAAGACTTTTTTGCAAACTTGTCGTAATATGCCAAATATAATAATTTAATATAAATATCTGATAATTTGGTATGAAGCAACTAAATCTCTCAAACAACATCATAAAATTTGCACTACTTTTTCCATCAGGAATTTCTAGATTATCACAACTATTAATTTTAAGCTTACAATGTCATTTTCATTATGAGCTATGATAAATTCCAATTTATCTGTAATAATTTAGACATTTTGTTCTTTGTTCCATGTTTTCAATTACCTAATAAGAAAAAATAATGTTGAAATTTCGGATAAAGCCAGGTGGTAATAATAATACTTTATTTTTTCCAGCATTTCATTGGACGATATTGGATTGTCCTTTAACAACATTTGTGTGGACTACTCTGGTGCTCTAAGTGTACTTAATGGTAGAATGGTGGCGCTATGCAGAGACGAACGCTTCAATACTCCAGACCAGCCCAAGGACATCATTTCTGAAATTGGACTTGCATATTGTTACGGATATGGTAAGTTACCTGCTAGATCAGCGCCCTTGAGGTGATTTTACACGAAAACGGCGCTATATAAATTAGCCAGCTATTATTATCAACGGTTGTCACACTTTTCTGGTCAAGGGCCACATAGGACAATGTGAGGTATCACCGCGGGCCGCACATATGATGTCGGGGGGGGGGTTGATGTTGTACATTTTTTTAGCAAGTTAAAAAGGCAATTATTTTGTATTTAAGTACCGGGTTACTACCTCCTTGCTTCTTGTAATCATGATACATTGTCAATTCTTAATACTTATACACGTGAGATGATAATATTAAATAAAAAAAAATTATATAGATCTGTAATGGAATCTTTCAGTTCAATTTTCATCCACTTCCTGAACTACCGAAATGTGTGAATTTTCGCACACATGATAAAAACGATTACAATAACAAAAAAATATTAACGTTTACTTTGCTTTATTACGTGATTAGCATGTTTTTTTTAATCTTTTTCAGACCATACTTTTTTTTACCTGCCCATGCCCTCACTGTGCCATCTCAATGCCCTCCAATTTTCTCTGGGTCTTCTACTACCCCCCTGAAAGTCTCAATGACCACAAGGGGGCGTTATCGCCCACCTTGTGAACCTATGACGTACACTACGCGCGCATTATAAATCAACTTAGGATGTGTTCAAAAACCAAATGTGTAAAATCAAATGTCAATCAATTAAAATCAACATTTAAAAATCATAAGAATACACAAAACATTTTTAAAAAAGCAGGTAAAGCATAAGCACATGAAAAAAAATATATTGAAAAAGAAAACTGCAGATATTTGTGCGGGCCGCACAAATATCTGCCACGGGCCGCAGTTTGACGACCACGGTGCTAGATTATTTAAATTCAATCCTTATTTAATAGAAATCCCCTTTTCTCAATGTGTTTGTATTGTAACACAGCCATATTAGGCATCTCCACCAATTTAAGTCTTGTTCGTTATTGGAAATTCTTGAAGTAAAACTTCTTTACGCATGCTTGACTTGGGGAGTAAGCTGGTGAATCCGTGACGAGAGCGTTACGAAAAGTGAGGCGAACGGTAATTGAGAGGGATACATAAGTTAGAGAAGATAGAAAGAGAGAGAAAGTTACGTTTCTTCTTTTCCGCCATACAAAATTGTATATTTTACGCCACGTTTTATTTGGGAACTGTTCTTACAGGTCTCATAGAAATCATTGTGTCTCCCTTAGTGTCATGGTGAGAAATATGATCTAAAAGTTAATTAATTACAGAAGAATTAAAAAGTACATCTCTATGAAACCAAAGTTTATGACAATTTTAAAAATTTATGAAACCTTATGAATTTTGAAGTAATTATCTTTACATGAAATCACAAAAAAGTGAGGTGACAATAATGTTTGTAAAATATTTGTCTAATAAAATGGTGTTTTTTTTTTTTTTTTTCAATTTTGTTATTAGTAATTAATTAAAATTAAGAAAAAACATAAGTGAGCTACTTTTAAAACTTTATGTTTTTAATTTTTGTATTTCAAAAATTATGTTTTTTTTCTAAAACAAAAAACAATTTTATTTGTATTTCATCCCTTTCATTCGGAAATATATATAATAATATTAAATATATTTTATGAACATTTAAGCAGACATCATTAATTATATAATTCCAATTTTTATTTAATCTTTAATTAAATGAAAACAATATTTGAAAATCTGGAGACAGAAAAATCAGAAAACGAAATTGGCACCTCTGGGACACAAACTCAGGACCTTCTGCTTACATGGCATCAGCTCTATCAACTAGCTAAGGTTTCTATATCCAATTCGGTCACTTTTAACTGTATCATACTTCAACTAACTATCTTCATTTTCTTAATGCGCATATTATTGGCTGCTTTCTTTATATATGATTGCAATTTATTTTAATTTTATTTAATCGTTTTTTTTTCAGGTTTCGTAAGGGGAATAGACTTGGTAGAGCGAAAGGTGTACATCATTTCCCCGGTGAGCGCCCGAGACATATCTAATGTGAACACATTGGTATACGGAGAGTGCAACCCCAACTGCACCAGCATGCTGGTCTCCGGTCTTCCACAGGACACCGTGGTTCCTTACGCCACTCTCAACCTCAACACGGCGCAACACGCTTATCTGATGAAGAGTCCAAAACGCAACTTTAATCCATTCCGCCTCTTAAATATGAAAAACAATACTTAAACATTAAAACTGTGATCAGTATTACATTACCGTACTAGTAATAATTATAATTGATGCACATTTCCCCAGATTTTTTAAAAATACTATAATTTTCCGCAGTGGCAATCTGTAAGAAAATTTTACTTTTGTAGATTCCAACACAAAAGTTTTTGGTGTATAAGTTATTGTAAAAGCCCCGTAAATTGGTAAATCATAGGTTTTACAAGTAAATCGTAAAATTTACCAACATCAAAAGTTGGTAAATCTTAGCTTTTACAGTATTTTATCATGTATTCATTTTTTTATACGGAGAAACTTCTAAACTCTCTTTTCGGGAAGGAGACTAATTTTACATATCATAATTTTCCTCAATAAAATAATGTATGTGTATAAAAATCAACATTGTCTTTTTGTTCTAGAACTAAACCAGAACTAAAGTCTTTGTAACGCAAATAAATTAAATGAAAAATAGAAAATTGTAACAGTTAAAAAATTAATAATCACCCATTTGAAAAAGTTTATCAATACTCATTATTTGTAGCTTTTTCTCGATTATTAAAAAAATATGTATAATGACAAAGGTTCTTATTTTTTTCATAATTTATTCTTATTAAAATTTCCACTTTTTATTTTGAAACCAACTATTTGGGTCATTACATGTTGTTAATTATTGTTTAAACTTGTGATTTTATGAAAAAAATATAATTTTATTTGGTAACCAACATCGCATTTTGATTTATTTAACCTTACACAATTTAAAACGAGGGTCGGGGTATGATTTTTAAATCAATTATCTTTGTATATATATTTTTGTACATATTATTTTGCTAGGGAAGGAGAGAAAAGTCGGACAAGTTAAAAAAATAATATATATACCAAATTTAAATAACCCTCTTTATTAAGTTTTGGCCAGCCAATATACATTAGATAAGATATTCTGCTGTGATGCGACAGACTTAAATAGAATACTAGTAATATAATAAACTCTTGAATTCCACACCATATTATTTATTACTTAAGTGTTAAGTGCAATTATTAAAGTAGATAAGTGACGTAAGCAGTTAAAATAATATAAAATCGGTAACTTTAAAGCTTGCTTCCAAAATACCTCCCATGGCATTCACGAGGCATCAGCAGCAGTTTATTTTTACCACTTCTTATTGAGTGGCGGTTTTAAGCTTGGTTTATAAAACTGAAGCGGCGTAGGTGACAACAGCACCCAAAATAAACATGGCAAGATGGGGCAGATACTCGAAAGGTATCCCGGGGTGGTTTTTGGCTAGGAATACCAGCATTTTAGCCTTCTTTTCAGAGTAGGGCGGATAACGGCATCTAAAATAAGTAATAGAAAGTTAGAAATTAAAGAGCACGTAGATTGTATTTCAATCTATTTTTTTTTACATTAGCGCCACGCAGGAGTTTCAATTTCCTTCAGGGCTTAAGGGATGCTGTGTGGAGGGTCTTTTAAGGAAAGAAAGGAGAGTAATTTCTGGGGAGGAAAAAGGTATGAGGGATGGGTAGGTATCTAGGGTTCAGTGGGTCCAGGAGTGACGGAGGTACAAATTCATCCCTCCAACTGTCGAGAGAGTCCGGCTTGAGGTCCAAAGGCCTCCCTCAACCAGTTTTTTCCTGCCTGGTGGCAGACACATCTGGGCAAAGGATGAGGTGAAATGGGCGCAATAAGCTCACTGGTACTATCTGTATCCCATCTCCACTTTAATAAATAAATAAGGGGGAAAGAAACAGATCGTGAAGAGGAAGGTATGGAGGTACCTAATTAATTAAATCTGTTCACTAAACAAAGCTAAAGGCATTTCATGCAATGGTACAATTCTATATGATGGGCAACACAAGGAGTATAATATAATTTAATCACAGATATGTATATTGTACAATCTATGGACTGGAATCAATTACATATTTAAAAAAGTAAGTTGACAAACTATGGGGAGTTGGTAATTATCCCTTTCTTCTGATATTTTTTTGTTGATAAGAATCGTTTTTATGGTTTACAGGTATACAATGCACAATCACACTTAAAGGACCATTAACCAGCGGCCGAGAATTAAAATTTTGTCGAAAGATGATTTTGCGATTGTACTCTTACAACTATATATCCGATGAGAAGGATTAATTATTATCCGTACCAGCATTTTTAAATAATAACTCAACATCGATTCAACATTCAAAAATGCTCAAACGCGTGATGATAAAACTATTTATAGGTTGTCAAAAAAGAGTAGAAAATATAAAAACTTGAACTACTAAATTTGTAGACTGGCAACACCAATTTAACTGTCAAATATTTTTTTGAAGTGCAATGACACTGAATGTACAGAACACAGTAAACCACATTTTAAAAAACATGACATAGACATGACTTCATGAGATAAATTTGATTAAAAGGTGATTTATAAAGCGATTTGCTTTAATTTAATTTAACATAAATTTGAATTTAACCATAGATATTGTAACATTTGCTGCTAGCGTCGTGAGCGATTCGCAAATTTCGCATGATTTGGTTGGCAGCATTGCACTCCGAAGGGGCGGCAGATGTTTCAAGATGCTTCGGAAAAAGTTCGGGCGCTTCAGTTGACGGGAGTACCACAGATCGAGCAGGTGTTTTTGTGTGACGGGCTGTTGTATTGCTGGACTCAAGACATTTTGGATCACGAGAAGTGAGATTTAAATTACTTATATTTTTAACAGATCGAGATTGTGCTTTATAGATTATTTTTAGGGATTACTGATTCATAAATATGTTACGTTTTACGTCACAGGCGCCCATCAGTAATTTTCTTTTGTCGTTACAATATAATTTCTTTCTTATTGACACGTGTCGAGAAACTTTAAACATTTACCGCTGGGTACGATACATCGTAACCAGTCACCCCTGATGATTAATTCTGTTGTTTAACTTAGAGTCTCATAGCGAATCATTATAATATGTTCCAAGGGCAGGGTTTGATTTTTACAATAAATTATACATTGTTCACATACCTATTTATTATTGCTACCTAACCTCATTGCTTGCTTGCTGGTTTTGTATGTGATTATTTATTCTATTCATGGATGGATGACCAGGTTTGGAGGGAATGAGTTACAAGTAAGAATTGAACGTCACATTGGCGCGCTTCGGCTGAACCTGTCTATGTTTGTTTTTTCTCGCACGTGTTCGCGGTAGTGTTGTTCACGATTATCAAATGGTTTTTACATCTCGATCTGTTATTAATTTGATTCTCACTTTTCCTTGGGTTTATAACAGCCCGTCCCACGACTAACTTGCCGATCTGATATTTTTAATACATAGTTTCACACAGTTTTTTTGCCTTGGTTTCCGTCAACTCATCGGCGTTATTACGCTTTTAACTCATTTTGGCTGCTCAGTTCGCTGGCAGCATACATTATTTATTATTTTCTTAGAATTGGTGATTGCATGTGCATTGTCATTTTTCATGTCGTGTTGTTGCATGTATTCTAATAATTTTCTTTCTACCCTACAATCGAGAAATAGGTTATGGATGAAGGAGTAGGTACAAGAAGTAGAACAGCGGCAAAATTCATCATGGCGAAACAGGATGATACACCGGCGGGGTCCGGTTCAGCTTTGTCAATTCCGTCACTTCCGTCGTTTCCGGTTCACAAGTGGAACCTCACCTTTGATGGCTCTGCGGATGTCAGAAATTTCTTAGAACGGGTAGAAGAACTTGCTGTCGCTAGAAACGTAAGTTATGCTTCTCTTTTTTCTTCTGCAGTCGAATTGTTTTCAGGGCAGGCGCTACAATGGTTCAGAGTAAACCGCTCCGCTTTCTCATCTTGGGCGGACATTGTGGTTGCGTTAAAAAACGAATTTGAGCTTTTAGACCATGAAAAGAGGTTATTGGCACAAATAAGATTGACGTTTCAAGGTCAGAAAGAGAATTTTAGTTCTTTTATCACTCGTGTTCAATTGCTGAATAATCGTTTGTCCACTAGGTTGCCGGATGATGAGATCCTAGACATTTTGCGGAGTAATATGTTGCCAAGATATATTCAGAAACTTTCTCTTTCGGAGATCCCTGATTTGTTAACCTTAAAAAAATTAGGTAGGATGATTGAGTTGGCCGACAGCCGTTCAAACGACAGATCAAACACTAGTAATTCTCATCCTATTAATTATTCTAGTAACAAAGGTAATCAGAGGAATCACAGTAAATCTAATTTTTCTAGAAATAACTTTTCTGGTAATAGAGGCAATGAGAGGTATTCGAATGATTTACATTTGTCTAGGAACAACCATGCTGGCAATAGTAATAATAACAGAGATTGCAACAATTTGAATTTTTGAATTTGAATTCAAATGTAACGTTAAAAGTATTGTGCCTGTTTGAATACGTGAATTACATGTGTACTCTGAAATATAAAGCATGAGTAAATAATATGCCCAAAGAAAATAAAAGATGCTAGCTCAGAAAATGTATAAATTTATTAATCAAGTAAACATAGAAATATGCATGAGACTCTATCATTAAATTATATTATAAATATGCCCAGGGCCGCTAAGGCTCGATGAAAACCTTAGGTAGAAGTTATTGTTAAATTAACTAAATATTATTACGAAGTTAAATGTTTCTAGTATCTGTGCGGATAATTAAACTACGAGTGGACGCCATCTCATTGCAAATTTTACAACCCAACGAGAAAGGTTGAAAGTTAAGCAGATAACCATTATGAAACTAATAATAATAAATTGTTGACAACGTTACGTAGATCGTAGAACCTGATGCATGCTTGACGCGGCCTTGTGCCTGGATTTCTGTATTGTGGGAGCCATCCTCCCGGTAGAACGCTTCAAGACTCACTCAAATACCTAGGTTTTGTTATTGATGACAAAGGTCTCCGCACAGATCCGGATAAAGTCAAGGCAATTGTTGATTTTCCGACCCCTTCGTCACAAAAGAGCTTACGTAGATTCATTGGGGTACTCTCGTGGTATAAGAGATTCATTTTCAATTTTTCTAGCATTGCTTCACCTTTGTATAATTTAACAAAGAAAGAATTCGCGGGTAAGAAATTTGTGTGGAATGATCAAGCGCAATTAGCATTCTCAAAACTTAAAAACATTCTTGTATCCGCTCCGGTTCTCGCATGTCCTGATTTCAAGAAACCATTCACGATTAGCGTAGATGCTTCAAATGTAGGGCTCGGAGCATGTCTTTCACAAATGGATGATAAGGGGTTAGAACACCCTATTTCTTTCATTTCAAGAACACTTTCTGCTCAAGAGAGGAACCACTCTACCACAGAAAGAGAGTTAAATGCTATGATTTTCGCGTTGGAAAAATTCAGGGGTTATATTGAGGGTTCGCCTATTCCGGTAAAGATTATAACAGACCACTACAGCCTGAAGTGGTTGACCAGCTTAAAATCGCCTTCAGGACGGCTCGCGCGCTGGGCAGTCAGGTTACAACAGTTCAATTTTGAAATTATTCATAGAAACGGTAAGGACAATGTAATTCCTGACGCGTTATCACGGGATCCTTTACAGGTTAATACGATCAGTCAAAATTTTTCTACATCGGACCAATGGTACGTCAAATTAAAGGAGAAAATTTTGGCAAATCCTGAGAAGTATCCGGCGTGGAGAATTACTAACGATAGGCTCTATAAACATATCCAGAGTATGGAGGCTTTACATAGGTCCTACGACTGGAAAGAGGTAGTTCCGAAGGAACTCAGGAATAGTTTAATTGTACAGCACCATGTTCCTCCTACTTGCGCCCACTTTGGGATTTTAAAAACCCTGAACAGAATTAGACACAAATATTATTGGCCTAAAATGTCTGCTGATGTAAAAGCTTTCATCGGTAAATGTCAGATATGCTTAGGTTACAAGAGTACTAATTTGTTACCGCCAGGTTTGATGGGAAATCCCAAATTGGTTCAGCGCCCTTGGCAAATGATTGCAACTGATTTACTGGGGCCTTATCCGAGTTCATACAAGAAAGGTTATACTTATCTCTTGGTAGTTTCTGATTTCTTTTCTAAGTACACGAGGCTGTTCCCGCTGAGGAAGGCTACTGGGTTGAATATTGCTTCCATTTTAGAGAATGAAATTTTCCTGAAGTTTGGAGTTCCGGACACCATTGTGTTGGACAATGGTCCTCAATACATTTCACGTGATATGAAAGCTTTAGCCAATAAGTTTCATATTCGTCACCTGTTTTATAACTGCAGATATCATCCTCAGAACAATCCTGTGGAACGTGTTAACAAGGTTTTGGTAGCAGCGCTTGGTTCGTATGTTGGATCTGACCACAGAACCTGGGCGAATCATCTTCCAGAAATTGAGTTAGCCATTAACACGGCAGTCCATGAAGTCACAGGTTACACTCCGTTTTTTCTCAACTTTGGCAGAGAGATCATCATTTCAGGAAAAGATTATTTAGGCACTGATTTCAATGCTGAAGAAATTACGTTTGCTAAGCGTGACTCTTGGGCGTCAGGTTTAGAAGAATTGAATGACATTTTTTCACAGGTACGGACATCGTTAAGGCAGTCATACGAACGGAACAAGCTGAACTACAACTTGCGTCGTAGAGATATTCAATTTAGGGTTGGGGAAACCGTATGGAGGCGATCATTCGTATTATCAGATGCAAGTAAACACTTTTCAGCAAAATTGGCACCTAAATTCATTAGGAGCAAGATTATTGGGAAAATTTCTCCAGTAGCATATCAGTTAGCTGACATGAATGGCAAAAAACTGGGTATTTATCATTTAAAAGACATTATTAAATCTGAAACTCCAGTTGATCGTTAGGGTTATTTCAATAGGGGTTGGGTTTTTCTTATCTCCGTTGAGAGATTTTCTTTGTCATTTTATTTGAATGTTATATGTGTTCTAAGTATTTGCATGCATATCCAGCAATTGCATGTGGATCATTCAGCGTGGTGACGTGACTTATCCTTACGTCCTCACGTTGATTGCATTGTCCTTGTCAGTGTTTGTGTTTTCAGATATTACACGTATGTGTTGTACTTTGCAAGTGTATAATGCGTATACTTAAGCATATGTAGTTCAACGTGTGAAAGTGACTGATCATCATTTTCATACATTGAATTTACTTGTAATTTCGGTTTGTTTCCCTGTAGCAAAACCGTTTTTACATAGTTTTTCAAAACCTTTTATTTTAATTTTTATTGAACTATTTACTGTGTATTTTTGCGGATGTATAGAGGTGTTTAGCGTAGTATCATTATTGCTATTAGTGTGTAGAAACCTAGAATACCTTATTGTTTCACTTACTTTATGTTGGTGTCTTTTGGAATAATTTCCATGGGAAAAAAAATATACATATTTATATGAAAAAGGCTATAGCTTCAGAAGCTCAAAATTATCTATTTTTCATATCGTTTTAGGAAACGTATGGCATGGGCATTGTTCCAATTTGTTTACTCTGGTTATGGTGATGGTTGTTTTTCACACGCAATAGTGAACATATTCCTTAAGGTTCTATTCTATGATACTTAAGTTATTATTTTATGATATACATAACATCGGTACATATATTTGATGAGTAAGCATAATATAAATACATTTATTAAGTTAATTCCGCTGTGGATTTTTGTTTTAAGATTATTATAAAGGGTTTTGTAATTGTTTTGTTTTACAATATTGGTTAAACAATTTTTAATTCCATGGTCAATTTCTGGATGCATTTTATCCTCTATTTATACTAAAAATTTTGAACTTAGTTTGTTACTTCAATTTATTTCCATATTCGACTGGTTGTTGGAGTTCGCTTAAGAGCTCGAGCGAATTTGAACACCCTGTCAAATGTGAGAAATACTAATTCTGTTAAAAGAGTTACATATTTATTACAATAAATTATTGTCATATAGTTAATTGCTGATTACAATTATGCTATCTAAAACTAGGGGAATTATTCAAGTTCACATCCAATTTTATTGGGATCTTCTATTTGGGTAACTTTTTTCGACAGAGGTCTTCATTCTGTGAGTGGGGTCATTACTTGCTTGAAGTTTAATGGTTTGATTCTCGGCTATTTATTTTTTTGATCAACAGGTGTCAGGGGTGTTTTTTTTTCAAACTAGGATTTAAAATAAATGTTTGTGTTTGGACTTCAGTATTTTTATGTAATATCTTCCTCATTCAATTGAACTTTAGAATGTTAATTAGGTATTCAGTCTTGCAGGTCATCTATGAGAGTTATTTACTTCCTTTTCAAATAATTTTTTTGAAACATTTCATTTAGTAGGTAAAGCACATTTCATTCTTTACTTAACTTAGCTTTTTTCATGCAAATTTTACTCAGTAACATTATGTAAGCTTTAGTGGAGCGGTTAGTTAGAAATCTCACTTCTGAATACTCTTCAGCGTCGCATTGTCAACCCTCATCAGCACGGGGAAATTTCTTCAATGTATGCAGAACCTCACTCAAGGATCTTCTTCAGCTTACACAAGATGCAGTCTTGATCATAATACATCTTCATTCTTTTGGACGGCAGAGCTAGCAGCGCGGGAAAAATTTCATCACCTACACAGAACCTCACTTAATGACTTTCGTCTGCTCCAATTTGAGATGTTTCATCGCTACCTTGGGCCATCTTGGGTCATCAGTTTTGGAAGAAAGAAATATCAGAAGACGCTGAATTTGAGATTTCAGACCAAATGTTTCATCGCTACCTTGGGCCATCTTGGGTCATCAGTTTTGGAAGAAAGTAATATCAGAAGACGCTGAATTTGAGATTTCAGACCAAATGTTTCATCGCTACCTTGGGCCATCTTGGGTCATCAGTTTTGGAAGAAATTAATAGCAAAAGAAGCTGAATTTGAGATTCCGGACCAGATATTTCATCTCTACCTTGGGCCATCTTGGGTCATCAGTTTTGGAAGAAATTAATAGCAAAAGAAGCTGAATTTGAGATTCCGGACCAGATATTTCATCTCTACCTTGGGCCATCTTGGGTCATCAGTTATTGAATGCATCATAATAGGAGAGAAGCTGCATAGATTGATGCGTCTTTCTGTTCATCGCATTATGTCATGGCTTCAGTATTGCAGTACGGTGGTCACCGCTTCTTCCATGAGGTACATTATATGGATTGGGAGTACTTCTATCACCAGGATCCTTCCGGCTGACAATCCTTATATTTTGGCATCTTCCATGACTAACATTTACGACCAAGGCTCACATAGTATGCAGTTCTCTTCAGGAAGTGACACATGGACCACTTGATTTCCAGGAGGAAATATTTTCTTCTTGGTGGAGGGGTAATGTAACATTTGCTGCTAGCGTCGTGAGCGATTCGCAAATTTCGCATGATTTGGTTGGCAGCATTGCACTCCGAAGGGGCGGCAGATGTTTCAAGATGCTTCGGAAAAAGTTCGGGCGCTTCAGTTGACGGGAGTACCACAGATCGAGCAGGTGTTTTTGTGTGACGGGCTGTTGTATTGCTGGACTCAAGACATTTTGGATCACGAGAAGTGAGATTTAAATTACTTATATTTTTAACAGATCGAGATTGTGCTTTATAGATTATTTTTAGGGATTACTGATTCATAAATATGTTACGTTTTACGTCACAGGCGCCCATCAGTAATTTTCTTTTGTCGTTACAATATAATTTCTTTCTTATTGACACGTGTCGAGAAACTTTAAACATTTACAGCTGGGTACGATACATCGTAACCAGTCACCCCTGATGATTAATTCTGTTGTTTAACTTAGAGTCTCATAGCGAATCATTATAATATGTTCCAAGGGCAGGGTTTGATTTTTACAATAAATTATACATTGTTCACATACCTACTTATTATTGCTACCTAACCTCATTGCTTGCTTGCTGGTTTTGTATGTGATTATTTATTCTATTCATGGATGGATGACCAGGTTTGGAGGGAATGAGTTACAAGTAAGAATTGAACGTCACAATATGTGGCGACACATCATTATCAACTTCGCCATCAAAAGAAGACACGAGAAACATCTAATATTCGCGCGGCGCCGGCACTTGCCTAGGTACCTACATATGCCGGCCGTGATGTACTTTGCTCGCCTGCCGCGGCCGTCTCGATGATTGATAATATCGCCACCGCCTAGAAAGGTCTGGAGTTTATAAGCCGCCTGAATATTCAGCACCGCGTATGTTCCAGTACCTTCCAGTGTGCACATTCAGTTGAGGGACGGGAGACAGAAATGAAAGGCGTCAGTCGGTGTAGTGAGTCAGTCGTTTATTGGGCTATGTAGCGAGGGTCGGTGAAGCGGTAACAAGATGTAATGCGGAGTGCCGTGATGAGATGCTACAGGCGTACGGAGGTGATGGAGATGGTTTGGTGAAGGTCAGCGAGTTGCTCAAAACTTTGGCGGTGGAGATGACCTATCTTCCAGGCCGTTGCTCGACGCTTTGAGTCGCGGAGATGAACGGTGAGTGGCTCGGTGAGCTGAGCCACCAGCAGGTAGTCCTGGCGAGACGGAGCGTGTTTCCATGGCAGCGAAGGTGACGCAAGCCTTGTAAGTCGCAGGATGTAGCTGATCTCAGGAGCTGAAGACACGATGGGCCTTATAGCTGAGACGTGGTGATGGACCTCGGGAAGCTGCCCTGGATGTGTGTAGATGCCATTCAGGAGCACTTGTGCGGAGATCGTTACATGCGAGATGTTGACCGACTGTTAGTGTGAGACTGACTGAGCGAGCGCCGAGTTTAGTCGCTTTATATATACCAGCGCGACCGGTGGAGTAATGTTCCATTCGCCGGCAATGTGTACACTAGAAGGTATTCAATCATACCCGGTGCTGAATATTCAGGCGGCTTATGTTCAGGCGCTGAATATTCAGGCGAGCAAAGTACATCGCGGCCGGCATATGTAGGTACCTAGGCAAGTGCCGGCGCCACGCGAATATTAGATGTTTCTCGTGTCTTCTTTTGATGGCGAAGTTGATAATGATGTCTAACTTCGATCAACTTCGCGAGTAGTGTAGTGGAGCTTTTAGGCTAGCATGGGTTGCACCTGGGACGGATTAGATGGAGGAAGGGAGATGCATTTAGTTGTGTCAACAACCACTCTGAAATGAGGTACAAATAATATCGACAGTGGAAATTTGAATTGCTGCAAAGGACAATAAATCCAAAAATAAGTTAAATATGTAATTTTTTTCTCCTTTGATCTGCCTCGTCGAAATATTCATAGGAAAATAAGTAAGTATTTTTTGATGTGCATTTTAAGAGAATTTTTTTTCTGAAAAATTAAATATAAAAGTTAAATTCCATTACTAAAGAAATTTACAAAAAATGTGAAGTATTCTGAAAGATCTCTTCAATATTACTTTATAATAAAAATTCATAATTTAAGGTCCACAAAAGCAGGATGGAACTATTTAAAAAAAAAAAAAACTTTATTTTCACTCTCCTGAACAATTAACATTTTGTCGTTTACTGCATTGGCAAATAAATTCTATTTGATTAATTTGTGTTATTTCACAGTTTATTCATTTAAAATAATATATGGTATATTTGCAGCACATTCTACAGTGGAAGATACTCTCAGTATCGCCCTGGTGTAATACCACCATTCAGAAGTGAAACGTTACTTGAAATGGCATTAGCCATGTTTGGTGACCAGATCTGAATAGCCAGGTACTTCCCCTCCTTCCTCTTCCCTATCTCCTTCCCCACCCCATTACCTTCAGCCTCACAACATACCCAAATTGGGGATGCCGTAGTTTCACTGGCTCCAGACGGGAGCAGTTGGGACTCTTGTGCGGTATTCATATAAAAAAAAGCATTTCAAATTTCCTTCATGGATTTACTTTACCCGTGTACCTGATCCAAATAAATAATTTTTTGGCTATATCTAAACTGGCTATCGAACCTGCAAATCATAAATTCACAGAAAATGAACTTACTTAACTCGTCAATAATGTTTGCTTCGAATTATTGATGACAGAATAAGTATAGGTACTTACGATGCAAGTTTTTCCAAGATTGGATTGAAGTTCTTGGCTAGACAGCTCTTGTGGTGTGTAAAAGTGTCAAATGTAGCTTTACTATGGTAGGATCCCATGCCACTTGCTCCCACTCCCCCAAATGGTAGCGACGAAACTGTAAAAAAAATCATTTTTATCACTCATTAATGTTTTCAACACATCAAATTTCAAAGTAACAAATGTAAATAAGTATCTCTTTGGTTGACTGATGAACTCGAAGTTATTAAAAACATTATTAATTATTTATGTCACTCATTAATGTTTTCAACACATCAAAAATTTCGAAGTAACAAATATAAATAAGTATCTCTTTGATTGACTGACGAACTCCAAGTTATTAAAAACAATATTAATTATTTATGTTATTGAAGTGAAAACTTTTTTGCATCGTTGTGATTTGAAACTCGATGAAACGAAAAATAGCGACACTAAAAAGAAACTAACACTTTTTAATTCCACTTATCTACGAGGGGGACCCAAAAGTAATGGGAGTTGTGCTGTGGTCGAGAGGAAGAATGGGGGAACACATTTTTCGACCAGGTATCCGTTAGAGTCACGAAAACAATGAAAACAACTTTTTCCATTTCGGCGAAAACGTGATGGCATATTGTCGAGAGCAACGCACGGCTGTGAAATTTTGTTTCCTGTTGGGGAAATTGGCAAACTATTGTAATGCTGACTGTTTATGGGGATGCTGCCCTAGGTAAAACCAGGGTCTACGAGTGGTTTTCATGTTTTAAAAATGGAGAAATGTTAATTGAAGACCAACCCCGTTCAGGACGCCCCTCAACGTCACAAAGTGACGAAAACGTCGACAAAATCAATGCCCTCGTTCGTGAAGACCGTCGCCGAACCATTGATCAACACTGTGAGATGTCTGGAATGTCATGGAGTTCAATTCAGAGGATTTTAACCGAAGATTTGCCCGCGAGAAGGGTTGCAGTCAAATTTGTCCCTCGCCTTCTCACAGACAAGCAAAGGGAGCGTCAAATTCAGGCATGTTTTGAGCTTCAAAATCAGCTCGAAGATAACCCTGAATTTTTTTCCAAAGTGATTAGCCCCCTGTGACTTCTTTATGTTCCCCACACTGAAAAAGGACATGAAAGAAAAGCGTTTTGCCACTGTGGAGGAGGTGGAACAAAAATCGCTGGAAGGCCTAAAGGACATCCCCATAGGTGAAATTAAAAACTGTTGGAGAACGAAATCAACGAAAAAAGCATTTGGAGAAGTGCGTTGCGCTCAATGCAGAATAGCGATGTGTCGGTTCAGCTGGAATGGGCTCTTGTACTCGGGTCCTTTGCGGGAAGCGGTTCCTACTCCTACTCCTTTTTAAAATCGACTACTCCAAGAGAACCCGGTCGCGGAACTCGGGCTCGGTCCTAAACCCGAAACTCGGAGTTGGACCGGGAACCCGAATCGGCCTCCCCGTGTTCGCGCTCTGCTCAACTCGCGAGATCTCCTGGAACTAGTGAGTAGCTGAGTAGTGAGTAGTAGGAACCCGAATGCCTCCACCGGCCGGCCGCGGTGTTCGCGCTCCGCTCCACTCGCGAGTTCTCCTGGCACTAGTGAGTAGTGAGTAGTAGGAACCCGAATGCCTCCACCGGCCGGCGTCCGGCTACGGCTCCGTTTGAACTCGTGCCTGTCGGTCCGAGCGGCTCGCGAATCGAGAGCAGTAATCGCGCGTTCGAGTTCTTTTGCGCGCTCTGGCACTGAGGTACGCTCCGTTTGAACTTGTGCGTCTCGGTCCGAGCGATTCGCGAGTTAGGAGTGGCTCCCGGGACCTGCTCCAAGGACTCAAGTACTTTTAAAAGGAAGCATGTCTCGGAGGCCTCCGGCAAAATGCAGAACTTACCCATCTCTAATGCAGAATACTTTGAAGATGATCAAAATTTGATGCAAAAAAATTGCACATTCTGACTTTCATTTACATTGTTAATAATACATTAATCCTAATGAGTTAAAAAAAAACTCATTACATGAAGGACAATAAGAGACATACATTTATATACATTATACATACATAGAAATACATACATTTATAAACATACAGTTATGACACAGATGCATACATTTAACAAGAGAGACTCGTAACCATAGAGAGTATGATGAAAGTACAAGAAAAAATACTGTATAAACTATTCACAGCAAGAGCTCAATCATCATCATCAACGTTTGTCTTCTTCCTTCTCAAGCATCTTGAAAATGACAAAGACAAGATACTGGAATGATGACTTCAAGTACGATCTCTCGCTGGGGCTAGTATTTAAACATACACCTAGATACACGAATCTGGGGAGTGAAGCTAGAAGTAGCAGTATTATAGAAATATGAAAATGGCTGGGGTCAAATTGTCAGCAGGAGGCCAGAATACCACTTTTTCCTTTATTATAATTTAAGAAAGGGAAAAAAAATTGTGTAAATTAAAAATATTATTTTATTTTAATACACACATTAAATTATATATGTCATCATCAGTCTCTATCTAAATCAGAGTGTGCAATTCATAAGCGGTAGAAGTGAAACCTTCAGAAAATTAAAGTAGACAAGAGTGGGGAGTCTACGAAGCACTTTTTTTATCAATGTAAAGGATAATTTTTTCCATATTTTGTCAAATTCCAGTGCACCTTTCCCTACACATTTGATCATCTTAGTAGTATTTGTGTATTCTTCTTCGGAGTTGCTAGATGTCGCTTTCTTTTGCCTGTTCATTTTGGAGTGGTTTGAAGATTGGATATTGATTTTACAAAATTTTTTTTTTGAATTTCGTAGGATTGGATCCTTGGTCAGCCAAATGTGTCTGCAAAGGTTCGTAGGGTGATTTATTCCAATACACCAAAGGAGGCTTCCGTGGGACTGTGGATTTATCGTATTGTATTGGAACCGAGTGCCCGTGAAATAAATAAATATTTTATCTCATTCTCTCGCAGGCTAAATCCTATAGATGTATGCGTTGGTCTCTTTTTAGTATTTGTTTCCACTTCATCAAGTTTCAAATCACAACGGTACTGAAGAAGTTTTCACTTCAAAATCATTTAATTGACTTATTTTCATTTCCTTTTGACAATTTAAAAGTGTTTTTTCGGAATTTTTAATGAAATGCAAAATATCAAAACAGCACTATATTTCCTGATTTCAAAAACAGTAAAAATGCAGAAACGAAACAACAGCTCTACTGTTCAGTACTACATTGTTCTTCGGGACTGTTGGATATGTACGTATATTTGTTTACATAAGGCCTCTAATGAAGATTGTGATTCTGCTTCCTTTGCCACTCCAGTTACAAAACGTCAAGTACTAGTCTGCGAAACTCCTTGCCTCAGTTGTAAAATTATTGTAAATCAGTCAAACTTAAAAATTGAACACCGTTTATTGTATTATGTATAAAATAACTTAACACGGAATAGAATTTTACGACTTTGTCCATTTAATGATTTGCCACATCCCGTTTTCTTAGAGGACGCCGTGATGTTGTAATAAATATTACACTTAAATAACCCTATTTAAAAACTCGAATAAATCTACCAAAGATATTCAAATACAAAAGAGATATGCTATGATGTCCACGCAACTGTCGGCGGACTACTACCTAATCAGGGTAGTTTGCATACGAAAAGAATTTGTTGATTTCGTTGATTTTTTGAAGGTGGGCATTAGTATTGGTTAACAATATAGTTTGAATACGGAAAGAATTCGTTCATTTAGTTTAACATTCGTTTGGTTTATTTGTTAATTGGTAAACAATATCGGCGACACCCGGAAGCGCAGTCCCAAGATAGCACATCTATTATATTTCAATATCTTTGAAATCGACTAATAACGATTCGAATTCAAAGTAACAAAAACTGAAATTATTTGACTTGCGATAGATACGTGTATGTTTACATGACCAATCGCCATCCTTACAAGCATATGGGATAGGATACATAGGACAAGCTGTAAATGCTCCTAGATTATTTTATCACGGATACCATAAAAACTTGTCACCTCTTTTCCGCTATTCTCAATAAGGGGACATAAACGTAACAAATTGCCATTTCTTGATCATATCGCTGAAGAGTTTCTTGATCACGTCGAAGTACACGTCACTGGACATAATACACTGATAAGCTAATACATAAATCCTAAACTTTTTATTGCAGAAAACTCTTGTTGCATTACCTGCAACTAGGTATAATATTTGCGAAAGTAGCATGTGAGACATGCTGTCAAAATCTAATAAGTCAGGGGTTCCCAAAGTGTGCGCCGTAGAAAGTAAAGAGGGGCGCCGTGAGGCGATCCTCTATCATCATCCGAAACCACAAATATTCGCGAGCAAACAATAAAGCAACAATTATTATTTTGAGCGCTCCCAACTTTAAAGAACATAGGTCCATACTCGTCGCCGTCGCTCACTCGCCGAAAAGTTCCTCCGCGCTTGAAAACTGTTGATAACCGCAAGGCAAGAACATGCACATTCTGAAACTATTGGAGAGAATTGCCACATTTAGGAAGAAACTGCAGTTGTGGATAAAAAAATGAATGAAGGCAGCGGTCAAGATTGCTTCCAGCAATTGTATAAATATGCGGCATCTAATGAACTGGTGGTTGTCTCGCAAGACCTGATGGCCATTTTCACGAAACACCTATCGAAGCTCACCGAATGGTTTTCTAAGTCCTTCGCAGATTATGATGTCGAAAAATTTGCGTGGATCCAAAATCCATCCCGTGCACAAGCTCCGCCAGGATTCACAACACAAGAGCAAGAGAGTCTCAACTCAAAACTAGATTTACCAATTCCGATTTGGTGTAGTTTTGGTTATCGATTCAAAATGAATATCCAAATTTAATTTCGAAAGCTTTAAAAATTTTCATTCCGTTTACCACATTATATTTGTGAAGCTGGATTTTCAGCTGTAGCTGTAATCAAGAACGAATATCACTCAAAGATTAGCGTGGAGCAAGAAATGACAGTAGCAGTCTCAAGTCTTAATTCGCCGCTTTGAAAAACTGTGCGCAAATCATCAAGCTTACCCATCACATTGATTAGACTGAGTAACTATTGTATTTTATTTTTTTCTTAAGTCTTTTTTTTAGTGGTCTGTTCCAATTCTGAATTCTTATAAATATAATAAAACTCGTTTCATATTGTGGATGTTTTAATTTTTGTGCCTATCTACCTAACTACTATTATTGTAGGTACCTATTTCTTTCGACTATACTATATATATATATATATATACTCACTATATCTATTCCAAATAGCTTACTAAAGTAGGGCGCCGTGACAAAATACTAAACTTGTAAGTGCGCCGCGGGCTGAAAAAGATTGGGAACCCTTGTAATAAGTGATTCAGTTCAGGATATTGGTTTATTAGTATAGAAATACAACATGTTCTTCAAACAAACGGGATAAAACCTTTGAATTTAGTAAGTAGGTAATTTTAGAAAACAATGTTTTAAACAAACCTGCCATCTGCAATACTGTTTCATTAACAACAATTCCTCCAGAAGAAGTGTTAGCAATCATGAGGTCCACATCTTTCTGTTGCTTGGAGAACATATAGAGTACTAATGGTTTTTCCCTGCATAAGAAAAAGGATTAGTTTCTTTAGAGGTATATGTATATATTTTATTTTTACATTAGCTCCACGCTGGAGGCCATGAGGAAAATAATTCCCCTCAGAGCCTATGTCATCTTTGGGGATGCCGTGTGGAGGGTCTTTTTAGGAAAGGAAGAAGAGGAAGTTCGGGGAAGGAAAAAGGTATATGGGTAGGAATCTGGGGTGTATACAGAAGTGACGGACGTATGAATCCATCCCTCTCACTGCGGTGAAAGGCTTGTTCCGAGAGAGTACGGCTGGAGAAGTCAAAGAAGTCAAACCACTCTCTCCCAATCCGGCCTGCCAAGCATCTGGTGGGCAGACACATCCGCCGCCAAGACTCGGACAAACCTCACCGTATGAACCCGAGCACCCCTGCTAAGTCACTAAACGTAGCAAGCCACTTGGGGTGACCTACGGCAGAGGTGTATCCAATAAATGGTTCCGGGGGCGGCGGTACCCATACCTGCCTCCCAAATTATAATAATATCGAAAGAAAGCTTTTTTTCCTGGCTTTCACCCTTCAAGGGTGTTCTCGGTTGTCATTTCAAACTACAGAGAGAGGAAGGTGAATTTATACATTAATTTTAATTAATTGTGGAATTTCAAAATTATAAGGAAGATTGGAGTCGAGTTCAGACTTACATAGAAGAGATGAGATGTTGAATGGAGGAGAGACAATTTTAGATAAGTCTTGATAGAAGAGAGGATATTTGTTTAGAGAAGGACAATCAACAAATATGTGATCTAAAACTCCCACTTCTATAAAATATTAGGTCCTTACATATGAAATTGGCATTTTGTATGGGAGGAACATAAAGTATTTTTTTTAAATATAATATATTTATTTAATCAAAGTATGTACCATTGCTATCTATGCACTTTTGCCATCTCATAGGTAGTTCATCGATCCCTTTACTAAAAAAACCATTCGGACGGGAATCAATAAAATCTTTGAAGGCGGTTTGGCTGCCCCATCGGAGTTTTTTCCCTTGCAAGAAGTTTTCCAAATTTCGAAAAAAATGTTAATCTGTTGGGGCAAGGTCCGGAGAGTACGGTGGATTTTTTTTTAAATTTTTTTTTTTATAGTGAATACCGCACAAGAATCTCAACTGCTCCCGTCTGGAGCCAGTGAGACTATGGCATCCCCAATTGGGGTATGTTGTGAGGCTGAAGGTAGTGGGGAGGGGAAGGAGGTGGGGAAGAGGAAGGTTGGGAAGTACCTGGCTATTCAGATCTGGTCACTAAACACGGCTAAAGCCATTTTCAAGCAACGTTTCAATTCTGAATGGTGGTCTTACACCAGGGCGATACTGATAGTATCTTCCACTCTGGAACATGCCGCGGATGTCTTAGACATTCCAATTGAAGCTCCTCTAATTTGGTAGCCGTCTGTTGTGCAGTGTATGGTTTAGCGGTCAACGCGCGTTTGTTGATTTGCTTCACTCAATTGGTGAGGTACCCACCTTTAAGCTTTTTCACCTTCCCAATTTGCTTCAAGTGGATTAAAACAGTTTTTTCTCTAACACCGCAGCCTGCAGCTAACTCGGACGTGGTTTGCGATGGATCCGCTTCCACAATAGCCTTCAATTCTTCATTATCAACTTTGATCTCCGTCCGTCCACGGGGCTTGTTCTGCAGGTCGAAATTTCCAGAACGAAAACGTTGGAACCAAAAACGCACTGTGTTTTCTTTTGCGGTACCGTCGCCATACACATCATTAATCCTTCGAGCCGTTCCTGCAGCACTGGTGCCACGGTGGAACTCGTACTCGTATATAACGCGATATTTCAAGTTATCCATTTTGTAAACTAAGTGACGCAAAGAAAAAAAAATGAAGGAAAAAACAGATGAATTATAATTTTCGAAACACAAATAGGTACATGAGTAAATAGGTGTATAAATTTGAATTTGGAATTCCTAACCAAAGAGAAGATATTTGAGATCAAAGTTGCCAGTACGGCAAAACGCCAATTTCATATGTAAGGACCTAATAGAATGTACAATCTGGGTAGTCAAGTACGTGAATTTTAAAAAGGTGAGAAGGAACAGGACAATGTCCAATTTTCATTCAAATAAGTGAGAAAATATAATTTTTGGAAAAATGGGGAAATTATCAAAATCACAGTTTTGATGGGATAGTCCTTTGTATTGAGGCACAGCAGGCTCCTTTGGATTGACAATTAAATTGCCAAAACTCTGCCCAAACATTGCGAGATCTATATTTGAGGAAGGAAAAATGTCAGATTTGGGAATGTGGTTTACGAGTGTAACAATAGGGTTGGATGCTCCTTATTTTGCCAAGGAATACACAATATTGTGACCCACTATGACACAAAGAAAACCTTGCAAATCATATGAATAGTTTTTGGTGTTGGCTTCATACTGATTTATACAGGTAGATAATAATTAGTGTCCGACCGAAACAGGACTTTCCACCGAAACCGAAACCGAATCTTCGGTGTCTGTCTCAGTTTCGGCCGAAACCGAAACATTCTTAGACATCTTAAAAATGGAATGTTTACTGTTGTTTGTCTTATTTTTTACACTTATTCAGACAGTTAACATGTTAAAGTAAATAAATAAAAAAAAAACAATAATTGAAGTAGGTATGTGAAAAAATTATCCTTTTTTATATTACTTCTATAAAACAAATAAAATTTATAAAAAATAACAAAACATGTAAATAACTACTTCTTGGAAGAAAAAATTATCATAAACACTTACATTATAAAGGAAGGACCTCATAAAAAACAATAATTGAAGTGGTGTAAATTTTTTAAATTTTTTTTTATATTAATGCTATAAAACAAATCAAAATTAAAAACATGTTAACTACTTCTTGGAACAAACATTTGTCAATAAAATCAACACAAAGGAAGGACCTCATTAATTGAGTATTTTGCTGATGATGGCGGGTGACATACGAGCCACGAACTCACCCGAAGTCAGCCGAACGAGAAGTTCCAAGAAGTAGTTAACATGTTTTGTTATTTTTTATAAATTTTGATTGTTTTATAGAAGTAATATTAAAAAAAAATTATATTTTCACATACTTCAATTACTTATTGTTTTTTTTTATTTATTTAATTTAACAAGTGTTAACTGTCTGAATAAGTGTAAAAAATAAGCCAAATAACAGTAAACAATCGATTTTTAACATGTCTAAAAAAGTTTCGGTGAAACTGATGGCGAAAATAGATTTTTTTGCCGAAACTTGCCGAAACCGAAACCGATGCTTCGGTCGGTCACTAATAATAATTATGTTTTACTAAGACATATTTTATTTGTGACTATGGTAAAGGTATTTAATGAAATATTATATGGAAAAAAAAATATTATTTCAAATTAAAATGAAAACAAAAATATGTTTATTCCTGCGTGGTTTTATGATGTCTGCCTTTATTCTTTCTTGAGTGCAATACCCAAGTATTGTAGTATCGCAGTAAAGGGATGTCTGGAGGGTCATGACTCAAATAGGAAAAGGGAAAAAATGAATGAAGAAAAACCTTCTGTTGATGAAATTGATGGCTTCATAGGCATTTTCCACATTGACTATGGGGAGTAAGGGGCCAAATATTTCCTGTTGCATTACGGGATCAGTTGGCTTGACATCAATAAGAATTGTAGGTTGAATGTATCTGTCCGCAGCATCAGTTTTACCTCCGTAAGCCACTTTGCTCTGGTCAATCAATGAAGACAGACGGCTGGAAATAAAAATAAACATTTAAGCCTACACAAAAATTACAATTATGAGAAAGACCCTTCATTATCTATGGTCTACATCAGTGGTTTTCAACCTGAGGTACGCGTACATTGGGGGTTCGCGAAGCTAAATTGGGGGTACGCAATAACGTGACACGCATGTAGAATCACTGGTTAAAATGCCTGAAGTCACGTTACACTCTATATAAAATTGCATTACTTAATTGTATTTGTGTGACTTGATTGTTAAATTCCTGTAATATTAGAGTATTCAAAATTACAAATGAAACACATCTTTTACACGCGGAAAAAAGATAGATAGAGGGTACGGGGAACAACAAATATGTAGTGAGAGACAAGGGGTACGTCATCTCAAAGAGGTTGAAGACCACTGGTCTACATGATGTAATATTTATGTACCCATGTTGAAAAAGTGCATTGGCGACATTGAATTTCCATAACAACTAAAAATTTGGGTGTCCAAAAAAAATTGTCCAACATAAAAAATATATACAGTAGAGCTTCGATAATTCATACCCAGGCTACTCAGAATGTTGCTGTTAATCCGAATTGCGGAATGACCCTTCTCTCCTTATACAGAATACAGAGGTTGTTTGTTTTAGGTTATAAACATGGAACCGTATCCATAAATTCTACCGGTATTTCAATGGATTCCTTCGGCACTGGTGCGTTGTCTGGAAACACGCCAAACGCGTGCCCAACATATGTACTTGGTTGACAGTGGTCACATGAGAACGGATCGCTTCTTCGACTCGTTCTTATGTTCAACGGCTCGGCTGCGGAACGATTTGGCGGCCTTTGTGTTTCCTCCCTCCTACAACACGGGTCTCTTCAAAACCAATGTTCATTTCTTCATCTCCTTAAAAAGACCCTCCACACAGCATCTCAGATGACATAGGCCCTGAGGGAAATAATTTTCCTCAGGGCCTCCTGTGTGGAGTTAATGTAAAAAAAAATGACCCATCCAGCAGAACTCACTCAGAACATCGCCTTGCACCGCAGTGGGAGGGATAGATTCATACGTACATCACTTCTGGATACCACGACCCCCAGATTCCTACCCATTACTCATACCTTTTTCCTTCCAAGAACTTCCTTTCCCAAATAGACCCTCCACACAGCATCCCCAAAGATCACGTAGGCCCTGAGGGAAATTATTTTCCTCAGGGCCTCCTGTATGGAGCTAATGTTAAAAAAAATGTAGGTATCATGAAAATCTATATTGAAGTGAAGTTAAAAAAATTGCTATTATGGTATGTTAGTATGGCAACACTGAGTAATACCAACTTTAGAACAAAAATTAAAATATGGGAGGTTCTGACAGGTTGACTGGACAGGAAAATTGATAAAAATCTATTTTTTTTATGTTTTTAATTCCTGAAAACATACCAATACTTACTTGAAATGATTAATGTTTATGATTCTGCAGAAGTCGGGAGAGTTTTGAGGGTTCTCAGTGTACCAGGAGTCTAGAATGCCCTTGGCTCTCTTCATGAACTCCCCCTGAACCTCTTTTGTGCAGAGAATATAGTCCGGGGCTATGCAGGTCTGCCCTGCGTTGATCAACTTGCCCCACAGTACCCTCTTCACGGTTATGTCCATGTCTGCTGAGCTGTCAATGTAGACAGGACTGAAAAATAAATAAAATAACTACTTAATTCAAGAACAAATTGTGGAGTGTAAAGTATTCTTTAAAAAATATTATTATATAAATAAATGGAACAGGTTTAATAAGATTTTCTCTCCCACCTCCGTGGTCGAGAGGTAAGACTCAACTAGCAAATCCGAAGGTCGTGGGTCCCAATCTCAAGAGAATTTCACAATTAATTAATTTCAAATAATATACAGAATATTTGCAGCACATTCGGATTCATCGGACTGGTGGAAGACCACCATTCAGAATTGAAGCATTGCTTGAAATGACTTTTAGCTATGTTTGGTGACCAGATCTGAGTAGTAGGGTACATCCCCACCTTCTTCATCCCCATCTCCTTTCCCTCCCCACTACCTTCAGCCTCACAACTTACCCCGATATTGGGGATGCCATAGTCTTACTGGCTCCAGACGGGAGCAGTAGGGAATCTTATGGGGTATTCACATAAAGAAAATACTTAACCTAATGTTTATAATAAGCAGTTAAGCTGCGATTTTTTCTGAGAAGAGATAGGTTAAAAGAGTTTGTACAAAGGCGGGTCTCCTGTGATGCATTTCCACAAATATTATGAATCACAAACATTGAATTAAATCTTCAAATTTTGCAAATTCACTTTGTGGCACCATTTTATTAATGAAATAATTAAAAACACTTTGTTTTCACCACAATAATCTTTATTTAAAAGGCAACATGTTTCAAGAACGATGTTCTCCTCATCAGGACATTATATGTACTAAAACTAAATGATCAAACATAGAAAGACAGGCATGGGTAGAAATGGAGAGATGTAGAGATGGATGGTAGAGAGGAGAGAGGTCTTCTAAGCACCTGCCCTTTCCACCTCTCTCCTCCCCCACTACTTCCATTTCTACCCACGCCTGTCTTTCTATGTTTGATCATTTAGTTTTAGTACATATAATGTCCTGATGAGGAGAACATCGTTCTTGAAACATGTTGACTTTTAAATAAAGATTATCGTGATGAAAACAAAGTGTTTTTAATTATTTCATTAATTGAATTAAATGTTTGCGTAATCATGAGAAATGAGGCGTATCTGTGGACAGATTCATTGTTTGAGGAAAAGCATATTATTATTAATATTACTTTCAATTATATTAAATATTATTATATTGAACCAAATATTTGTGCAAACAAGAAACGTTGGGGCAGGGCCACAATGTTTTTGTTTTCCGTGGCCGATGGAAAACAAAGCATTGGGGCCCTGACCCAATGTGTTTGTTACTGTCCGATGTTATAAGAACATTTAGCCACTGGAGAACCGACTGGAAAAACTAGCCACTGGAAAAACGTTATGGCGCATTACATGGGGGGGAGGAGGGGTTAAAAATCTTCAAAAATTGCGTTACGTAATACTTGAACGCCCCCTAACCTCCGCGAAGGTTTCTGGATTATTACAACCACATGACAATATGTCTGAAAAGTTTTTTAAGCATTACAAAAACTCTTGCAAAAATGTTAAATAATTCTAAATTTTGAGAATGACATTGATTGTATCAAAATTCAATTTTAGAAACTCTTTAAAGTAATGAATTTATTTGAAGCAGTCGCCTAATACTTTGAATTGAATCAAGAACTGTGTTAAGTACCAAATTTGATTGATTGTTCTTATATTACACAAAAATTAATATTTGTCATACATGAAAAATGAAAATTTGAATAAAAAAAATGTATTAGGTGACATGCAAGCTGTTTGAAAACTGAATGTACTGGGACTGAATATACGGAACGCAGGAGGAGGGTTGGCGGGATGGGGGAGCGGGAGACGAGAGAGGGAAAGCGGGGAAGGTGGAGGGGAACGCGAGGGGGGGGAGAGGACGCGGGAGGGGAACGGGTACGCACGGGAAAGGAGATGCAGAGAGAAACAATTTCTTTATTTTATAGCATTGCAACGCATGCTGGGAACCAGCTAGTCTAAAGAGGAAAGATTTGATTGTTTGTTTGTTTGCATTGAATAGGCTCCGAAACTACTGAACCGATTTGAAAAATTCTTTCACTAATAGAAAGCTACAATATCAGCAAGTAACATAGGCTGTATATAATAATAAGTTCTGGCGTTATGAAATTTGTATAAATGAAAATGTATGTATTTCATATATTTTAGCGGCAGGGAGGAAAGTCAGGGGGAAGGGGGGGTTTGCAGAGAGGGAAGACACGAGGGAGGGGGAAGGTGGGGAAGGTGAAAGGGAACGGGAATGCACGGGAAAGGACAAGCAGGGAGAATCAATTTATTTCTTTGAATGGCATAGCAACGCATGCCAGGTACCAGCTATTATAAATAAATTAAATAATATTTCTTTGTCAGAACTACTTTACAAATGCCGACCGGATTCAAAACAACTGTTTCTTCATCAGGGCAAAATATACTAACTTGTCATTACAAAACAATGGGTGAACATAATATATTATTAAGTGTTGGGGCAGGGGTGGGGGCTTTAGGGATTAGTGAAGAGTAGGGGTAGGAGATAGAAACAAAGGTGAAAGGGAATATATCTAAGATGGGACTGTAAGACTATGTTTTTTTGTTTATTGATAGATAATATTGTTTCTTGAAGTAATATGTATGATGCATGGATAATACCTTCAGATGAAGGAAAGAGGCAATTGATTAGGCAGTTTGAATTTGGTCTAAATTCATAAAACTTGTTAATTTTCAATATGCTGATGGCACTTATGAAGAAGTAATACCTCTTTCCACCCAACTCCAGGGTGACGGGTGTGAGATGCTTGTTGGCAGCAGCATGCACTACCCTTCCCACCTCCGTGGATCCAGTGAAGAAAATGTAGTCAAACCTTTGCCTCAACAGTTCTGCCGTCTCCTGCACTCCTCCCAGAACAACATGCACTACATCCTGTAATACACAAATAATTGTTTTCCATTATCACTTATCACTTATCACTCATTAAACTCATTACATACTCATCTCCGCCGTGATGAGTAACGAGTCCATCCTCGGTAAGAAATGAGTCTATCCCTAATCCTCAATAAAACCCTTTCACTATTTACCTCTTTACCATAACTACAGATAGTCGAGGGCGGAGCTTAACTATCAAGTAGGTACATTAAAAATATGGTTCGTTTTCTGGTTTGGAATAGTAGGAGCTTATATATCAAATACATTAAAAATATGCTTCGTTTTCTAGAATGGAATAATGGGAGCTTAACTACCAAGTACATTAAAAATATGCTTTGTTTTCTAGTACGGAATAGTAGGAACTTTAACTATCAAGTACATTAAAAATATGCTTTGTTTTCTAGTATGGAATAATAGGAGCTTAAGGTTAAACGTCACATATGTTATAATATATGCATTCACAGATGGCGCCAATTAAATTATTTTAGGTTTTTAATACTTTTTGCACGTTTTGCTTTAAAATATTGAGGTGAATTAATTGTTTAATTAAAATATAAATCAATTGTTTTGTCCATAAACAAATCCAAATCTTTCAAGAAAGGCTGAAAAATACAATATTGGATTGAGTCACCGAAACAAAATTGAATTTTTCAGCCTCCCTTGAAAGATTTGGGTTTGTTTATGGATAAAACTATTTATTTATATACATATTAAATGTGTACGGGCGCAAACAATTAATTTACCTTAATATTTTAAAGCGTAATTTGCAAAAAGTATTAAAAACCTATAATAATTTAATTGGCGCCATCTGTGAAGGTGTAGATTATAAAGTACGTGATGTTTAACCTTAACTATCAAATACATTTAAAATATGCTTCATTTTCTAGTATGGAATAATGGGAGCTTAACTCTCAAGCACATTAAAAATAAGCTTCATTTTCTCATACGGAATACGTGTTGTATCGCTGTTCCATGAGTGGTTTATTTATGGTTCCATGGTAGGTACCTACTAGGTTGTGTGAATGTGGAAAGCTCAAATCAGATACAGAGCACATTATTGAAGTGTCCATTCTTCCAGTTCCATGGGGGCACAGTGCCACATTGGATTCCATAAAACGGCTGAAAAAGCTCAGCATTCATCACCCCCTTGTAGCCAGCTAGCCACCATCAACTCTTCGACAATATGAAGCAAAATCATTGTAACTTATTGAAAAATCTTACATGATCCAAGTATTTGGGTATCAGTTCTGCGATCAGGTTGGAGCAGGCCGCAGACATCTCCGAGGGTTTGAAGATGACGGTGTTTCCGGCCGCTATAGCCCCAGCCAGAGGCACGAAGCCAAGTTGAATGGGATAGTTCCACGGAGACAACACAAGCGCTACTCCATAGGGATCCTTGTAGATCAGTACTCCATCAAGTGTGTTCATTATGCCTTTATGACGCTGGCGAACAAAAAATTACATTATTAAGATGAAACTCAAAAGAATTCATAATCTACTGTTTCATAGATGGCACAAGCATAATTATTTTTAGGGAAAAACACTTTTTACAAGTTTTGCCTTCAAATATTAAGATGAATAATTAATATGAATTAACATGATGAATTAAATGAATTAAATTGAATTAACACGCAATATGAATAAATAGTTTTTTTCAAGGACAAACTCAAATCTTTCAAGAAAAGCTAATACAATACTTATTGGATTGAATCACCAACACAGAATTGTATTTGTTTGTCTTTCTTGAAAGATTTGAGTTTGTTTATGGACAAAACTATTTATTCGTATTCGTATTGCGTGTGTACGGGAGCAAACAATTCTTCAGTCGTGTGGTCTAAAGAACACTCGTTTTTTTACAATTTAGGAGGCGTGCATGGGTCGCGGCCCCGGGAACTATGGATGAACGTCACTCCTGACATAGGTCGTCCCAAGTTCGCTACGTTTGGAGAGTTAACAGCAGTGTCCGGCTTCGTGGGGTTGAGGTATAGGCCTTGCCGGCGGATGCGTTTGCCTACCTACTGCGCGGCGGGTCGGATCGGGGGAGACCGTTTGCGGGAGATCTTTTGAACTCTCCAGCCGGACTCTCTCGACCCATCCATCGCCTGGCGCCGCAGTTGGAGGAATTGATTCATACGTCCGTCACTCCCGTACACACTGACCCCTAAAAAGACCCTCCGCTAACATCCCAAAGATGACATAAGCTCCGAGGGAAAATTTTTTCCGCAGGGCCTCCTGTGTAGAGTTGATGTAAAAAAATTGCAAATAAAAAAATAGTTAAATATTCTAGTTATTTATACAGTACTAGCTCAATCCTGCATGCGTTGCAATGCCGTTCAAACAAATAAATTGTTTCTCCATGCGTGTCCATTCCCACGCGTCCCCTTTCCCCTCCCTCGTCACCCTTCCCGCGAACCCCACCTCCTTCCTTTCCCTCCCTCTCCTACCTTCCCTCCCTGCCGCTAAAATATATGTAAGGCATACATTTTCAAACCACTCGCGCACTACCTGTATAAATTTATTTAAACAAATTTCAATAACGTTAGAGCTTACCATTATATATGTATAAAAAAACACTCTACTGCTAAAATGCAATGTTCTTTAAAAATTTTGAGTCAATCCATCGATTACTTTTCGAGATTTGCGGACAAAAACATATGGAACCTAAGTTTTTATACAGGGTGTCCGGGGGTAAAGTGCATTAACTTCGAGGGGTGATTCTACATGATAGTACAAGTAAAAAAGACAAATAACTTTTTTCGAAATTCCAACTTTTAGGGGTAGTTTTGAGGTAAAAAGATAAAATTAGTCTGGCGTGTGCGGCCAGATTTATTATTTTCCGCTGTTACGATACGGGCCAATCACAATCGAGCCGGGCGCCAGGCAGGCTTTCAGCAAGTAAGATCATACTAAGGATTTTTAGTAGGTACGTCTTTTTGTATGGGAAAAAATGTGTTGGAATTTTGGAAAAAGTTGTTAATCTTTTTTACTCCTACCATCATGTAGAATCACCTCCCAAAGTTAATGCACTTTAACCCCGGACACCCTGTATATACATGTAGATATTGTGAATTTAAAAAATATATATAAAAAAAACGAGTGCAGTTCACACGCGGTAGAAGTGAAACCTTCGCCCACACAATCTCAACCTATAGGAGTCTTGAAAAGTGAGCTCATAATCAAAGCGGCCAATGCGGTAAGATTTCATTCTATCTCATTCTCTCGCAGGCTAAATCCCAAAAAGAAATTCAAATACAGCTAGGAAAAAAAAAAAAAAAAAAATAAATCCTATAGATGAATGTGTTTGTCTCTTTTTAGTGTCGTTTCATCCGAGTTTCAAATCACAATGGTGCTAAAGAAGTTTCACTTAAAAAAAACAATAAAATCAAAACTAAACACGAACGGCTTGCAATATTCCACAACACATCTACAAGATTATTGCAATGGTACAATGGTAGGTACCTACGATTTAGTTGAATTTCATTGGGATATTTTTTTTAATTCCTTGACCTCTATTTCGGCCCCTGACCGCCCCCTTTAGAGCCTTTCACTGCTCAACTGCTCACCATTGTCCCTCGAGGCCACCACCGCCCCCCTGGAGCCACCTCTGCCGGGGGGCAGTCCGCCCCCTCTGGGTAAGTCAGTAAAGGCACTAATATGTGCTTATTTAGTTCTTACCTTTTCAGGCTTCATCCAATCCCTCAAATTATTCAGAGTATCCTGCAGGTCATGTTTGATGAACTCCACTTCCAGGACGGAAGCCTCCATACGCGATCTCCTCAGATCCTTGCCCAGGGCCTCGATGATCCTTTCGGTGTTCTCCACGTACAACCTCATCAGGGCTTTGAGCTGCTTCTCCCTGAAATCTACAGGCCTGGTGACCCCCCGATCGAAGGCATCCCTGGACCTCTGGACTATCTGGAATATAACCAAGAAAAAAAGTGTCAACCAATCTGTTATAAATTGTGGTTGTAAATTATTCTTTTTGGTTGTTTCCTCGTTGCTGAGCATCGTGAACCATGACCACAAATCCAATATCCTTAGTGGACAAAGCCCCTCCACTTCTGGAGAGCCACGGACACAGGACGTTCTGGATGATGTGATTTTTTATCAGTCCAACGCATCGGTGATCTTCTCTGCTTCTTCTTTTCCCTGCTTTCTCCTAAGGTACAAGTTCTCAGTTTGGAAAGCAACATGTCCAAAATATTTTAGAATACGCTCGCAGACAGTTGATGATAACCTATTGTGGATGCCTAACTTTTCCAGGTCGGATACATTAGTGCGCCTGGCTATCCATGGAATCCTGAATATTTCTCTCAATAATAATAATTTACTTACTAAATGAGCAACTTATTTTTTACAATATATTGGCTGTCTATCATAAATACCAATATTTTTTTGGTAATCGCGTATTCACACTGGAATAAGTTTGATTTATTTGACTTTATTAATAATTAAAAGGGGACCGCTCTTAATTTAGATCACAGGTTCCCAAACTTTTTTTTTTCGTAGACCACTTTCAAAATTTTACTGGTTTTGGTGGACCCCGTTCTGCCACATTTCTACCATATTCCCAAAACTCGTCAAAAAATGTGAAGATTAGAAGTAACGATGGAAATTTGCGTCGCAGCTGATTCCAACCCTAAATTCGGAGTGGTAAAATAAAAACAGTTTATTTTCTTGTGTTCTATTTGTTAATATAATATGATTACAGACTTAATAGAATTAAAATTAAATAGGGGCCATTCATTTATTACGTAAGACGATTTAGGGGGGGAGGGGGATCGACCATGTCTTATTTTTTCTTACAAGGGGGTGGGAGGGAGTATCGATAGTTCTTACGTAAGATCACAAAAATGCGCAAAGTTAAAATTATTAGTACCTTTGTAAGTACAAATAAACATTTCTAAATTGTGTATTCATTTTTTCCTTTAGATTCTTACGTAATAAATATTAAGGGGAGGGGGTCGGCCTATTCTTATTTTTTCTTATAATAGGGGGGGGGGGGTCGAAAACTAGCAAAATTCGTCTTACGTAATAAATGAATGGCCCCATATTAATAACGTACCGTAACTTCAACAATGCAAATTAAAAAAATAGTCAAATCAATAATCTATAATATAAAAATGAATCGCTAAATGTGTTGGTAAGCGCAAATCTCGAGATCAGCTGAACCGATTTCACTAATTCTTTTTTAGAATATTCCTTAAAGTACGAGGATGGTTCTTACGGAGAGAAAAATTAAGAAAAATTAAGAAAATTGCGCAGAAAATTGGATAATTTCAGAAAACATCGCACGTTTGACAGATTGCGTGTTTGAGAATGACATTTTGAAAAACAATGATTTGTTAAATCATTATTCTATTTTTGAAAATCTTTAAGTTGATAAATATATTTAAAGTAGGTACTCCCCTAATAATTTGAATCGAATCAAGAATTTTAGATATTTTAAATAGGTACCTATGTTAGGTACCAAATTTAGTATACATGAAAAATGGAAATTTGAATAAAAATTTTAAAAGGTGGCACGCGGGCTGTTTAAAAACTGAATGTACCGGGATTGAATATATGGAGCGCGGGAGGAGGGTTGACGGGACGAGGAAGCGGGAAGACGGGGAAGGTGGAAGGGGAACGCGGGAGGGGAAGGGGACGTTTGAGGGGGGTGGGGAACTCGGGAAGGGGGTTCGCGGGACGGGGGAAGGAGGGGGGGTGGTTTCTCACTTGAAAGTCTGTCGACCACTGTGTAGCAACCAGCCGTGGCTTTACTACGCATTGGGATCGCCCCGAAAATTATCGGTGCCTCCAGAAACAGCGCTGGTTTTAAATTGTATGCAAGCGAATTCACGAGAACTACCTACCTAGCGCACATTCCAGAGGCGTCGCCGGTGTTCAATGGTATGCGAAATTACTAAAGAAATAGTTCTGCCACCTAAGCGAAAGAGCTAGAACGTACGGCTGTACAGTTCAAGTGCCCGCAGAAGGTTCGGGTGATATCTCGCCTTTACGTGAATTCACCCGGCGTTACCTACCGTCATTGAATCTACTTGCCGGGCCGGCAGAGTATAAAAGCAGGTGCCAGCCGCATACGGTTCAGTCTTAAGTCTAGTATTCATTCAACTTACCACGGAGCAGTTGCCTCGTCTATCCACGATTAACCTTGACCCAGTGCGTAAATTCGTTTGTAGTATTTATCACCGTTACGTGACGTGTTACAATTGTTTATGTGATTGTAATTATTGTGTGGACTCATTAAAGGCTATTATTACACGCAAACTCGTTTCCTTCTTCAGCCACGACACCTGAGTACCCACATATGTGACACCGACGTTCACATTAGTGACCTTCGAAGTGCACGGACAATTCGACAGTGAGCACGACGCGTGCAAGTACGTCTACCGCGAGCACGTCGCGCAAGAAATAAACTCTTCGGTGATAAATTTCGCGCACCAATCATCATCATGTCGCTTGTGAGCGGAACATCTGAGGACAGCCAGCAACCAATAACCAGCAACAAGCAACCAACGACAAGCAACCAGCAACCTAACATCAACCGAGTGATGGAGCGGTTGATGCAGCCTCTTCAACAAGAGCTCGCTACTTTGAGGCGCGAACTTTCCACACTACGCTCTCGCCAGCATAGGAGAAGCAACACCCCGCATCGTTGGAGCAATCGTTCCCGCAGTCAGCCCAGAGGGCGTCAGCCCGAGGGAACATGCTGGTATCACTGGAAGCATGGGACGAAGGCAAGAAAGTGCACCCAGCCCTGCAACTTCCAACAGGGAAACGCACGGGGCCCAAACTGATGGCGACCAGCGCCAGCCCCAACCAAGTCAGTCGCCTTTTTGTTACCGACAGGGTAACCCGTACCCAATTTCTTATAGACACCGGCGCAGATCTCTGCATTTTCCCACGACGCCTTGTCCAGGGACGCCCCACTAAAGGGACATACGAACTGGCAGCAGCAAATGGCAGCACAATCGCTACTTATGGCAGCCTAACGCTCAACCTGGATCTGGGATTGCGACGCGACTTTACTTGGAGCTTCGTCATTGCAGACGTCTCCAGGCCAATCATCGGGGCAGACTTTCTCGCCAAGTACGAGCTACTGGTGGACGTCCGAAATAAACGGCTGCTGGACCAGGTGACGAATTTGACCATCACGGGAAAACGAAGCGACAACAAGATCGCTTCCATTAAGACGGTCACAGGAACGTCCCCGTATCATAAGCTTCTTCAACAGTTTCCTGACATCACTCGCCCTGACGGTGCCAGGAGGGAAGTTCGTCACGCAACACTGCACCATATTAACACCACGCCAGGACCTCCAACAGTCGAACGCCCACGACGCCTTGCTCCTGACAAGTTAAAACGCGCCAAGAAGGAGTTCGAGGCCATGGTCCGTCTCGGAATCGCTCGACCTTCCGAGAGCTCTTGGGCATCTCCCTTGCACATGGTACCCAAGAAGGACGACCAGTGGAGACCATGTGGCGATTATAGAAGATTGAACGCCAGAACTATTCCGGACAGATACCCCGTTCGCCACATCCAAGATTTTGCACAGGCATTGAGCGGCACCAAGATCTTCTCAACGATTGATCTGGTGCGGGCATATAATCAAATCCCTGTGGCTCCCGAGGACATTCCGAAAACAGCAATCACTACGCCATTCGGACTCTTCGAATTTCCGGTGATGTCTTTCGGCCTCCGCAACGCAGCCCAAACCTTCCAACGCTTCATGGACGAGGTTACCAGAGGCTTAGATTTCTGTTACGCCTACATAGACGACATCCTTATTGCCTCAACGTCAGAGGAAGAGCACCTAGCCCACCTCAAGATATTATTTCAGCGCCTGCAGGAATATGGTGTTGTCATCAACGCCGCCAAATGCCATTTCGGCCTGACTAAGGTCAAATTCCTAGGATACCTGGTGTCTGACGCTGGCACTTCACCCCTCCCAGATAAAGTGGAGGCCATCAACAACTACAGCCAACCAGCTTCCATCAAGGATCTCCGCCGTTTCCTGGGAGCTATAAATTTTTATAGGAGATTCATCCCCAACGCCGCGAGGACACAAGCTCCACTCAATGACCTCCTAAAAGGGAACCAAAAAGGCAAACAACTCGTGTCTTGGACTGCCGAAACAGTAGAAGCTTTCAGCAAGTGCAAGGAAGCTCTGGCCCAAGCAACCCTGCTCGTTCACCCGAAGTGCGACGCCCCACTCTCTATCGTCAGCGACGCGTCTGATACTACAGCCGGTGCCGCACTCCATCAATTCGTCGCAGGTCACTGGGAGCCTCTAGCATTCTTTTCGAAGAAGTTTTCGGCAGCTGAAAAGAAATATGGCGCATACGACAGAGAACTACTAGCCATCTATCTCGCTGTGAAATACTTTCGCCATATGGTGGAAGGCAGGTCGTTCACCATATTTACAGACCATAAGCCTATCACGTTCGCCTTCCAACAAAAAGCAGACAAATGCTCACCAAGGCAATTCCGCCATCTGGACTATATCAGCCAGTTCACAACTGACATCCGACACGTCTCCGGAAAAGACAACATCGTCGCGGATGCTCTCTCCAGGGTCGAGACGATAGATACTCCTCTGGACTACGCAGCGCTGGCAGCTGACCAGATGTGCGACCCTGAACTGGAACAACACTTGCAGGGAAGTTCTAGCCTACAACTTAAAAAGATTAATATTCCGGGTACTGACGCGCATCTCTACTGTGACGTCTCAACTACCATAGCCAGACCCTTCGTCACGAAGAAGTTCAGACCTGCGGCATTCAATGCGGTCCATCAGCTGGCTCACCCAGGAATTAAGGCCACGGTTAAGCTCATAACTCAACGTTATGTCTGGCCGGCCATTAAAGCTGAGACTATTAAGCTCGCACGCAATTGCCTTCAATGCCAACGAAGCAAGATTACACGGCACGTGTCAGCACCCCTGGGAGCCTTTCCCAGACCCTCCGCTAGATTCGAGCACGTCCACATCGACATAATCGTCATGCCTTCTTCAGAAGGATGCCGATACTGTCTCACGTGCGTAGACAGATTCACGAGATGGCCAGAGGCATTCCCGATCCCAGACCAAGAGGCTGAAACAGTGGCGCGTGCTTTCTACAAGGGCTGGATAACAAGATTCGGCACTCCACTCCGCATTACTACGGACCAAGGGAGACAATTTGAGTCGAGGCTGTTCAGGCAGTTGAATCTCCTGGCAGGCACGACGCAAATCCATACAACTGCATACCACCCCGCAGCAAATGGCATGGTGGAACGATTTCATCGTCAACTGAAGGCAGCGATCAAGTGCCATCAGAATAACCGTTGGACGGAAACACTTCCCACCGTTCTCATGGGAATCAGAGCAGCTTGGAGAGATGATCTCGCTACAACCTCAGCCGAGCTAGTATACGGCGAACCGCTCCGATTACCCGGCGAATTCCTATGTAAAGCACGACCTAATGTCAACGACGATACTGGAAGGTTCCTCAAGGAACTACGGAAACATTTCAACGAGCTGAGACCAGTTGAAGGTACCCGCCATGGTGATGGACATCATTTCGTCTTCCAAAATCTTCCCACAGCTTCTCACGTCTTTCTGAGGGACGACACCGTCAAGAGCCCGCTTCAACAACCCTACAGCGGCCCTCATAAAGTCGTTCGTCGGCACGAACGAACATATACCATACTGGTAAAAGGGAAGGAAATCACCGTGAGCATCGACCGCCTCAAACCAGCATACATTGCTCAAGATCTTGAGAGATTCGCATCGCAAACCGAATCAGAGTCACCAGCCACCACATCACAACCAACCCTTCCGTTGTTCGATGGCAGTAAGGATCGGACACACACAACCACTCGTTCTGGAAGGCGGGTTCGATTTCCCGATCACCTCGGTATCTGACCATTCCTCTTTCCACCGCAGCCATGTCTGCGTTGTCTGGGGAGGGAGTCCTGTAGCAACCAGCCGTGGCTTTACTACGCATTGGGATCGCCCCGAAAATTATCGGTGCCTCCAGAAACAGCGCTGGTTTTAAATTGTATGCAAGCGAATTCACGAGAACTACCTACCTAGCGCACATTCCAGAGGCGTCGCCGGTGTTCAATGGTATGCGAAATTACTAAAGAAATAGTTCTGCCACCTAAGCGAAAGAGCTAGAACGTACGGCTGTACAGTTCAAGTGCCCGCAGAAGGTTCGGGTGATATCTCGCCTTTACGTGAATTCACCCGGCGTTACCTACCGTCATTGAATCTACTTGCCGGGCCGGCAGAGTATAAAAGCAGGTGCCAGCCGCATACGGTTCAGTCTTAAGTCTAGTATTCATTCAACTTACCACGGAGCAGTTGCCTCGTCTATCCACGATTAACCTTGACCCAGTGCGTAAATTCGTTTGTAGTATTTATCACCGTTACGTGACGTGTTACAATTGTTTATGTGATTGTAATTATTGTGTGGACTCATTAAAGGCTATTATTACACGCAAACTCGTTTCCTTCTTCAGCCACGACACCTGAGTACCCACAACTGAATTGGGTTAAACGAGTTAGCACAATGCACCAGGTCAATACAACCATGCAAAACAAAAATTATTATTTTCGATTGTATTTTGCGCCTAATAATATACATATAATAGTCACATTCCCATTGATAAAAGAAACAAAGGTATATATGGCACGAAAGAATGCTGACTGTCGCCAAACCACGACCAAACTGTACTTATAATCAAAAATGAAGTCAATGAAAGTTATGCATTTGGTTTTTAGGTAGAAACAACGGCAAGGTGCTGCTGGCATAGATGCGATTTTGAAGTAATTCATGGTTGTTTTCCTTTGTTTCTATTATCTACGCAAGTATCACTGCTAATCAATCAAACTCAAAATTATTTTAACAACTTCTTCCGCACATGAATGTATCATGATGCACCATTTTTACTTTTCTTTGCAACTTTGGCATTATCGCTAATCTGTGTACAGTCACACCACGGAGTTTTGGTTTTGTCACACTTTAACCTGACGTTGAATACAGTGTTATATTGTTTAGATCTTTTAAACTATGCAACGGATTTTCATGCGGTTTTCACCAATAGATAGAGTGATTCACAAGGGAGGTTTTTAGGTATATAATTTGTCAAGGTTATGTGTAAAGAGGAACGGCTGCGCGGCCTTTTTCATACAAAACTTTTGAAGCCAAAATACCAAACTTTTTTTTTATGTTGAATGTGTTTTTTATTATTATTTTTATTTATTTATTCACACATTAAATTTTTAATTACAAGTTATTTTATCAGATATGTAGTCCCGCAAAGCTGGCACAAGAGAGCAAGATAACTGAATATGGTTTTTAGCCGTTCCCCTTAGGTATGCCATTTTTTTAAAGTTGCTCGCCTAGCTCATTCTCATCGACCATTCCTCAAAATAACTAGTTAGAACTTTTCGGACGGCTGATTTTTACTTCAATTAAATAAGTTTAGGTACCTACATAATGCAACGACCCGACAACGAATTGAGAAGCGTGATTTGTCTCACCTACCTACGAAACTCACGATTCTCATACGAATTGCATAATTTCGTTTTTCATTGAGGCCACAGCAATTCACGTTTCACAACGTTGTCTTGCTAACAAAAGAGTGCTTATGATTTTGTGGAACGTCGTAATTTTGATTGCGTTATAAGCAGAACTTTTATGGCGAACATAATTTTCAATTATTCAATTCGTAAGTAATGAATATAATTTAACACTTCAAAATTAGGTTGTACCTATCGGCCGTTGTTCCCATCTTTTCGACCGATCAATCCGAGTCTCCGGTCAGCTCATCGATTTTGTTTGGAAACGCTCGATTCGCCTTTTGGTCGGATAGTTGCGTTGGGAAGAGCGTATTTGTGCCCTTGAGAAATGTTGCCAAGTGAAGCCAAAATTTCGGCTCAAATATGAATCAGCAGGATTTTTTTTTTTTACATGAGCTCCACACAGTGAAAACACCACTCCCTGAGGGAAAATAATTTCCCTCAGGGCCTATGTCATCTTTCGGGATGCTGTGTGGAGGGTTTTTTAAAGGAAAGGAAGGAGGGGAGAGTTCTGGGAAGGAAGAGGGTTTAAGGGGTGGGTAGGAATCTGGGGTTCAGTGTGTCCTAGTTCCTAGTCATCCGCCTCCAAGACCTAGACAAACCTCACCCCATGAACCCGGGCACCCCTGCAAAATCACCAAACGCATCGAAACGAGGATTGAGACCAACGGCCGCAAGAAGTTGGTATGGGGCCATTCATTTATTTCGTAAGGGGTCGTCCATTAATCACGTGAGGCTCGAAAGGGGGGGGGGGGGGTCGGAAACAATCACGAAATATCACGACGGGGGAGGGGTATTATGAGATATCACGTGTATTTATTTTTCGTGATAATATTCTGAAAATTTCAAAATACTTTGTACTAAAAAAAGTACACGTGATTTTGGGGGGGGGGGGGTTAAAAAGTTGCTAAAAAACATCACGTGATTAATGGACGACCCCTAAGACGAATTTTGCTAGTTTTCGACCCCTTCCCCCCCTATCATAAGAAAAAATAAGAATAGGCCGACCCCCTCCCCCCTGTTTAATATTTATTACGTAGGAATCTAAAGGAAAAATGAATACCTAATAATATTTGGTGTGTTTTAACGTTTATTTTTCAAAGTAACAATATTTAGAAATGTTTATTTGTATCTTCCTACTTACAAAGGTACTAATAATTTTAGCTTTTAACTTTTTTTGTGATCTTACGTAAGAACTATCGAGACTCCCTTCCACCCCCTTGTAAGAAAAAATAAGACATGGTCGACCCCCCTTCCCCCTATCTTAAAAATACTGTGGTAGGTACCGACGATGCGATGAATAAGTACCTAATTATTGGATACCTATTAGGTATAATGATATGCTATCAACATTACAAAGAAAACGATAGGTACAATTACAACTTAACTTTGCAGTCGGTGGCGTCGCGCGTCGCTAGGAATGATTTTTAAAATAGAAAAATTCTATGAAAAATATTTGTTCATTCGCTAGTAGTTTCCCATTTATCCGCCTGCAAAATTGTGTCAAGTTGTACCTTTTACAGAATATTAAAGTATGGGTATTCCTATTATCAAGTCTTCCCATGTAAATATATTATAACATAATAACAGGGAATGATGTTAAATTGTAGATCACGTACATTCTCTATCGACTTGAAGTACAGAATTTTAAAGCAGCTAAGGAAGTTATTATCTAGTGTAATTGAACCCTTATGCGGAAAAAACAGCGATGAGAAAAAGTGAGTTCTGGGGTAATGGCTGTTAAACAATTCCTTTGGTTGTACGACTGTAGTGAGCATATACACATCGAAAGTAAAATAAATGTATATGTAATAATAGACAACACATTTTATGTATTTTAATCAATAAGTTTTGAATACAACACCTTCACGTAAAGTACCTGAACAAAAAATAACGATATTCTTCATTAAATCCAATTTGTTAATATTTTTTAAATATTTTTGTAGTGACCTTAACCTGAGAGTCAAACCTCAAATTGTAATATTTAATCATTGAAGATAATATTAACAACTCTCAAACGAAAATGCGAAATCGAAAAATCAGAAAAAAGATACAGTCGCATCTAGGGATTGAACCCAGGACTACATCTTTGCCGGGGCTTTGCTCTACCACTTCGACCATATCAACTTTGGTCATATCTGATTGTATCATACTTCGTCTAAGAACTACCAATATAAATTCTTTTTTTTTGGTTTTCTTATCTTCATTTTCATAAAAAGGGGGGGGGGGGGGGTGAACCCCCAAACTGGTTGCCGCTCGCAGTTGCTTTATAACTTTCCCATAATTCGTGGTCGGTTCGGGGTAATATCAACCCGTTGATACACATCATCATCAGAAAATGAATTTTATAAAATATATTTTGATAAAACTATACTAACATACAGAACGATTAGTCATAATAGAATTAAAAAATTAGGCTTATTAGATTAAAAGAAAACTAAGAAATGTAAATGTAATTAATTATAAAAGTGTACCTACTCTTCTATTAAAAATTCATATCGAATAAATATATTGTATCTGTATTGTACCTATTTGAAATTCAAATAAATTATTTAGTTAATATAAAAAAACGTGTTTCTTATTTTTGTTGAAACTTAATTAAGGGGGGCATGAAAATATTTTTTTTGGTTCGGGGAGGCTCGGCGAAAAAAAGGTTGGGAAACCCTGGACTAGATGATCATTTTTGGAAAAGTGTGTGGAAGGGTTTAGTTTTTCCTGAGGGGAAGATCTAACCCGGATATAAAGTCATTTAATAAAAAATAAAAATATTTTTTTACAATAACTTATATAATACCATTATCTAAGTAAATGTGTTTTTTAGATTCATTTGAAAAATATTAATTCGTCAAAGTTTGCAAATTATTTTTAATTATTTAAAAAAAAACTCAATTGTCAATAACTTTTACAATACCTTTGTCTAATTAATTTTTTAAAAGTTACATGTCAAGTTGTAATAACAGTTTGCACGATAAAAAACATCGGTAAGCGACTTTAAAAACTTTATCAAAGTTAGTGTTTAAAATTTTAATATATAAGTAGATTGCATATAAGTCGATTTTTAATACTGAAATCTGAAAGAGATCTGCTTTAAAAAACAGTTTTTTTAATACATTCAAAAACAACGTATTCTAGAATCGAAAACATTTTCAGCGTAATTTGCATTCTGAGAGTGCACATAATATGAGAAGTAAGTACTTAGGTGCATTGCAAAATTCAGAGGCGGGTAAAGGCGAAGCTATCAGTTAAATTAACATTTTCAATTAAACTACGAACAGGTTTATGTTTTGAATACCAGAAAATAATTTTTGGATAAATTGAAGATTTTCTTATCGTTTCGCTCGAGTAGAGTTAAAATAAAATTGTTAATTACTTTATTAAGTGACCTGTTCGGGGGGGGGGGGGGGGTCTTCAAAACCACGCTTGGTACAAATGAGCGGCGGGGGCCATAGGTTTTTGGTCACCGGGGGGGGAGGGGGTTGGGGGTTATAAATTGCAAAAAGTTGGTCACGTAGTATGGGTACGTTCCCCAAATGTAAACTACTAAAAAGTGTAAAACACAGAAAAGCGAACTACAGAAAATTATGAACGCATTTTATATTTTAAGAAACTACTTAAAAATATTATTTTATGGCTAAGAGTATGTTTGATCCTTTCCTTTGATTCATTTTCTTTCTTATAAAATTATTATAATAATTGGATAATATGTAGGGCGCCATTTTGTAAAAAAAGCAGCTCAAGGGCGAAAAATCACCAGGATGAATAAAAACCAAGACCAACAATTCGACCATTTCTAGACCCCGTTTGCCAAACGATTTTTATGCCCATTTCAAGTCCCGTTGGCGTCATGTATCTTTTCTCGGAAGATTTTTCAATGTGGATGAGTGTTTCAGGCTGATAATTATTGCTTATAATAATTGTTACCCTTTGTGCTATGCATAAAAAATCTTGTCTTAAAAACGTTAGTTTTACAATTAAAAATAATAATTAATATTTGACAAGTTTAAGTATTTCCCCAATAAATGAAGATATAATTTGTCTCGACGCCACCTAGCGAGGGACTTAACACTTACAATGTTTCTCTCGCAAAAATAAAGTTGGTTGTTTTCAGGTGGAAAAAATATAATAAGCAGTAATTGTTGAATGAAACACTAGCATATATTGAATCATTTGGCGGGTACGAGATAAGCCGCCATAGCTCAGTGGTCAAGAGCAATCGACCGGCAATCGAGAGGACACGGGTTCAAGTCCCGTTGGCGTCATGTATCTTTTCTCGGAAGATTTTTCAATGTGGATGAGTGTTTCAGGCTGATAATTATTGCTTATAATAATTGTTACATATATTTCTGGTGGTACAAGATCAATCTAAAGAATAGACATACCTACTTTTGGTTGTGGCGTTCCTTTTAACCACAAACCGCACTAATATTGTAGGCACACACTTGGCATTTAGAAGTACAAAGTAAGAGAGATCGTTATGATGGTTTTCTTTTTTGTTATTTGGGATTGATAAATTAATATAGGAGGCAGGTACATCTATCCTATTTTGGTAGAAGAGAAAAGACGTTAAAACCAGTCGAATGCCGAGGGGTCTCCGGGAACGGAAGCGAGAATTCTAATATGACCTTAGTTAGAATTATTTGTGACAAAACCAGAATCGTTTGCGCCAATAAAACTTTATATTCCACCTCGTATCCCGGCTCAAAAAGAAGAAGATGGAGAGATATGTAATTACGAGTGTTGGAGAGAGTGCGCTAAAAACGGTAAAATTGAAGTGAAAATTGTGAAAATGTTTAATAAAACCCGACTCGTTTAAAATAGAGCAAAATCTCTTGGGGGCTGTCTAAAACAGCATTTAAAGAAACACTGTGAATTCATACATATAACTTGTAAAATAACTGAATCAGACGTGAAAATAAACTTTCGATTAGCATTTTTTTTTCTATGGAGGGAAATTCATATAATTTGCGTTTCGGCGTGGGGAATGTATAGATATTATCTTCAAAAATAACATATATACTTTGTAAGAGCTTAAAAACTTCACATATTTAAGGGGGATATGTAAGAAATTGGAAGAAATTCGGGTAGCGGCGGCTTAAGGCCAGTGGCGGATACAGAAAAAACTCAAGGGGGGGGCGCTAAAGATATAAGAAAACTAAAAAGTAGACAACGGGGAGAATACGATGAACCGCACAAAGAGGAGACCGACTATATGATTTTGGCAGCCACCTCAATTATAACTATTTTATAAATATACAAGGGGGGGCGCGCGCCCCCTGCGCCCCCCCCCCCCCTGTATCCGCCGCCACTGCTTAAGGCGAAGCTTAATGCTAAATTATAACTATTTTATAAATATATATATGTTTCCAAAATGATAAGCACAGACGACGATGTGAGCTAACTTGAGATTAATAAATAAATGATTATTATAACATACTAAGTATTCTATTAATTTAGAAATAATTATTTTTTGTTGGCTAATACGAGTATTATCATTTTTGTATTTGTCCCCTTTTAACTGTTTTGACCTACTTTTCCTTTAAATTACTTCTACAGCGTTTCGTTTTCTTGTAAAAATCACCTCAGACTGTAAGTATCCGTACTAATACCTACTTATCTAAGTTTGTTTTTTTTTAAGAAAGACAAACATTCCCTAGTTATTATATATTAAGATACATTTTAAAAAATCTCCTTCTACCTACCCACGGGCGTAACCAGGTTTTGATTTAGGGTGGGGCAAAAAATAAAAATCTGGAGTAGGGTGGCGGCTCCTGACTTTTGGGTGTGCTAGAGTGCTGATATTACAAAAATTGGCATTATTAATGTTGTTGTAGCTGAAAAAAATGTTTTTTTTTTTTTTGAAAATTATTTTTTTGTATGAAAAATTTAAGGAAGTTTCAGTTTAACCGTGCGCCGCACGGTTAAACTGGAACTTCCTGAAAATTCTTCATACAAAAACCAATTTTTGAAAAAAAATATAAAAAAAATTTTCGCCTACGACAACACCCATAATGCCCATTTTTTAGTAAAAGCGACCGAGCACACCCAAAAGTCACGAGCCGCCACTAAGGTACCGAAAAAAGTGGGCTTTTACAACATATTCATGCTTTAGGATCTATTGATGCAAAGTATGTATATGGATGGAAGAAGGAAAAACCATCCTATGAGAAAATTTGAAAATGCGACTCGGTCGAAAATCCCAGAGGTCAGCCAAACCTTGCCCCACAGTGGCTACGCCCAGCTACCACCACATTAAGCAGACAATGTTGGTTGTGAAGTGATGGAGGACTAAGCCAGCTGAGGAATTTGCGCGCCAAACTTCAATAATGGCCTGACTTTGATACAGAAATCATCGCAATAGGCGAGTTTAAGATTTTAAAAAGTTCGCTCACGCCTCTCTCTGTCGCACGTATGTTTTTATGTATCTTTCTATTTCGCTTACGTTCATTATAAAGTCGGTAACTGTGCGAGTATGGATCGTACAATGTGCAGGCCGGCATTAAATTTTGGCGTGTATTATACGGTACAAATAATCGGAAAAAAGACGTAACGACCATTCAGCCGAAGCAGAATAAACTTTCGACACTGCGAACATGATTTTTGCTGACAATGATGACATAAAATATATACTTACATTTATTAGTTACATGAGCCAAAGTTCAAGCGGTGGCCAATGTTTGCCTCTTCAATTTAAGACGAATAATTTAAAGACTGGTTTGTAAAGGCATACATCTTAATTTTTCGAGTTCGTATAAAAAAACTCGACATTAATGATTTCAGAAGGTCTCGAGGCTTCGCTCAGGATTTACGTCATCTTTGATGACGCCATGTGGCAGTGGCGGATACAGAAAAAACTCAAGGGGGGGGGCGCAGGGCCGGAGCTACGAAATCGGGCGCCCTGTGCAGTAGGTACCGATGGCGCCCCCCCCCCCCCTACATTTTTATTTTGATTAAAAATTCGTTCACCCCAATTATCTATTTAATTTTATTTTTTTACACTAATTTATCAAATAAAATCAAGACATATAAAGAGTGTAACTTTTCCAAGTGACCTGGCGGTAGCTCTCACACTCGTTTTTTTAAAAAGAGAGAATCGCCAGGAGCCCTATACTCTCTGAATCTATTGGGTAAACATAAAATTATGGTGCTATTTTAATTATTTTAGGAAAACTCTTTTTGCAAGTTATGCTTTAAAATGATACAACGAATTGTTTGTTTGTGCCCATACCATGATTTAAAATATAGGTTACGAGACAATGCGGGTGGTTTAGCTGAACTAGATCCATTAGACATTCTTGAGATTTACTGCGTTTATGTATACACCCATCGCGAATATGAATAGAAAAAGCAAATACAAATACGTTCTCATGGCAACGTATAACACAAGAATAGCATCTACAACTTCTGACTAATAAGAATATAACCTCAAATTTGTACCTTGCATTTCCCGTGTTGAGCGAACAAACACCAAATTGAGCGAACAAACACCATACAAACACTAAACACTGACGTATGGTATAAACGGCTTACGAAAGACGCTTACACTGATACCGCAAAATAACAGATCCAACAAATCTAATAGATATTAATTATACACTTTAACTTTAAATAATATGTCAAATCAATGATCTGCAATGATCAAACTGTCAACACGTAACACGTTGCAACCTGCAAACCGTGCGATCTTTTTGTTAATGGAATTTACTGAAGATTTCATAAGAAAATGGTCTTTAACTACCTTCTCCTAGAGACTTAAATCGTACAAAATAAAACAATAGCGAGCGTACGCTAACTTGAAAGGCGGTCGGTTTGTTTGATCTCTTGAACAAAAACATCGCGCTGTGATTGGTTATTGAATTTGGATCGCACTTCTATGATCCGAGGCCTGCAAAGAGGCTATTTACTTAAAGAGGTTATTGAGATATGATTTCTATCAATAAAAATACACCTGTATGTTTGTACAGTGATAGTCAAAGTTCTATTAAATTGGCTGTTAATCCACTGTTTCATAAACGTACCAAACATATTGATGTACGACATCATTTTGTTAGAGAATGTGTGTTTGATAATAAAGTGAAACTTGATTATGTTTCAACCTCCAATATGCCAGCTGATTTATTGACGAAAAGTCTGTGTATAAATAAACATTATAAATTTTTAAGTTCAATGGGCATATCGGAAGTTTAAATCTTATTTTTTTTGTTAATATGAAATTTGGATTATTTTGTTACGAGAGGGTGTTAGATTATAACAAAATAATGTTAAACCTGACGCCATCTAGGATCTGTTATGTGTAGCTCAGTGAACCTACATGTATTCCTTTGTGAGAATAAATTCTTCTGTTCAAGTCTGATTACCGTGTTTCATTAAATGGAGTGCTTTTTTTTACATTAACTCCACACAGGAGGCCCTGAGGAAAATGATTTCCCTCCGGGCCTATGTCATCTGGGATGCTGTGTGGTGGGTCTTTTTGAGGAGAGGAAGGAATGAACATTGGTCTTGAAGAGACCCATGTTGCAGGAAGGAGGAAACACAGAGGCCGGCAAATCATTCCACAGCCGAGCTGTTGAACACAAGAACGAGTCGAAGAAACGACCCGTTCTCATGTGACAAATGTCAACCGTGTACAAATGTTGGGCACGCGTTTGGGTAAGAACGAAAATAAAGCGGGTTTCGGTTTTCAGATTAACGGCGTTCAGTGCCCTGTTCCACCGGCGGCTGTTGACGCCGAGATGTGGACAAACAGAACGCGGATAAAATTTGCGCTACCTGCGCGGTAGCCTGACAGCAGCTGTCAGTTTTTACGAAATGTCGAGTTCGTAGACGACGATTATTTACTCTTGGAGAATCCTTTCTTAAAATTAAGGAATAAAACAATGGTATTTGGTAAATGGTATCTTTAAATATGAAAAAAAAACCTCAGGAAAACATGATAATATGTTAAGTACGTGCCTGAAAGGAATTCACTTGTGACATTTGAGGTTATTTCAAAATTTTATCTTGTTAATTTCATTCCATCACTTGTCAATAACGTTTCTGGTGCTATGGAATGTATTTATTTTATCCCAGATTGGCGATTGATTGAAAACAGCGGCAATTAACAGGTCGCTCATTTTGATATCAGATTCTGACCGGCGTCACCGGCGAGCAGGAATTAAGAATTCATTCCGGTAAAGCTTATCGGCGCCGCCTCGCGCGGACACAAATCTGAACCTGCCTTCACTATGTTCGGTCTGATACGTTGACATACAAACATTCTTGTCAGCACGCCTGCACCAGTCGGCCGCCCATGCGCCGACTAATCAGAAAACCGAAACCCGCTTTGTACCTGTTCGTACCCTTTGGCGTGTTTCCCGACTACGCACCGGGGTACCAACCCTGATGTATGGCAGTGAAGCATGAAATTGGCAGAGGAAGGACTAAATGCTATAGAAAGTCATGTATGATAGTGTGAAAAAAATATGAAAATAATGCAAGGCTGATACAAGCGTAATAAGTAAGATTAAGAATGGGACCCTTAGATGGTTTAGACATGTAGAGCGAATGATTGAAGAAAGATTTTCTTGTATTTAGGGTGACCAAGGGGGGGGCGCAGGGGGCGCGCGACCCCTGTGCCCCCCCCCCCCCCTGTATCCGCCACTGCCATGTGGAGGGTCTTTTGTAGGAAAGGAAGAACTGTCTTCTACACCCAAGTTCTGAACCTGAACTTGGGTGTAGAAGAGATTTAATGTTGTAAAGGGTGGGAAACCAAATCTTACCACAGCCAAGTTAGGCACAAAAACCAATCGCAAAAATACCCGTGGAGATTGTGGAAATTTTCGACCATGAACCTAAAGTACATGTCACGCAGCACATTTTAATTGTTTTTAAGGATCTAGATTAAAACACCTAGTAAAGGTATTTTTTTCTTCTAAATTTACATCTCAAGGTTGAACAAACAATAAGGCGATGAGGTAAACTTACATTTTAAAACTTTTTGTTTTGTTTCATACATAATATTATGAAACATTTATATTCAACTAGCTTTTTCCCGCGGCTTCGCTCGCATGGTATTAGGGGATTTCCACTCAGCTTCCTCCACCTTCCCTCTCCCAACACCACTCATCCATCAACCCCGCTCTCCCTCCCCCTCCTCCACCCACCCCTCCCCAACACCCTCCTCACTCCACATCCCCTCACCTTCTTCCACCCCTCCCCCTTCCCTTCCTTCCCTTCCCCCTCTTCCACCCCACTCCGCCTCCTCCACTTTCCTTCTCTCCACTCCACTCCCCCCATCAACTCCCTCTCCCTCTCCCTCTCCCTCTCCCTCTCCCTCTCCCTCTCCCTCTCCCTCTCCCTCTCCCTCTCCCTCTCCCTCTCCCTCTCCCTCTCCCTCTCCCTCTCCCTCTCCCTCTCCCTCTCCCTCTCCCTCTCCCTCTCCCTCTCCCTCTCCCTCTCCCTCTCCCTCTCCCTCTCCCTCTCCCTCTCCCTCTCCCCTTTCTATTAGAGAAAGAATTTTTTAAATCCATTCAGTAGTTTTTGTGTAAAAGAGTAACAAACAAACATCCATACAAACTTTCCCCTTTATAATATAAGTAGGATTATAGTAGGATAGTAGGATGACAAAATAATACTTGTTTGGCACTTGAAATCAAATATGTGAAACGGTGAACTTTTCCACCCGGTTTCTATCTAAAATTTTCATCATAAACGAATCTGAGTAGTGCATTTTAAATATTGAATTTACATGGTAGGTTCATGTACAGTTCATAGATTACAATTCTATGATTTGGATTCAAAACATCTATAAAATTTATTATAATGTCGTGTTTATGGTTTTGGGCAACTGTTGTGACAGGACAGGATAATCTAATTATTATATTGCCACGATAATTATTCTAATTATATATTATCTAACCATTTAAGTATTAATAAAACATGCCATATATCACCAGGTATTATCACACCATGGAGAGAAATAATCCTGATGATATGTGAGTTAATAGGAAAACGTGAAATTTCTCACCTCTTTTATCTTTGAAATATTCACATATCCAATGGCGTGCCGACCTAGAAAGAAAAGTATATACTTAGTTTGATCACAGTGAGATAAAATATTTTTATAGGTACCTAATTAATATTTAAAATAAAAAAATAATCTTTCGATATCCATACCAACTAGGTACCTAGGTATTTTTGAAGTCGATTTTACGTTTGAAATTGGTAAATAATGGGCAAATAATTATAATTTTATAGTAAATATCCTTTCGAGGGGGGGGGGGGCAATTGTTGGCGAATTTTCGTAACCAATAATTTTGGTTTCGGTGTCATTTTTAATATCCACACGCTATGTCTAGAGCAGTGGTTCTTAACCTTGTTGGAGGTACTGACCCCCACTAGTTTCATATGCGCATTCACCGAACCCTTCTTAATTGTAAAAATGAAATATGATTTTTTCAAATTCAAAACATTGGTAAGTATATATTTATAGGTACATAGGTGCACAAAATGAACAAAAACCTAAGAACAAAGAACAAAACCATTAAAACATGATTTTCACACAAAAAAAACATAATAAAATTTATTGCAAATAAGTGTGACTTCTGCTGTTGCTTTTGACCTCCGCCGAACCCGCGAGACTGACTCACCGAACCCCTGGGGTTCGATCGAACCCAGGTTAAGAACCACTGGTCTAGAGTTTGTTAGTCGGTTACGCTTAAGCAGTGACGTGAGCCTGAGTATTTAAATACTCAAAAAATTAAAAATAACACTTTCTTTAAACTGCTAGCCACATTTTTATTAGGCACCGATTTTGGAAATTACACAACGTTTCAACTTAATTACATCCAGAAACAACTACCAATGTTTGGATAGATGGTACAAAATGCCTTAAAATTCATCAAAGTAAAAAATTTCCCATATAGGTAATATAAAAATCTCCTTTGCCGCAATTTTTTTTTTGCATGGATTTTAGTAATCACTAATCATTAACGAAGTTTCGTTTTAATCTAAATACGCATGAACGACTTAGTTTACCTAAACTATGAACCTCATAACCGATTTTGTATAAGTAAATAGTTGTTTGATATTGTAAACATTGAGATGAAGTGTAATTTCCATAATCTATGCTTAAGGGCCCCCAACCCGAATTTCTACCGATTTCTTACATATCTCCCTTAAACATGGTAAGTTTTAAAGCTCTTAAAAAAATATATGTTATTCTTGAAGATAATATCTAGACATTGCCCGCGCCGAAACGCAAATTATATAAAATTCCCTCGATAGAAAAAAATCGCAAAGTAGGCTCCAAAAATTATTATAAACACGTTTGTTTCAGTTATTTTACAAGTTATATGTATGAAAAAATTCACAGTGTTTCTCAGATTCAGATTTTTGCTCTATTTTAAACGAGTCATGTTTTATTACATTTTCGCAATTTTTGCACTGATTTTGTCGCTGTAAATGTTAGCGTTCTCCTCTAACATTCGTAATTTCGTATCTCTCCATCTTCTTCTTTTCGAGCCCGGTTGCAGAGCCTTAAAAGTGTGACGGCTTATGGAACATTTAATAAAGAAACAACTACTTACGTCGGGGAGATGGAAAACATTTATGCGTATTTCCTAACCTCCAAACTTACAACAATCGTAAGATGATACAAGATACAAATTAGAAAAAAAGGAGGTCGCATGTGAAATTTTGAACTTTGATTGAGAAAAAATGGAACTTTGCATCTTTTACCATCACCACCGACACGCCCAACATCAATAGTTGTTTCTTGAAGTAGGTAATGTAAGTTGAAACCAAGTATTATTAAAAAAATGGGTATTAAGCGTGCAGCGAAATTCGCTAACCTTAGGTACCTACTAATAATTTAAATATATATTTTTTTAATTCCTTTATTTTTCCCATATATTGCAATTTATGTTTACATATTTTCAAAATCATAACAATAATGTGGGAACCCACTAAGGCGCAGCCTGTGCGTGGGTAATATAGTTAAATAATGTGGGAACCCACTAAGGCGCAGCCTGTGCGTGGGTAATATAGTTAAATAATGTGGGAACCCACTAAGGCGCAGCCTGTGCGTGGGTAATATAGTTAAATAATGTGGGAACCCACTAAGGCGCAGCCTGTGCGTGGGTAATATAGTTAAATAATGTGGGAACCCACTAAGGCGCAGCCTGTGCGTGGGTAATATAGTTAAATAATGTGGGAACCCACTAAGGCGCAGCCTGTGCGTGGGTAATATAGTTAAATAATGTGGGAACCCACTAAGGCGCAGCCTGTGCGTGGGTAATATAGTTAAATACATTTTATTATATTACGCTACCTATATAAGGCTACCTATTAATTTGGTGGGCTCATTTCGAATAATACAATTCAAAGTCAGAGAATTCATGACCTATTTCCTTCCCAAGGAGTTCAGACTAATAAACCAATGGCAAAATCAATTCTTTTCTATTGGTTTAGGTATAGTCTGTCAAATAAGTGTAGAAAATATTAAAACTGGAACTAATAAATTTGTAGACTGGCAACACCAATTTAACTGTCAAATATTTTTTTGAAGTGCAATGACACTGAATGTATACAACACAGTAAACCACATTTTAAAAAACATTTTTTCTTCGTGACATAAATTTGATTAAAAGGTGATTAAAAGGTGATTTGAATTTAACGATAGATAGAAAGGAAGAATTACTAATGGTGAATTTAGTTACACTACTTTTAGATCTGAATGAGTTAAATATATTCAGATCTAAAATTAGAGACATGACCTAAAGCCCAGGCAACGCTAGGTACTTAATCTAGTATTAAATAAATGTGAGCAATTTCTAAACTATGCTTTATATTTTATTACATTATAATTATTCTTCATTATGTTAACACAAAATTGCAAAGGTATAATAATAATATACCTAAATGCAATTCTAATTTTGAGATCGGCGGGTATCTATACTGCAATGAAAAAATATTTTTTCCACTATTTATGCCTTTTTAATTTTTTATAAAAATGTAGGTTACACAGCTTTACTTTAACACCATGAGTTATGTGTTTAGTATTGCCATTTGATCAACAGTGGCGCCCTCATATATTTTCAACTCTTATTTGACAAACTGTAAGTTCAACATTTTTAAAACTAGAACTCAGTAAAATTTAAAAAAGATTTTTATTTAAGTAGGTAGATACTTACCTACTAGTGGCGGTCCAAAAAATACGACATTACTGATGTTGTTGTAGCTGATAATGATTTTTTTTTTCAAAATTTCAACTTTTTTATGAAGATCTTTCAGTATGTGGATGCGGCGCATCCCTTGACTGAAAGAATCATGAAGATCTTCATACAAAAAGTTGAAATATTGAAAAAAAATAATCATTTTCAGCTACAACGACAATAACGTCATATTTTTCAATCTTAGCTCTCTAGCTCACTGAAAACTAACGGACCGCCACTGTTACCTACCTACCCCATATTGGATAAGTTTGCAGTCCTGAAAAATGATAATAGAAAAAAATGGAGGAAGCGGCAATCGTTTAAATTTTAAATGACTATCGGTAGTCTGTATCAAACTCTAGGTATTTATAAAATGATTATTCGAGAGTAGGTTATGGATACAGACTGAATCTGGACACGATGGTTGCAGTTGCGGATAAATCTTTTTCAGTGCTGGAAATAACCTCTCATTTTTATAGTTGCATTTACAACTAACTACATCCCGCACACAATAGCAACAATTATTATTAGTCATTAAAATCAACCAACGATACAAATAATGTCGACTGTATACACGCAATTGCAACAAATCATGCCAGAGGCAAGGGTACCCAAGTGTTTGATCGCAAGAGGTTTTTTAGAAAACTTCTTATGAAAATAAACGAATGGCAAAATGTTGTAATCTCCATATTATGTACGTATAATGTTTTTATACTTCTATAAACCCTAGGTACTTAATATTGCTTTATAAATCTGGAGAAAAGAAAGAACTAAAAATGTTAAAAATGGTGGACAGACAAAAATTGTTAAATTGCCTACTTTTTGAAGAAATTATTAGATTTGAACATGATATTAGATAGGCAATGGAAATAAAAAAAAATAAATACTTATCTCGTAAATTTATCAGATCGCAGAAAAATCTGTGATCTATTAATATTATATAAAATAATGGGTGAAATGCAGAATACGCCAATGTCAGGGAATTTAATAAAAATGCACTTTCTAGATGAGAAAAGTGTGTAGAAACTCATTAAAAAAAGAATTAATATGCGGAAAGCAAAATTGAGGGAGATACAGCCGATCAAAGTTTTATAAAATTTCACTTCGCGAACTGATACTATGACAGCCCGCCCGCCATCGTTGTCACTGTTATGTTGGTATCCCGGACCTGATACAAACAAGAGCCTAGATACGATTGTAGCCGACTTCGTGGGGTAAATTATAAGGCGCGTAATTATGAAAAACAGAATTAATAATATAATGTAAATAGGCACTGGAATGGAGAATCCCGCCAGACAAACCATTTAAAAACGTAGGCTGTTTTTTAATGTAAAGATAACATACACAAGCCCGCTAGAAAGGTTAGGTTAGGTTCGGTTAGGTTAGGTTAGGTTAGGTTAGGTTATGGGGGGGGGGGGCGGGCAGATCCGGCGCTGGGTTAACATACACAAGCCCGCTAGAAAGGTTAGGTTGGGTTCGGTTAGGTTAGGTTAGGTTAGGTTAGGTTATGGGGGGGGGGGGCGGGCAGATCCGGCGCTGGGTTAACATACACCAGCCCGCTAGAAAGGTTAGGTTAGGTTCGGTTAGGTTAGGTTAGGTTAGGTTATGGGGGGGGGGGGGCGGGCAGATCCGGCGACAATCGTATCTAGGCTCTTGTTTGTACAGGTCCGGGATACCAACCTAACAGTGACAAAAGATGGCGGGCGGGCTGTCATAGTATCGGTTCGCGAAGTGAAATTTTATAAAACTTTGATCGGCTGTATCTCCCTCAATTTTGCTTTCCGCACATTAATTCTTTTTTTAATGAGTTTCTACACACTTTTCTCATCTAGAAAGTGCATTTTTATTAAATTCCCTGACATTGGCGTATTCTGCATTCCTCCCAAAATAATTCACTCGGTCTTGGATACCCCTGATTTAATAGAACTAATACGATTTCATTGCCCTGGTCGCGCTAACAATAGACTGACTCTACCGTTCTACTATAATAACACACATACATTATCACATTATTACTCACCAATCAGTCGATTACACATTTTGGGAAATGAATATGCTAACATCGGCGACATTTATTTCTTAAAATTAGCGCAATATAAACATGCACTCAAAAATTATTTTTCCATAATGTAACTTTATATACGCAACATGGACATGTTGAAATGAAATGATGATATTTCTCATTGTTCTTTTTTGTTATTTTTTGTTGTGATACACAAAATAATTGTATGTTATTTTTAAGTTTCAGTTTTTAAGTTTTTTATTTTTTCCATAATGTAACTTTATATACGCAATATGGACATGTTGAAATGAAATGATGATATTTCTCATTGTTCTTTTTTGTTATTTTTTGTTGTGATACATAAAATAATTGTAGGTATGTTATTTTTAAGTTTTAAACTACTATTAATGATATTATTTTTCTTACTTTTGTACTCTATTATATGTTTATTTATAAAAGGCAGTATAGCCGTTTATGTATTTAAAATAAAATAAAATAAAATAATTGAACCGTCACTATCAAACAAAAAAAAGATTTTGTCAAGGGACAATTTTGGTAAGAGAAAACTAAATACCATATTACAATAAAGGCATCTTTTCTTCACGATTTAACAATGGTTTCTGTTCTGTTTTATAAAATGCAAAGGGGTGTTGCAACAAACTTTAATCCACCTTAATTTTTTTTTACAGCTGCCTAATATTTATAACTCTGTATATGTATTGTTTTTACGTACCCACACCAGAAAGATGCAAATCCACGACATGCATATTACAGGCTTGACTTTGGATCAAGACAATTTTTCGCCCGCGGTTCTTTTGTAAACTTATTGATTTTAATTAAAATGGTTTTATAGATTGCTAAATAGGTTATTACACAAAGAAATTAAATTGATAAATATTAGAAAAAAAGTCGTTAAATTTAAACGCGTGAATTCTGCGCATTATTTAATTTAAAATTGCCGTACGTGGCACCTATTTGGAGAATTTTAAATATTATGACTTTTGAATGTTATTTATGGCCTAGTTGATAATCACAGATATAAATTTTAATTTTAATACGCATTTTTAATGCGTAAACACATGATCAATGATTTTACAGAAACTGGGCGGTTAGAAATCCCATACAGTAGTGTGAGATTTTCCTTCCTAGAACTTCCTCCCCTCCTTTCCCTAAAAATACCGCCCACACAGCATCTCCTAAGATCCCATAGGCCCTGATGGAAATTATTTTTTGAGGGTCTCCTGTGTAGGGATAATGCTAAAAAAGTATATTCTGGGCAATGAGGAGAAATATACATTATTATAGTGAAAACCCATCTGTCCGACAATAGAGTATTGTAGTTCAACCAAATTGCTGGAATACCAATTTTAAAACTTAAAAAGCGTTAAGAACCTATGTACACTACTATTGTAATAATTTCGTGAATTCCCGACGAGAGAATTGTATTCAAGTTGACTTCTAACAAAGGCAAAATTTTACAATAGGTAGGTACCTAGATTACAGATAACCTTGAAATCGTAACATTTGTAAGCCCTTTTTTTACATTAGCTCCACACAGGTAGCCCTGAGGAAAATAATTCCCCTCATGGCCTATGACATCTTTAGGGATGCTGTGTGGAGGGTCTTTTTAGGAAAGGAAGGAGGGGAAGCTCCGGAAGGAAGAGGATATTAGGGGTGGATAGGAATCTGGGAATCAGTGTGTTGAGGAGTGACGGACGTATGAATCCATTCCTCCCACTGCGGTGCAAGACTATATTCCGAGAGAGTATGGCTGGAGAAGTCAAAAGGACTCCCTCAACCATTCTCTCCCGATCCGGCCTGCCATGCAGCTCGTAGGCAGACGCATTCAAGACCTGGACAAACCTCACCCCATGAACCCTAATACCAAGTCACCAAACGTAGCGAACCACTTGGGGTGACCTATGGTAGAGGTATTGGTTATCCAATAAATGGTTCCCGGGGCGGCAGCACCCATTCCCGGCTCCTAAATTATAAAGCCCTTCTTAGAGACTTCAGGTTATGTGGTTAACAAATGTAAGATTCAATTGAAAGATGCTGCCTAAGTCCAAAGAATTGTTATCAATGTTTCAATTAAATATCGCTGCATTTTTACTAGGCTGTAATAATTAATAATGGCAACATTTAGCAATAGAATAAAACGATATTTCGGTATATTCCACCGAGTGCTATTTAAAATAAGTTAAGTACCTGCCTATCCGTCGTAATGGAATGAGAGCAGAAAAGAGAAAAGTGGAGGCGAGTAGGTACGGAAAAGACGTATAAATCGTTGATACTTATATAAATGGTATAAACGAAAAACTCACTCATATTGACGGTGGCGGTCAAATTAACCTTTTTTGTAAATCAATTTGATAATTAATATTCGTCGGAACTTCACAATAACAACATTGACACTATTTATTATTCACAGCGAAGCCTGCTACAGCAGCCTACCACATCCACGAGAACGAACGGTCTGCGGGGAAACGTCAACGGCCGACGAGTTTCTTTTTACGACTCGCTAATATAACTTGGTAGCACAAACATCACCGGAGACTGAAATCAACTGAGACGTGGTTGGGCCTACAGATTACTTGAGAAGTTCTTTTAGGCTACGTCACTTCGTGGTCGGATGCGTTTGCGGACGATGATGACTTGAACTAAATCTCTAAAGACCGTGGCCCGTGCCCCGAAAACCTGTTTGAAAGAACGGACAGCTGACCTGTCGTAATGCTCTATTCGCATTTATCAGGTAGATTATACTTCGGTATTAATTTTTTTATGCCAGGAAGATGAAAAAATAATAATAAAAGCGAATATATATAATTTTCCATAAGTGTAGAGACATCTTCTAGTCTTGTGATATTCGTATGGGGTCGTCCATTAATCACGTGTGGCTCGAAAGGGGGGGGGGGGGGTTCGGAAAAAATCACGAAATATCACGAGGAGGGAGCAGGGTATAATGAGATATAATGTGTATTATAATATCTACAGGAATTCCAAAAACTGAGACGAATATCTACAGCTCAAACTGTTGACTAATATCTATGAGAACCAAAGTGTTGACGAATATCTACAGCTCAAACTGCTGACTAATATCTATGAGAACCAAAGTGTTGACGAATATCTACAGCACTAGCAGAGATTGTATTTGGAATTATGTATAGCATCTTGGAATAACGTAATATTGCGTATGCAGTTTAAAAAACTTAATTTATGTAAGTATGTATGTAAAAATCCCTAATATCGGACTATTGGACACATTTAGCTGATTAGTCCAACCTACGCTCTGTAGATATTAGTTCAACCTACGCTCTGTAGATATTAGTCAACACCGGGACCGTCATAGATATTCGTCCGACCTTAGCTCTGTAGATATTCGTCCGACATACAGGCTGTAGATATTAGTATATGGAGTCCACCAGGGGGGGAGGGGGGGGGGGGGTTAAAAAGTTGCTAAAAAACATCACGTGATTAATGGACGACCCCTATGGTAAAATATCTCTTACGATAATAATGTAGATGATCTGAAGTAACCTAGGAATGCATTTTCTTATCGGAGCTCATTTACTCTCATTGGATTGGTTTATTTATGTTCTCACTTTTCAATTAGGTTCTCATCACCAAGTAAAGTGCTCTGTTTGGACCTACCGCTTATTTCGTAATTAATTATTAGGGAAATCCCAGTGAGGATATCATTACCTCTGTTTTATGCAAAAAAAGGAAGATAATAAATATGTTATTTATTATCTTCCTTTTTCGCAACAAATAGAGGTAATGATATCTTAGATAGAGATATTACCTCTATTTGTTGCGAAAAAGGAAATATAATAAAATTATTATAATAACAATAATATTTATTATTATTAAACTAGCGAACTATGGTCGGCATACGCACCTAATAATTTTTTTAAAAATGAGGGTATGGTAGAAAACAATGCGCGTACAGCTTGACAGTTTAGTCAGTTCCTTCGTGGAAAATTAAGAAGATTTAAAAAAAAATTGTGTAAACACTCTTAATATTATTATAGGTTTTCTTATAAGTTCGTACATCACTTTATTTGATTGCGAATATTTTATTTTTAAATCATTTTAAGAGTTGCTGGTATATACCTACTTGCTTTAAATTCAATTCGATTTTGAATCGATGTTGCATAAATAAAAGATGTCGTAAAATTTTGACAAATTACCTACAATAAAATAAATCGTTGTTGTTTATCCGGGATCAAAAATCCGACCTTATTCTTTTGTTCAGAGTTCAGATGCGGTATAGGTGCAGGTAGCAAAAATTTCCGCGAGTTTAATTTTTATGTATAATGTAATATATTGTATCTATGTAATCACATTGGAACTAAAATGATTGCCATTGTTAACATAAACTGCTGCTACTGGTCAGCAACGACAATCAACAGCCATATTTAAAAAAAAATCTTTTCATAGAGGTATAATTAGAGGTGCTATGCCGTACACATAGAGGTACAACATCAATGATTCACTTACCATTTTCATCTCCAGTGGAGATTTCATTCTGAATTTCTTTTACAGAAAGTGTAGTTGAGGCTAAAACGCTGATTTCAATTGAACTAGGATTTTCTAATCGCATGTCTCCCTTCTTTGTTGAAATATTGGCACCAGTGTCACTCACTTCGCTGTTGTAAATTTCCTCGAAGTCAATGGTAAACTCACTGGCAACACTGTGATTGTCATTTTTCGCGGGAGATTTCCCGCCAGAAGGTTCAATTTCGGATAACCTTTCAGTTGACTTCATTTTTAACACCCCTTTCAAAAGTTAAGTTTTTGTTTATATTGATACACTAATTTCACTTCTCATAAAAAAGTATAAATGCACTAAATAAAACGATTAAAAAAAGAAGAGTTTTTCCAAACTTCTAATGCGAAATTCTTTGTGTGAAAGGAAACAACATGAGTAAAAGATATTCAAAACTCATTGAAAAAAAAAACTCAACCACTTCTTCTTGTTGTGTTTCTAAAATGCTGATTTAATATTCTTCAATAAAATTCCATTAATATTATAATTTCAACGAATTTTTCCTTGGCGTAAAGGAGGGGTTATTAATTATGCATACTTAAATCAAAACTCGTTTTTTAACCCATCGCCTTCTTCCTTTCGCAGATAGGAGCGCTACCTATTTAAAAAAAATATAATTTTTTTCAGCTCAAGATTTTCTAATATTTTAGTACCTACCTACAAGAATCTTGAAAATAGCCGAGAAAATGCGGTGTCTACCCCAACACACTACGATACAGTATAAACCCCAGTGCGTCTAGCTAAACTTAGGCCTCCACTTGCAATTTCTAGTCGTGCGATTGGTAATTTGCAAAAATAAATCACATCATACGTGACTAAACAATTAGCACTCGATTTGCTAGTCGCCGCGACGAGAAATCGCAAGGGGAAGCCCAGCCTGGTATTTCACACATCTGCCCTGATGATGGACACTGTAACGCAGTTCGAAATGTTAGCTAAAGAAGAAGTCAGGGCTGGTTCTGTGTTCTGTGCAGGTGCAATTTGAGCAGTCCGGTCTGGACGCCGACCTGCCAAGGAGCCAAAGTGCCAAGGCGCTATAATAATACCTAACACAGCGCCCTTTAGGTTTTTACTAGCACTAGGCGCCGTTTGGCTCAGGCCGGCCCTGAGAAGGAAGAAGCGCAAAACGGCAAAGTAATCCAAAAATTAATCACGATAATATAATAGGCCACTTGCATGGATTTCATAACGACTTAGAAAAAATCGTGTGGATAGATTTTTTTACAAAGATTACGAAAATGTTAGTAAAAATTCTTAGAAATGTATTGTTTTTTTTTTAAATAAATAAATCCATTAATTGGGCCCGTGACATCACTACATGAAAATGTCTCGTCTCCGAAAATTTTCCTATTATTTTTGAAAAATTCCACACTGATTTTTTTTTATATGGCAAAACTTTGATTTCAGACGAATTTTTGAATTTGACATTTAACGTTCACTATATTTATTGTTTGTTCTCTGTAATCATTTGGTTCGACTTTTTGACAGAAGTTAAGAAGAGAACTCCGTACATTTTACGATGTCTGTACGTGTTTAGACTATAATGGTAGTGGTGCTGATTTTAACAAAATCAAATTTTATAATATTCTTATTATTATTATAATTTACAAGTAAAAGTATATTACATTGGATTTAGTAGGTAATATAGACGTTGGACATTATAATGATTTATGATCAATAAGACGGATTAAGGAAAAAATATTTATGAGATGTAATATTTTTGGTATGCCTCGTTATTCTCATGGGCCCTTTCTTGTGGAAAACGTTCTTTTTTTTAAATGATTTTCGGCTATGTAATTATCGTTTTTTCGCACCTATAAAATTATGTCCTGTCTTTCCGGTTTATAAAAAATGGTCTGATTTTTCGGATTGAATTTTTCAAAAAATCCCCAGATTTTCAAAAATACGATTAAAAAAAAAAAACAGAATGTGTCAGAATATTTGCCTAAACCGGAAAAAAAATGTGATGCAAGTGGCCTATTGACTCAACTATTTGACATTTCAACTATCTGCAAATTTGTTTGTTACGTTCCGGTTCCGGTACCAAGATGGCGGCCGTTCTAACCTGTCGTCAAATCACATCTCTGAATGTAAATAGGTTCTTGAGAAAATACTTATGGTAGATTGTATACCTACTGTTTTTATTAAAAAATGTATAACACGATATCTGATCGAACGGTACAATTTGCAATAACAAGTAGGTATTACGAAAATAGAATCAGATAAAAATATACCGTCCACACAGTATCCCCTCCGATGACATAGGCCTTAATGCGAACTATTTTCCTCAGGGCCTCCTGAGTGGAACTAATGTAAAAAAATAAAACACTGGCGCACGGTGAAAAATTTTCGACGGCACTAGTCGGGTTAAATCGATCATTAAAGATTATTTATTCAAATGTGAAATTGTCATGCTTTTAGGCAGGTATATATGATTCCACTCACAAATCTTAAAAGGTTTTGAAAGAAATTTTGGTTTCGATTTAAAATAAAACAAAAACATACTTTTTGGCGCGAGGTCTACTGATCACAGAACTGCAGTAGTTAATATCCGTTTCCTTTCCGTATTTAATTTAACTTTTACACATTTTTTTTGTTCGGTTTATTCACGAGTTATGGAAATTTGCACTGCATAGGAGATTCAATAATGTATTGTTGATTTAACTATGCACTTGTTTATGGGAGGCGTCTTTCTTGTACGGAGAAATTAAATAGAGTGAATAGTAAAAACATACAAAGAGTAAAAAATCGATATAAGCTCCATAAACCCTGAGTGTATTTATAGTGAGGCTTCTATGGTGAATATTATTTATTATTGATATCGGTCATCCAACAAAAATCATTCTTGTCATATTACATTGTTTGGGTATTGTTTACATTTTTTGTACAAATTACCCCAACTGCTCCCAACCGTCTGAAGCCATATTTACTTTGCCATCCTCCGTGGTCGAAGGGCAAAGCTCTCGACTAGAGATTCAGAGGTCGCGGGTTAGAATCCCGGTGTTCGTAAGTAATTTTTATTTGATTGATTTGTACACAATTTAATCACTTAAAATAACATACGGTGTATTTGCGGCACGTTCCAGTTCCAGAGTAGCTATGGGTACGTTCTGTATTTTTCCGGAAGCCTCCGAGGCGTGCTTCCTTTTAAAAGTAGGGGAGACCTGTACAAAATCGTATCCCGGGGTAAAATCGTATTAGGTACTATAAAAACGATTTATTACTTTAAATATATTAATGCCCTACCTTAAAATACCTGTGCCCTACCTTAAGAAATACCATCGACTATGATAATATACTAGTAAACTGTTTGTTCATTGTTTGACATGATTGAAAAAAATACTTTTTTTTTAATATTTTTTTTTAATATGAGCTCCACACAGGAGGCCCTGAGGAAAATAATTTCCCTCAGGGCCTGTGTCATCTTTGAGGATGCTGTGTGGAGGGTTTTTTTTAAGGAAAGGAAGGAGAGGAGAGTTCTGGGAAGGAAAAAGGTTTAAGGGGTGGGTAGGATGGGGGTTCAGTGTGTCCTGGTCATCCGCCTCCAAGACCTAGACAAACCTCACCCCATGAACCCGGGCACCCATGCTAAATCACCAAACGTAGCGAACCACTTGGGGTGACCTATGGCACTTCCTATTAGGGTAGCGTAGCGACATCTAACTAAACAGCTTCGAATTAATCAAAGAATCATATTATATCAATTCTTTATTCTGCCCATAGATGGAATTGAAGTAAGTGGTGAGAGTGAGAGGCTGTGCGCGTATTGCAATCACTGCTTAGGGGGAATTCCCAAACAGTTTGGGGATGTTATTCAACGGTTGAGTCATAAATAAACCAATCCCTAGATCGATAACTTCGGGCCTTCTCCATACTAAACGGTTTGTCATCAGATCAAGCACTTGCATACTGCTCGCTAACAACGTATGCAGGGACAAAAGGGGTCTAGTTTTAATTAATTAGGAGGGTCGTTCTATAAAAAAATAAGACTCCTTGTTAAATTGTAACCTTCTGTTACTTACACCGGGCGGGTATGTGGTGGAAAACCTCCAATTCACTTCGACTAAGAGAACGTTTTCCTTCAAAATATGTCAGCAGATGAATCCAAAACTGGAAATTTACATTCTGATCACAAAACTGGTTTTAAATTAAGGGTGAATCTGCTTACATGTCCACAGATTTAATTAGTATTACTCTCATATAATGTGCAGTCTGGTTTTCCGAATTACGAATTTTGTGGAATGGTTTGAAATAAAATTTTTAACTCCACTCGAAATATTAGAACGGTTTTCTTCGAAATGTGTCAGCAGATTAATCCGCTACTGGAATTTTGACAGATCATTCGGAACATGAAACTGGTTTTAACCCAGGATTTAATCTGCTAAGTCCTCAGCTAAAGCTCAGATACTACACCCAGAACAAGAAAATGGTTTTCCTCTTACTTTTGTACTTGGAACACATGGATGGTTTGATGATCCATTGGATTTGACGATCCACGAAACTTTCTTAGAATTGTCGCGCATCGCCCACGGACCTCTATCAATCATCCTCACCGAATATTAGTCATAAAAAATCCAAGCGCAAAACAAAATTCGACCCGGACGGTGTTGCCAGTCGCTGCAGTTATCAAGATGACATTATTATACATTCATTTGAAGAAAGGGGATTCCCCAGGTTTGTCACAGAATAAGTAATGAAAAATTCCGTGCCCATTTCAATCGGTCTGAATCATATGTGCAACAAAAATATGAAAGAAATGATTAAAATTTTAACAAGATATTATTATTATTTATTGTGAAATTTTGCCGTCCCTTAAAAGTGCCGCCCGGAGCGCACCCTCCCCCCCCCCCCCCATCATCATCATCAGATCATTTTACTTGCGCCCTACCTGTAATTACCGCTGCCCTATCTTAAATTCAACTCTAGCTACGGCCCTGAATATATTCCCGCCACGCAATCCGCCTCGTGTTCGACTCCGAAACCAACGCAAGTCAGCAGAAACTTGTCGGTAGGTGTAGGTACATGTACCTATTGAAATAGGATTATATTAATCTGTAATGCACAAAAAAAATGTCTGCTCGCTGGCGAGATATCACATGTTTTAAGTTTTTCGGTGTCCTGCTGTAATTTTTAGTGACCGACCGAAGGTTCGGTTTCGGTTTCGGCAAGTTTCGGCAAAAAAATCGAGTTTCGCCATCAGTTTCGAAACTTTTTTATACATGTTAAAAATCGATTGTTTACTGTTATTTGCCTTATTTTTTTCACTTATTCAGACAGTTAACACGTGTTAAATTATAATTGAATGTGAAAAAATAATATTTTTTATATTACTTCTACAAAACAAACAAAATTTATTAAAAATAACAAAACTTCTTGGAACTTCTCGTTCGGTTGACTTCGGGTGAGTTCGTGGCTCGCATGTCACCCGCCATCATCCGCAAAATACTCAATTAATGAGGTCCTTCCTTTAAGTGTTGATTATTGCCAAATTTTTGTTCCAAGAAGTAGTTAACATGTTTGTTAATTTTGATTTGTTTTATAGGAAAAAAAAATTACATACTTCAACTATTGTTTTTTATTTCATTTAACACGTATAAAAAGATTTTAGTGATTCTAAACACAAAAAAAATTAAACTGCTCAATTAATGAGGTCCTTCCTTTATAATGTTAAGTGTTGATTATTGACAGATTTTGGTTCCAAGAAGTAGTTAACATGTTTTTATTGTTTTATAGAAGTAATAAAAAAATATTTTATTTTTCACATATATAGAGTGGAGCTATTTCATTGATAGCTTTAAACACTATCCAGCATAACTTGTATTGGATCCTTTCAGGATACTTTAGCCAGTGAAGTTATTGGAGGTGTTCCGAAACGTGCAAAAAATTGGGTTTCCCAGTGATTAGTCGTGCTGCGGCATTGAACACTGATTGTAGTTTATCAGTTTGGCATTTAGGAAGACTTGCGTAGATGCCATTGCAGTAATCAAGTCGTGATACCACAAGAAGCTTATTTGCTTCTGTTGAAAGGTTTGTACGAACTGACTTGAGATGTCTTTGGAAAAAAAAATCGTGCCAACGTTCCTATTCACCTGACTTTTTAACAAAAGTTCTGAACTCCCAGAAGTTTTACGATTGTCTTCGAAATTATGTCATTGCCAGAAATAGCAATCGGTGAGTTGTCTATTAAATGTTGACGTCTATTCGTGGCTGCCCACAGAAACTCGGTCTTTAAAGGATTCAACTTTAGTTTGTTTGAGGACATCCAGAGACTGACATTGAAGTACCCCACCACTTTCCCGCCCCGGTATAGGCGACTTATGGTCGCCCCTTCGGAGCTCTCGCAAGAACCTAATTTTTTTGAATAAACGACTCTACATTTAATTGAACGAATCTAGACCTTCAATGTCCCTACATACTTTGTTAGGTGGCGGAAATGTAGGATCGCCTGCAGACTGTACTGCAATGGTCATAAAAAATAACTACAAGTGTTAGTTGACTTACCCTAGGGAAATGAAAGTAAACAATATAATATTAATAAGCAGCCATCATGAGTGCATGTGGCCGCTTCAACGGAGGGAGACCGCACACTCCGGCTCTGCAGGCATCTGTTATATACACACTAAAATAAGAAGGAGAGCAATCAGGTATGAAATATAATCATATGTTGTATTACCGCCATAAAAAGAATTAAAAAAAATAATAAAAAAGGATTAGGTACAATCCGACAGGCGCCTGGCAGTCCCCTAGAGAATGATGGTGGTTGTTAGATCGACTTCACGCTCCCCGAAGAAGTCGTCCCTTAGCCGGATAGCCGGTGGTGCCTAGAAGACGTTATCGGACTATCAGTGAAGACCCTAGGTAGGTAAGCGTCGGGTATCCGGAGGCGGGACGGACAGTCTCTGGGTGACGATCAGCCGCTCTCCCTACCCCTTCATGTCCAGGGGGGTGGCGCGGGCGTCTGGGGAGATAAATCAAATAGAGAATATAGCATATCTAACATAAACAAAATAAGTAGGGACAAGGCCCAAAGTCCAACCCCTTTAATGGGGAAGAGGACATTACATAACAAAATAAGGAGTTCAGTAACAGCCGTTACATTGTCAGTCGAAGATTATATGGGAACAAATAAAAAAATAAAGACTCCAATCATTATGGAAAAGCATATAGTAAATTGAGTTAACATTGTTAATATAAAATACAGACTTAAATATCTAATAAGATAAGTGTTGATCTAAAGAAGAAATAATTTCTTGTCAGTATAAGAACAAAATTAAATCATACCAGCTATTCGCACTAAATCGGAAACATGATAAAAAAAAAAAAAAAAAAAAATAGAGAAGCTCTTATAGAGCTTATAAACCAAAGCACTTGTAATAAATGGTCCATGATTTGTGTGATATCCTAATAAGGAAGATAAAATACATTGTAAAATAAAGTGTTTCTGCATCCAGCAAGGTGTATATCTAATATTACAGAAAAGAAATAAAAAGGTAAAATAAAAAGAGAAACAAGAGTATATACAAATTTACATAATCCGGCAAAGCAAGAAAAATCAAATCAAAAACCGTGGTTTAACAGGAGCTAGTACACCTGGTTACCTGAGATGCGCTAATCTTCGACTCTGAGAACAGGCCATCTTTCAACCCAGATCCTAGCAAACTTACGCAAGCACTCAAAATTCACCTTATTCGATACCAGATCAGTGTTCCAAACTGGTCTGATAGGGACATCCAAACCGTCCAGCATTTCCTCTCTAGCATCCATCATGATCTCACAGTGCCACAGAATGTGCTCGGCCGACTGGTTAGTCCCTCCGCACGCACAGTTGGGGTGAGGGGACAAGGAGAGGGTATGAAGTCTCCCCCTGAACTCCCCATGACCAGACAAAAGTTGGGTTATGTAGTGATCCAGTTTTATAAAGGCCCCTTCCATTCTGATTTTAACTGATGGGAAGAAGGAGAAAGTCCATCTTCCCAAGTTCGCTCTATCCCAACGTTGCTGCCACACCTGTAACGACAAGTCTCTCATTTCACGAAGTAGCCCAGGGAGAGTCCCCGGGCCACCAGGGGTTAGAACAACTCCGTGATGGGTAGCCGGGGTTCCTCTAGTTAGCTTCTGTTTAGTAACAACTTCCCTAATTTCCAGATCGATTGGCAAAATGCCGGCCAGTACAGGCAAAGCGTCCGAAGCTACTGTTCTATACGCACCGGATAGTGCCAGCAAGGGAGTACGTTGTCCTCTCTTGAGAGCCAAGAGTATGAGCGAGTTGTCCAAGCGGTGCTCCCATACAGATGCCCCATATGAGACTTGTGCCACATATACGCACCTGTACAGTGTACGCAGAGCCGGATTACGCAGTCCCCACTCAGCTGTGGAGAGTCTCCTTAGCTTCATGAAAAGAGCCTGAGCCTTACTGGATACATCCTTGACGTGTGCCAGGAAGGAGGACGATCGATCGAGTGTTACACCTAGGTATTTGACTGTTTCAAAAAATCGGATATTGGATTCTCCCATTTTGATTGTGGGGTTTCTCTCTCTGCTGAGAGAGCCCTTCATCAGGAGACCCTTGGTCTTGTGGGGAGCGAAGGTCATTTTATTTCTTTCACCCCAGTCCAAAAACATCTGCAAACCTTCACTGCCTTTCTTTTCCACTTCTTTCCTACTGTCCCCTGAGACCAAATACACTTTGTCATCAGCATAGTCGACTGAGATACATCCTTCAGGCAAGGGTAACCTGGAGGAGTCATCGAAGGTTATATTCCACAGGTCAGGTCCAAGGTTAGATCCTTGAGGGCATCCCATATCTGCTTCGCGCTGGATACAGTAATCTCCAAACGAGATCGTGATTGTGCGATCAGCCAAGTAATCGTCAATCATCTTGAACAAGAGTTTGGAGGACTGCCTGTTCTTCACCTTCGTGCGTATCATCGCCCACCATGCATGATCGAAGGCACCAGTTATATCGAGGAAAATGGCCACAACATACCTCTTGGGGCAAACCTTCACCCAATCAAGCACATACGACAGGGCGTGCACCGTGGATTTCCCGGGGACGAAACCGAACTGCAAGGGGCTGGCCGGGGATAGAGTGGTGCGTAGACGTTGTTTGATTATTTTCTCCAATATTTTTCCTAGGACTGGTAGAAGTGTAATTGGTCGATACGCCTTAATGTCCGACAATGGCTTATCGTTCCCCTTGGGAATAATCCTGAGCACGCCGCGCTTCCATTCTGTAGGGAAAACCCCTCTCCTCATGCATGTGTCCATCACCTGGAAGAGCTCCTCCTTGGCGTGGACCCAGACTTGCTTCGCAATTACGCCGTTGAGCCTATCATGCCCTGGTGCCTTCTTAGGACCCAAACCCTTAATTATTACCTCAATTTCTGCCTTAGTGACTCTATAGCTGTTATCCTCTTGGGCGAGGTTTCTCGGAGGTAGCCGTGCCAGATTTCTTATCTGTTTGTGGTGGTCACTTTCCCCAATTACTGAGTCTACAGAAACTAACTCACCCAAAAGTGTCTCGAGGGTGGAGGCCACGTCCACAGTCTCAGCGTTCCTCCCATCCAAATTCCCAATTACTGTTGACAAATACCGGTCAGAACCTTTACCGGACTTTTCAAGTGCGCTGTGGATTTCCCACGGGTTGGCGTTTCCCACTTCTTGTACCCAATTATGCCAAGCAGCTCGTTTCGCATGAAGGACAGCCCGCTTAAAAGCCGCCCTGGCTACACTAAGGCCGGATCGGAGTGCCATCGTCTCTTCCTCCGTACGACCGGCTCTCCTTGCCGACCCTAGCACCCTGTAGGCTCTCTTGTAGGCCCCCTTCAGCGAAGTCAGCTCAGGTGACCACCACGGCGTCCTAATACTCGTTTTCGGGTTTATTTTGCCCAGAGACGAGTTGGCGGCGGATACTACCGCCCTATTAAAGAAGTTCCCCAAATTATCCGGATCGGTAGCAGCTACATGTTGAAAATCCCTTAACGCATCCCGTAGTGCTGTCCCAAAGTTATCCCAATTCGCCCTTGTGGTGTTGAAATTCCAGGAGGATCTTGGAACCTCTGTTTTACTTACACCAACCGTAAACGTGATTAATCTGTGATCCGAATTAATTTCGCACTCATGGACTGTCCACCTTGATATCCTGGTTGCAACTGACCCAGAGCATAAAGTTAAGTCAATGTTGCTCTCTCCATGTATGTTTGAAAAGGTAAAAAGTGAACTCTGTTCATTGATAATGCTAAGACCCTGCGCAGCAATCAGGTCTTCTACGGCGTCTGAACGTTCCGTCCTACAATCTGATTTGTCAAACCATAATGGAGAGCGTGCATTAAAGTCACCTCCGATAACGATGTTACGGCCTTTAAGCGCGTTTAATGCGCGCGTCAAACTCGGGATGTGGGGTCCTACCGGGTTCCCATATTTAAAATAGACTGATATCAAATAGATTTCAGTATCACCAAATCTAATACATACACAGGTTTGGTACTCGTTAGAATGACCGTCCAGAAGGAGGGGGCTGATCAACGAAGTGTTGACCAGGACACCCGCCCCCGGAGATCGGCCAACTTCAAGCACCGCACCCGGATAACATATAGGGGTCCTTCCTTGCCAGGTGTACTGCTCCTGTATAAGCATTATGTCAATATTTTGGTCAGACATGACCCGCAGCACCTCCAAAGTGGCCATCCGGGAACGCTGCAGGTTAATCTGGCCTATGGAGAGTGGATTAGCTCGATCCATAGTCGGTCATTTTTATCTGAACTTCAATCGCAGCCATATGAGCAGGGCACATTCTGTCCCCGGTAGCATGGTCCGCCGGCTTCTTGAACCTTGTGCACGTGGCACATACAGCGGGATGTGTCTTCTTGGGGCACTCCTCTATATCATGTCCCAAAGCGGCGCAGTGGCGACAGGTTACCTTTTCTTGTGTGCATGACTTAGTTATATGACCGTATTGGTGACACTTAAAACATCTAGTAGCTCCTGTAAAGTCGCGGGTCCGGCAGGCTGTCCAGCCGAGAAAACACATCCCACTGTCTATCAAGACGCGCCTGGCGTTCGGGTGAACCGTTACTACCATATTCATTGTCGGCACATCACGTCTGCCGAATAGTGAGACCCTGCGCATGGTGCGCATATGATCGTCTAAGGAGAGATCGCATTTGCCCTCCAGGTTGGTACTGTATACTTCTTTGAATAAGTCTTGATCTGCGGATGGGTCCCCTCTAGGCACGTTGTAAATTACAATTTTCGGCAATCTTCCTAATGGGCTGACAATTTTGAGGCCGCTAGCGGCCAGCTTAGCTTCATTTTTCTTAATATTAGCCAGATCCGCCTTGTCTTTTGCCTGAAGAGCCATGCCTGCCCCTCTGATTTTACGTAGACGTACCACTTGGAATCCATCTGATCGGGGATTTATGGTTTTCTCCAAATTTTTCTGAGTTTGCTCTGATGTCATGCCTTCAGGTTTCTCAGGGTAAATAAGAACTGTTAGGGGTTTTGGTGGTACAGGTCGCTCAAAGCCATTAACAATGAGTGATTTGGAGCTTGGGGCTGAGGAGGCCATCTTTGCATATGACGGTGCTGTCTGTACAGTCAGTTGTGGTGCAGCTGGTACGGGTTTCGACTTGACTATGGAGTCAATCTTTTTTATCATCAGGGATTGCCCTGCCATCAGTTCCTCTATAGTGGAGCTCCTAGTGGTAGCCGTGTTGATGTCCAACATTAAGTGCGTTATGTCTGACATTAAATCGTCCAATAATTCATTGAGTTGACTCTTAACATTTTTGTTCAGTTTATTTGAGGAGTCTGTAATTATTGACCGTATTTTCTGGCATCGGGTCATCGCTGGGATGACCTTCCACTGCTGCGCGTTTGGTGAGTCGCTTTCTCTGGCCCTTTTACGGGTGCTCATGTTTGGAGAGATTGCCGGGATCGCCATAATGGATACTGCTCCACTTGTTCCAGCTATTGGGGTGCATGGTGGACGAGGGGGGGGGGGGGGAACGTATCCATTTCGGACTCCTCTCCCTCTGATTGGGGGACATCCACTACCTCGACAGGCCCAAATAGAGTGGGTTTCTTTCCTACCTTCTTTTTGCGTCGCCTTTCCCTGGCAAGCTTTCTCTGGATCTCTTCCATTTGGGTAATTAGTTCAGATTCTACAGTCGTTTGTGGTCTGCCAGAGGTGGCACTGCCACCATTCGAATCCTCAGACGAAACTACGTCTGATGGCATCTTCAGTTTTCTTTCCCTATTTTTCGTGGGAAATTCCCCGAAATTTCGAAATTTTCCCCAAAAGTGGGGAAAAAAAATGGGGAAAATGAAGTTCCAAAACTGCTATCAGAAATTGATTAAAGTCACCCGTTTAGACGTTACAGACAGACAGGGGCCTTAACCGGTCCCTGTGGAACACCTTTCGCACAAATGTCTTATAGATGAGATAGTGACGTCACAAACCAGTCGTTGTTACTTATGACGTAGCAATCCAGCCGATGGAACTGTGACGTAATAGTTCTGCCAATGAGACTATGACGTCATACTACAGCCAATATGGCTGCCGTTTCACTAAAATGTAAACAAACTTTCGCCACATCCAGAGACTGACAGCTTCCACTCTTCCAGACACTGAGCTGTGCTAATTTTAAGGTCGGTGATCTCATTTGGTGTGCAGTAAAAGTAGACTTGCTGATCGTCAGCATAACAGTGAGATAGGAGACCAAATGACTCAAGAATTTGTGAAGAGAATAAAGAGAAGTGGACCCTAAACGGATCCCTGAGGTACCCCTGAAGAGAGTTTTCGTGAAGTTAGACTGTTTATTTCCAACCTTCACTGCTTGTGGGCAATTGGATAGGTAGGATTGTAGTCAATTTTTCACGTTAGAATGTAAACCAAATGTTACTTCTAGTCTCTTAATGAGAAAGTCGTGGTCAATGGTGTCAAATGCGGCGCTCATATCTAAAAGTGAAAGAAGTGCTAACTTACCTGACTCTATGGCAAGGGTAATATCTGACAGGACACGAAGTAATCCAGTTTCTGTTGAGTGGAATCTCCTACAAGCGGATTGTTTAATATTAAATAATCCGATCTCCTTCCCCTCCTCATTCAACTTCGGAGTATGTTATGAGGCTGAAGGGTTGAAGGTAGTAGGGAGGGGATAAGAAGAGTAAGGTGAGGAAGAGGAAGATGGGAGGAGTACCTGGCTACTGTTGTAACTCCGAATAAAAACTCCAAACAAAACACTTTGGATTTTATCGAGATAGATTGACAATAGGCACTGCTATCTTATTCAGCAGGAGGCAGTTGGAATAATCTGGACCCCGACCTCGAGGTTCCCACTTTATTTATTATACACTAGTTGTCTACAATACCGACAACTAAACGCCATCTATGTGAATCCTATTAAACTACTATCTCGAGTCATCTATGGTTGAGCTCTTACACAAATTTCAAGGATATTAAGTGAAGCTGCTAATTGTGAGACAAAACAAATTAAATAATTTGAATAATTTAATGACTGTCGCACGTGAATTTCTGCGAAACAACTGATGAATTTGGTAGAAAGTTATGAAATGATTAATTATATTAGGTCCTTACATATGAAATTGGCGTTTTGTATGGGAGGAACATAAAGTCGATTTTTTTAATATAATATATTTATTTAATCAAAGTATGTACCATTGCCATCTATGCACTTTTGCCATCTCATAGGTAGTTCATCGATCCCTTTACTAAAAAAAACATTCGGACGGGAATCAATAAAATCTTTGAAGGCGGTTTGGACTGCCCCATCGGAGTTGAATTTTTTCCCTTGTAAGAAGTTATCCAAATTTAAAAAAAAAATGGTAATCTGTTGGGGCAAGGTCCGGAGAGTACGGTGGATGTCTTAGACATTCCAATTGAAGCTCCTCTAATTTAGTAGCCGTCTGTTGTGCAGTGTGTGATCTAGCGTTCTAACGCGCGTTTGTTGATTTGCTTCACCCAATTCGTGAGGTACCCACCTTTCAGGCTTTTTCACCTTCCCAATTTGCTTCAAGTGGATTAAAACAGTTTTATCACTAACACCGCAGCCTGAAGCTAACTCGGACGTGGTTTGCGATGGATCCGCTTCCACAATAGCCTTCAATTCTTCATTATCAACTTTGGTCTCCGGCCGTCTACGGGGCTTGTTCTGCAGGTCGAAATTTCCAGAACGAAAACGTTGGAACCAAAAACGCACTGTGCTTTCTTTTGCGGCACCGTCGCCATACACATCATTAATCCTTCGAGCCGTTTCTGCAGCACTGGTGCCACGGTGGAACTCGTACTCGTAAATAACGCGATATTTCAAGTTTTCCATTTTGTAAACTAAGTGACGCAAAGAAAAATACAATTAAGGAAAAAACAAATGAATTATAATTTTCGAAAAACAAATACATGAGTAAATAGCTGTATAAATTTGAATTTGGAATTCCTAACCAAAGAGATGATATTTGAGATCAAAGTTGCCAGTACGGCAAAACGCCAATTTCATATGTAAGGACCTAATATTTGCGCTTGCGTTGCGTGCGAAGAATAAGCGTGCACCGACGACTGGGAACGTAGTAATGCATACTTTGCGTACGTGGGGGTGGGCCCAGTATGTTCTTACCTTAAGGTTAGGTTAATCAATTCAAACAAAGAAATTCATACAAAAGCCTGTTCTCATAAATCTATTTCATAAATTCTATGGAATCGTTCAGGTGTGATCCCGGCTTAACATACATAAATAAAATGTAATAATGGTTCATTACATAGGTAGGTACATAATATAACAATTATATGACAAAAAGGCGATGGATATATTATTTAATATCATTACGTTCATTACCATTAGGTATTATCTAGTAATCATACAAAAGCAATCGCAATCAAAATTATCCAGAAGGTTCCTTTCAACCATTATACAACAATAATATTATTTTTATAATTAAATTAATCAATATCTATGTACTTTTAAAGGGTGGAAGTCACATCTGTACAAGTAAATGATTTTAAAGCGGTTGTTGATTGTGTAGTTGTGTAAGTACTCGGTGGATAAAAAAATATTATTTATCCTTTTAAAGCTTGACGTTTGGATGCCAATTCAAATTCAAGTTAAAGGGTAAAGCTTTTAGGCACACTTTATTTATTACAGTTGTCCTAAAAAAAAAATTAAAAGTAGGTACATATTACAAGCAGTGGTCGAGCCAAAAGTTTATATTGTATTGTGTTTTTTTTTAATTATTAATTTACCTAGGAGATTTTTTTTTGTTTTTGTAGAAGGAAGGAAGGAGAGGAAATTCTGGGAAGGAAAAGGGTATGAGGGATGGGTAGTAATCTGGGGGTCAGTTTGTCCAGGAGTGGCGGACATATGAATCCTTCCCTCCCACTGCGGTGCAAGGCAATGTTCCGAGAGAGTACGACTGGAGAAGTCAAAGGGACTCCCTCAACCATTATCTCCCTGTCATGCAGCTGGTGGGCAGACATTCGCCGCCAAGACCCAGACAAACCTCACCCCATGAACCCGGGCACTACTGCTAAGTCATCAAACGTAGCGAACCACTTAGGGTGACCTATGGCAGAGGTGATATCCAATAAATGGGGCGGCGGTACCCATACCCGCCTCCCAAATTGAAAACTAGAAACTGGTCGCAGCGAAAGATTGTACGTAACGTCGTCGTTCGAGTATCTTCTGTCTTTTTCGTTTTCAAACAAGACGTATGACGTATAAGGGAAGGGAATGAACGTCGATGACGTCCTTATGAGCTCTCGCTGGCAGTGTTGCCAACTCGATTTCTAAAATAAAGCCAGACGTCACCTGAAAAGGAGCTAAAAAGAGCTAAAGTCTTGTCATGTTTCCTTTCCTAGGGGGGAGGAGAAATTCTGAGGTAGAAATCAAGTTTTCAATACGAAAATAACTGTTTCCTGAAGAAATAACTCTTATTTGTCATTTTTCGTTCAAGAACTTTGTATTAAAAAAGGAGCTAGATTATCTGAAAAAACGAGCTAAGAATCTAAACCACATTTATTGCAGCCGGCGGCATAATTTTGGAGCTAAATCTAGCTCTAAAGAAGCTGAGTTGTCAACACTGCTCGCTTGAGCAAGTTTAATATTAAGGCTCTGCAACCGGGCTCGGAAAGAAGAAGATGGAGAGATACGAAATTACGAATGTTAGAGGAGAGCGCTAACATTTACAGCGACAAAATCGATGCGAAAATTGCGAAAATGTTTAATAAAACACGACTCGTTTAAAATAGAGCATAAATCTCGCGGACATTACCTTAAACAGCATTTAAAGAATCACTGTGAATTTTTTCATACATATAACTTGTAAAATAGTAGTAGTATGTTTGTTATTTTTTATAATTTTAATTTGTTTTATAGTATTATCTAATATAAAAAAGGTTTATATTTTAACGTTTTCACATGCTTCAATTATTGTTTTTTTTTATTTATTTCATGTGATAAGAATATTTTAATTGTAAACGCAATTAAAATTAATATATGCATTGATGTTCTTCCTTTATAATGTAAGTGTTGAATATTGATAATTTTTTGTTCCAAGAAGTAGCGTTTGTTAATTTTTTAAACTTTTGTTTGTTTTATAGCAGTAATATAAAAAGAAAAATTAAAATTGTAAATATTTATATGTACGTTAATCAAAATATGCTTGCTTATAAATATTTAAATTAATGAGTTGTATCTGCATTGCTATATTGCACAGGAATTGTTTGAAACTTTCAAAATACCTTCTTTCCATCCTCGCGAAGGTTTCTGGATTATTACAACCACATGACAATACATCTGAAAAGTTTTTAATCATTACAAAAACTCTTGCGAAACTATCACAAATGTCATACTTTGAGAATGACATTTTGCAAACATCGATTGTTCAATCAAAATTATTTAATCGAAGTACCTATTCGCCTGTGGTACTAACCAAAATCGAAAACTTTGTCTAATAAAAAATTATATTTATTATAGGTAGGTGACTGGGTAACTATACCCATGTTAGATATCAAATTTGATTGAATGTTCTTATAATATACAAAAATGAATGATTATAATATATGAAAAATTAATTTTTGTAAAAAAAATGCAATCGGTGGCACGCGAGCGATGTATGAGATTGTTCCAGGACCAGGGCCGTATTTACACTTTTCATTAGTATAGGCCACTTCATTTGCGCCGCCCCTTCCTCCTTCTTAGAAGTTGCCACCTATCACAATCACTCACTTGTAGGTTTTTTTTAGGTGACTCAATTTTAAAAATAAATATTCGTAAATAGGGCAGGTGTTCAAAAATGAAATAAAAGTATAAATTATTCATCTTTATTAAGTGTAAGTGTAACATGAAACAAGAATTACAATTTTTACGGGATTTTTATTTGAAAAAACTATATATAATAGCTTCATATTTTATAGTATTCATTAAGTCTGCTTCCATGCATAGAAGATCCAAAGAGTAAAGTTTTTCTTGCGATAACGAAGACCTTTGGTATTTCTTCACTCGCTTTCAACAGGAAAAGCTCCTTTCTCCAGAATAATTTGTTGCTGGAGTGCAAAGTGCGACGCGGACAGTAATATTCAAGTTTGGGTAAACGTTGCACAGATATTGTTTCCTCAAAAACTTTTCTTAAAAAGATTCAGTAATGATGTAGATTCAGGTTTCTCTGTCGTCTTATTAGAGGAAATATGACCTTGAAAGTGTACACATTCCTGAACGAAATCGTCTTCTAAATCATTGTTTAATATTGCACAAGGGACTGAGCTTTTTCTGAGACACTTTGTGTTGGAAGTTCACCCATTTTTTTATAAATGAATTTTTTTCTTTGAAGTTTATATACTCATTATGCATTCTCTCTAATTCAGCTCTCAGCCAGGAGGTTGTTTCAATATCCTCATTTGATGTTTCGCCTGTAAAGTTTTTTCTCTTAGGGTCATCTTACTCTTAATGTCGCCCTGATACTGCTAAAGTGCGCTCATTTCAATTGCACTTTCTTCGAAATAATCAAAGTTTTCTTGCTCTATTATAAACTCGAGAAGAGATACATAAAAATCAGATACCGCCAGTACATTGATATATGAGCTCTGAATCTGAGCATTCACTTTATTTATTCTTTCCAAAATACGATTAGCAACCAAATAAAGGTAGCCCACTTTTTGTGAAATATTCGCACCATAATCGCACGACACAATCCGCGGTCCCGTATGGGTTCACAGGGCGTCTAAAGGTTGCTTTAAGGGGGGAAATAGGTGTAAAGGCTTCAAAATATTTTTTTTTCATAAATCGATGGTAGAACTATTAAAAAATATTTTTTAAATATTTTAAACGAAAATTCTAATTAATTTAAAAGTTAAATACTTTTGAGTGAGTGTCCCTTGATCGAACTACCACTATTTTACTGTTGCTCTTATTTTCAAACACATTTTTCTTGAAACTACTTTTTTCGAATTTATGTGACCTCTAGCTCCTACAGTTTTTGATCAATCGTTATCAAACTCAGCAAATAATTTCTTTATAATAATCCTAAACGGTATCTATATTTTAACCTTTTTATGGCACAACAACGTAAAAAATAATGTTAAAAAAATCATTCTAAATTTTCACATTATGAAAAAAAATTGTAAGGAGTGAGGTTCAAATAGAAGAAACACTTTAAAAAAAGAATTTTGTTTGAGAAATTGATTTCGGATGAAAATTGTGATCTCCAGGAGTTACACAAATTGTCCAGCCGGATGGCGACTTACAATGCGCGGCAGCTGATATCTCCGTTATTTTCTGAGGAAAATATTTGAAAATTTTAAAATATACTCTTCAATAGATGTGTAAAATGACCTCAAGGGATAAATAAAATATTTATATTCATTATGTGTTTAAAAAAATCCTGAAAATCACTAAAAATACGCCGTCCTACAACTATTTCCCCCTGAAACGCTCGTGCGCCGCGTGCAATAAAGGTAGCCCACTGCCAAAGCATTTTTTTGTGAAATATTCGCAGCACAATCACCGGTCCCGTATTCGGCGTTGAAGTACACAAATCCGCGGTCCCGTACGGGACCACTGAGCGTCTAAAGGTTCATAGATAAAAATGTCTATCTACCCACTGTTACTTTTTTATTTTTTATAATCGTTCACAAACTTAACGGCTTACCAAAGCGAGCAAGCGCCGCCTCCTGAACTCTGCCGCCCCTAGGCCGCGGCTCTAAGGCCTATTGACAAATCCAGGACTGAATATATTGAACGCGGGAGAGGGGAGGGGATCGCGGGAGGGAGGTTCGCGGGAGAGGGAAGGCGGGGAAGGTGAAGGGGGAACGCGTGAGGGGAAGGGGACATGGGAGGGAAGGGTACATAGGAGGGGTAGGAGAGGCGGAAGGGAAACGGGACGAATGGGAAAAGACACGCAGGGAGAAACAATTTCTTTAATAGTGGCATTGCAACGCATGCTCGCTAGTGTTTAATAAAACACGACTCGTAATTAGAACAAAAATCTATCTTCAAAATACGATTAGTATAAGAAAGGCTAACGAATACAATATTGGATTGAATCACCGATACAATATTATACTTGTAACCTTTTTCGAAAGATTTGAGTTGGACAAAACTATTTATTCATATTCATGTTGTGTAGTACGGGCGCAAACAATTCATTCATCTTCATATTTATAGTATAGGGTTTTCCAATAAGAGGTGTTATTTTGATATTCAAAGAAAAATGCCATTTTTTTATATAAATGATCGGATGTTTGTTTCATTATAAAGAAGAAGGTATGCCGTTAATAGTGGAAAATAACATCAGGCAAATGACCACCACAACCACGGTTACAGGACCATATTCTTTTTATGAAATTTTCCATAACCAAATCGCAAAGTGGCTGTCCTCGATAGCCTCACGAATTCCATTTTGAGTCTTGAATCGACGCTGGGCTGTTGGCGTAGACCTTCTCTTTTACGTGGCTCCAAAGTAAGTAGTCGCAAGGTGTTAAATCACAAGATTTCGGTGGCCAATTGTGATCACCTCTTCGAGAGATAACACGGTCCGGAAACTTTTCCCGTAAAAGATCAATGGTTTCGTTGCTTGTGTGGAACTGTTGTTGAAAGTAAACGTTGTCCAGATCAATACCATCCAATTCTGGCCATAAAAAATCATTAATCCTCTCGATAGCGCAATCCATTCACCGTAACTGTTGCTCTAATAATTTACTTTAACTTGGGGGTTTCTCACCATCCTCCCAATAGTTTATCCATACACATAACGAATATTAATAAAAAAAAACAAATAAATACTAGCAACAGGTAAAAACTTCGGCTAATTTATCCTATATGTAGCCATTGTTCATAGGTTCAAGTACCGAATAGTAAACTCAGACTTTTTAAATAAATAAATCCTGTAGAATTAATCCAAAATATTCATTATGTGTATGGATAAGCTATTGGGAGGATGGTGAAAAGCCCCAACTTTAATAATTTCAATGCGTTGTTGAAGCGTAAGTGTATCGTTCCATTTTTATTAATAGCGCAATTTCTACTTGTCACAAAAATGACAACTTCAAAAGTGACATCTACCGAAATAGCGGGCTAAGCGGGCTATTCAAAATAACACCTCTTATTGGAAAACCCTGTATAACCTGTAAAAAGTGTTTTTCCCTAAAATAATTATACTCGCGCCATCTTCTATGAAAGGCTGACAAATTCAATTTTGTAACGGTGACTCAATCAAATATCGTATTTGTTAGCCGTTCTTGAATGATTTGAGTTTATTTATGGACAAAACTATTTATTTATATTCATATTGAATATGTACGGGCGCAAACAATTAATTTACCTTAATATTTTAAAGCGTAACGTGCAAAAAGTATTAAAAACGTAAAATAATTTAATTCGCGCCATCTGTGAATGCGTAGATTATAATATAACATACGTGACGTTTAACCTAAATTGGCGCCATCTGTGAATGCGTAGATTATAACGTGCGGTGAAACGCCACGTACGTTATAATCCACGAATTCACAGATGGCGCCAATTAAATTATTTTATGTTTTTAATACTTTTTGCACGTTTTGCTTTAAAATAATGAGGTGAATTAATGGTTTGCGGCCGTACATATTTAATACGAATATAAATAAATAGTTTTGTCCATAAACAAACCCAAATCTTTCAACTGAGGCTGAAAAATTCAATTTTGTAGCGGTGACTCAATCCAATAATGTATTTTTCAGCTTTTCTTGAAAGATTTGAGTTTTTTTATGGACAAAACTATTTATTCATATTCATATTAAATATGTACGGGCGCAAACAATTAATTCACCTTAATATTTTAAAGCAAAACGTGTCAAAAGGATTAAAAACCTAAAATAATTTAATTGGCGCCATCTGTGAATGCGTAGATTAAAACGTACGCGACGTATAATCTTTCTTTCTTTCGCATTCACAGATGGCGCCAATTAAATTATTTCTATTGCTATCTCTTTCACTCATTATCTTAATTTCTTTTATATATGTGTCTGTATGTAATTAGCTTTAGTTGATATAATAAGCCCTGATGAATCTTGAGCTCAGCGAAACCTGGTTGGCTGTTAAATATTAATTTAAATATATTAAATATGTACGAAACAATTAATTTACCTTAATATTTTAAAGCGTAGCATGCAAAACGTATTAAAAACCTAAAATTATTTAATTGTCGCCATCTGTGAATGCGTACATTATTACGTACCTACGTGACGTTTAACCTTAATATATCTACAAGGTGTCCGGAAACTCGTAGTACAAGCGGGAAACTGGAGAATCCACATCACATTTGGAGTCGATTTTGTGGTTAAACTTTTTTTGATTTAAGCTTTCGTTTTCGAGTAAATCGGGTCCAAAGTTGGAATTTTTTAGGTTAAATTTGAAAAAAAATTTCACTAGGGGGTTGATTTCAGCTGTGTAATGTCTTATAAAATGCAACTATGGTTTTATTAGGAAAAATGCTAATAATGCATAATTTTTTTATCAACTAATTTGGTCAAAGATGTCCTTATTCTCAAAAAATCTCAAAAAAATTTTTAACTCTTTAGTTGCCGAAAAAATGGAAAAATAGAAAAAAAATAATATTAAAATCGAAATGCTTAGATCGAAAAAAATGAGTTTTTTGGGTTCTCTACGTGATGTAGATTCACCAGTTTCCCGCTTGTACTACGAGTTTCCGGACACGTTGTATAACTAGCAGGCCCGGACACACGTTGCTGTGGCTAACGAAACACAACGCCATTACCCAACCTTCATAAAATCCATACCACCCGCTTGCCAGCTGCCCGCTGCCTGAATTAAATATTTGAATTTCTCGGTTTTTCTCTACTATAATAAGCAAATATTATACATATAAACCTTCCTCTTGAATCGCTCTATCTATTGGTGAAAACTGCATGAAAATCCGTTGCGTGGTTTAAAAGATCTATGGCATACGCACATACATTTTTAGCGATTTTATCCCATGAAATGATAATGGTGATATGATCGTCATATCTCCACTTGATCTACTCACCGCTAGATGGCGGAAGCGACTCTTTGCACTATGGTATTGGAACGTGAAGTGACAAAGAGAATAGTGTAATATTTTTTTATGTGAAAGCTTCTTTGGCACCGTTGTGATTTGAAACTCGAAACATAAAAATAGCGACACTAAAAAGAGACAAGCACATATGTGTAGGATTTAGCCTGCGAAAGAATGAGATAGTATAATAGGCAAGGGCGGATTATACGGTATTTTTGTGTACTGTGGAGATACCATCACAGTACATACTTAGAAGCAAAAACTGTCTTTATTAAACATTTACCTTTTCTATTGTTTTGACACTTTCATAAACCTTCCTGTACATACTTGAACTTGTAGAAATAAACTTGAAGTATGATACTTCAAGTTTATTTCTAACAGTAATTGTTGATTTTTTTGCCCGTCCGCACCTTGTGTCCCTCCCAGAAAAAAATCCTGGATCCGCCCTTGATAATAGGTCTCTTCTTTGTGCGGTGCTTCGTAGCCTCCCCACTCATGTCTACATTAGTTTTATGAAGGTTTTACTTCTACGGCGTGTGAAGTGTGAACAGCACACATGTAATTTTAACTTTTATTTGGGAGACGTATTAAAGTTGAGAAAGGGTTTATAATATAGGTAACAAGTAATTTATTATTAAATAATAATCTTATAACATGAAAGAAGAAAGATATTAAAATCTGTACTTTTGCTGTATTTGCTTTGCAATTATGATAAGGTTATCAGAAGTAGGTATGATAAGGTTACAAAGATATTTCAATTCAGGAGGCGGATATGGGCACCGCCGCCACGCCACCTACGCCATAGGTCACCCCAAGTGGCTCGCTACGTTTGGTGACTTAGCAGGGGTGCCCGGGTTCATGGGGTGAAGTTTGTCTGGATCTTGGCGGCAGATGTGCCTGCCCACCAACAGCGTGGCCGGCCGGATCAGGAGAGATCTTTTGCCTCTCCAGCAGGACTCTTTCGGAACATTGCCTTCCACCGCAGTTGGGATGGATTCATTCATCCGTCACTTCTGGACACACTGATCCCCAGATTCCTACCCACCCCTCATATCTTTTTCCTTCCCAGAACTTCCTCTCCCTCCTTCCCCTAAAAAAACCCTCCGCACAGCATCCCCAAATATGAAATGGGCTCTGAGTGGAATTATTTTCCTTAGGGCATCCTGTGTGGAGCTAACAAAAAAATAAAATAAATTACACCTGTATTTCACAGAAGTAGAGGTCCCCAGCTTGCCTAAATAATTACACCTGTATTTCACAGAAGTAGAGGTCCCCAGCTTGCCTAAATAATTACACCTGTATTTCACAGAAGTAGAGGTCCCCAGCTTGCCTAAATAATTACAAGTAGGTATCTCAATGTAGAATCTTGGAACTATATTCGTAAGTAAATTAATAAAATAATAATTTGTATTTAGCTCTACAACAACAGTAAGTTACTGTTGTGGACTGGTGGGGACTATTCCCATTGTCCCCCTGTGAAGAACCGCCACTGTTAGTAATTGAATATACCTACCTTACCTAAACGATTCTTAAAGACTCCAGTTACTAATATCTACAGCCTGTATGTCGGACGAATATCTACAGCTCATATGTTGAACTAATATCTACGAACTTCAGAGTGTTGACTAATATCTACAGAGCGTAGGTTGAACTAATATCTACAGAGCGTAGGTTGGACTAATCAGCTAAATGTGTCCAATAGTCCGATATCAGGGATTTTTACATACATACTTACATAAATTAAGTTTTTTAAACTGCATACGCAATATTACGTTTTTCCAATATGCTATACATAATTGCAAATCCAACCTCTGCCAGTACTGTAGATATTCGTCAACACTTTGGTTCTCATAGATATTAGTCAACAGTTTGAGCTGTAGATATTCGTCAACACTTTGATTCTCATAGATATTAGTTCGATTTTTTCAGTTTTTGGAATTCCTGTAGATATTAGTAGACGCCTCCTTCTTAAAACCATTGTTTTGATTTTTTTCCACGTACTAAATTTGCACAATCGCTTTGAGTACATATATATACGTACACAAAGTACGGCTGTTTTAAGATTTTCACGGCCAAAAGTATTTTCGTTATTTGGTTTTGGGGTGTTATGCCGTGTTGCGCTACCTCCTTCTTTAGCCAACGTTTCGGACAGCGTTGCAGTGTCTGGCAGATCCGGTAGATGAAAAATCACATCTACCGGATCTGCCCTGATGATGGACACTGCAACGCTCTCCGAAACGTTGGATAAAGAAGGAGGTAGCGCAACACGGCATAACACCCCAAAAACAAATAACGAAAATATAATAGGCTGTCTGAGATTAGTACATTTATTGCCTATCCACTGTGCCACCAGTGACTTAAAATTACATAAAATAAAATAAATACAAACCAAAAGAACTTTTGTCAGGGTGTTAACAGTAATGCCTATATAAATATATAATGCTTTTAAATTATAAGTGCCTACCAATAATAGACGTCTCTTGAAAAAAGAGGTTTTGATTTGTTTTTTTGTTGTTGTGCAAACAAATAATGACAGCTCACATACTGAAGTTTTATTGTACGTGCAGTTCTTTTTGCGATTTTCTAGACGAGTCGATTACAATTTTAGGTAATAGTTAAAAACAAAACATTAACCCGGATTCTAAGAACTCTCGTAAGTACAAATCATGACCAAACTACCAGCTATCGATACCTTTTCTCGTGGTATATTATTTGTCATCCATGTCCAGTTGACGTAATCACTATCAATTTGCGATCATGATGTCATGTTTATATCCTTTATTGTCATTTTTCTAACATTAGTCGAGATTATTCGTTTGTAGAAACACCATCCGATTGCGAAAATTAAAGTTTATCTAAAACAAAGGTAAGATTATTTACGAAAATATGTTAGTTTATTGATAAAATGCAATTCTATGTATAAATAAATCCACATTATTATTTGCACACTGTAGCATGTGATTGTAGAATCGGTAGAATCGTAGAATGTAGTGTCATTTTACTCATTTTCGTAATTTTCCCCACACGTTTAAATTTTTGTTCAGTACCTGCCGTGCTCTCTTCCCGATTGGTTTTAATTATAGTGTTTGTCAAAAAATGATGAAAAGTATGTATATAAATAAATTATCAGTGGATAAAAGATTTCTAACACGTCTAATTATTTCTGTTACAATTTTTATCAGCATTTACAAATCATGAAATTTAATTTGTCTGGAATGTTATTTTTGAATGCTGGTATCATTTAAGTGCGTTCCCTCAAAAAAATATCTTGTATGATGGGCGAAAACAGTGCCCGAGAATAGTGTCGATAGAAGTGTTTCCAACGGAATTTAGCCAGAATTTTCAGGTATCTACAATAAATTAGTTATTGCGATCGCATGAGACGATACTATGTGGTGGTGCTCTTCCTCTTCAGCTAGTTCAGGTGCTTATTTACGTTTCAGGGCTTGTCTAACAATCATTTCCAGACCCACTATCTCTATCTTAGACGGCGGCCATTTTTAAAGTCTCGAAAGGCGTTGACGCTCGATATTACATTTTGCGTTTTGTTTTGTTCCGCAGAACCGATGGCCGCCATAAGAAAAAAACTAGTAATCGTCGGTGACGGCGCGTGCGGGAAGACCTGCTTGCTGATAGTGTTCAGCAAGGATCAATTCCCGGAAGTGTACGTGCCGACAGTGTTCGAGAACTACGTCGCCGATATCGAGGTTGATGGCAAGCAGGTCGAGCTGGCCCTTTGGGATACGGCGGGCCAGGAGGACTACGACAGGCTGCGGCCGCTCAGCTATCCAGACACTGACGTCATCCTCATGTGCTTCTCCGTGGACTCTCCCGACTCGCTGGAGAACATCCCCGAGAAATGGACACCCGAGGTGAAGCACTTCTGCCCCAGCGTGCCCATCATCCTGGTCGGCAACAAGAAGGACCTGCGCAACGACCCGGCCACCATCAGCGAGCTGCGCAAGATCAAGCAGGAGCCCGTCAAGCCGCAGGAGGGCCGCGCCATGGCGGAGAAGATCAACGCCTTTGCGTACCTGGAGTGCTCGGCCAAGAGCAAGGAGGGTGTACGGGAGGTGTTCGAGACCGCCACGCGTGCCGCGCTGCAGGTCAAGAAGAAGAAGAAGACGAGGTGTTGTCTGCTCTAAGGTGTATCTTCCGGTGGACTCTACTTTACCAATTGTTTGCATACTGCCTGTGCACTGCGCCTGCGGTCACTGCCCTAGACAGGCATATTGCCACCTAGTGCTTCCTAAGAGGATGCCCGGAGAGCCTGCCCAGTGCATTGTGGTTGGGTGGCTGTTATCTTACTATCAACATACCTCACCCGTGTCTTAGTTTCTGTTTCTAACTTTTCTAGTGTAATAGAGCACAAATTGTAACTGGGAAGGCTTGTTTCTTATTATTGGATTCCACTATTGTGAATTCATATTTATATTAAATTCTATTAAGTGCCTGTTGATTATGATGCATTAATAAACCTGATGCAGCACTTGTGGCATTCTTATTGAAATATCAAATATGTCTATTAATTAATAATATGTTATATGCGTGAAATATTAATATTGACGATACTAGGTTTTAAATATGCATGCTATGTATCAGGTTAGGATTTATTCAATAAACCCAGCCTCGCTGCCCGCTGTTCTCTTTCCAGGATAATATTATCTTTTGTATCTAAATGTAACCTGGAATATAATACAGCCAGTTTGATCCAACTGGATGTTTTATTTGGTGTAATGGCCCCCAGTCACTGCCACTGCCACTCTCCACCTTGGAACTAGTTGCCGGCATAGGCTCTGGTACTAGCACGAGCGAGTGAGATTCTCACTATCCCACTATCCACTATCTGATACGTCGAGGAATACGAGAGATAAGATTGTGAAGGAGATTAAATACTTTGTTACTGTTGACTGACGACTGACTATGACTGTTGACCCATGTCATTATGACTGCAATTAATCTTTGCTTTTCCTGTTGCCAGTCAGATATACTCACTAACTGTAATGGTGACCCGACTAACTGTTTTAATCTTGTGGTCGCTACTAACTTTTAATTTGTTTCTCATCTCCCCTTGTATCGTTGGCTTGCGATCTTAACGTCTTCTGCTTGTGCTATTCCCTTTTGTCCCGTTGTATCTCATTGTTGTTTTTCTAGTTGGACAAGGCATGCGAGAGGAAATTTATACCATAACAATAATATTAAATTTATGAAACTATTACTCTATAATTTAGGTGAAACCTTATTTTACAGTGTTTTTTAATAATAATAATATATAGTTATGCGAAAATGAATAAAAAAATGTCCACATCTTTGTATAATAAATGTGTCATACTCGTTTTAAACCACAAAACAAAGTGAATATTTTTTTTTATATTCAAATATTTGTAGCTATGACCTAAGCGTATTAGTAAGAATTGGACTGGGGTGCAATATTTACTAATACGTTTAGGCTTAATGTAAGAACATTGTATAAAGTCCCCATCATCACCCAATCAGTGCCAACCGATACCGATTCTCGGACAGAATCCACAGTATCCAGACCCAGTGGGGGCAGTTAAAGCGGGCTCGCCTCTATTGCGAACAGAATAACGCTTGATAGGATTCGCGGCAGCTCGGAGTCTAGCCCGCTTCAATCACCCCTATTCAATAAATTATAATCAATCCACTTGTACTTCTACAGTGTTGGACACTTTTGCTATTGTATTTCATTTTAACTTAACCCAATTGAAGGATTAAATTATTGAATGTATTATTTTTTTGTTATAATATCGAATAAGATAACTAAATGTGTTCTCTAAATGCATATATTCTAACCTATTGACTACTCATTGAAGTACAAATCTGACATTTGTGGTTTAATTGTCTTTTAGTAACCGAGAATTCTGTTCCAAATGTTTTGATAGTGGTGGTAAGGGTTCTGTGCTTTTACTAACATGTATATCAATGTATTTTTGGATTCCATTTGGTGTTTGTAATGAATGGGGATGTCAGTAATTATTATGTAAAATATATCTTATTATATCATTGACTTCATTCTTCATCTACTCATAACTCACTCTCACCAGATTACCCTATTTTTGTCATAATTTTAAGTGAAGTAAGAAGGTGCTAAGTGATAAAACACAATTCAAAAATAATTCAGCAACTTTTATTTACCATAGTTACAAGTTTTCTCACCTGAAAACTGCTTAGTTTAGTATATTGCACAAATTAGAAAATAAGTAGTTGTACCTGGTGGGTACTGTACTGACTAATGTGTTGTACTTGAAAAAAAGCGCAATGGCAGTAATACATATCTCGAAGCCAATAGCACCCCCCAGGCTTAGATTTCGGAGCGAACATGCCCCGCGCCACTTCAGGCTGCCGTGCAGAAAAGTCTCACAGTGAACTGTGCTATAAACCGTTTTCTTTTCTTACTTTCGGTCTTTACTTTTCTGCACAGTGGCTGAAGTTGTGTGGCGCACGATCACTCCAAAGTGTGCGTATGGGAGTGCTATTGAGTTCATAAAAATGTAAGCTTTTTTGCAACAGTTAGTGGTTTTAATATAATCAAACCTAACATTCTGAAATTGGATAATGAGTTAGGGCTTTAGTTAACCTTGATATAGTCATTTTTTTGGGCCACAGCCGTAACAATAAATATAATGCATTGATAATAATAAATAACAATTAAACTAAATCAATTGCTTAAAGGTCAACGGCTAGATAAGTGTGCCATGATTCACTCTGTTTCTGCCTTGTAATGATATTTTCAACATTGACAGCACAATCAACAAGTAGTGATCTCATGAGTAATAAAAACAAACTGTTGAATACATTTCTACTTCTGACTAACCAATTTCCACCAGATTTATTTACCATAACTGTTTGGATCAATAAAAATAATGGAAGATGCTAAGTGTCAAAAGATCAAACCAAAACACTTGAATGATTCTGAATCAGTCATATCAATGTCTAACAGTAGATACTGACCACACCCACTAATGATTATTATTCTTATCTTATAACTGGCTTGGGTTTGAACCTGTAAAGTGTTTATAATTTTTGCAATGCACTAAACACTATCCAGGATAAATCATTAAAACTATAAGACATTCAAATTGATAGACCTGCTAATCAGGGAAAGGGGAAAAAACCAAGTTGTGTGGAGCGCAGAGGTGGCATGACCGTCTCACTTTCTGTAATTTGTTAAATAGACAATCTTTATACACACTTAATACACAGGCAACTCGCATTGTACTAATTACTATTTAGTTCTCAATAATAAAATCTGCTTATGAATTACTAGTCCTTTTTACAATGGCGCGCAAATTGCTTGCTGCGTAAAAAAACAACTATAAATCCCAAATCGGGTAAACAAAAGTTCTGGCTTATTTCCAATTTTGTTACACTATTATTTAGTTAGACACTTTTAGAATAACAACGTGTTATAATTTACCCGCATCACTCAATTTTAGTGTCACTATGCCAGGCAGTTCAGTTAAAAATGAACATTCAGATCCTGCGCCGAAAAGTTCCACAAAAGACTGTTGCGCCGTTGCCTTACTTTAGCGAATGTTACTTTTCTGCCAAGAGTCAGGTTATTTCCATGTGCTCTCTTCGGCGGTCTACTTACGAGTGATGTCGTAACTTATTCAAAGCTTTTGCCACACGTTGCCTCCAGCTCGTCGAGATGATACCCAAATTTTATGTTAGGGCAGTCTATCAAGTTGGATATCTGATTAAAACTTAATAGAGATATACATACATATATTTAACTGTTGGCTAGCTTTATGTGTAGTATAACACTTGTGACAGACCTGGCTACAAAAGCGCCAGCATTATTTGGTTTGGCTTATTACAGCATTTTGCACGCATACATTGTACATTCCAATTGTGAATGTACGGCGAGTAAAATGCTGAAATGGGCCAAATCAAATAACGCTGACGCTTTTATAGCTAGGTCTGTCGGACCCCTAAAACGTTTGCTTTTTTTAAAGCGTAGTAAAAATGTAGATCAAAATACAATAATAGGATGACAAATTAAAATATTGTTTTGAGAGTTCAAATACAGACGTTAAATCAAATTGTTCTGTAATATAGCATTAGAAACACAAGGAGCTGGAAAAACTATGTTTATCAAATTATTAAAAAGTTATTAAAATTTGAACACTGGCACCTTTAGGCCAGAAGTAGTGCCAAGCGTATGTCGGTCGCTTGTGGTAACACGTACGCGAATGAATGAATGATGAGCTATTGTGCCACGAGATTTGCTAAGCGCTGCGTACGAGTACATCGGTCCAGCTCGTCAGCTCTACGTTGACTGACTACGCATGGCATTACTTCCAGCCTTAGCTAACATGGTGAAACTGCTCAATGGCTTTCGTAAAACTGTTTTCTTACACGACTTTCTAATAGTTGATAATAAATATTGAGATGCATTGCAAAATATTATTCTGTAAAAAAATAAAGTCAAGGAAATGTGCTGACACTCAGAAAGATGATAAAGACTTCAAAAATGATTGTTCTATCGAATCTGGCAAATTCTAGCCAGACATCGAACCCGAACCTCTCACTCGAAATGCAGGCGCAATTGGAACGGGCCACTCCTGGAGGCGTATGGCGGAGGCTCCATATTTGTCAACCATTCTGTCTAATAATTATAACGCTCGCCTACCTTAAGAGGTGTTCAAACACAGCTATAAAAGATCATCGCACGCCAAATAATGCTTTCCATAATTTCATTTACTTTCAGACCATTCACACCTAAGCGGTTTATGCGCAGATCAACAATAGACTATACACATCTTACGCCATAACCGCTCCTGAGACGATATGCCAAAAGTAAAGCGCCCCCCTCCGACGAAAACAGGAGAGGGGGTAATTTTAATTATGGAGCTGCCTAGACCGGTGGATGACGGATTCAGTACTAAAAATGTGCATTCCATGGCTGCTCGCTAATTCATCTGACCCCCTCTTCTACCATAGAAAGAAATATTTGATAGCGTCGTGTGAACAGTACAAAACATAAGCGCTCGTGGTTCAACAGATATCTGCTCGCGGTTTATAGCCATGTCTGAACACCCCTTTATGCTCATAGAATGTATATTTATTAAAATTTGAATCGGGGTGTAAAGGCAGATACATTGCTAGTTGGCGGTGTGATGTAAACATGAAATAAAGCTAATCTGGCAACCACATCTGCTGTCGTTATGTCATGGACTCCTTTTTTTACCAGCTTGTAGGTATAGCACTGTAAGTCAGAAATTCTAATCTATCTTAGATTGGAAAACTAAAGAAAAAGTTATTCTAATACAAAGACACCTTTCTGTACACAGAAAATTTCGACTGTTGTCACCTAAAAGGTATCTAGCAGAACATAGGTTTTTTTTTACCAAGTTTGTTGATTTAAAAATAATTCTGCTTTTTTTGACTTCTGTTTTCACATCCCGACTCGCTAATTGCATTGTGCAAGATTTGATCCCCCCGTAAATGTGTGTACCACAATGCTACGGAGGCCACGCCTGAGCACCTCTGGACTACGATATCTGGTATCCAGCTTACTTGGCCACATTTTTGCTTTCTGGCCAGACATTTTACAAATTTAGTAAATAAAGCAGGTAGACAAAATCAAAACATTTATTAAAATCCATGTACAGTTAGGGAACGTACCCAAACTACGTGACCAACTTTTTGCAATTTTTAACCCCCCCCCCCCCCCCCCGGTGACCAAAATCCTAAGGAACCCGCCGCTCATTTGTATGGAGCGTGACCTTTTGAAGACCCCCCCCCCCCCCAAAAGTGTCACGTAGTATGGGTACGTTCCCTTAGATGCAGGTACCTACTAGTATTTAAGATATATTTATGGTGGATAAAGACCAGCTTTTCAAAGAATGAAGTCGTTTCGTGCTGTCACGCCGTCCACCTCCCAAACTGCACCGCGCATGCTATCTTAACGAGTTTGTACTTGTAACTTGAATGAATCATTTCTTGCACGAACAAGATTCGAGCTTAGTACTGGCCGGATATCCGGTATATAGCCAATTCACTCTCCGTTTCTTCTCTATTCTGAATCCTTTCATGTAATGCTTTATGATGTCCTCCATTATTATGGCATTTTCTAGATTTGAAAATATCGAAATTTAAGCAATTCCAGTCATCATTTGGCTCAGGCAGCAGATCAAAGTTCAGTCTAGGTAATGTGATGTTCGCCATTCCATCTGAAGGTGGTTTTGTGTTATGTCCATAAGTTTAAAGGTCTATGCCCATTACACCGTTCCATACCATGACCGTACTATGAACGTATCAGACACGAAATAGACACGCTACGCTCTACTATGCCCACTAGAACGTGCTAACACCGTATTATATACGTAAAGGTACTCTGCCCACTACACCGTTCCATACCATGACCGTAACCGTAGCGGCGCATGCAAAAAAGTATTCTTTGTATCGATCAGTATGAAACGCTGCCCACTAGACCGTTCCGTTCCGTCGCGTGCCAGGCACAGAGCGGACCGGCACTTGCAAAATATTGTCATCGAGAATTCGCCGTCAGTCCGGTCATGGTATGCGACGGTGTTGGTCGGTTACGGAACGGTCTAGTGGGCAGCGTTTCATACTGATCGATACAAAGAATACTTTTTTGAATGCGCCGCTACGGTTACGGTCATGGTATGGAACGGTGTAGTGGGCATAGAGCTTTAGCCTGGAAAGGTCATATATCAATCAGTGGATCGAGTGACTTTTGGTCAAAAATTATTTTCGATCAATCGAAGGCCAAGTAGGTATGTGTAATCTTATAAGAAGTACATATTTGAAATTTTATTGCTGATTAATAAAATTATTTGGTTTACTTTGAGTCTCCAGTGACCGAGTATTAAAGTTGTTTGCTCATCATAAAGGTTGACTAGTTGCATAATGATAAGTAGGCGGCTGGTAGTGGCAAAACGAAGATTCTAGAGCTGCTCATTATTAAAGGCAAAACAATTAAATTATAGTTATTCATCATCATCATCTTCTTCCCCTTATCCTATTCGGGTCGGGGACCCATTGCATCGACAAGGCTCCTCCTTATGTCCCTGTCTTGTGCTGATTGTTCGGCCTCTATCCATGGTAGCCCCATCCTCTCCTCACACAGTTTCTGGAGTTGCCTCGCCCAACTGTGTCTGGGGCGGCCCACTGGACGTCTACCCTCTGGAATCGCACTCAGTATCTTCCTCAGAATTCGGTCATCAGACATTCTTAGTACATGCCCAAGCCACCTCAGTTGCGATTTTTCTATGAAGAGTAGCAGTGGTTCAATGTTTAGATCATCTCGGATTGTGGAGTTTCTTATATGATATCATTTCGTAACCCCTGCCACTCCTCTCAAGTACCTCATTTCGGCAGCTTGGACTCTAGAGCGTGTTCGTTATTTAATTATAGTTATTTAACCAGTCTAATTTGTTTTATGGGGCCAACAGACTTAGCTATAAAAGATCATTTGGTTTTGGCCTATTTCAGCATATTGCTCGCCATGCATTTTGCCTCCGCCAGTCGCCTACTAATAATGATGGTCTCACGCCAGCGCTGAACTCTCATGGCTTGGTCTATTTCAGCATATCGCTCAATGTGGGTGAACGATGAGGCCAAGCTGTGAGAGTAAGACGCTTGTGTGAGATTAGCATGGTGGAGAAAAAAATATCAGTACATATTTCCATTTTAATTCAGTATTGTATCAAAAAAAATTTTTCCTTATTTAAAATCAGAAAATCGCATGCACTTGCTATTTTCTGCCCTATGGCTGGAACTTGTACCCAATTGTTTTGATTATTATCCATGAGATAAGGAAATTCTTGGAATGGAAAATACCAAAAGATGCCATTTGTAAATAATGTAGGTCAATCCATAGGCCATCTTCTCGGAGGTCTTTGTCTCTTCATTTCTCACATATTAGAATCTTCAGAAATTTGTTGTTAAAAGTGTTCAGAGTAACGCGAGTTAAAGGAAATTAAAATGAAGCCGTTTTTACAGCACAAGCTGATTATTCAAAATCAGTTAAGAGCAGGAATCTAAAAGGTAAAAAAAAACATGTGTGCAGTTCACACGCAGTAGAAGTGAAACCTTCAGAAAACTAAAGTAGACAAAAGGGGGGGACTACGAAGCACCGCGCAATGAGGAGACCGATTATTCTATCTCATTTTCTCACACGCTAATACCTACAGTTTTATATGTTCGTCTCTTTTTAGTGTCGCTTCTGCGTTTCATCAAGTTTTAAATCACAACGGTGCTGAAAAAGTTTTCACTTCAAAAATGTTGAATTACCGGTCGGTAGCTGAGTTGGCATCGCGTTTAGGTCCCACCCAAGTGTCCCATGTTCGATTCCTCGGCTGGCCAGTCCTCCATTGCAACAAAAGCAACATTTTCCGCTTTCTGTGACGGTAGTAAGAGATTTTCAAACATTGTCAGGTTATTCGTAACTTGGAAACGTTTGTCTTTTTTCAAAAAAAGGGTGACTGTTTTATTATAAAACAAACTTTTTTTTCACACTGCACAAGGGTTCTACAGACCCAGCATGACTATGGTTTGGGGCAGAGGTTGCTAGATTTTTATTTATTTTAATGATTATGTACAGGGCCGTAGCTAGGGGGGGGGGCAATGCCCTACCTTAAAATACCTGTGCCCTACCTTAAGAAATATCATCGACTATGATAATATACTAGTAAACTGTTCATTGTTTGTCATAATTGAAAAAAAAATACTTCCTATTAGGGTAGCGTAGCGACATCTAACTAAACAGCTTCGAATTAACCAAAGAATCATATTATATCAATTCTTTATTCTGCCCATAGATGGAATTGAAGTAAGTGGTGAGAGGCTGTGCGCGTATTGCAATCACTGCTTAGGGAGAGTTCCCAACAGTTTGGGGATGTTATTTAACGGTTGAGTCATAAATAAACCAATCCCTAGAACGATATCTTCGGGCCTTCTCCATACTAAACAGTTTGTCATCAGATCAAGCACTTGTATACTGCTCAACAACGTATGCAGGGACAATAGGGGTCTAGTTTTAGTTAATTATAATTGGAGGGTCGTTCTGTAAAAAAATAAGAGTCCTTGTTAAATAGTAACCTTCTCTTACGTACACCGGGCGGGTATGTGGTGGATAACCTCCAATTCACTTAGAATAAGAGAAAGTTTTCCTTCAAAATATGTCAGCAGATGAATCCAAAACTTAAATTTACAGTCTGATCACAAAACTGGTTTTAAATTAAGGGTGAATCGCTTGCGTGTCCACAGATTTAATTAGTATTACTCTCATATAATGCGTAGTATGTTTTTCCTACGAATTACGAATTTTGTGGAATGGTTTGAAATAAAAAATTTAACTCCAAATATTACAGATCATTCGGAACATGAAACTGGTTTTAACCCAGGATTTAATCTGCTAAGTCCTCAGCTTAAGCTCAGATACTACACCCAGAACAAGAAAATGGTTTTCCTCTTACTTTTGTACTTGGAACCAGCCCCGGATCTTCGTTTTTTTTTTAGGCGGGGCAAAAACTGAAAAATGCCGCCCCCGCCCACTTAGGTATCTACCTAAGCTGGGGGGGGGGGGGGGGGTTGAAATGAACACGCCGAAAATTATAAAATGTATATTTAAGCTATGTTTAAACACTTACACGTGAAAGGTAAGATCGTCTTTTTTCTTAAAGGTCTTCATAGAACTACTTTTACAGAACTTTACGGCGCACTGGACCATTTTTCTATGTTTTATGAACGTTTTACTGGGAGCTCTATACGCGACCGAGGTGTAAAAGCCAATGTCAGCCGTCTAAAATCCGTTCGGTAAAATTTTTAAAAAATCACACTTCGGGAGGGTGTGCACACTTTCAGCCCCGGATCTTCGTTTTTTTTTAGGCGGGGCAAAAACTGAAAAATGCCGCCCCCGCCCACTTAGGTATCTACCTAAGCTGGGGGGGGGGGGGGGGGGCATATTCGAATCAAAGAACTGGTTTTACTGTAACTAATTAAGAAATTTAATTATAGCTACACCCAGAACATGCAAATGGTTTTCCTTAAATTCTGGCTGCATATAGTCTGCAACCAGAATTTTAAAACTGCACTTTGAACACGAGAATGGTTTCCATCAAAATGCTTCAGCAGATGAAATCACAACTGAAATTTATCTTGCTGGCTGCTTATTCGTTTTAAGCTGCTACATTGCATTGTATTTAAATAAAAGCTGAAATAAAAAGGCTGTTTTACTTCTCAGTCATATGATGGCTGCCATCGTGTAATAAACAAATCACGACACGCATAACGACGTAAAAATTTTAAGTAAGTTTGAATAATGACGAATTGACGACGTAAGTGATTGCACGTATTAAATTGAGTTTAAAAAATAAATATAGTAACTTAAAAAGCATAAGATAGTTATATAAAATACTTACCCAGAAAAGCGATCGATGAACTGTGATAGATTTATTGATGCGACACTAATGACATCAGTATTGTACCTTCGGTTGATCAACAAGTACTAAAGAGTAAAAATAAACAACACACTTTTGATACATTTTTAAAACAAAACACTGTCGTGGAGAGAGATCGACGAGGGAGTTTTCGAATATAGCTTCATCTCTTTCGCACGCACGGTAACCAGACCAGACGCGTGCTGCCGCGATCTGTGGTTCCTGCGGGCGAGCGGGTCGGGTGCGTATTTTGAACTATGCCTACGCGCCTCGCGAATAATAAATGTTCGTGCAGCACGTCTCACTCAGGGCTCTGGGTATCAGTCGAGTTAATATGGCCGTGAAATTTCTCTACTTGTACTATTATTTATTCCGTGGTCAAAGTTGAGTTTGGCCGCCCTCTGAACTTGCCGCCCGGGGCATGTGCCCCGGCTTGCCCCCCATTAGATCCGGGGCTGCTTGGAACACATGGATGGTTTGATGATCCATTGGATTTGACGATCCAACTTTCTTAGAAATGTCGCGCATCGCCCACGGACCTCTCTCAATCATTCTCACCGAATATTAGTCATAAAAAATCCAAGCGCAAAACAAAATTCGACCCGGACGATGTTGCCAATCGCTGCAGTTATCAAGACGACATTATTATACTTTCATTTGAAGAAAGGGGATTCCCCAGGTTTGTCACAGAATAAGTAATGAAAAATTCCATGCCCATTTCAATCGGTCTGATTTTAACAATATATTATTATTATTTATTGTGAAATTTTGCCGCCCCTTAAAAGTGCCGCCCGGAGCGCACCCCCCCCCCCCCCCCCCCCCGACCCAGATCATTTTACTTGAGCCCTACCTGTAATCAGGGCTGCGCAGTATTTGAAATACTTGTAATTGAAATACGTATTTGAAATACAAATACGTATTTTGTATTTGTATTTCAATTACTTCCTAAAAATGTATTTTGTAATTGGTATTTCAATTACGTGCTGCTAAGGTATTTTGTAATTTGTATTTCAAATACTTATGGCTTCAAAATACATTTTCAAATACATTTAGCAATCTTTATAATGATAATGAAAAATAAACACACATAGATAATACATAGACTAAAAACGTTAGAATCCTGTACTATTGTCCTTTGCTATAGCACTCTTAAGGGGTGTTCAGACATCTAATATAACCGCTAGCAGGTATCTGTTGAAGCGCGAGCGCTTATGTTTCGGGCCGTTCACACGGCGCAGATAAAATATTTCTTCCTATGGTAGGAGAGGGGGTCAGTTGAATTAGCGAGCGGCCACGGAGTGCGCATTTTTTGTACTGAATCTATGGAGTTGACATCTGTCACCCACCGGTCTTGGCAGCTCCGTAATTAAAATGACCCCCTCTCCTGTTTTCGTCGGAGTGGGGGGCGCTTATCTGTTGGCATATCGCCTCAGGAGCGGTTACGGCGTAAGATGTGCATTGTCTATGGTTGATGTGCGCATAAAGCGCTCAGGTGTGAACGGTCTGAAGGGATTGTATGGAGAGCGATGTGTGGCGTGCTATGATCTTTTATATTTATATGCTCAATGTGAACGAGCTCTTACTAATGATTATTTGTAGTTGTCTTAGGGGGCATACATTAATTACGTGAGCTCAAAAAGGGGGGAGGGGGGTCCAGCAGAATCTGACGTTACTTGAAAATAATAAACGAAGTGGGCCAAATTTATCTCACCAAGGGGCTGGGGGAGGTCTAGTTTGGAAGAAAAACTGCCCCTTATCATTGCTCTATAATGATAAGGGGCAGTTTTTCCTTACATTCCTTACCTTACTGTACATTTTTTTACGTCATGCTAGTTATTATTATTGTCCTGTGCTATAATAGCACTGTAATTGTACATTTTGTATCATATTTTATTATACTTGTCATTGCTTTGTATTGTACAATTTTGTATCATAGTATTAGATCAAGCACTATAGGAATAATTTGACTGATTACTAGATTATTTTTAAGTTAAATACTGTAGAGCGCACTTGAAGTGAAATAACACAAAACTACGCTATTCAAATGTCATCCATTTATATATAAAAATGAATTCTTGTTTCCCTTGGTCACGCCATAACTTCAGAATGACTAAGTACCTATTTCAATATTTTTTTTAAAAGTTTTCTTATACTTTATAGAAGGTTCTTACGGAAAGAAAAATTAAGAAAATTACGCAGAAAATTTGACAATTTCAGAAAACTTAGGGACTATTTTAACTTCGCACATTTGACAGTTCACGCGTTTGATGAAATTCAATTTAGCAGGCAGCTGTTTTTTTTGTAACAAATGAATTGTCTATGGATTTTTTAAATTATAGATATTTTAAATAGGTACCTATGTTAGATACCAAATTTGATTGATTGTTCTTATAATATTCAAAAATGAATATTTGTAATATACGAAAAACGAAAATTTTAATAAAAAAATTAATAGGTGGCACGCGAGCTGTTTGAAAACTGAATGTACTGTGACTAAATATATGGAACGCGGGAAGGGGTTAGCGGGATGGGGGAGCGGGAAAGGGGAGAGGGAAGGCAGGGAAGGTGGAAGGGGAATGCAAAAGGGGAAAGGGATACGGTAGGGGAACGGGAACGCACGGGAAAGGACATGCAGGGAGAAACGATTTATTTCTTTGAATATGGCGTTGCAACGCATGCCGGGAACCAGCTAGTGTTATTATAATCTAACACCTAAGTCCTGTACCACAAAACTTTACAAGTGGAGCGGAGACGAGATGTGTCTCCTGAGCAATATGATTAGTCAATTTTAGCACGTCTCTGTTTCACTCTACTCAGCTTTGCTTCTATGGAAACGCACCCTTATAGCCGGTTCACACGGTTCAACTTTAGTTGATCAACTCGACACTTGAAAGCATATTGACAGGTGTGAACCTTCTTTCAACAAAGTTGAACAAGTTTTTTGTTGACTAGCTAAAGTTGATAGCCCGTCTACTTTTGACGTTCAAGTATGATCGCGCCATCTTGGTTACCATAGTTACTCGCGTGCACAACTAGACGTCAAACATTTATGTCCATATTCGTTAGACATTCCTAGTTCTACCGTCATGGAATCCGTTTCAACGAAAAAATATTTGAAATGGTCGGATGATTTGATGTTCAGATTTATGCATCCCTGTCTTTGGGATCAAAAGCAAGAAGTGTACACAAATAGAAATGCCCGTGATACTGCAATAAATAATATGTGTTTCATTTACACTACCTACCCAATATATTATGATAATGTCAAAAAAATAACGGTAAATATTCAGAGCATGCGTCACCATTAAAACGCATAAATTAAAAGAAAAAAACTTTGTACAAATCTAATAACAATAACTACCTATGTCAAAGTATGACGTTTGGCGTTGTTGTTTTTAGGTTATGGTAAAGCTAATTTTAACGAAATATGGATAATTTCCTTGCTTCTCCGGTTATTGTAGTTAGTAGTAATTATTATTAATTTAAACGTCTCTGAAAAATTTTATCGCCAATTTTGGAAAGCAGCTCATCAAATTGTTTTTCTGTCATCCATATCCTTCGGAGTCTTCTAGTTCCATCTCTTTCAAAATTGTGTTGGATGCGCCTAATTCATGATCCATTTTCTCGCCCAAATACGACGTTTTTTATGCTTTTTCATAATCTCGAGCTCATCTCGCAAAACATCAGAAGTTAGAGAGACGCACGCACTGACAATTTCAGTTGACGCCATCTTGAATGTCAAATTCGGTTCTACTTAAATTGAAACGTGTGAACATAATCTCGTTCAACTTTTTACGTTAAATAAAAGTGGATCAACAAAAATTGAAACGTCTGAACGCGCCATTAGATAATGGGCACTTACGACAATGTATTACAACCAAAGGTTCTACCAAAACCAAATGTATTTTGTATTTTGTAATTTGTATTTTGTATTTGAAAGTAAAAAATGGCTAAAATACTGTATTTTGTATTTTGTATTTCAAATACACGACTTGAAAGTATTTTGTATTTCGTATTTTAAATACATGCGAAAAAGTATTTTGTAATTTGTATTTCAATTACAGCAAAGCATGTATTTTGCCCAGCCCTGCCTGTAATTACCGCTGCCCTATCTTAAATTTAACTCTAGCTACGGCCCTGATTATGGATAGTTCTATCTGACACTGAAAGTCCTGTGCTATCATGAACTTAAGGTTTCATTCTTCTGGAGAAGTATTAAACCTTGGACGTGATTAGAGAGTCTTTATTGTAACATTGAAAAATATTTCTCTAATTAGTGAGTTGCTTTGTGAAGTTTATATTTAATTGTTTTTGCTTTCAGTGTGAATGGACACCATTTAAAAAATTATAGTACGGACCCAAACCATTTAGGACTGCTTTAATGATTTGTTTTAAATACGTCGATAGTGTTTTAACTATCCTCGTGAAATATTTTGTTCAGAATGCTTTTTTGGGGTGCAAAGGAGGGTCATCTTCAAATAAAAACAAATATATTTGCACTTCAGGTAGCTCCAATTTCTATACTAACGGGTAGGTAAAGACTACCCGTTTTTTTTTTTTTTTAAATAATCTGGCAGTCCGCATTCAGCACGTGTGGTAATCTTCCTCAATATTATAATATATTATATCAAAACAACAATCGGTGGGCTGCTGGTAATCAAGATGCTGGAGGTAACTGAATTATTCACATATTATTTTAAAAAAAACAGGTAGATTTACTTACTTACCCGCTATAGAAATTGGAGCTACTGAAGAAAATATTTTTTTAAGCTCGGACAAATTGGTGGTAATAAGAAGAAATGTGGCACACCATTTTTATTTTCCTGGAGAATCTGAAACTATAATACAATTTTTTGTAAAATATGCGGGTTATATACTTAATTTTAAAATAATTTTCTGTAGCTCACAGGACGGTACCTACATAATATTTAAAATTACTTTTATCAGGAGGCGTCTACTAATATCTACAGGAATTCCAAAAACTGAAAAAATCGAACTAATATCTATGAGAATCAAAGTGTTGACGAATATCTACAGCTCAAACTGTTGATTAATATCTATGAGAACCAAAGTGTTGACGAATATCTACAGCACTGGCAGAGGTTGGATTTACAATTATGTAAAGCATATTGGAATAACGTAATATTGCGTATGCAGTTTAAAAAAGTTAATTTATGTAAGTATGTATGTAAAAATCCCTAATATCGGACTATTGGGCACATTTAGCTGATTAGTCCAACCTACGCTCTGTAGATATTAGTTCAACCTACGCTCTGTAGATATTAATCAACACTCTGAAGTTCGTAGATATTAGTTAAACATATGCGCTGTAGATATTCGTCAGACATACAGGCTGTAGATATTCGTATCTGGAGTCCTTTTATCAAGTAGTACGATTCGACACATCCCTACTGTTTACCCGTAGTGTTGACAACTTGGAACGATTTTCATCAAACGTCAACTTCAACCTCCAACTGAAATAAACATGAAGCTAGTCGCAGATGTCAAATGTCATCAAACGTCAAATATACATTTTTAGTAAAGGCATTGAACTAAAATAAACAGAAATTGGTTTTGTTATGATTGAAAATCACTTTTGAAAATTTTATCGATACCGCTTTTTCCGATGAAATAAAAAGCATCGTGCCTTTGCGCGATCCTGAGACAAACACATTGTTTTGACATTTTGACGGAAAAGTTCATGCCACAAAAACATGTAATGTTTCTTCTTCTTTAAATCTAATAGCGATTAGTTCCACCACCTCCTAGATCCTCATTTGGTTCTCGGGCGCGGTAATATTTTAAATAATGTCACTTAAACCCAAACGTAGAGATCTAAGTTTTGTCGAAAAGCGCAAGATTCTGAGTGCGTATAAAGCATTGCCGAGGTGCAGTCAGAGACAAGCTGCCATCAAGCTCGGTGTGTCTCAGTCTCTCCTAAATAGACTTATTAATCAAAATAAGCTATCACAACTGTTACCTTGCGAGCCTAACAATCTAGACAGGAAAAGAAAAAGAGGCGGGAAAAGCAAGCCTGTCGAGGAAGCATTATTTAGATGGTATACGAGTTTAAGGGATAATCCAATCAGTACAAGTATGCTTTTAGAAAAGGCGAAACTAATTGCAAATGATCTTGACGAGGCCGACTTCGTGGCCACCAGTGGCTGGCTTGGTAGATGGAAGAAAAGGCATAACATTTCAGCAGATACAAAGCTCTTAGGCGAAAGTTCGGCCAAAAGTAAAATTCTAAGTTTTGTTGAAGTTAAAATAGAAGAATCCAAGGCAGACATTGACAATTCAGAAAAGCTATCATACCTCTCAAAATCGAGGCAAATTGCAACACACAAACACAATGACGATTTTAAACCTAAGATAAATAATGAAGAAAATTCTGAAGATGAAGAAGTCCACTACATTGTACCTAATTCTAGTGAGATCAGAGAATCTCTGGATATATTGCAAACTACTTTAGAGCTCAAAGGCGGGAACAAAGATGACTTGAAAATGTTCTACAATTTAAAAAATCGTGTTGAATTTTTGATGGAGAAAGAATTAAAGCAGCAAACATTACAATGGTTTTATGAAAATTAAATACATTAGTTTTTCTATTTATTTTATTATTAAGACCATTGTGTTATATTGGTTTATTTATATCAAAAAGTGTTATTTTATTTATATGCCTATGAATTAATTCAAACAATTTTGTATTGTGTTGAAAATATATTTGTACCAGAAATGTGATCATGAAATTATTATTAAATTTTACTAAGAAAATACAGCGATGATATTATAATGATATCAAAGAAAAGAAATCATCTTTTTAACAAATCTGTTTTTCAGGAGCCAAGTGCCATAATAACACTCGGTAACAATAGTAAAAATTTATTCATTGTGTTCATATTATCTGGGTTCGCAGACAGGTATTTGATTGTACAGCCTTATGAACTGCACGGAATTTGTGTCCATGTCTATTCTGCTGACAGTTATTTGCTGTAGATCTGTGCTCGGTAAAACTTGCAACAGATCTAGAATTATACTGGTCCCAGCGAGAGGTCGTACCTGTATATCTTCATTCTTGTATTTTTTCTTTTTCAAACAAGATGCGTGAGAAAGGGAGAGGACAGACCTTAATGACGTCCATAGAAGCTCTCGCTGGGACTAGTTTATATACATATCTTATGCGCATCTCAACGCCTTCACGTAAATACACCTTCTATAAAAATAATCATAACTAGCTCATAGTCCCTGGCGTTGTGAAGTTTCAAAAACGGAATCGACTATAAATATAAATTTATTATCTGGTAAGACAGTACAATTTAAAAAAACATTATTTTGCAAAAAACAACTAAGTTATTACGAAGTTATCCAATTACTATTATTAACATTACTTTCCTTCGTGTAATCTCTACTACGTATTCTGTACTAGCATGTTATAAAGCTTCAATATTTATGACATTTACTGGTTGATTTTTTCTGAACGTGTCATGTTAACACATCCCCTGCTATTGTATAAACCGGTCTGTGTCAAATCGAAATTCACCTGCGACAATGGCGCGGACGTACCTGATTACTGTTAATTATTTGTACACTGTTAGACCCAGTCCCGAGCAGCGTATGCCGCTCCTGCTCCGACACCAGACTACCAGCACCAGATCTCAGCTAGACTATTTATTCTTAAAATCATCACTCTATTCTTTGCTGCCTGTGTTGTATTCATAACAGAACAGGTGAAAAGCTATCTGTGAAACGACAACGAGAATAATTAGACACATTGGGCATTGCGCAGCACATTCATCCTATATCTATCTGATCTTCTAGCACAGCATGAAGCAATGCACGTATTACGTAGAATCAGATGGCGCCATGAGAAAATTTTGGGTCAGCACACCAACCAAGGGCGGATCCAGGGGGGAGTCATGACCCTCCCCTGGGCTGGGTCCAGGACCTAGGTGGACCACTAATTAAAATTGTTAAAAATAATGTTTTTATATATTTTTTGTATCTATTATTATCAAAATTAAATTATAACTTCTTGTGACTTGACCACGACTATATGACCCCCCTGGCGCCAAAGCTGGATCCGCCCTTGACACCAAGAGTGGTAGTAATAATGTAATATATGTCTCTGCGTTGCCTGATTTGAATGAAAACCTTTTAACCGAAGACTTCAATAGCTTGCATTCTGCACCTGTTTAGTTCAGTGAGTTGTATCTCTTTTTCTCTCCGATATCTTCGTTACCAGTTACAATCAGTTTATTACCTTACATCTTTAGGTATTTAGAATGTGCTACTAAATATTTTTTATAATTTGTACCTTTGAGGTGGTGAATCTGCCAGTCCACAGTAGTGAAAATTTCTTTTCTATCTTTAAATACTTTCTTGTCTATTTTTTTCTTGTCCATTGTTTTCTACTTGGATATGAAGAACAGCACACTGCCATTGTTTCCTTGTGCCACATATACCCGTTTGGTACAATACTTCTCCAGTGGTCTTGAAAAAACTCCGAAAGGCTTCATGAAACAAGAGCTTAAGAAGGAGGAGAAAGCGCAACACACCTCAATAACCCAAAGTCCTACAGTATAATTAAAACGCTGATGAAATATTAGTAGGCAGATCAATTAGCTTTAGAATTATTTCTACTTTTAGGAGCTTTAACTTTTTACCCGCGTTGATCTACTCCGTTTTTTCAATACCCATACGCGGTATGTATATGTCATATTTCAAGTACCACGAGGCACGAGGACACATTCACTTGATTATAGATGATTTTACGAAAAAAAATTTTACTTTCGAAATATGCCTGAATATGTCAGCATCGTGATAGTTACACGAATATCCTAGCGAGCGGGAAAAAATACTGTGACATAGTAGCGCTGTTATATCGGCAGTCGAAGTTAGCGTAACAAGGGCTGATACGGGCGCGTGTGAGGCATGACTTTTGCCGTATCAACTGTTGTTACGATCGCGTGGAGAAGGTTAATAACTCATCACTTCATCAGGATTGCCACACATCAAGACATAATATAGCAAAAGGATTTTTTCCCATTAGGAGAGTTTTAGTTTAGTTTTAGAGAGAAAAGGTTTCACCATAGTTTGATCAAAAATAAAAGGACATTCCCTAGTTTGGCAAGCCACCAAAGAGCGCTAGTGAACTACTAATAAACCACATCTTTCAGTGCATGAGACATGCTTCCTTCTTTTGCTTGTGGTTTAGCAATACTCTCAAACACTAGACACGGCTGAACTATCTTCCTCTGTGTATGTTGGACTTCATTAGCAGCTCAAAAGGTTGGAATATGCAACCACGCCAAACTTTATGAGTATTCTGTCACCAAAGGTGGATGTATGTGTGTGGATTTGGAAGCAGTCAGTCAATTATTTTATTGAAAAGGAGGTATATGCATAGATAATAGAAAAAAATATATGACATGGAAGCATGCCGGCTATTGCCGAGCTACAAATGAACTACAGAGATTACCGAAGCGGCAGAGCCAATGAAAGTTAAGCATTTGGGATGTAGGTAAAAAAAAATTATTTTTTTTGTGGTATTTTTTTTTTTTTTAACGTGAGCTCCACACAGGAGGCCCTGGGAAAATTTATTTCCTTCAGGGCCTATGTCATCTTTGGGGATGCTGTGTGGAGGGGTTTGTTTAAGGAAAGGAAGGAGAGGAGAGTTCTGGGAAGGAAAAAGGTTTAAGGAGTGGGTACGAATCTGAGGTTCAGTGTGTCGTGGTCATCCGCCTCCAAGACCTAGACATACCTCACCCCATGAACCCGGGCACCCCCGCTAAATCACCAAACGTAGCGAACCACTTGGGGTGACCTATGGCAGAGGTGTTGGTTATCCAATAAAGGTTCCCGGGGCGGCGGTACCCATTCCCGCCTCCCAAATTGAATGGTATGGTGAATGATGTTGTCAACACATTTGCTAATAACAGTACAACCATCTCCGGGCGGCGGTACCCATTCCCGCCTCCCAAATTGAATGGTATGGTGAATGATGTTGTCAACACATTTGCTAATAACAGTACAACCATCTCCGGGCGGCGGTACCCATTCCCGCCTCCCAAATTGAATGGTATGGTGTATGATGTTGTCAACACATTTGCTAATAACAGTACAACCATCTCCCTTGTTTCTATTATCTATGGGTGTAGGTACTACTGCTTGACTCTAGCACTCCAGATATACATCGAGATGCATATTTAACAGTTGCGGTTGGTCCACATAATTATTGAAAGCGCTGCATGTCTGCCATCATTGAAAAACCCCATTCCAATATGCATATACACAATTGCAGCCCATTAAAATGTCAGTATTTAATTACACCTCTCTTCGATTGGCCTTGAATCATTTTCAAGTATTTTTTTGCTTACTTGTATAGCTTATTTTTTGACTTTATGAGTAAAACCTCAAATTGTAATATTTAATTAAATGAATACAAAATTAGCGAAACATCGAAAATCTGGAGACAGAAAAATTATAAAAGATATTGGCATCTCTGGGACTCGAACCCAGGACCTTGTGGTCTTATGGCAACTGAGCTAAGTTGTCTATATCCAATTCGGTCACTTTTAACTGTATCACACTTCGACTAAGAACTACCAACATTATCTTCATTTTTTTAAAGCACATATTAGGGAACGTACCCATACTACGTGACACGTTTGGGGGGGGGGTCTTCAAAATGAGCGGCTGGTTGCTTAGGTTTTTGGTCACCGGGGGGGTTAAAAATTGCAAAAAGTTGGTCACGTAGTATGGGTACGTTCCCTTATTGGCTGCTATCTTTATACATGATTGGAAAATTCAAACCCGAACTAAATGCTACCTAGATAGTGTCTGAATAAATTGTTATCCATTTTATTTTTAATTTGCGACATCTATTGACTTTTCTGTAAGTCTGGGATGAATATTTATTTTTTAACTTTATGACTAAAACCTCACATTGTAATATTTAACTAAGCTGTTGCCATGAAAGCAGAAGATCCTGGGTTCGAGTCCCAGAGGTGCCAATATCTTTTTCTGATTTTTCTGTCTAATATAGTCTTCATTTAATTAAGGGGGTATTCTAGTCTACAAAAAAAAAGATTTTTTTTCATATTTCCATAGTTTAGACATTCAAAAATATCTCCTTAACCTTTCAAAGGCCAGGAACGCGCCCGCGCGCGAGACTGGAATTTCAAAAAAGAATATTAATTCAAATAATTTGGATGCGATTTTAAATTTTATTCCATTAATTTATAACATAAAATAAAGCTTAAAATAGCTTCCTCCATTCTTGTTCTTAAGGTAATTTAAAAAAGGTAAGGTAAAAAACCCTGGCCCTTGACAGGTTAAAAGGATTTTTCAAATTAGAATTATTTTAAAAGTTATAACCATTTTAGTGTCGCGGTTTAGATGGAATCTAAAAAGACCAAAACATTAAACGCATTTTCTCAAAACTACTTTTTTCGAGACGGTTGACACGATATCTCAAGTTCTACTGAACCAATTTACTTAAAATTTTGTGTGAGCCTTCTCTATACAATACTCTATGACACGAATCAAAACTGTAACAAAATTTCCGTTTTTACTATTTTTAAAAAATTCGGAAAAGTAAAACAAAACAGTAAAATAATGTCTTTTTATTTCAGACAGACGCCATTTTGCGAAAAAAAAATTTTTACACATCTGAGGTTCGGGCCATAGCAGTATTTATTTGAATTAATTTTTTTTTTTTCCGATTACTTGGAGGGTTGCAATCCTATCAACCAGGGCGCGCCATTTTTTTGAGACCCCCCACTTCAACACCCTTTAACTTTTTGAATTTTTTCGTAGGATTTTTTTTTAATGTATTCTTTAATTAACCAATTAATAAATATTTGGTAAAATAATGGCTACTGAAAATATTATTTGTTTTTTTTTTATTGCACCTGCAAAAATACCTACAATTCATACTTCTATCCTAGAATACCCCCCTTAAATACTTGCGTAGTGTTTAGTCTGCTTGTTATTAATAAATTATAATACAAATCATGGGCGTAGGCACAGTGGGGCAAGATGGGGTGTTCGCCGTTGCTGATTGTCAACCGAGTCGCATTTTCAAATTTACAGCACTTCGTAGGATGGTTTTCCCTTCTTCCGTTCATATTCTTTGTATTTATAGAGCGTATAGCATGAATACATTTTAGAAGACTACTTTTTTCATTACCTACTCTAGATTTTTATTTTTTGCCTCATCCTAAACCAAAACCTGGCTACGCCCATGATATAAGTACTAGAGCTGAATTACTTAAAAATTGCTGTGCTTCAACATCAAAATACTTGCTCTAGCTCTTCATAATGCTTCAAAAAAACAAATTCACTAATCTGAATTTGAGTCATTAAAATTTGCTCCGTTGTGTGCAGTAACTCTAATTTGAGTTGCAGAGGGTGCAGCTTGGTGGAGATTTGGCAAGGAAAATCCAGGCTACATGCCAGTGCTGCCGGATCACGCGTAAAATCATTCCTGGCGACCACAAAATTTTTTTTATTTTAACTCCACACAGAAAATAATTTCCCTCAGGGTCTGTGATTGGTTGCAACAAGACTTTTACAATTGGTCCAGATATTTGGCTTGTTAAATGGAGCATTATTATTGCCCAATATAATACATTATTTAGTAATACCTATGCAATCTTTACAATGTTTCTTACCATCAAGGAATAATATATATTTTTATTTCAAATACGTCAATTTTACCAATTTCGATTCTCCATTTTCACCAACTTATTTCTACACTAATTCGATTGCTTTTAAGGACATAACAAGTCAATAAGCTATATATGTATTACTTGATTATTTACTTATTTATATATATCATATTTTTATATACTCACACATTTTATTTACGTAGCATAAACATTTTTATAAATCCTATTTTTAATTCCAAGCTGCGATTAATTTGCGCACACAATGTATATTTTTCAGATATCAGCTCTCTCAAACCACGGATTAAATTACTAACAATTATAGGAAATATGTAGAAATTTTAATAATTTTAACTTCCCACTAGATGCTCTAAGATTTTCCCCAAGGCCTATTTAACTTCCCTTCAAGATCCCCTAAAGTATCGATCATAACTCCTAAAGTATGGATTATTAACTACCTAATTACACTATAGAATAGTGCAGGGGTAGAGTGGATAGCATGCCACACAATTTTTTTTCAATCACATTCATATAATTCCATTAATTAATGTGATTGAAAAATTCCAACTTTTCATTAATCATTCCATTAATCCAACTTTTGACACATTTAATTAATAAACCTGTTTTGAAATAAATAATCATTTTTTATTAGAACAACTCTCTTTTTATAACTTATGAAGGTTATTCCCATCAATGTAATATATCATTGAAGAAGAAGACAACACTAATAATCTAAACGAAAATATTAGGTCCTTATATATGAAATTGGCGTTTTGCCGTACTGGCAACTTTGATCTCAAATATCTTCTCTTTGGTTAAGAATTCCAAATTCAAATTTATACAGCTATTTACTCATGTATTTGTGTTTCAAAAATGATAATTTATTTGTTTTTTCCTTAATTGTTTTTTTTCTTTGCGTCACTTAGTTTACAAAATGGAAAACTTGAAATATAGCGTTATTTACGAGTACGAGTTGCACCGTTGCAGAAACGTACGGCGACGGTGCCGCAAAAGGAAACACAGTACGTTTTTGGTTCCAACGTTTTCGTTCTGGAAATTTCGACCTGCAGAACAAGCCCCGTGAACAGCCGGAGACCAAAGTTGATAATGAAGAATTGAAGGCTATTATGGAAGCGGATCCATCGCAAACCACGTCCGAATTAGCTGCAGGCTGCGGTGTTAGTGATAAAACTGTTTTAATCCACTTGAAGCCAATTGGGAAGGTGAAAAAGCTTGAAAGGTGACCTAGACCACACACTGCACAACAGACGGCTACCAAATTAGAGGAGCTTCAATTGGAATGTCTAAGACATCCACCGTACTCTCCGGACCTTGCCCCAACAGATTACCATTTTTTTCGAAATTTGGATAACTTCTTGCAAGGGAAAAAATTCAACTCCGATGGGGCAGTCCAAACCGCCTTCAAAGATTTTATTGATTCCCGTCCGAATGGTTTTTTTAGTAAAGGGATCGATGAACTACCTATGAGATGGCAAAAGTGCATAGATAGCAATGGTATATACTTTGATTAAATAAATATATTATATTTAAAAAAAATCGACTTTATGTTCCTCCCATACAAAACGCCAATTTCATAATATGTAAGAACCTAATATTAAAGAGAGCAAGACACAGAAAAATTTAGAATTAAAATTAGTCAAAGATAATATTGTTAAATCTAAAATTTGAAATATGAGATTGATAAACATGACCTTCAAAAAGGAGATGGCAGTGGCCGAATTGATACGTTTGTCCCGGTAAGATGAGAGGTTCTGGGTTAACGTCCCAGTTTCGACCATTATCTTTTTATTTTTCTGTGTCTTCTTCTCTTTCATATTTTCATTTAGATTTATTAGTGATATCTTCTTCTTCAAAGATAAATAATCGTTTACCATTCATAAATAGTTGTTGTTTATCAGTGTGTAAAATTTAAAATATTTTTATTAGAAAGGCTGTTTTATCTTTCTTGTAAAGAGAGATGTTCTCCAAGAATACTAATCGAGCGAAAGCTACTCAAATTTAGGGAAGTGATTTTTATAATATCGACGATTACTTTAATTTTTTTTTTATAAAACCTAAAAATATGGGATACACGGATTCATTGGCTTTAAAAAGCAATAAACAGATCATATGTTTCCGTATTAATATTTGGAGAACGATATTAATTAAATCAAATGGCCGAATCGAAAAATGAAGACTTCAAATCTACATCGCTCAAGTGGATAACAGTTGGCAAAGGCAAAGTAACTCCCAGAGCCCACATTATGAATTAACGTTTGAAAATATATAAAGTTACTAGCTGGTACCCGGCATGCGTTGCTATGCCATTTAATAAAGAAATTGTTTCTCCCTGCGCTTCCTTTTCCATTCGTCCCATTCACCTTCCTCCTCCGCTTTCTCTCCCGCGTCTCCTTCCCCTCTCGCGTTCCCACTCCTCCTCCTCCAGCGTCCCTCTCCTCACTCTACTCCCCCCCCCCCCCCTTCCTCCGTCCCATGAACCCCCTCCCCCCTCCCGTATTCACCTCCCGCAGATCCCCCTCCCGAGTTCCTCTCCCCCTTCCCGAGTTACCCTCCCCCCTCCCGAGTTCCCCTCCCCTTCTTCCGCGAACCCCCCTCCTGGGTTTCCCTCCCCTTCTTCCGCAAAACCCTCTCCTGAGTTCCCCTCCCGATTTCCCCTTCCCCCATCCCCCCTCCCGCATTCCATACATTCAGTCCCGGTACATTCAGTTTTCAAACAGTTCGCGTCGCACCTATTGCAATTTTTTATACAAATTTCATAATGCCAGAGCCCACCAGTATATATAGAAAACTTTGCAGGCGTGCTCACAACAACTCACCAAAGTTTCATCGCAATCTCGAGTGGACCCCAGTCTACCGTACCGAAGGGACGATTGTCAAATGTTTGACATGAAAGTAGGTAGAACAATTTATAAAGGGAAACGAAATTGTTGGTTTTACTACCTTCTTCGCAATGTTTCCATATTTTCTCACCGTTTAAACCTTCCCTGGACTATGACAAACATTTTAAAATCAAAATCAGCTAAATCGGCCCAGCCGTTCTCGAGTTTTAGTGAGACAAACGAACAGCAATTGATTTTTATATATATATATTACATCAAATAAAAAAACGATTAAACGTCATTTCCAATTATTTATTTACTACAAAAACTGATACATTATACAATGGTAATAATAGATGTTCAGTTCAGAGGTGAAATTAAAATCTCATACAAAATTTAAGTTGGGACATAAAAAAAACACATAATGATGCATCCATTAGAGGTCTCTGAAAATATACTTACTGCAATCGACACGGAAACATTCTGATTCCTGTTATTAACATAAGAAAGTAAAATAACATATGTATGTATTTATAGACAACACGTGGGTTACATTACAAGTTAAAAACCTACTTTAAAAATTCCTTGGTTAAATTCATATCCTAGTCCTTCGTTCACACTCTCGATACATTTAATTTTATATTTACTTTTATTAAATAATCATTAAACGGTTATAATTTATTTTCGTTTATACAATGATTATAACCTAGTGTAATCAAGACCACTGTAACAGACGAGTACAATCTAAATAGGCCTATACATACACTTCTACATTACCTCACAGTCCCTACACTGTTTTATGATACAAGTCCTCAACGAATAAAGGCACCTTACCTACTAATGTCCTGAAATGCCAACTCGTTAATGCCATTTTCATGTCTAATGTCTGGCGCTGGTAAATAAATAACATTGTTTGGTGATAGCATTTTTTTCTGTGGAATTTATTACATTACTCAATCAATCTGTTTTCATTAACACTCTTTAACCTGATGAGAGGGGGCAAACCGGGGCACCAAAATTAATATGTTTGATTGAAAAAAATACTTGATTCACAAACGGCCTGGCATCCAGCGCATGTTGTTTTATTGATTATTTATTTGATTTTAAAATGCCCAGTTGGTTTTTGAACACATCCTAAGTTGATCTAGGAAAGTTTCCTAAGTCGATTTTGAATCCCTGTCGCGTCTAGAACTAGAGGTTACACAAGCTGAGCCAAATAAACCCAAGTGGTCGAACATCCACCACTGAACGGCACCACTATAAGTTTCTGCCCCGGTTTAAAAAAGTCGTAGATCCGGGGCTGGCCGCTATATCGTATAAGATATTTTGAAAGCATTTGTTGTAAATTGTACAATACAAAAGATTTCACGGTCGGTGAAGAGGTTTTTGGTCGATATTAGTTAGATCTTGACTAAAATCTTCTTCTTTTCATCTTAAGAGTAACATTGTAAAGATTTTATCAATTAATTTTCAGTGAGTTAACTAAATGCATACTTATTCCTGACCTTGCGATTATTTCCCTCGTCATTTCAGTATTCTGTTACCCTGAGAATGAATGCGCAGAAAACTAACAAAAATCATTACAATTGAACTGTGCGTTGACATATTGTTGAACCTGTTTGTCTTCAAATAAGATTTTTTTTTAGATATTGAAAACAATAAAGTACTATCACGTACGGCGATTGTTACTCTGAAACTTTCCCCTTTGATAACGTCAAGTCTATTATTGAAAACATTTATAAATCATGTAGTGTAAAAATTAAGTAACATCAGATTTTAAAATGATAGAAAGCGTTTGCACACTCGGGTTAATGCCGCACTAATTAATATGGGCGTCAGAAATTAATAATTTGTGACTTAACAGTGATTATAATTTACAAGGGTTTCCTAGCCAAGTGTGTACTTATAATAATGTACTCAAAGGCTTAGGGAAACACTTCAGAAACTGAATAACTGTAAATTTTTCCGTCTCGTTAAAACTCAACACACAAAGTAATTTTTTCATTGGGATTAATGGCAATTATGCAGCTATAAACGACCTTACGAACTAGGGTGATAAGATAAATGATACGGTAATGTTACATTGGTATGAAAGAACACCTTAAACATTAGATTACTGCCAAAAGCATTGTATAAAAATGATTAATTGTATTTATTGGAAAAAGTACATCATGTGTTATTCCCTTACTTTGTACAGGATTACTTTTTAAGTCTTGTATATTAAGTTAAAATGATATTCATTTTTTGATAATTTAATTTATAATTCTACACATAACATGTATATTAACAATAATAATTATTCAATCGGTTGAGAATACAAGAACAGAGAAGATGATAACCATTCTACTGTAGAACCTAATTATTACTTACATCAGCTAAATGATTCGCATTTCATTCAAATGTCCATCGAAACACTGTCCTTTTTGAAGGAAGACTCATTTCTTTTGAAATATTAATTAAATACCACAAACCGGTCAAGTGCCGGTCAAGTGATCAGCAACCGTCAACCATCGGTTTAATGACAAATTAACAATACCTACAAATAATTTAAAAATTATGATGTAGATTTGTTTCTAAAAGGTTATTAAAAATGTTGTCAAAATATATATATAAACATTTCATATGTCAGTTTTTGTTCAGAAATAAAAGTATGGATACATAAATGTCAGCATTAAAATATTTTTATGTTTTAGATACCTATCTATGTACGGTTATACTATATGTGCATGGAAATTCATCAAAAATAAAACTTGACTGCCAAAATAAACAATCTTTGAATTAAAAAAAAAAAGAAGTGAATGAAGAAAAATAAAATTGCAGAACAGTCAAAATATTCTCAAAAATAAAAAAAACATAAATACATTTGGTAGCATGTAACTGTTATTTAACCCTGCAGGGAAGATTAGGGCGGAACGTATGGTGGGGGCTTCCTGTAAGTGGGGGTGGGCTTGGGCCTCGTGTTGCGGGCCGTCTCCCGGGAAGCCGTGAAGGGGGGCGGGGGGTGGTAGGGCGCGTGGCTCGGCGTGGGGGAGCCGCTGTCCCCTCCGTACTCCGGGGGCGGCAGCAGCGGTGGCTTCTCCTCCTTCATTATCACCGGGCTCTTATTGGACGGGTCGGGCTTCTCGTCCAGTTCGTCCTGGAAGATCACCGGAATCCCCTTGGAACGGAAGGCTTGCCGTTCTTCATCGTCGCCCATACTCATCTTGCCCATTCTGCGCTTCTTATACAAGACGCACGCAATCAACATAGCGATGAGAATCATTAAAACAATCACAATTATGGGAACGATGAATGTGATCAAGTAATCGTCCGATTCAACTGTCTTGGAAGCGTCTTCGTTAGGTCTCTTAACTGTGGGTACTTCTGGGATCTTGATGAAGGTTGTTTCGGGTGAACAAGCTCCTAACGGCTCCATGCTGACAGATATGACCGGGAATTCGTGTCCCATTATTTCGTCGGCCCTCTGGGTCAGTACTGCATCATCTCCCACGAGGAATTTCCTCAGCTTATTGATCTCTCCTTCGGGACACCTATCCACCGGCAGGCTAGTGTTGTACCAGCTCACTACGACGGGATTCGTGGTGACACTCTTTATCAGGATCGAGGATGTGTCTGAATCACCAAACAGCTCCTTCAGACTCTCTACAAAGGACCTCATGATGAGGGGAGACTTCAAGAAGTGCTGATTTGGAGGGTCCAAAGTCATCTGGAATTCCACAGTTGCCCTGATGTGCGGCGCAGGATGCACTTCCAAGATTAGTCCATCATTCGCTGTGAGTCCACTGCTGTCTTCCGCAATCTGAAAAAATAAATTAAATTCTAAGGAGAGACTTATCTACTTTTAAGTATTTTGGCACTAAAATGAAGAAAGAAAACAGTCTTACAAGTTGATATTCTTTTCGACCAACATCTTTGTCCATTGGCACTCCGAAGAATTCTTGGTTCTTGCTATCGAACTGGAGCCAGTAGAAGTTGGGTAGGTTGGATCTGTCTCCTCGGATGAGGGACATCTTCAGGTTGCGTGCACTTCCATCCTCGGGATCATAGAAGGTATCCTAAAAACATAGTAATATAAAAAATTAAACAACAAAGTCTAGCAAATAATATGACTCTGCGACGTCCTACTCAGCAAATAAAAGCATTACCCCTGGTCACTGCTCGTCTCCATAGAATTTTGTGACATAAACACTAATTTTATATATTTGGTCCTTCGAGCCAGATATACAGAGCGTATCAGGGTATTTTTCAAGATAGAAAAAAAAACAACAGTATACAGAGACGATTCACAAAAATACAAAGATCTTTGAAAGACCGGCAATATGAAGATAGACGTAAGAAACAAAAATTACCATCATTAATTTGGTGACTTCATTGTGACTTTCAAAATTTTATTTGGACATTATAGTCGCTCTGAAAATTTTCCCCACCAAATAGTAGAACTCTACTTAACCCTAACTTTCAAATTTACATCATGAAGAATTTAATAATTTTCCTCTTCTCTAGTGCTTACCTCGGGAACCTTGAAGACGAGGAGCTTGCCAGCCGTGGCGTTGATGTGGTCGATCTGGTTGCGAGGCATGGGCCCGAAGTTGTCAGGATGGGAGGGGGGGTGCAGCGTGGGAGGGGAGGTGCAAGCGCCCGTGCCACGCCACGACACCGACTTGACGCGCAACTCCGGGGACATGGCTGACGTAAGGGCTGAGGACGGGTCTCCATCGGGGGTCGATTGAAGAATCTGTAATAAAATTGAAATTCATTAAAAAAGTTACAAACTCTACACTTCCGGAAGGCCCAGAGGCAAAAATTCGCTCAGAACGCATGTAATTGGGGATGCTGTGATTTTTTTGGGAAAAGAAAGGAGTAAACTTGGGTCTTGAAAAGATTTGTGTTGTGGGAGAGGCCGGCAAATCATTGAAACGACCTAATCTCACGTCAGCTGAGTACAAATGTAGGGCACCCTTGGGCATCTGAAGGGGTCAATGGCGCTAGTTCCTCGGAACATCTTTTATTGATGAACCTATAAAACAAGGACAACATTCCAACCTGATGCTCTAAAGATTGCGATCCGTACATACATACCATGAACATCAATATTGATGGCACAATCTGAGATGAACTGAATGACAATAAATGAACTAGCTTTCTCCGTAGATGGAATGCCATACAACTCACCAGAGCTCACCAGTATATACAGAAACCTTATCGGGCGTGCGGACAACAACTCATCAAAGTTTCATCGCAATCGAATGAAAACATATTCTGATCACGCTTTGTGTTATTTCAAAAGAACTTATAGATGGAATTGAATGAAAATGACTTACGTCCATCAGCCTGATGATATCACTTCTGGGACAGAAGTGTTTGGGCAGAGTGTCGTTAGTCCACATGAACTCGACGGGATCTGCCTCCAAGTCCACACCTCTGACTGTAATCTGGTCCATGTCCGTGTCCCTGAAGAGGTCCACCAGACCCTTGAGAGCGCGAATCTGCCAGTCCACTACGGCCGGGTACTTCTTCTCAATGCGCAGCTTCATGGAGAACTCGTGGTTGACGGCACGCCGTCCCTTGTGCTGCTGGACCGTGATGTCCAGGGTGTCCGTCACGCTGGCGCCCTTGCTGTCCGTGGCTTGGATCATGTACTCCCATTTGGATACATGCTCCTCCAGAGGCCTGGAGGTTGGAAAGATTCAACGATTTAGATACTTGAAGTGACGTATTTTTTTAAATAAACCATTAACACCTTCAGTAATCATTAAAAAATTAAAAACCGGAAAAAAAACACATACTTCATTAGTATTAAGTTTGCCCGAGTTGTCTCGGGTGTAGGATATTTCGCACATGCTGTCCACCTGTGGTTAAATCCATTTGTGATCATGTTTAACCCTTAAGTACTCGCGGCTAAAAAGTTACGTAAGTTGTCGTGTGGGGTATCAAACACCCCGTTTCAGTTTATAGAAATAAAACAATATGTATATGCAAAATCAGGCTTTTATTAATTAATACCTTTGAACTTACATATTAATTAACTTTTAAACTCCTTTTTAAAGTAAACAAAGTGACAGTCATATTTTTAATAACTATTTTAAAAAAATATCAGTTTTTTCTATCACAATTATTTTGGCAGACAACAATCGTTGGCATTTGGAGCATGTAGTCTTTGTTTTTCTATATTTGGTTCTCATATGACACCTTTTGTATTTGGCGGTTGGATAGCTCCAGAAGATAAATTATGGCCATCAATTTCATGAGTCCGTTTTAGATGCTTTAGTCGGTGTTACAAACCCCAAACGCGCTCTCCAAGCACAACCACATATAATCGAGCACTGCTTGTGACTGATTTATGAAGGTATGTTACTATTGCGATAAATTCAAATTCGAAAAAAATTATAGGCTTTCAAACATGGTCTGGGGTATTTGACACCCAACGGGAGTAATTAAGGGTTAAATCCTTAAATTAGATTGACGATAAAGAGCTCCGCGTGACACAGAAGTGATATATATTTTTGGGTGACCGAACAACTCAACAAAGCAGCATTTCATCACTCCATTAAAAAGCCATTGAAAAAAAACTAGGTTAAATAGATTACATTAGATTAGGTTATGGGCTATTTTCATCACTTTTAAAAAGGGTGTTGAAATGCTACTTGGTTGAGTTATCATGAAACCATATTTTTGACCGCATAGAAAAGATAAATACTTAAGTGAAATTAAACAATAACTTTGTTTTCGTTATTTGTTTTTGGGGTGTTATGCCGTGTTGCGCTACCACCTCCTTCTTTAGCCAACGTTTCGGACAGAGTTGCAGTGCCCATCATCAGGGCAGATCCGGTAGCCGGATCTGCCGGATCTGCCCTGATGATGGACACTGCAACGCTGTCCGAAACGTTGGCTAAAGAAGGAGATAGCGCAACACGGCATAACACCCCAAAAACAAATAACGAAAATACTTTTGGCCGTGAAAATCTTAAAACGTATCTAAATAACTTTGTTTTTCACAACTTTATATTTGATTTTTAACTACAAAATTATTGCCATCTACGTATGTAACGTCGCAGTTCAGGCAAAAGTCATCAAACCACTACACACATTTTTAAGATACTTACTACAAATTTGAAAATATATGTTACACAAACATTATAATATGGTTTTAAAGTTTATGTAACGGAAAATTTAAAAGTTTTTTTACTTACTTTTGCCTGATTGGTGATGACCATATTATGTTTAATAACTTCCAAATTATGAAAATAGAAACACACAAAAAGAAAAAAAAGATTTAGGCGCTACTAGGACTTTGCTAAGCGACTATGTTTTAATAAATTATACTATATCATCTGTTGTCTAACCCGAGATTATGTACATGCATAGTTGGTTTCAGAAAGATTTAAAGTTTTAAAAAATGGCAGTTGTTCTTACAATCCATAGACTTCGCGGGTTCTGGGATCAAACTGCACCCAAGAGGAAGGCTTCAGTGGAATGTGTTCGATGTCGTACATGGACAGCTGCAGATTTGTACCGTCTTCAGCATCGATGAAGAGATCCTCGGGAATGATGTAACTGAAAAATAATACGATAATAATTAAAACGAGCATTATGATAAAAACTCATGTTCAGTGTTCTTTGTTTTTGATGAATGTATAAAAACTAAACTAAATCACTATCAATAAATATTACATTAAGGCCATATCCTGTGTGCTATCTGTGAAGATGTGAATCTGTGTCTGTCATTCCATATAGGCACCAAGCTTGCCCAATTTACCTTTAGCGCTTTCAAATTTACATCAAATGTGTAATATTAACATTTATTATATGCCAACAAAAATTTCAAAATTTTCTTAGCTCTAATCTAGCCAATTTGGGAGAAAAGAAAAAAGGGAAATTTGGGAGGTGGGAATGGGTACCACCGCCCCGGGAACCTTTATTGGATAACCAACACCTCTGCCATAGATCACCCCAAGTGGTTCGCTACGTTTGGTGATTTAGCAGGGGTGCCCGGGTTCATGGGGTGAGGTTTGTCTAGGTCTTGGAGGCGGATGACCAGGACACACTGAACCCAAGATTCCTACCCACTCCTTAAAACCTTTTCCTTCTCAGAATCCTCCTCTTCTTCCTTTCCTTAAAAAAAAACCTCCACACAGCATCCCCAAAGATGACATAGGCCCTGAGGGAAATTATTTTCCTCTGGGCCTCCTGTGTGGAGCTCATGTAAAAAAAAATATATTATTTTTTTTATATATTTGATTTATGTCCTTCTTCTTCGATGGCGCTACAGCCCATATCGAGCTTTGGCCTCCTGCAACAGTCGCCTCCAACTCCTGTCCTCAGCGGCTGACTTCCAATTTGGTACCTGGAGAAGCTGTGCTCCATCCAGTAGCATAGCGAGGGGGGGGCGGTCCGCCCCGGGTGCCACCCGACAGGGGGGTGACACTCGACCGTGGGAAAAAATTCACAAAGGATATTGTCACCAAAGTATTGTATACATGAACACGGTCTGTTATTTTCTTTCATATGTTCCTCGTGGAATGCCCCGAATTTTGTGTCTAGGTCTTTTTATAGGCGAACATAGCCTATATCTATCTATATAAATAAAAATGAGTCGCTGAAATGTATGTACGCGCATAACTTCCGAACCACTGCACCAAATAGGATAATTCTTTTTTTGTTGTGTTCGTTATTGTCAGGAGAAGGTTTGTATAAAACGGTTCCATGTCAATTCATAATGAAACCAACTCAGAAACACCTCAAAAAGGTCATTAAAAGCTATGAAAAAATAATTTTAAAATAGCAGGTAACCCTAACCTAACTTAACCTATTTGACCATTTTTTTAATTTTTTTTTAACATCACTCCTAATGACCTTTCTGAGGTGCTTCTGAGTTGGTTTCATTATGAGTTGTCTGGTCACCGTATAAAACTACTGATGAGCTCTGGCTTTATGAAATTTGTTTAAAAAAATTGCAATAGGTGGCACGCGAGCTGTTTGAAAACTAAATGTACCGGGAATTAATTTATGGAACGAGCGAGGGGGGGGAGGGGAACCAGGGAGGGGAGTGGAGTGGGGAGAGGGAAGGTGGAGGAGGCGGAGTGGAAACGCGAGAGGGGAAAAGGACGCGGGAGAGGAATGGGGGGGAAGGGGCGGAAGGGGAACGGGACGAATGGGAAAGGACACGGAGGGAGAAACAATTTCTTTATTAAATGGCATAGCAACGCATGCCGGGTAACAGCTAGTTTGTGGATAAATCTGAAATTCTCTACCCCCCCCCCCCCCCCCCCCCCCCCCCCCTTTGATTTTAATTTAAAAAGAAAAATTCTCTTCCCTTTACACACAAGTAGTTACCAGTGGCGGCTCGTGACTTTCGGGTGTGCTAGATTGCTGATATTAAAAAAAATGGCATTATTGATGTTGTTGTAGCCGGAAAAAAAAATGTTTTTTTTTTTGAAAATCAGTTTTTTGTATGAAAAATTTCAGGAAGTTTTAGTTTGGCGATGCACCGATTTCCTGAAAAATCTTCATACAAAATACAGATTTTTGAAAAAAAAAAAAAATTTTTTTTCACATACGACAACATCCATAATGCCATTTTGTTTAATATTAGCACCCCAGCACACCCAAAAGTCACGAGCCGCCACTGGTAGTTACACTCTTGTAAAGGTTATATACAGGGTGTCCGGGGGTAAAGTGCATTAACTTCGGGAGGTAATTCTACATGATATTGTAAGTAAAAAAGATAAATAACTTTTTTCGAAATTCCAACTTTTAGGGGTAGTTTTGTGGTAAAAACGTAAAATTTGACCGGCGTGCGCGGCCAGCGTTATTATTTTCCACTGTTACAATACGGGCCAGTCACCACCATTTATTGTTGCCACGATCGCGCCCGGCAGGCTCCCGGCAAGTAAGATCGTACCTCACACTAAGGATTTTTAGTAGATAGATCTTTTTGTATGGGAAAAAAATGTTGGAATTTCGAAAAAAGTTATTAATCTTTTTTACTCCTACCATCATGTAGAATCACCTCCCGAAGTTAATGCACTTTACCCCCGGACACCCTGTATTATCTACATATATATGTTTATACAGTTTCTGATCAATGTTGAATGTTAGTATCTAATGATTTGGGTAATCCGATTGTAACATGAAAATGTAATAACTCATGATTTTACATGTATATATTATACAAAAACTAATAAAAAAAACAAAAAACTAATAAATATCCTAGAAGGAAGATATTCCAATTAGATACCTGAAGTATTTCCCAGAGGTGACGGCCACCTTCTTAGTGCGGTGCTGTTTCTCCGGAGGTGAATTTGTCGGCAGGGTGGGGAAGTTGAATTCAACAGTTTCCGTTGTTCTGCCGATGATGGTGCTGGACCTCTCAGATGTGGTGTCTACAGGCGTGGTTTCCTTGTTGGTATAGGGCACGAAGGAATCATATGTGGACTTGGAAACTTCGGATTGAGGCGTGCTGGGCTCGGTCGGGATGATTTCCGGCTCCACCGGAGAGGGTTCGTGGTGCGTTTCGGGAGAGGTGTGAATCTCCGGGACGATGGGATCTATGGTCACTTCCTCGATTTGTTTCTGTGGGCAAATAATTTATGAATGTTATAATTGTGCATGTTACAAGCGGGAAGAGGTCTAATATGCATTAAAAACACAAGCAAGCAATTATTATGTAAAGCGGAATTTATGATCGTTCTTTATTCTTGCTTGTATTTGATAATTTATTGTAAAAATAAGATGCGTAGCGACAACCAGTTATTCTGTTTTCTTTTAACGGTTTCGATGATGATTTTTTTTTTACATTAACTCCACACAGGAAGGTCCCGAGGAAAATAATTACCCTCAGGGCCAATCTCATCTTTGGGAATGCTGTGTGGAGGGTATTTTTAAGAAAATAGAGGGTTAAGAAAGTTCTGGGTTCAGCGTGTGCAGAAGAGTTATTCTCTATCTTTTGTGGGATCGTTATCGAGATAACGGACGTGATCTCCTGTCAGATTTGTGTGATTTATTTTATTTTTTCTATGTACAACGTACATTAAATGAATAAATAATCATGCATACTTGCAGGAATTCGTGTTTAAAACGATCTAAACTTAAAATATGTGACAGTAAATATGTAAAAATCACCCAAATCTGACAGGAGATCACGTCCGTTATCTCAATAACGATCCCAAAAAGATGGAGAATAACTCTTCAGGTTATCCACCGCCAAAACCTCACTCCAAGAACCCCGGCACCCCTGGCAAGTCACAAAACGTAGCCAACCACAACAACGACAGAGCTGTTGGTCTTCCAATAAATGGTACCCATTCCCACTTACCAAATTTTTAATTTGTACGTCAAATATTTTAAATCTTCTCATATATTGGAAAAGATGTTGCAAGATTAAAATATTTGCAATGACCTTGCTATTTCACAGAAAAATGCTGGGAAACACCCGAGCACCCCATTCAAGAGATTTATGTATCTAAAAATTAATTTATTCTCAAAAGTATCCAACAATATTAAAAAATAAACTCTCATCTCATTAGGCATAACTCATTAGTCCCGTCTCACTTTGATCACGGGCGTATATAAGTTTTATAATTTGTTACCTTGATTTCTTCCGTTGTAGACTCGGTTACCGGAATGATAACAGGAGCATTGTTGGTTGCTTCAACCTTCTTTTCAACGATTTCTTCATCCACACCAAGCTCATCATCCGTCTTATTGCTTCCGGCAGGTACTATTCCCACCTTTTCCGTTGTCTATCAGAAATAAAAAACAAATGCAATTAGACTTTTTATTGGCAGGTAGAATTCAAGCAATGAGAAAAGAGTTGAAAAATATTATTTTTACGTAATATCTTCATGAAAAAAAAAATATAAAAAAAAAAAACTGACTTGGTAGGCAAAAAAAAACTTAGAATACAATTTACCATCTAGACAAATAGAGCAAGAGCAAGATAGACTAATTTTTGATATTACATAATCAAGATGCCTACTTCAAGGGTATTATTTTTGAACATGCTAACAAATTTAGAAAAACTTAATTTCTTGGAAATGATAAAAATAAATCATAGCATTTTTATATTATTTTTTAAGTTATTGAGCTGTGTTGCGTTAATTCCTTCTTTGGGTACAATTTTTCGGATAGCCTTGTAGTTTTCATCATCAGGTCAGATGAACCCTGAGATATGCTTATTTGCCACGGTTTTAAGTTATCGAGCTGTGTTGTGGTAGTTCCTTCTTTGGATACAATGTTTCGGACAGTCTTGTAGTTTTCATCATCAGGTCAGATGAACCCTGAGATATGTTTATTTGCCACAGTTTTAAGTTATCGAGCTGTGTTGCGGTAGGGTCAGTGGGCCGGTTGTGGCCACCTTAAGGATTTTTTCGTTTTTGAATGAGCACCAAACTTGCATATAAATGTAAATTATAATTTTTCCAACATTAATGTAAAATAAAAATACCTGTCTTTAATATATGTAAATATATCCAGTAACAGTTCTTTAATTATTTTAAAATTATTTTTTTTCATTGAACTGGACCTATGCATTAGTTGTGGCCACAATTTAATCAGTTCTGGCCACACCCGTGTGCCGGTTTTGGCCACATGAATCTATGTAGGGAACTTACATTTTTATCTAAATTAAACACAGTAATGATTATAAATCGATGTTTATTATTCAAGTTATACAATAAACTTATAAAAAAATAAGATTTAGCGCAAATTTACACGCACGTCCACATATTTTTTTTTTTTTTTAAATATTTTTTTGTTTTTTTTTTTGCACGTCCACATATTTTGTTACGCAAAGTACTACGGGGACTTTGTAGTTTTTACTAGCAGTAGATACCTTCATACCTTCTTTTATAGCATCGAGTGCCAAAATCACTTTCGATGGTGAATAACAAAAAAATTTGCGTTTTGAGTGCTCAATAGCATCTTTCTTCTTATTTGCCGGAGTCATTTTCACAGTTCTGAAGAAGAAACAAGATAATTTATTAAGTTATAATAACAAAATTAGCGGATATGTACATTTTTTTAGATAATGGCCAAAACTAGTACTGTATGGGAGCCACTTGTGGCCACCAACGTGGCCACAACCCATACATTTGTATAAATTCTTGTGTCAGTAATGGCCACATCGAAAAATCATATTTAAACAACCAATTTGCTAAAAATAACCTCAAAAACATATTACTTTACCCTTTTATAATGGGTACAACTTGTTTCAAATAAAACATCAAAAGGATTACAAATATATATTAAGATTACTTACAGTGGGTTCCTTAAGGTTTTGGATAACAATCTCAATAAAAAATTCCGCAACACTTATTCGCATCGACCAAACATAAACTGTTAACAATAAGATTTATTGTGTCACTTGTCAACGAAGACCATTGACAAATATGCATTTTGCCATAGAGTAAAAAAAGATTCGATTTTATTTAGCTTATATTTCGACTTGTAAAGTTGAAAATGGCCAGAACCGGCCCAATGGCCACAACCGGCCCACTGACCCTAATTCCTTCATTTGATGCAATGTTTCCGACAGCCATGTAGTTTTTATCATCAGGTCAGTTGAACCCTGAGATATGCTTATTTGCCACATTCAGATATGGTCACTAAATATAGTTAAAGCTAACTAAAGCGACTTGTCCATTCCCTAAAGTGTTTTTTTTGTTTTTCTTCGGCAGTAACACTATGTAACAATTTCTAGACATTTTGTTTTGAAGAGTTTTAATTTTCAATGTACATTTGTTTCAATGTACCGTGTCATTCACTAGCATTTTTTTTCAATTTTGACACATCCGTGTCATTCACAATTTTTTTTTTTAATAAAATTGTTTAACTTTTTACCCGCGTTGATCTACTCCGTTTTTTCAATACCCATACGCGGTATGTATATGTCATATTTCAAGTACCACGAGGCACAAGGACACATTCACTTGATTATAGATGTTTTTTACGAAAAAAAAAATTACTTTCGAAATATGCCTGAATATGTCAGCATCGTGATAGTTACCTGAATATCCTAGCGAGCGGGAAAAAATACTATGACATAGTAGCGCTGTTATATCGGCAGTCGAAGTTAGCGTAACAAGGGCTGATACGGGCGCGTGTGAGGCATGGCTTTTGCCGTATCAACTGTTGTTACGATCGCGTGGAAAAGGTTAACTTCTTCAAATATAGCAAACTTATTTTGTGGCACCATTTTAATTCAAAATTAATAGAATACTTAGTTTCTAGCATTTTCATTGTAATTTATCAAATGAAATTATTTTTTTAACAAGCGGTATGTAAAAGCCCTCTAGGCGTTTAAAATAAAAAAAAATATACTTTAACAACTTGGACCCATAAGCTTGTTTTCAGGATAATTTAACGTTGGCAGACATGCATATGACGTAAGAGGCGTACCTGACTTATTAATTCTATTTGTGAATAAATCCGCTTAAATTTAATAATATGCCTTTACTGCGTTTTGAACACGCAACCTGTGGCTTCAGAGCTAAGGAACTCACTGCTCTCCCACAGAGGCTGTTGGATGTTGCAAGGCTCTCAGAAACGTTTGTTTGATGGAGGAAGAGCAACGCAGTTAAAAACCAATATAACATAATGCTGTAAAATGATATAGAGAAGCAGGCCTCATAACATACCAGAAAATAAATCAAATCTTTAGCAAGACAAGAATTAAAATAAATATTCATTACCGATAAATCATTGCATTCCATGGGGAGGGGGAGGTATCAAAGAAAATTATTAACTACAAACATTATATTATGCACAATCACAATAGTAACCTATTTTTACTCAACTAAACACAATTTTCTACTGCTAATCTAAAACATTTTATGCTTTTATTCTACAATATGGGAAAAAAATTGTAAATAACAAAGTGAAACCCCCTTAACCCCTCAGAAAATCGCCAATATGCACTTTTAACGTCTTTAACGAAATGACATTTTACGAAAACTTTGTGTTATTACCGCTTCACAATTAACCTGTGATTTGCCGCTCGTGCGCCGGCGTGTCCTGATTTTGACACGCGATTTTGACCCTTATGTATAAAGAAAGTGTATGAAGAACACGGTCAGAATCGCTTGCTCTATTATCGCTCTTTACCATAGAGAAAACCGCAATTAGATTGGTGACTCCATATAATTTATATTAATGATTTACCGGAGCGCGGGAGCGTGCGCAGTTCTTGCGCATGCGCGGGAAAAATTCTTTGGTTTTGAACTTTGACCTTTCTATGTACGAAATTTCTCAAGGACGCTGTCAGAATCGCGGGACATTGGGTGTCATGGCTGCCGCTTTTTGCGAACGCTAATTGGTTACAACCAACCCCATTTACTCGCGGCATTCAACGAGTTAAAGCTCTATAAATAAAACATTTCTGAACGTAGCCGAATAGTAAAAACTGTTTTAGAAAGGTTACAAAATAGGCTTTCAAATTATTATATTACAAATAAATATTAGCATTTGTAAATATTAAAATTTAGAACGCAAACATTAAAAATAGGTAAAAATGACTCACGTGATGTTTTTATGTGAAAACGGTACTAAAATCACAGATTATGTAAACAACAATACTTATTCTATTGTATATATGTGTAATAAACACTTTTGTCACCTCACTTTTTTATCATTTCATATAAAAATATTTAATAAAAATTTAAAATGTGGAGCGCGGTGGAGCTGCCGGTAGCCAATTTGCGCGGGTAAATATTTTTGTCAACTACACGACTGACAGCTGATTCCTGTTATGTATTTCCATAGACAGCTTGATAGGGATGTGCAGCTTGATCTACTATCGACCTTTTACTTTTTTTTTTAGGGATGTAACTAAAACAATAACGGAGTTAGAACGATTTCTATGGAAACACACGCGCTGACGTATAAATACGCTTATTATACTTGACTGCTGTCCTATTTTTAACGCTTATATCTGCTTACGTTGCGGAGGGGTTAAGAAGTTTTCATGCTCAGGCCACGGGCTTATTTTGTCGGAAGGTTAAAATACTTCCGCTTTGCAATAAAATCCAAAAAAAAAGAACATATCTGAACTTATGCTAAAAAAAAAACTGATTTGAAAGATGATGAAACGCACCGTCAAATTTTTTATTAGAAATAAGCAAATAAATTTTTAAATATAAATAAAATAATATAAAAGCATTAAATTTTTAAATCAAACATAAGAAGTTTTAAAAATGACTCCCCTTACTTTTTTCCATCTATGTAAACAACACTGAACCAAAATAACTGATAATGAAAAAAAAAAGTTATTAGATAAATGTATTATCAATATTAATGTCACCTAAAGTTTTCATTGTTTAAGATAAAATTAATTAATAAAAAATTCACAAAGTTTCAAAATTTTGTGTAAGTACATTTTAATTCTTCTGTGATTTAAATATAAGGCATGGTGTTTTCTCTTGCAAAAACCGTTTAGATCATATTTCTCACCATGACTAAGGGAGACAAGAAGACCATACGAGCTGTTCCCAAAAGCGATCAAATTGACGCTACGGGTAATAACTGTTTGTATACAAAACCTAACAATTGGGCTGAAGGTTTAATAATTAATTAGTAAGACAAAAAATTTTATAATACGTATTTAGTAATTTTTAACAGGAAAAAGGGGATTTTAAATTGTTTTAAAGAAATTCATGTAAACAATTTTAAAGAATGATATGAGGGCTGTGTGTAAAATAAGGTCTCCAAGGTGCTGCGGTTGCGAGGAACAATTTTATGCACAATAGGCCACTTGCATGGATTTCATAATGACTTGGAAAAAATCATGTGGATAGATCTTTTTACTATGATTACCAAAATGTTAGCAAAAATTGTTAGATGTGTACAGTTTTTTTTATTTTTAAATAAATAAATCCATTTTGGGCTCGTGACGTCACTACATGAAAATGTCCCGTCTCCGAAAATGTTCCAATTAATTTTGTAAAATTCCACACTTATTTATTTTTTATATGTCATCACTTTGATTTCAGGCGAATTTTTGAATTCGTTCACTAGATTTATTGTTTGTTCTCTGCGAACTTATCATTTGGTTCGACTTTTTGACAGATGTTCTGAAGAAAACCCCGTACATTTAATGATGTACGGGGTTCTCTTCAGAACGTGAAGATGATGTCGGTACGTGTTTTAGAGGTATAATGATTATGGTGATGATTTTAACAAAATAAAATTTAATTATTATTATAATTTACAAGTACAAGAATATTACATTGAATTTAATAATATAGACGCTGTACATTATAATGATTTATGATCAATAAGATGGATCAAGGAAAAAAATATTTATGAGATGTAATATTTTTGGTATGCCTCGTTATTCTCATGTGCCATTCGTGTGGAAAACGTTCTTTTTTTAAAAATGATTTTCGGCTATGTAATTATCGTTTTTTCACACCTATAAAATTATGTCCCGTCTTTCTGGTTTATAAAAAATGGTCTGATTTTTCGGATTGAAATTTTCGAAAAATCCCCAGAGTTTCAAAAATACGATTAAAAAAAAAAAATAATCATAATGTCTTAGAATATTTGCCTGAACAGGAAAAAAATGTTATGCAAGTGGCCTATTCTGCAACACTGGCGTGTAGCCTGGTTTCCCCTTGCCAAATCCCCACCACGTTTCACCCTCTGTGATGTTTAGTCTCTCTGTGGCAGCCGTTCGCGATGGATCCACTATCCACTCGCCGCATTGTTCCTTTGTCCCTGGCGTCGTGTAGTGTATCCGGGTCTCGTCCCCAGTCACAATTGAGTTCAAGAATTCTTCGCCATCTATGTCGTAGCACTCAAGGAATTTGCAGGCTGCGTCAACCCGTTTTTGTTTGTGGTCTTCGATGAGCATTTTGGGACCAACTTTGGGCAGACTTTGTGGTCTTCCAAATGTTCTCTCAAAATCTTGTCAAAAGTAGTCTTACTGACATCAGGGATCATATCACAGAGCTCCCGTCACCCGTCGATCTGCAATCATTGTTTTTTCCACTTTGGCAATTTTTTCATCGGAAACCGATGGCCTTCCGGCACGCTTTTAAATTCTCTGCACCATTTGCGCATGATTTCGCACTCATATACTGTTTTCCGTATACTTCAAGTAGCTGAGAATGAATTTCTACCGGGGTTTTGTTCTTTGCACAAAAAAACTATTTATAGAGCGTAATTTCCACCTGGTAGGTGCAGTGAGCGGAAGCTTTTCGCGAACAGCTGCCACGCCGACACTAAGTTTAGTGTCACAGAGAGTGCAGCGTGGTGGGGATTTGGCGTAGGGAAACCAGACTACACGCCAGTGCTGCCAGATCTCGCGTAAAATTGTTCCTCACGACCGCAGCACCTTGGAGACCTTATTTTATGGACAGCCCTCGTATTAATTCAAATTGACTTTGAAAGGCTATATTTTAAATAGTGTTTAAATAAAAATTTATGTAGGTACTTGGTATCACAATCTACGAAAAATAAACATGTTTAAAATCAGTTGCATTATTTGAAAAAGTGATAACATCAATATCAATATAAAATATTATTCCTAATACAAATTTGTGAAAATCGACTTTTGTGCTTAACGTATTGAAAAAATGTGTGTGGTTATTAAAATTTGTTTAAATAACATTGTAAATGAAAATAAAAATCATGTATTATGAAACCAAATTTTTTAGTATCGAGATTTAAATAATAAATTGGTGAAACGTCAAATGTGTAATCTTTTGTTTTGTGCAGCACATAAATAAAAATAATTATCTACTACCATAGTTTTATACTAAACCTGTCAATGAAAATCTATAACATTTTACATTATAACATTGATATCTTATCTAACACATACCTATAAAAAGTTTTCCTGTGAAAGTGAACACAAGTTGTATGCACAAAAATTTTGTAGGTGATTCTCTTTGTTAAAATTTATTTCATAATATACATACATATATGACACTTAGCAAGCTAAAATAGGACATATTACAATAATATTTATACATATCTTCACAGAAAAGCTATACTTTTGTAAATTCGTAAATCTTTTTCGATTCGCAAATTTTTAATTTTTTTTTTAGCATTTACAGCAGTATTGCTTTCCAGTGGCAATGTGTAGCAAGATATATTAGGACGTAGTACGATATAATAATACATTAATTAGAAAGTGATATATGGTTACGCATGCGTCGTGCTCGGGAGGTGATACTAGCGTAGCGGGCGGGGTACGGAGTACCGCAGACAAGACGATACAAGGGAAACAGACGACATCCATGCAAGATAAGTTGTATAACAGACGAACCTGTTCAGTAATGGCAAGTGTAGTATATATTGAGGTATCTTCGCTTGGCAGAGATGTGTGCGTGGGGTTAGAAGGGCCAGCCGTAGTGGAAGGGGAGGGGAGCGGGAGGTCCCAGGCAGATATTGGGGGTGTAGTGGCTTCGCGGGCCGATTCGGTGACTGGGAGCGGGGAGGGGGGGGAACGTGTCCGGCTGCACAGGGCTCGTGAATTCGGGGGGGGGACTGTTTGTCTCTGGCGCGGGGGGAAGCACCTCCTCCTCCTCTACTAGGATGGGCCCCTTGTCGGGTGCCAGGGTCGGGTCTGAGTCTCCCTCGTCGTGTGGCGTGGTGCTCTCTAGGACCGAGACCTTCGGGGTGGTTTCCTTGAGGACAGTGTCGATTGATTCTCCGTGATGATGTCTGTGATGGTGTGGCTTGGGGCTGGGGACCTCGGGGGTGGGGGTTGTGGCTTGGGGGAGCGGGGGTGGAGGGGGGGCGGGGGAGGCAGTGGGGACCTACCATCACGCATGCCATTAGAATTAGTACGGTGCTTTAACTATCGTAACTGATTTCTCTTACAATTAATACATCCTTGCTAGAGCTTGCACAAACGACAATCGATTTGCCTCCCTACTAGATACTCTATAGATAACACCGCCCGTGTCGGGGATAACATGAAAAACAGACATTCACAAAACATTTAATTATGCCCGGTACCAAGCTCCAACAAGGATATCCATTTTGCAGGAGCATATCACCTTTAAATGTTTTGTCAAAATACCAAAGTACCAAAGAATACCAAAGATAGGATAGAGCTGCATAGAATCCAAATATAATATATTTATATCTTAATTACTTCACAATATTTACTCAACATTACCGTAAGTGGTATATTTTATTTTCAACAGCAATAGATAATGCAATAATTGACTTTAAAAACGAATAAAGAAATAATTTGTAATGCACTACATGATGCAATATAAATATTCAAAGGAATCAATATTATCCATTAACCAAGAATTAGGTAGTAGGTATTCATTAAATTAATAAAATAATAATATAAAGGTACGTATTTACATAGTTCGGTATAACTGACAAGACATCGACACGTGAAAAACAAAAGCTATCAAAAATTCATAAGGAGGTCGGGAAAATAAAATCAATGGTCGACCTTATGGATCAAATGATCAAATAAACATGCCAAAACCATTACATATTACGGCCCGGCACAGAGGTCAAACGTAAAATGTAACCTCTTTATTGACCTCGTTATCTACCTTTGATAGCTTTATTACAGCCAGCACTCTGAACAATATTATATTTAACAATAGATCAGCACACACAAACACAACAGAAAATAGATCCGTATGTAGAAGAAAATTAACTGAGGAGTCATGAAAAATTATTAAAATTTTTGGAATTTTACAATTATTTGCTTGTGTAGACAAGTATAGTTAAGAGTTATGCATTGCACTAGAGATTGATTCACAATAAAAAAGGCGTTTTTTAGGTCATCAAAAATATCAATGAAAAATGCAAATTATATGTACATATTAAATAAATGTTGACAAAAGAAAGCATTTGCCAAACGTGATTGTTATTGTGATTTTTTATCAAAAGCCAGCACACAAAATTTGCTTGAAAATCATTTACAAGAATCAAGAAGTCACTTGAAATAAACATTTTTTGACAAGGGGCTTTAGAAGAAGTACTAAATTTTTATATTTTAATTATTATAAGACTTGTTTTATCTTTGATTAGCTAGATAAAGGCACAAAAATGGAAAAGCTAAATTAATAAAAAATGTTAGAGAACTCACCCCATCACCTCCTTCATAATCGTATTCATCGTATCCACTGTTGTAGTCTTCATCATCTGCATCTTCAAATTCATCATATGCCGATCCCTCCCTGGCCTGTCTGCGTCTCCTGGGGTACGGAGACTGCTTGGACCTGATCACCTTCCAGGACTTGACGGGGAGATGGACGACATCGGAGATGGTGCCCTCGGCTACTTGTTGCTTGATCTGGTGGACTAGGATGCTGTGTTTGGTCCACAGGACTCCGCTGCAACCCACCTGGATACAACAAATTCATTTATTGAGTTTGAATAGAATTTCTGTGTTAACCCTTAAATGGCGTTTCGGGTCTCCAGTAGTGACCAACCAAAACCGTTCTAGTTCGGATCTAAGTTCGGCCGAAACCGAAACTGAATACAAAAACTTATCACTTCAGTTCAAAAACACCCCATGCTCTGAAATTAGGCATTTTTATAGTTAAGAGTTTATTAAAAGACGGTGAATAAAATGCACACTAATCAATTTAAGTAAATTGGTTTACTTGTAGTGCTTTTTAGTTCTTTGTTATGCAACAGTTCATTTAGGTACTTCAACCCTAGTGTACCAAATAATTTTCCGAGTGGCCCGCCATTCGCCGGCTGGCACTATTTTCGTAATAACTTACTTGTTTTTCGCAAAATGATGTTTCTGTAAATTGTACCAACTTACCAGATAATGTATTTTTGTTATGTATATATAAAAATCTTACATATCTAACCTATGTAGTTTCCCCAGGATAGCCACTTGTATTCAGAGAAATGTTTTTTTTTTTGTAATATTCTTTGGTTTTATTATATTTTGTTGTCTCACGAGACTTTCTTGAAAATAAATACAAAATTTAAAGTGCACTTTGACCTGTTGATTGTGGGATGAGATTTTCGAAAACCGCATGAAAATTACCCTGACGACTTCTGGTCAAATATTCATATAAAGCAAAGGAATTGTTTTTTATACAATTGTTTTCTGTTTACCAGATAATATATCTTATTACTCATATTTATTACATGATAATATCGTTAGAAGTTTTCCCAGAATAGCTAACTTAAAAAAAAAAATGCACTCCCATCTGGCAAACAAATATCAAAAAAATATATTCATATGAAAATAAAATGATCTTATTATTTCTACACAAATCTTAATACACAACCTACATGAAAAAAAGAAAACAATTCAAAGGAGTTTTCAAAGAAATAATGACACTGATTACTCCTTGAAGTAAAATTTCATCATTTTCGCCACTGACAGCTGCTAAAAGTGACGCACTAATTTTTTAAAACATTCATTTGAAAGCATTCTGAGAAGCAAGATTAATCAAATGAAGGGTTACATCAAGAAAGATGTCGGCGCAAAGAATAAGAACTCCAGTGAAAAATATTTTGGCTTTAAAAAAAATATGTTCATATAGACCAATAAACGCTGATTCCGAATTTATAAGTTTTATTTAATAATATAAAACGCAGATTTTTAATTAAATTATTAAATAGTCCATTGTTCATCGGGTCGTAAAACACGCCATCAAGTTGGCATTATGTTTAGTGGTGATGTCACTGTCCGTCATGTCGTGACGTCACCGTAAAGTCATTGTATGGGAATGTAGGTATGACACAAGCCATCGTATTAATTTATTAAACATTATTTAGGCCTAAATAATGTTTTAAAAAAAAGGTATATCTTATTGGTTTATCTCTATTATTGAAGATATTCAAAAACTACTGCACAAAAAAAATAGTAATGCAACTTCTAAGGAGAATACTTCGAACAACGGAATGGCGGCAGTTGATTAGCTGATTGCCTGATCCTATAGTAACTTTTCAGGAGTGATGATGTCACACGATTCACTATACATACGGTGGTTTGCGGGGGATCTTGAAAAATTAAAACTTTGACAATTATTTTAACTAAACTAACTCTAACTCTAAAAATAAAAATGCAGTTATTTAAGTTAGAAGGTCATTATTCTTTAAAAAAATATACATAAATTGGACTGGAGTTCTCTATTCTGACCTTATTCTTCATACAGTTTCTTTATATATAAGGGTTAAAATCGCATTTAAAAAAAAGCTTTTTTTTGTGGCCACTGGCAGGAGAGCCACAGATGAGAGGTTAATACCACTGAAACTCATACTGTCACTAGTCCCAGGACATACATTCTTTTTCCTTCATTCTGAGATCGAGCAGGAGGATAGACAGACCTCTAGACCTCTCGACCTCTCAACCCCTCGTCTCCTCAGACCTCTAGACCTCTCGTTTTATTCACCACGCCACTTAAGAACAAAACCAAAAATTCACATTAAAAAACAACTAAATTTTTCTTATCAAAAATTGATCTCTTATATTAAATTGTCAACTTACAGTGAGAATGATTTCCGAAGATCCTTTAATTTGCTTCTTTTTGGCACCGTGGGCTCCTGACATCAGGACCAAGTCATTCTCGGCATCCTTATTCTCGAAAACTTCGTGCGGTTGAATTATAAATGCATTCTGAAATTATTAACAGATTGTTATTTTACAATGAGAAAATGGAAATCAATAGCTCCTGAAAGATAACGGGAGCCAGTCAAATAAAACCTGGAAGGACTTTGGTCTCACAGACACTGAAGGATTAGATTTAAATATGTAATTACATGAAGCATGACTGCAATACCTGACTAATCGAACGAGTTTGGGACATCCAGGTAAAACCTGGAATGAAATGGTCTCACAGACATTACATTGGGTGGATAAAGTTAATTTAATGGAATAAGCAAGAAATATTAGTCAGGATTGACTAATTTAATAGAAGTCAGGGTATCGGGACGGGCATCCACATAAAACCTGCAATAAGCTTTATTAGCTTCACAAGAAGCAAACAAATCCCCTCAGGGCCTGTCATCTTTGGGGATTTTTTTTTTTTACATTAACTCCACACAGGAGGCCCTGAGGAAAACTACTTCCCTCAGGGCCTATGTCATCTTTGAAGATGCTGTGTGGAGAGTCTTTTTGAGGAAAGGAAGGAGTGAACACGGTGATGTAGGAGGGAGGAAACACAGAGGCCGGCAAATCGTTCCACAGCCGAGCCGTTGAACTCAAGAACGAGTCATGGAAACGACCCGTTCTCATGTGACTAATGTCAACCGTGTAAAAATGTTGGGCGCGTGTTTGGCGTGTTTCCCGACTATGCACCGGCGCCGAGGGGATCAATGACGCTAGTTCCTCGGAGCATCTTCCATTGTAATACCGGTAGAACAAGGACAGCATTCCCACCTGACGCCTGTGCTCTAAAGATTGCAGTCTGTCTGTTAAGATGGGAGAATCTATGAAACGGACCGCCCGTTTCTGCACAGAGTCAAGAGTTTTTTTTAGGTATTTTGGAGCTCCAGACCAGACTCCACCTCTGCCAAATTTGGATGCTATGTGGCGGGATTTTTAAGGAAAGGAAAGAGAGTAAGTTCTGGGTTTAGTGTGTCCAGGTCCCAAAACCTAGACAAACCTCATCCCAAGAACAAGAAGGGTAGGGTATCTTAGGGGTCAGTGTATCCAGGAGTGGCAGATGAATGAATCCTTCCCTCCCACTGGGGTGCAAGAGCCCTACCGGAGAGGTCAAACAGTCTCCCTTTTCCAATCTCTCTCGACCTAGCTTGCCACGCAGTTGGTGGGCAGATTCATTCCGCCGCCAAGACCCGGAGAAACCTCACCCCATGAACCCAGGCATCCCTACCAAGTCACCAAATGTGGCCACCACTCGGGGTGACCTATGGCAGAGGTGTTTAAGCAAGAGGTGGTAATCAAGACTGAGACCCAGCTAACAGAAGGAGTTGGGTAAAAGCAGGAATAATGTTTTCTTACAGGCAATGAAATATGAGATTTATGCATCCATCGCTTTACCGTCATAGGAATGTTCAATGGCACTTACATAATCTAATCCCATGAAGTGTGCCAACTTCATGATAGCATTGAGGCGCTGCTTGGGCGTGATCTGGTGGAAGGACTTGTTGATGATAATCACCAGCCTGGTCTCATCTTCCCCCATATGGCACTGGTGGTCTCCATGAGAGACCATCGGTGAGTCTTTCTTGTCTTTCACCTGGAAAACAAAAATTCACTTTTAAACTTTATTCAATTTTAAGATATCTGCAAAATGAGAGGTGTAGAATAGTTACACCATCCGAAGATCCTTTAACCGCGGGTCACATTATGCTGGTTGCCAGCTGCTGCTTACCAGCGGCTGGTAGTAGTACCAGCTAGCAGCGGCGGGCAATCTGATCACACTACTGTTGCTGCTACTCGCGTCTCGCACTCTCCAGTTAGTCATTCACTATATGTCGTCTGTCGTTTCACGTAAAAAGCTAATTAAGCAGTTGTTGAGAGAGGGTGTCAGGGAACTTAGTTTAGAAATCTTTTGCAATTCCTTGCGGTAGGTATTACGTAAACTTTTTTTTTTTTTTTCAAAGAATCAAGTATCCTGGTATATCTGACAGGTGTAAGTTGTCTAATAGTTTGTTGTACGACACCTCTTTAAAGTTTCTATTTAAATAGTCTTTTGACGTAACGTCCCACAAACAAGGATAATTTTGAAAAACGTTAAAAAATGTTATTATTTGTTTCGCAGTCCACTTTAACTCAGACATTATAAATAACTTTAATGATATCAATTAAAAATTACACATTATAAAATAGTCACAACTAAACAACTTCAGAAAAAAAAACACGTGCTTTCTCGTTGCTGATAGACGCAATAGTGGTCAGACTGCGCTGCCGGCTGGTGCCAGCGGTCACGTGATTGATTATTCGCCGCTGCCTGCTACCAAAAGTTAAACATGTCCAACTTCGTCAGCCGCTGACAAATACTCGCCGGCTGGCGACGCCAGCGCCGAATTTTGTTGTCACACCAAGCTGATCGACGGCTGGCAGAAGCGGCTTCTTCAACTCGCGGCTGGCAACCAGCATAATGTGACCAGCGCTTAACTCACGCTTTTATAGAGGCTGCCCAAGCAATAAATGGGTCTTGAAGGCCGGCAAATTGAACTCAAGAACTAGTCGTAGAAATGACCGATTCTCACATGACAAATGTCAACCGTGTTTGGCATGTTTCCTGACTTTCTTTGTGGAACTCCACATTTCTCATACGATCGTACACGGTTTTACCACACCTCAGGAATCTCATTTCTACAGCATTCAGTCTACTTTCATCCTTCCTCTGCCAGTTCCATGCCTCACTGTCATATATCAAGGTAGGTAACAGCGCCCCGTTATGGACGGCTAGCTTCGCTTCTTTGGACAGTTTTTTGTTGGCGCCAACGGCGTTCAGTCCTCCATTAATGAAGTTACTTGCATTTACCCTTCTTTTAATATCTCTATCAGCCTTTGCATCTCTCGTAAACATACTTCCCAAATACACAAAATCATTCACCTGCTCCAAGTATTCATCACTCACAACAATGTTGCAGATTGTCTTTGTACTCTCTCTTTTATATACCATGACTACTGGTTACTTAGTTAATCAAACTAAAACATGAAAGTAATGAATATAAAAAACATAATAATAATATGGTAACCAGATAAAGCAGAACAGTGACAAAACAGAACATGATAAAATAATAGGTTAGGTTAGGTTAGATCAGGCGAGGTCAGGTTGATTAAGGTTAAGTTGGATTTTCTTCAATGTTCTGTATTACCACTGTAACGTAGTGCCATGGAACCAAATTGCACGCACCTCAATGGTGAATATATCGGTGGCAGGCGGGCAGTCGTTGCGGTCCTTGTTCTCTGACAGGGCCGTGACCAGCACCCGGTGCTCTCCTCGCTCCTCGGGTCCGGGGACTCCTCGGATAACCCCGTGGTGACCATCCACCCACAGCCACGAGGGCAGGGGGCCTTCTACTCCGGTTGCCTGCAAACAAAAATAATTATTGGAAAGATAATAACTTCCATATCAGTTCTTATTTATGTACAGTCGTAAGACATGGTGCAAAGAATAATCTCATCGAATTTAATGTTTCAAAGACCCAATCGTGTCTGATAAGATCTAAAAGGGATCGAAATGGAAACCTAGTCTCCTTCAACGGAAGCAATCTTCCGAACAGGACCTCCATCGATATGCTTGGTGTAACTCTAAGTGACCAGCTCAGGTACGGGGGTTCCATCGAAATCAGAGTTAAGTTAGCCTCTCAGAAATTGGGCGTACTGTACAGGGTCCGCAGATACTTTAATAGTACACAACTGCTAACCCTGTACAATCGCAAGTGCGCCCCACGGTTGAATTTGGCAGCCACCTCCTGCTCCAAAATACCTAAAAAAAAATCTTGACTGTGCAGAAACGGGCGATAGATTCTCCCATCTTAACAGACGGATTGCAATCTTTAAAGCACAAGTATCAGGTGGGAATGCTGACCTTGTTCTATAATAGATTTTTAATTTATATGATTACTTGTTGCCCGGGTTAAAATGTTTTATTTTAATTTTTCCACGTTTAATGATTGTAATAAGTATTACCTTATAGCCAACAGCCTTTCCCGCGAAGGCCTCTTTGGGAATGCGTAGGTGGAACATGTGTCCAATATAGGCAGGCATGTCAGGAACCCCCCATAGTCTCCGTACGGGGCAGTCTATACTTGAAACTGGCTTCAGGGTAGAGTGCAACTGCCAAATAAAAAATATATCATTAGCATTTAAAAAAATGTTAAGAAACTCTGAAATCACAAACCAAAAGCTGAAAATAAAAAGGTAAAGGTCGCAACTGGGAATCGAACTTGGAATCTCTCATCTTACCGGGACCTGTTCATTTTAGTTGATCTCATATTTCAAATTCAGAATCTATTAGAGTATTAATACCCTAGCGACTGTACGGTTGATTTTAAGAATCCGACTCCGAATACAACTCTGGCGCCGCGCCATATGGAAACCATCTGTGAACGTGAAGTTCGTGACTAAGCTACTATCGGAAAAGAACCGAATTAAAGCAAGAAACTAATAATGCCAACAGATGGCGCCACTTACGTTAACAACTAGCAAGCGGAATGTCGGCTGGCAGGCGTATGTACTCTTAAATTTGCATTTTCACGAATCTTAATTGAGCGAAGTCAAATCAAAACCCGCCCGCAGGGCCTAGTAGCAGAAACCTGCAGAGCGGTTGATATTTGAAAAGAGAACAAGACCCAGAAAAATAAAAAGGTAACTATCGCAACTGGGAATTGAACTGAGGATCTCTTGTAATACCGGGACACAGTTATTACAAAAGTTATTCCAGTAAAAATTTAATAGCAATTGATTTATTTATTTGTAAGAAATAAACAGCTTTTATAATATATATACCAAGTTAATAAAAATTAGGCCAAAAAAGTTTCTTATGCTAAAGTTGCGTTGCAGGAAGGAGCCTTATTGAGTCTTAAAACTAATTTTAGGTAAGGGGAGAGGAAGAGGAATATAGGATAAGGATAGGAGATGCTCCCGATACTTTCCATACTCACATATTAATTGATGATCGTAAACGTTATCATCGTTTTAATTTATCGAATTCGTAAAAAAATTGAATTCAGAAGTAAAGATTATGAAATGTGATGTCAGTCAAAAAAATGGAAAATAATTATTTCGCATATCATCACCGGTAACTCAGTCGAGTAAACGCCCAACCCCCCACAGACCCTAACTGTCCAATACCTACAGATTTTAAAAATATTTTTATTTATTTTATTTTTTCATAGGTATCTCACAAGAGTCTCGGCTGCTCCAGTCTGGAGTCAGTGGCATCCCCATGGGTATGTTGTGAGGCTGAAGGTAGTAGGGAGGGGAAGAAGATAGGGAAGAGGAAGGTGGAATAGGAAGTACCTGGCTATTCAGATCTGGTCACCCAACACGTCTAAAGCCATTTCAAGCAACTTTACAATTTTGAATGGTGGTCTTACACCAGGGCGATACTGAAAGTATCTTCCACTCTGGAACGTGCCGCAAAAATACTATATATATATATATTGGTTCCATGCCAACTCAGAATGAAACCAACTCAGAAACACCTCAGAAAGGTCATTAAAAGTTGTGAAAAAATAATTTTAAAATAGCCGGTAACCCTAACCTAACGTAACCTACTTAACCAATTTTTTTATCATCATTCTTAATGACCTTCTGAGTAGGTTCTGAGTTAGTTTCATTCTGAGTTGGCCGGTCACCGTATATATTTTTTTAAATGAATTAATTGTGAAATAACAGAAATTAATCAAATAAAATTTATTTGCCCACACCGGGATTCGCTCCCGCGATCTTCGGATTGCGAGTCAAGAGTCTTACCCGAGTCTAGACCACGCTGGTCGTCAGATGAAATTAAAAAAATAAAATTTCAGCGGAGACCAAAATTTAAATAAAATTTTTTTACTCCAAAGTCAAGATACCCGAAGATACCCGGTACCCGAACCTGTACATATACTTGTCTAAAATAAGGTCTCACCCACAAAATTATTCAAATTTTAACCACTCCGGCCCATAAGCTTGTTTTCACGATAATTTATTGTTTCCAGACATAATAATATGTATGACGTAGGAGGCGTACCTGACTTTAGTGGTAGTAGTAGATTCGTTGGATCTATTTTTTTACAGCATTGGCAGTAGGTATAAGAAAACATTTTTGGTGAAGCTCGTGTTAGGCCCGGAAAAGGTATAACAGCAATAACAATCTAACATGGACATATGAATATATCTGGACCTGCCCTAAGTGATAAAAGCGTATTATTTCCCCCTCTCCATAACGGTTCCATGGAGCCAGCTCGGATCGACGAGAGCCTCGCTTAAATCTAAAAAATGTGACGTCATCATTCTTCTCCTGACCAGCGGCAAGCACGCTTCATACATTTTACGAACAAAAATGAGAACCTGTGCTATACTTATACCCTAATATATGTGAATATAGCGAATGTGGGCGTTTCTCCAGTGAGCTCTTCGCTGGTTACAGGGGTAAGTAAATTATGAAACATTTGTAAAAGTGTCTTAACTAAATACGGCAACAAAATATTCCTCTGTGAAAAAGGTAACGAACTTTCCTTTCCCGCCTTTGGACTACGCAAATATGTTAATAACGTGGCGGGCAATTCGCGCTCCCATGTCAAAAGGTCTATTCATTCAAAAGCAGATTTTGCTTTTGTAGCGGCTACTTAACCCGCTCTGCGAAATTTACCGCAGCGCCACTGACCTCCACAGAATTCGCTGGAAGAACATACCTACAGCGATACATCTACCTACCCGCGAGTACCGTAGTAACGTAGTAGAAATGATAATCCGCCACCTACGCGAAAGAGCTAGAACGTCTGGCTGTACCAAACAAGTGCCCGAGCGATTTCTCACCTTTGCGTGAATTCACCGCATTACCTACCACGAGACTAATTACTTGCCACGGGTATATAAGCCGCGCTCGCTTGCTCGGAGTCAGTCAGTCAGTCAGTACCTCAGTATTCATTCATCGGTCGGGCAAGCAACACAGAACGAGCAGTGTCGCGACTAAGTACCTGCCCGCGCGGGGCACGGGCCTCGCGCAGTCGACAGTGAACATCAACTTATCCAGCGTGAACCAGGAACATTCCAGCATCTTCGAGGAACTTCTCCAACTACCATCTCGACGTGAGATGGCAATCAACATCCTGCAACGAGCAGCAACAACAACCGGCAACGCGCCATCATCCAGCATCCTGCAACGAGCAGCAACCAGCACCTGGCAACGCGCCAGCATCCTCACCGCCTCACAAGGTTCCTTCCTGCGTGACGTGTGTGCTCCGACCCACTGGACACACAGCCGCCAATACCTCGTCAACGCGACGACGGCCATCGCCTGGACCAAGGTCACGTCTACACCGCCACGGTGTAGGGCAACACGCCGGCTTCCTGAAGACCTGCGGTCTTTACCGCCGTAGTGTCCTGACCTTCATCTTCACATCATCGCGCAGCAGCATCACTACTGTCACTCCGCTCCCGCTCCGCATCGACCTCCGCTACGTAGCCACAATAAAGACTGACTCACACCTCGACTGCACGCCTTTCATTTCTCTCTACCGATCAGGACCGCTCCCTCACTTTTAATAACTAAATGGTGATATTATAATGCGAGATGCCTGTATACTGTCAGATTGATTTTTTAACGAACAGTCATCTTTCCCCTCTTCGCCCTTCCATAGTTTGGTTTTACTCCTCATCTGTATCTTCTTGTCTATCTATTTGGATGTCTATGCAATCTAAGATTTTTGTAGGTTATACAACTCACCCCCATATTATATTACACATATACAGCCTTACTCATCATAAAACCGTACCACGGCTCTGTAGCGTCGCGGTAGCTACACAGTGGAGTAAGCCTACACTGCTCAGGGTAAAAATCTTTACTCATCATCATAAAGTTTCTCGACAGCTGTTATGATTTTTTTACGGTAGCAACACTGCTCCATAGCTCAAAAACGCGGCCAATTTAGCATTTCGCGGCGTGTTGCCAACTTCACGTTTATTCATACGTCAACATCAGTCAACACAACGTTGACTTTGGTAAGTCTATATTTAGATCTAAAATCTCCTTCCGTGAGTGCCGCAAATGGATCGTACCTTTTTTTAAACCTTTTCCGTGGCCAAATTTCCATATTTGCCAAAGCTCCTTTCAAAACGTCGAGATTCTCATAAAAGTTCGCCATTTCGTCAGTTACAACGCACGGGGTACTGAGTTAACCCTGGTGATCGGGTGTTTTAAATTCTGACAGCTGCTACATCTCCCGTACAGCGACTCGGTAAAAACACGCGCATGCGCGCGATTAACGCACCATGTTGAGTAACAATTTCACCTAACCCGGTCTTGCTCCGAGGTTGTATCTTATTTTGCGATCAGGGCCGGATCTACGAAATCTAGCGCCCTGTGCAATAGGTACCGATGGCGCCCCCCCCCCCCCTACATTTTTATTTTGATTAAAAATTCGTTTACCCCAATTTTTTTTTTTTTATTTAATTTTTTTTTTACACTAATTTGTCAAATAAAATCAAGACATATAAAGGGTGTAACCCTATCTAAAGTTTTCGAATAAATAAGCCACGATCTATGTAATTCTTCTCCATTAGGCAGTTTCTTGTAATAATACTCAGTATTAAATTTACGCTTGTTCGTAATAGGAAAATCAAAACCTTTCAATTGTACAGGACCTTCCTGAACTAATAAACTAATGGAATTTTGAGTTTTGAAACGAGTTTTTTTATGTCATTATGCTCTTTAATTCTAAGTTTTAGATTCTGCGAGCCTGAAAGTTTTTTTTAATTATTGTTCTATTCATTGTAATCCACAATCCACAACCTCTAACAACCAATAGAAATTTAGTTATTAATTAAAAAATCTAATATAACCTCAAATTTGTACCTTGCATTTCCATTTCCCCTGTGTTCTGTGTAAACACGAACGTATCTATGGTATCAACGGCTTACGAAAGATGCTTACACTGATTATTACTGACTGTAAAATAACAAATCTAATAGAAATTAATTATAGGTACATTTAACGAACTTCAACTGTCAAATCAATGATGAAACTGTTAACAAGTTGCAACCTTGCAAACCGTGCGATGTTTATGCTAATGAAATTTTGAATTTACTGAAGATTTCATAAGAAAATGGTCTTTAAGTCCCTTCTCCTAGAGATTTAAATCGTACAAAAGCATTTTGAAAGGCGCCGTCTGTTTGTTTGTTCTCTTGAATAAAAGTACGGCGCTGTGATTGGTTAATGAATTTGGATCGCACTCATTCGTCGTAAAAGACGGTAAAAGATATATGGAAAAATAGATCTTACGTTTAAACTAAATATATGGAATTTGTAAAAAATTCTGTAACTGACTATAAATTCGTAAATCGTTGAATTTCGTTGAATTCAAACCAGATGCGTGCGCAGTCTGTATCTTTGGAAAGTGTTGCTAGAGCGTAATAATTATTTCGTACTACGGGTAATTTTTAAACGATTCAGGGAATATTATAACAAATTTTTAATACAATATTTATTTTCTCACGGCGCCCCTTCGGAGTTGGCGCCAGGTTTTTTGCACGTTTTTGAACGTATGGCAGATCCGGCGCTGTTTGCGATGAGTAAGAAGTAAGATGTAAATGTAAGACCGATAGTAAGTAAAAGCGAGAAAAAAATGAAGAACGTTGTTACCAAAATTCTATATTAAGGCCATAATAATTCCCAAAACGAATAAAAAATTATAGCTTCATGAATTGAGTACCTACCAACTTCTTGAGTACCAATTAAACGAAATATTCGAAGACTTCCCAAGGCCGGAGTAATAAGCATAATATAAGTCGTTTATTCGATAACATCACCGTGCTTCACTTAATTCAATTCAAAACAGACTCAAAGCAAGGCGGACATTAAAAAGCAGAACTTCTTTTTAATATCAAACTGAATTTGAATAAAATTCGAAAAACATTTCTTAAATTTTCTATGTAGTGAACCGTACGAGAAAGTCGACGAAAAATCGTAAAACGACGTTTATCAAAACAAGGTACAGATAAATTGAATAAAACGGGCGCGTTTTGGAACACAAGTAAGAACACTGTACTTATCAAGAAATTTATATATAACTAGCTGACCCGGCCACGCGTTGCTGTGGCTAATAAAACACAACGTCATCTGACGGTTATCCAACCGTTATAACCACCGCTGTTTTTGAGTTTATCGCGAAGAGACAGATTGATGCCGCGGAAGACTTTATTTTATAATACGTAGAGATGGTGTGAAAGATTATAATAATGTGCATGGAATGCTGGGGGTAACTAACGTATTTAAGTTAATAAGGATTAATACTGTATCCGTCTAAATAACTTCAATTACCGCAATGTATGTGACCATTTTTTTAGAAGATAGAATGGGTATAGTATGCTATCCGTAAAAGATAGATGTTTGCCTTGGCGGACTTTTTTGTAGATTTATAAAAGAGGAATATTCCACCATGCATTGTTTTGTTATATCTTATATCGCAAAAGGATTAGGCAGCGTTTTCGATGAAAGCTACCAGGCGGCTTGACTTTTTTCGACACTTCTAACAGTTATCGTTTTGTTTCAACCAATTTACACAAAGCCTTGACAAATTACATACCTAAACCTTCCTCACGAAACACTCTACCTGTTGGTGAAAACCGCATGAAAATCCATTCAGTAGTTTTCGAGTTTATCGCGAACAGACAGACAGACGATGCGGGGGACTTTAATTTTTAATATGTAGAGATAGAGATGTAGAGATGTCATATCAAGAAGGTATCAAAAAAAGTAAATTTACTTAGAAGACAGAAATAAATTAAACAGAAACATTATAATATATCACATTAACTATAGTTGCTTCACATAAAAATTACTGCTCTACGATGGTATATTTGGCTAGTGAAGGAAATTTGAACAAGCTGGAAGTTAAACAGAACAAAGCTACGGGATGTATACTAGGGTGGGTCACGACTGTAAGGGATTTTTTTTCTTGTTTTGATTTGTCTAATAGTGAAAAAAGAGTGTTAAATGGAGATATTTTTGTATTACGGTTATAAATTTCAATTTGTCGTTATTTTATTGGTCAATGACATACATATTATTATCACCGTCATTTATGAATTTATAAAGACTGTTTATAACGCTAATAAATTAAATTAAAAATAAAATCAAGTATTTTTTTTGATAATATTTGGATATCATCTTCTTCTTCCGGATTGACTTTGAAATTTAACATAATAGAGAAAAACCCACCCTTGTTAAATCATAAAAAAATGTTAGATAAACCATTAAAAATGAATTATTTTTAATAAAACACGAAATAGAGGGAATATTTTGATTTATTTATAAAAAAATATATGAATATAATTCAAATTATCTCAAGGTAGTGTATTCAAATACCAGCAAAATCCTCCTCTTACTCACAAATTTCGGCATTATTTTGCGAGACTCAATCTTGGGACTTTTTGTAAATGATTTCGTATAAATATACTATATTTGCTATGGAAGATAAAAAATATGGTTTAAAGGATTCATAGTAACTTTTTTATACACTAGAAATAACTAGTATAAGCTTTCCCTGACGAAGGAACGTTTGTTCCGAAACCGGTCGGATTTGCACATCAAATAAGTGGTTTATACAAAGTAAAATTATTTCATTATTCTACTAGAAATAACACTTGAAAATGAAAATTTTCTAAACTTTGAAGTAAATTCGGAGGAAGAAGATCGTATCAGAAATTTGAAAATTTGTAAACACGTCGTTTTGAAACCATTTGGCACCCTTTTATCGCTCTTAGTTAAAATAACATTTTTTAAATGACCCACTTTAATGTATACTGGGGAAAGGCAAATACGCAAGGTTAATCAAAAGTTAAAGGAGTTAAATTGAATTCCAATAAAAAAGAGACTGCTATTTAATGTGTTAATTTGTGTGCATAAAGTTATGATATTTACCAAATGCCAAAATACTTTAAGCATGAAATTGTCTTTATTAGAGATGTACATAAGTAAGAAACAAGAAATATAAATAGAGTTAGATTGCCACAATGAAAAATAAAAATCTCAGAACTGCCTGATGTTTAGAGGACTAAAGATGTATGATGAAATGCCTGAAAGCATGAAGAATGAAGAAAGAATGAATGTATTTAAAAAGAAATGTTGTGCTTACTGAAAAAATATTTAAATTTAAAATAAAATGTTACATTGTGCGTTAGTTCATGTTCTATTGTAGTATAAACTAACTCAATAAATAATAAAGAATAAATACAAAAAATGAAATCCTTCAAAATGAAATCAGTTCCAACTACGTATATCGTAAAGACAATATTGGCAAATGTTTTGTGAAAGAAACGAAACGTTGCTTGAAATGGTTTTAGCCATATTTGGTGGCCAGATTTGAATAGCAAGTTAATAAATTCCCAGCCTTCCTCTTTCCCATTCCTTCCTCTCCACACTACCTTCAGCCTCAAAACATACTATAATTAGGGATGCCATTGTGTCAGTGGCTTTAGACGGTTGAGAACAGTAGGGACTCTTGTGCGGTAAACACATTAAAATATCTACATATTATAAATTAAAGTCCCCCGCGTCGTCTGTCTGTCTGTCTGTTCGCGATAAACTCGAAAACTACTGAACGGATTTTCATGAGGTTTTCGCCAATAGATAGAGTGTGTTTCGTGAGGAAGGTTTAGGTATATTGGTTGAAACATAACGATAATTGTTAGAAGTGTCGGAAAAAGTCAAGCCGCCTGGTGGCTTTCATCGAAAACGCTGCCTAATCCTTTTGGGATATAACAAAACAATGCATGGTGGGATATTCCTCTTTTATACATCTACAAAAAAGTCTGCGAAGGCATATATCTATCTTTTACGGATAGCTTACTATCCTTCTAAAAATGGTCACGTACATTGCGGTAATTGAAAAGTTATTTAGACGGATACAGTATTAATCCTTATTAACTTAAATACGTTAGTTACCCCAAGCATTTCATGCACATTATTACAATCGTTCACACCATCTCTACGTATTATAAAATAAAGTCTTCCGCGGCATCAATCTGTCTCTTCGCGATAAACTCAAAGATGGCTGTGGTTATAAAGTTTGGATAACCATCCAGTAGATGACGTTGTGTTTTATTAGCCAACGCGTGCCCGGGTCAGCTAGTTAAAAATAAAGTAATAAATAAAGCTGTTGCCTGACGTGTTTAAATGGTGAATTCTGCACATGTAGAAAATAGTAATTGTATTGATTGACGAATACGTTGTTCGACATTCATAAATTATTTTTTTTACATTATTAGCTCCACGAGGAAAACAATTTCCCTCTGGGCTTATTTCATCTTTGGGGATGCTGTGTGGAGGGTCCTTTTAGGGAAAGGAAGGAGAGGAAGTTATGAGAAGGAAAAGGGTACGTAGGAATCTGGGGCTCAGTGTGTTCGGGAATGACAGACGTATAATCCATTCCTCCGACTATGGTGCGAGGCGATTGGTCGAGGTCAAAAGGTCTCCCTCAACCAGTCTCTCCCGATCAGGCCTGCTCAGTATAGTACAGTCACCAAACGTAGTCAACCAAATGGGTGCCAATAAGTAAATAAAGCTCACCTGGGAATCATCAAAGCTATCGAAGGCAAAGTCTCCGTCTAGGTTGGTTGTGTGTGTGGTGGTGAGCGGCACTGCTACGGCCATGAGCAGCACCAACAGGAGCCGCGCTCCAGGCATGATGGCACCGAAGGGGTGCCGGTATAGCACTATCACCGTCGCCTGCGTCCGGACGACGAAGGTGCCGCTTTCATAAATGCATATTTTAAATCTGCGAAAAGGAGAATAATATGGTTAGATAATGGAATATATTATCATATAAAATGTGTTTCATAGGTTAATGTCAATGACTAAACCAAATATCTTGGAAGGTTCCATGCCAACTCAGAATGAAACCAACTAAGAACCACCTCAGAAAGGTCATTAAAAGCTATGAAAAAATAATTTTAAAATAGCCGATAACCTTAACCTATTTAACCAATATTTTATATATGTTTTTATCATCACTCTTAATGACCTTTCTGAGGTGGTTCTGAGTTGGTTTCATTCTGAGTTGGCCGGTCACCACCTTGGCATACCGATCCAAATACAAACCGAACATTCTGTGCAAATGGTTATACAAAAATAGCGTTACATTCAAATGGTTTCCACGGTTATTATTCGGTTTATATGATAAGTAATAAATATTGGTTCCATCTTTGTAAAACCGTTTGGACAGAATTATCGGTATGCCAATTCCTCTCTTAGGGTATTTTATTTGGTCATTGGATTTTGTATTGCTTAGGGAGAAATAAATCAATATGTCAAAGCTCTACTGCTCGTTATAGAGATGACGTAGAGAGCTGAAATTAGTATTGTTGACCTAGAAGCTTCAAAAAGCTATTCAAAGTTCATGGCATCAGAGCTCACCGTTCAGAAGATTTTGCTTCTCCAGCACACAGATTTTCTGCGTCATAGTTTAGTTGTTTTAAACCAGAAAAAGAAGTTTTAATAAGGTTGAATATTTCTCCAACGAAAAAGCAAATAATGAGAAATCTTGCCGATAAAAAATATTCGGTACTTTAGATACCAGACAATACGTAAGTACCATCTAACCTGCCTAAGATTCATCTCATAACTCATAATATCTAAAATCTAAACCCTTCATAGTTGATGTCGGCTTCATGAGAATGGCTCGTTTCTTTGACTATTTTTTTTGTGTAAGTCAGCTCGAATGTGGAAGCTACCGACATCCTTCTTTTTCCTCCTTCATATTTAATCCATTCCTAAAGCCCCACTTTAACCAGCCTCACAACACTGCCCAACCGGGTGGCGATACACTTCCCCTGTCTTTACACTGTACAGAGAGGGTCACTCTTGTTAGGTATCGCATAAAAAAAAATAAAGTGTGTAATTCACGCGCGATAGAAGTGAAACTAGAAAGTCGCTAGAGGTCGCTTTCTTTTGACTGTTAATTTTAAAGTGGTTTGAAGATTGGATATTGATTTATAAAAATAAAAAAGTTTATTTTTTTTGGATTTCGTAGGATTCGAGCCTCCATCCGCTGGATTTCTCTGGCCGCTGAGATTTACAACGCGCTATACCGCTGCGCTATGGGACGCGCGCGGCGAGGCGCGAATTTACCGTATTATATTCCAACGACCCATATATTTATTTATTTATTAATTTTCAACGCCCTGATGGGCTTTTACATGACAAGTTTATAATACAGAGACAAATAAAAAAAGATAAACTATAAAAATATAACTAGTAAACATCATATGAAAGGTAGGTATACAGATAAATTTAAGGAAAGATAGTGCATTACAATAAAAGAGAAAGTTTCTAAGTTATAAATGGCATAGAAATAAACTTGTAGGTATGTTAGTAATTACAAAATTTACAGGTGACTAATTAAATGTGATGAAAAATACATGACAAAATGCAAGATACATAGAAAGAAAACGGTAATAGGTTTTTATATTGTAGATTTATAGAAATACACAAATATATGCAATAGATCCTATGTGATGCTCCTTAGATATCAAAATATTCTACATAAAAATATTGTTCAGATATTTCTTGAACAAAGGTAAACTTGTATTGAATACATCGATATTTGAGGTAAATTTGTTCCCTAGTGTGTGCAATCGTGAAATTGGTGCATGTGTGTGGTAGTTGGTTACAGAATTATTGTTGCAGAATAATATGTTTTGCCTTGTTTCTCGAGTAGGTACTTTAAAATCAATGAGATGCAGAAGTTCGCAACAATCTAATTCGGAGTGAATAATTTTAAACAAAAAAGTTAGATCGTTTATTTTTCTTCTGTTTTCTAGTGAATGCAATTTAAGTGTGTTTAGTAAAGATGTGTAGTTAATGTGTTGAATAGGTATGTGTAACTTGAAGTTAATAAATCTTAAAAATTTGTGCTGCACTCTTTCGATATTTCTTATATGAATTTGATAATATGGGGACCAAACTATGGAATTATATTCCAACAAGCTGCGTACGAGTGACAAATATACGATTTGTATAACTTCCAGCGAATCGAAGTCTTTAATTGTTCTGATTATAAATCCTAGTGTTTTCATGCCTTTATTAGTTATTTGTTGTATGTGATTTATAAAGTTTAATTGCGTATCAAACACAACTCCAAGATCCCTAATTTCTTTGACTTTTTCTAAGATTTTATTATCTATTGTGTATTTGAAAGATAGTGGAGTCTTTATTCGACAAAATGTTAGTGTCTTACATTTATCGATATTGAGGAATAAGTTGTTTGCGACACACCAATTTTGTAATTTGACGATGTTTGACTGTAGGATTAGGCAGTCACCTATATTGGCTATTTCTTTGTATAATTTGATATCATCGGCAAAAAGCAGAACTTCTACATCGTCGAAACAACTTATGATATCATTTATGAATATTAAGAAAAGGATGGGGCCGAGATGACTCCCTTGCGGTAGACCACTAGTTGCATATATTAATTTAGATTTATAATGTTTAATTTTAACAAATAAGATTCTGTTAGACAAATAACTTGAGAACCAATCGAACAACTTGCCTCTCAGTCCTAAGGCATACAGTTTCCTAAGTAATAATTTATGTGATACTTTGTCGAATGCTTTTGAAAAATCTGTGTAGATACTGTCAACTTGTTTTTTTTTTGTAAAAGATTCTGTAATATAGTTATGGTAAAGTAACAGGTTAGTAGCAGTTGACCTACCAGAAACGAATCCGTGTTGGTTTTTATCAATTACTTTTAATACTGATGGATAAATTAAATCGAGAACAAGGGATTCAAAGATTTTCGGGAGTGCTGATTGTATGCATATAGGACGGTAGTTTTTAATATCTGTGTCGTCACCTTTTTTGAGAATCGGTGTAATATAACCAGATTTCCAACGGGTTGGAAAATGTCCAGAAGAAAGTAGGTGGTTAAATAATGCGGTGAGTGGACCTGATATTGCAGATGCGCATTGTTTGAAAAATATTGGTGGGATGTTATCTGGGCCTGCAGATTTGTTAGGGTCAAGTGAAATTATTTTATTTAAGCATGATTCCTGTGTTATGAGGCAATTATGTAGATGTATTGTGTTTTGATATGTGTATGATGGTACGTTGTTATCTGATATTTAATATAAAAACAAAGCGGCCAATGAGTGCAGACCTATCGTCGTTTCCATTTTATATCTCAACCAATAGGAGCCTTGAGCGCAGTTTGATGCTTCGCAGGTGCCTTAGTGCGTCATTTACGCTACAACCGAATTTCAAATCACTACAACGCGGCTAAAGATATTTCACTTCAAAAATAATAAGTAGGTAAACAACAAATAACATTTATTCATTAACTTTAAAAAATGTCTTCTTCCCAAGCAACTTAAACTAAATGTCTATCATTAGATTTATTACAAGCTTATCGGATCGTCCGGCCGAACTATTACTCTAATAATAGCAAACTTTCAAAAAAAGAGATACATCTTCATATGAAAAAACGTAATATGAAAAAGAGAGTTTTGAAAAAATTTCTCCAAAGCGTTAAAATCAGCATAAAATACATTGCAGAACCAAATGGGCCGGGGCACGGCAGAGCGAAAATATTAAAAATCATTTTACGTTTACGAAACGGCAGAACAAAACACCTGAAGCTAACGACTCGAATCCCAGGAATTATTATTATGAAGAACGGTTGCGCGGCCTTTTTCATACAAAATCTAATTTTGGATTTGAAGTCAAAATACCAAAACAAACTGAACAATTATTTTTTTAATTAATCAAAAGGTATACGTATATATTTGCAATATTAGGTATTGCAAATATGTATGTACGAATACGTGCTATTTCATTTAATTTTAATCATAAAATATAGACTAGGACCTACTTTTTTCAATGTTTTTAGAGGCAAATTTGAATTTTTTTTGCGAATTTAAATAATTACTAAAAAAATAATCTTAACCTAACTACTGAGTTAATATAATGAAAAATAAATTTATTAAAAAATTTGAGGAGAAATTTTAATTACACGACAAAATTTGTTTTAATTCGCATTTACGCCCATCAACATGATTTTTTGTCATTTTTATTTTATCATCACATTTCTATAGTTTTTATTCATATATTTTTAAATAATAATTATGATTAACTGACAAATAATTATTGCCAGTCATCGAAAAATTGATTTCTTCAATTACCTAAATTAATTAAAAATACAAAAAAATAATGTAGGTACAGCACACATCTTAGTAGATATAATCTAAGAATTATTAATAAATTGTACGGCGCCCTTGAGGTGATTTTTCACAAAAACGGCGCTGTACAAATTATTCAATTATTATTATTATTATACGAACAAGATATTTACAATACCTTTTGATTAAAAAAAATTTTTTTTTAATCAAATTAATAACATACATACTTAGATTTTACCACTTTTATTGTTTATAAAAACAGACATGTTATTCGTGAGCAACGCTCACTTCTTCAGGGTTTAATTAACACTAATTATGAATAATAGACATAGACAATGTATTTTGGCCTCAAATCCAAAATGAAGTTTTGTATGAAAAGGGCTGCTCAGCCGTTCCCCTTAATGTTTGATATTCCATCACAATATTATATCATAATCTGTATTGCATTTCACAGGGAAATCTCGGAGTCCGATTCCAAACGTTTTGACTTGTCGAGAATTGTGGTGAAGTGCCTACTCAGTTCACTTTGAAATAATTGCAGGGAAATTGCATGGGTGCATTGCAAATTGCATGGTAGATGAGCTTTGGTTATTTGACTATGTAAGCCCATTTTCAAACGTAAACGCAGGCATTGCTTTCATCCAATGGGTTTTTGGAAGCCCTTCATTAGCTTCGTACAAAGTGCCTGCCGCGCAACGCATGTTTACCACTCTCATCTACCAAGTAAGTTAATAAATACTTGAAAATTGATGGAAAGGCCCGAATACATTCATGTTTTGTGCGGCCCTGGCATAAATAAACATTTAAATGTCAATAATGTGTTATTTATGGTGGTTATTAATATTTTTGCAAGATTAATGATAAAATATTGTAATTTTTGATAAGCGTTTCAATTCATTATGTTTTGTGTCCTTTATTTGTTCGATTAACAACGATAACTGTATATTATTATATTTACAAATGTTCACAAATCAAACTAACCGGTGAAACATATTATTTTAGATTTACTGGGAAAAATCAAAGACTCGAACTGTTTTATCAATTTTTTTTTATCTAAAGCCTCGATGACACACGGCTAGTTTACAAGCTACTATCTGGGAAATTCACTACCTATCTGTTAGTAAACTCGCCCAGTCTCATCGTGTTACTTGCTAACTAGCAGCGACTAGCAGATTGTTGACAATCTACGAAAAAAAGTTGAAAGGTCGTCAACTTTGCTCGCCTACACGCTTGCTCGTGATTGGTTTATTTATGTTTCCAACATGGCTTCCGATAAACAGCTGATTTAGACTGTCAAACATCTGAAGAATTAGTTCACGCAGGCGTCGTTATTCTTGTTACTGGCGCTAGCAGCGGCCTCAGTTTCCTACGCTTCTGAGCGAGTGGACAGTTTTGTGTGTCATCATGACAATCTCACTCGCCGATTTACCATCTTTTAAACTTAGTAGATAGTAGCTTGTAAACTCGCCGTGTGTCATCGAGGCTTAAGGAGACAGATATTCAACAATAATAATCATGTATCCTATGTATAATTATGTTCCGTTTCGAAAAACACATCGAATTCAAAATATAAAATCAATCAGCTCGTAACGAGAAAAGATATATTTCCGTGGCGCCCCTGTTCACATTTTTACCCCATAAGATATTCTAAATTTAAAAAAAATATGTAGGTAATATATCCGACGCCCGTCACTTCGAGCGCCAGATGTTTCGCCAAAAAGAATAAAGACAGCCATTCGTCGCGTTTAATGTTTGCGCGGCCATTGGCAAACAGAGCTCTGTGCGCCACTGTAAAGTCTGCACTGAACTCAGTGCACCGTGCAGTACCTACGTGCAGTCTGCAGTCTGCATTGAACGCGGCGGGCACCGGTCTGCGCCCAGGATGCATGACAATGATTTTTATTTGCACCGATTTCATATTTTATACTTGGCAAACTGCAAAAATGCAGAAAATGGAATGTAGCAGCAATTCATTTGCGGGTATGAAGTTTTATTACAAAGGATATAATCGTGTAATTAACGATGTAATAACTAATCATGTCCCACAATAAAACAAAGACTTTTGCTCCTTTTTTATTTCCCGCGGAAATGGAACGTCGACGACAACGGCTCGCGGCATCTCATTTCTTTAATATGATTGAGGGAGTTGCAAGAAAACGATAACTTTTTTTTCATTTGGAGGAAGCAAACACACGTACATAATTTCTCTGTTGTCTCACTATTATTTGGTGTGTAAGAAAGAGCTGCAGCGTTATTGTTATATGTCTTTTTGTGCCGTCGCCGTGCCGTTACCGTGGAAATTATAAAAAAAACAGCTGAAATGATTTTTCAAAGCTGCTTATCATCATATTAAAAAAAGTTGTATTGACCTAGAATTTCCAGACGTAAAAAGGCGGTAGAAATTGACTTGGCGCCAGAGCTCACCGCTCGAGAAATTTTGCTTGCTTGCAAATTATAGCTTTGTGGATGACATAAATTAATACCGCACCGATAAAATAGGTTCAATACCGCATTGTTACTGTTCATGTTCTCTATCTATGTATTTACATAAAGAAGTGGCTGTGGATTTGATGTTTTATCCAAATCCAGTTTTATTACGAATTTGATGAATTTTAGCACACTAGACTTCATCTCTATCTATTTACATAAAAAAATAGCTGTGGATTTGATTTTTTATCGAAATCCACAGTTTTATTACGAATTTGATGAATTTGTGCACACTTGACCTTAACTCTATCTATATACATAAAAAAATGGCTGTGGACTTGATTTTTTTTATCCAAATCCACAGTTTTATTACGAATTTGGGGTCGTCCATTAATCACGTGAGGCTCGAAGGGGGGGGGGGTACGGAAAAAATCACGAAATATCACCAGGGGTGGGGGGGGGGGGATATAATGAGATATCACGTGTATTTATTTTTCGTGATAATATTCTGAAAATTTCAAAATACTTTGTACTAAAAAAATACACGTGATATCTGGGGGGGGGGGGGTTAGTCTAAAATCTCACCACATTTCACCACGAGGGGGGGGTGGTTAAAAAGTTGCTAAAAACATCACGTGATTAATGGACGACCCCTTTGATGAATTTTTGCACATTTGTCCTTATCTCTATGTATATAAACTAGCAGACCCGGCCACACGTTGCTGTGGCTAACGAAACACAACGCCATCACCCAATCTTTATAAAATCCACACCACCCGCTTGCCAGCTGCCCGCTGCCTGAATTGAATATTTGAATTTATCGGCTTTTCTCTACTATAATAAGCATGTATTATACATATAAACTAATTAACTCGCCACTAATTATACAATGCTTGCAATACAACACTGGATATTTGAAAAGGGAAAATCAAATACCTACTTACTCTAGGACATCTATTTTCCAATTTCTTCCGTAGAACGAATTTCAAAAGTGACTATAGTACGCCCCGCCAGCCGTTTAATCGCACAAAAATATGTTTTCTTTGAATTTCTCGGCTTTTCTCTAATATAATTTACATGTATTATACATATAAATATTCCTCTTCAATCACTCTGTCTATTGGTGAAAACCGTATAAATTCCGTTGCGTAGTTTAAAAGATTAACGCGCACATACATTTTGAGCGACTTCATTTTATACTATGTATATAAATATATAAATAAAAAAATTGCTGTGGATTTGATTTTTATTCAAATACACAGTTATATTACGAAATTGATGAATTTTTGCACACTTTCTGAACAAGAGAAAGGTCACTGTTTACATCCGAAAATCTCTGCGTAAAGTCAGGTCAATGCTGGGGACTTCTGCTGATCATTTAAAAATATTTAACAAATTTTACAGCTCGTGAAGAGGTACCGAGCGGTTACTATAGCAGCCACAGACCAATAGAGATTTAATGTGTGATTTGATCTCCATACATCGCATAAACCGCCCAAATCAAACCAATTTCCCTGGCCGGCCATTTGGCCGCTTTCCTTCTCTCCTGTAACCAAAATAATGACGTGTAATTTAATACCCGCAAGCCTGAGGGATGAGTCTGGCTTTGTTTATAACGCGAAAACTCAGCGCGGCGTGTACCAAGCGACACTCTGTAATCCGCCCTAAAATTTCTAATACCTTATAGCAATAGAATAAAGCATGTAACACCAGAAACAAATATTTCACTTAACCCATAGGTTCTCAACGTGGGCGATAACGCCCCCTAAATAGGGGGCGATGAGATGGCACAGTGAGGGCGTGGGCAAGTAAAAAAATATGGTCTGAAAAAGACAAAAACACAGTAACTAATAATTAATAATCTTATGTGTATTATTAATTATTACAATTAAGAATTGACAAACTATCATGCTTACAAGAAGGAAGTAAAATACAAAAGAATTGCTTTTTTAACTTGCTAAAAAAACGTATAACAGATAATTTAATATATTTTTAATCGAGTTATTGATTCCGTGATAGTGGAGCCCCCCATAATAAGTTCTGGTAAATATAATCGTGGCAATAGCTGTTTCCGATTCGCGTAGGAGGTTAGTAAAAAAATGGGGGGCTCTAGAAAAAAAATATTCTCAAAGTGGGCGGTGGGAAAATAAAGGTTTAGAATCTATGATTTAGCCCAACCGCCCGGCGTTCCCTCTCACTTACACTCGCTTGAAATCGTAGATCTCCATCCCATTCGAATTTCGAAATGCAGTTTTAGTAGATGGAAATATAGGCTTAAATGGCCCTATATTTGGATCACAAAATACGTTATTCTTATTGGTACTGACACACGTGTTCATAAATGAGCGTGCATTTTACCCCTTCCATCTGCGAATCAACGAGCATGCTCATTTGGGCGACACACATGCTACTAGGTCTAGGTACGCGACTAACGAGCATGCGTGTCCGTAGCTTTATTTTATGGTTATGTCCTATGCGTCTTAGATACTAGTGGGTCGACAGGTACGGTGGCGGCTTAATAATGGGTGGTTTCCACAAACTATGAATACCGTAAAAAGTATTAATTGCTCTATTTTGGAGAATTTGTAACTTATAATTTTGTTCTCCGTCGTTACACAAGAAAATAATTGTTGAACAGTCGTTAAATTGTGAAAAAATAATGGAGTTGTAAATAGTGATTTTAGTTTTTCTGAAAGTTTTGTTGAAGTCTTCCCAAAAGAGATCTTATTCCCAAATATCCTTTGTGTATACCAGCTTTTTGTGACTGTTGCAAAGTAACCATCTCATAAGGACAACAGTGACACTTTTCCAACGATTGTCCTGGATATCCATTGATAAGTAAATAATACGATTATCTTTAATACCATATGCTGTGAAAGCTTATTAAAAAAGCACAATTAAATACCTGACAAAATTAATACACATATATTATTTTTTTAAATTGCGAAAAGTGGAGCAAAGTAAAACACTTGACGGTGGATCGGCCGCTGAGCGGGAATCCACTTACAAGGAAGCCGGGACACTTGAGCTTTCCTTACGCGCGCGCGATGCAATTTAGAGGTAGCCCCTTAGGAAGGGAAGGTAGACTGACATAAAGGCACAGAGATCTAATTACTGAACCTGAGTAGAAATTCCGTTGGATACATACTGTTCTAGGTGCTCTGCAAACTATAAATAAAAATAATATTGATTTTATTTTTACCGAACACAATATATAGATGGACCAATTTTTTAGGTAGATTTTAGGTCGGTACACTAGTTTTTTTAAAGGGAAATATAATAACGACCCTGAAGAAAATAGCGGTAAGTGCATTGACACTAGAACTCTAAAGGTCGGGAGTTCGATGCTTACACATTAAAATAGATAAAATTATAGTGTGTATTTTGGAAAATTTTAATTCATGGTGGAATTCCACTTTCACTGACTTTTTATGGATAGAAAAACTTTTACAACGTTTTTTCCACTTTTTTATCAATGACCGGACCAGAAAATTATAAATGTGTTTTACTGCAAGGTTTATGTCTTTCTTTTACATTAGCTCCGCACAGGAGGCCCTGAGGAAAATAATTTTCCTTAGAGCCTATGTCATCTTTGGAGATGCTGTGTGGAGGGTTTTTAATTAAAGGAACCTCACCCCATGAACCCGGGCACCCCCGTTATGCCACCAAACATAGCGAACCACTTCGAAGTGACCCATGACAGAGGTGTTGGTTGTCCAAAAAATGGTTCGCGGGGCGGCGGTATCCATTTCCTCCTCCCAAATTGTGAATAAATAAAAGTGCATGCAGCTCAATTCAGCATCGTCTCTGGTGACTCTAGCTGTACCTACGTAATGCTTGAAATAGCGCAAGCTATGTTTAGTGGCCAGAACATACTAGCCAGTTACCTAGTTGTCAACCTTCTTCAATTACAACATTCCACTGGCTCCACGTTACAGGCATGCGCCTTGCTAATGCGCATCATATTTGAAAAAGTTCCGATATAATAATGCATATAAGAAATAAGAAAATACTTTTTTTTAAAGAAAGACAAACATTCCCAGGTTACGAATAACCCCACAATATTTGAAAATCTCCTACTACCACCACAGTTAGCCGAAAATGTTGCTCGAGTCGTTATAGGGGACTTAGCCAGCTGAGGAATCGAACACGAAACGACTGGGTGGGACCCAAACGAGAAGCCCACTCAACCACTGACCTGTGTTGACAATCTACAATCATTTAATCACCAAGGAAAATTCTTTTTCAATAACCTACCAATAGAAATCAGAAGCATTAGGAACAAAGTTCAATTGTTGAACTCCATCAAAAAGTATTTTAGAGAATGTCACACTAAAAATCATACTTGTTTTTCTTCTTACTGAATACATATATGTTTGCATATTTTAGTTAACGGGTCTGATTGCCATGTGTCTGTATTAACTGCACCTACATATATATTGAAATACATGACTATAGTAAATAGTAATTGTACTTATATGAAATGTATTAACTGTATTAACTGCATTGTATTAACTGTACACGTGACTGTATCTGTACATAATATATGAAATGTCGACTCTTCTTCCATCCACAAGCTAAGGCTTTTAATGGAAGACCAGTAAAATTATAATATGTAGCAATTTTAAGATAAACAAATAAAAAATAAAAAAAAATAAAAAAAAATTTCTGATGGGAATGAGGCAGCATTAAACAATCACACAAAAGCAAAAAAATCTGAAAAAATAGCCCTTATTAAAATTCTACTAATAAAAAAACATTTCCTGCCATTGTATTACGTAATAGCTATTCTCCATTTGATCCAAATCATTCGGCATAGAAAACTGTCCCACATCCACCAATCCCAAGCAAGTGGTACTATTATAGTTTAGTGTTTAGTAGATATAAGAATACTTGACCATCGGAAAATGTCAACAAAAACAAACACGTAATGAAAATTCCGTTCCATTGAATTTAAAAAGGTCGCACTAGACTCTAGTCTAGAGAGAGGGGTGCTGTGTTCTATCACGGTGGGGGCACCGACTGTTCTGGAGGGTGTCAGGACGAAATTACACAGGCGTGAAATCACCTACCAAAATTACACTTGGACGAAATTATACATACGTAACTAAATAAACAATAGTTTTTTGATATTTTTGAATGAAGCTATAACTTTGTGGTTATCCATTATAGATAAATGAAACAATTCAACTTTGTTTGAACCACTTATATAATGAGTAAATCCGACCAGTTTCAGAACACACGTTCCTTCTGGGCGCGTGTTACCTGCAAAGTAAAATATTTAAAAAATTTACAAGAGACTGAAAAAACATTTTTTTAGCAGGAACTTACATTAATTTTTAAGTGAAACTTCTTTATCATCACTGTGGTATGAAACTCGATGAAAAAGGGACAAATACATACATTTATAGGATTGAGAGAATGAAATCTTACCTACGTACACGTACAGTACAGTACCTATGAAGCGTCACGCTCAGTCACGCCGTCAAGTCAATTAAAAAAATACTTTACTCTAACTAAGTTAGTACATTATATAATATAATACATTTCCTGGTGTCAATTAATACTTCCCTAATTGAGAATACTTGGATTTTTAATACGTTTTAATTTTAGAGTGTGTTAAATAAATTTCGTATTTGAAAAAAAAAACTAAAGTTTTCCTCTGTTTTTTTGCCTGTATAATTCCAGTAGGTATAATTATCACCATGTGTAATTTCGCCCTTATGCAATTCCGATATAGTGTAATTGGCAGTGTAACATTGGCACGTGAAATTCCCGTCGTGTAATTTTGTAATGTAACCTCTTTTGGAAGCAACTACCCTACTGGAGTCACCTCTACTGATCTAGGAGGTTTTGCCTCTACCCCTCGTCATGTTCCGGTGTGAATTTACTTGTCTCAGCCGAGTGCGCTAATCCGATACGGGACGTGAGGGTGTGAGAAGCTTGCCGGCAGAGAGACAGAGAGAGAGAGAGTAGAACCGCTGAGCACCCAGTCCGCCGGAAAAGTCACCAGCTACCTTCATAGTTACCGGGTTACGTGGAGCGGATCTGTCGGCGTAGGCAAATCGGAAAAGCGATACTGGATCGGCTGCCTTCATTAATTACTATCGGCCTTCATGCGAGGCGATTAGCGACGGGAAAAAAGCGGGTTAAGAGGTGTAGGAAGGCTGCGAATTACTTCAAATTCGGTGATACTAGTTTCCTAAAGTAAGCCATACAAGCTACGGTCAATGGGAGAGGTTACCTGTGCAGGTTTGCCTGTGCAGGTTCGTTTTGAAAGAATTGATTTTCGATTTTGCGTCGGTCGCCTTGCGTAGGTTAAAAAAACTGCACAAGTCTATTCCCACACACGCTCTGGTCTAACTGCCCAGGCATACCTGCACAGGTAGACCTCTCCGGTGGACCGTAGTGTGTATGGCCAGCTTAGATTGTCGTAACGTCGCCAGTGTCGATTTTTTAATACAATAACATATAAATCCTGACGAATCCTGATAGTCGGTAAATTTAAACATCACGTGGAGTAGTTATATATATATATATATATATATATATATATATATATATATATATATATATATATATATATATATATAATATGTTGTACATGACGGAGGCCTAGTGAAAAAAAAGTCTTCTGGGTTGTCATTTGCTGGGTTGGTTCTGAATTTAGATTCATCTGGGCATCCTGTGCGGACCTATTTTCAATGTTCGTGCCATTTTAAGAGAAATGTGTGTGTGCACGCGTACGTGTCCGTGAGTTCCAGCAAAAGTTGATAGAATGCATTGTCATCGACAACGCTTCTATTTGTCGAGCTAGGTTAATTTATACTTCCAAGATTAACATTCACTTAAGGAAACTAAATCAAATAGAAGCATTTAAAAAGAAGATGGAACGGCCTGAATATATTACGATAATGTTTTGAAAAGACACATAGCTTTTGTTGATATCAGTAGATTAGCAAGCTTAGAGTTCCGAATTGTGTACGTGTCGAATTGACGAAGACACGAATGCTGCCGAGATTGACCGAACGGTCACTGCCTCTGGTCAACTCTGGTGATGGTCAACGCCCGCCAGCCAACTCAGATCCAATTCGTAGACAATTAAGGTCGGTCGTGTGACCCAGTACTATATAATAATATAGTATAAACACGTAAAATACAATTATAAACCAGATTGTAGCAAGGATCTTAATATTATTCTTGAAGAGCCCCAAAACAATAATTATAGTTAAGTTAAAAGCAAGTTGTGGTTACGCCGAAACCGATTAGCATGTTTACTTGAAAATGATGTAGGTAGACAAAGTTTTAATGAATCATTTTAAATAAATTAATATATGCGAGGAATTGTTTCCACTGGTATAAAAGGTTGCCGAAAGGGCCAGCTAATCTCGGATAAATTTTATTAGATTGTAATAATCAGTCTCGATAATCGAGCAAGTGTAAGTTGTTGAGCCCACATGGAATCATGTAGCACATTATCCAACTTGATTAAAGGCGGTGAGCCGGAAAATGAACAATTAATAATTACCCATATCACCCGGGTCTGGGATAAGAGATCTCTGATAAAGCAGTGCTGGGGTACTTTTTCCCAGGTGTTAATATTTATTGGTTAGGGGAGTTGGTAAATTTCGAAAGATTGGAACATTTGCAGGCTAAATATTTGAATGGAAATCATAAATAATAAAAAAAAACGAGCGTGCTTTAGACTTAGACCACACGACTGAAGTAAAACTACAAAACAAACCTCTCCCCATGAACCCAGGTATCCCGGCTAAGTTACCAAACGTAGCGAACGGGGTCGCCTATGACCAAGGGGTGAATATGACATTGGGGTGAAATATGAACATGGGGTGACCTACGACCTTGGGGTGACCTACGACCTTGGGGTGACCTACGATCTTGGGGTGACCTACGATCTTGGGGTGACCTACGACCTTGGGTTGACCTACGATCTTGGGGTGACCATCCTTATCCTTATCACTTCCCCAGTCAAGCGTGCGTAAAGGCCCGACCGTTCGCCTAGCAATCGATCACCGTTCGAATCGATTACCGTTCGCATGACATTTTTCGTAACAATCACCATTTTTTGTAACGCATTCAATAGCTTACCCCCCAAGTCGAGCGTGCGTAAAGAAGATTTACTTCAAAAACAATCCTGTTTGATGAAAGCAAGAAAAAGGACAGGAAAGCCACGAGGAAGCTACTTTTACGAACTGTATTCTGTTATAAGGTGTGTTGAAAAAGTAAGAATGGAGATTGAAAAACTATCTTCGTTCCAGAGACAAAGATACTCGTATAATGTCCTGGTGAAAGAGACTAACATCCAGATCTAAATAGCCAAGTACTTTCCAATCTTCAGACCGGAAGCATTCTTAAAAAAAGGGATGTTATAGTTCCACTGGCTTCAGGCTTTGAACTAAAATTTCAATAAACACAAACTTTTATTAATGGACCAGTTAGGCAATTGTACAAAAACATAAAAACTTGGACGGTAAACACAAGCTTTGACAAAGACACCACAAATACCAGGCAATAAAAGCATACAACAATCTTTCACTCGATCCAAAAAATGAGGGAAACAAAACAAAATTCAGATTTTTCTTTATTTTTATATTTACTCCACACAGGAGGTCCTAAGGAAAATAATAATAAATTAAAAGATAGATTTAGGGTGGGTTTCTTCATTTGCACTCTACTTTAGCTTAGCAGTTTACAGTTCCTTTCGCAGTGCATTTGACATTTACGGCAAAATGGGTTTTTTCACGATGCCAACTGCTTAGGTAAAAGTAAATAGGGATGACAGCATAAAAACTAACCTAATTCCCACATTTTCGTATTGGGAACTGTGTATATATTTTTTTCATGTGGCAACCCACACAATAAATGTCAAACATTGTGTGCGAATTGCTTCATCTATGGTTGCGTTGTTGCTTGTTTCACGTTTTAACTAACTAACTAACCATCACGCCGTTTTACTGCAGAGGTAGGCAGAGAAGACGGACCGCCAAACAACTCGGTCTTGGCACACACTCTTTGCCTCACTCACATTCATACATCGTCTCATACATTCTCTTCTATTATTCTGACTTTTGACATGGCCCGACTCAAGTATCTGATTCACTTGATCGTGCCATGTCTTCCTCGGGCGTCCCCGACATCTTCTACCATTCACATTGGCGTCGTATATTCTTCTTACACTACTTTCTTCGTTCATTCGCTCTACATGCCCAAACCATCTGAGGGTCCCTTTCTTAATCTTACGCATTATGCTTACATCAGCCTTACATTCTTTGCGGATACCCACATTTCTCACGATCGTACATTGTTTTACCACACATACGTCTCAGGGATCACGTTTTAAATTGTAATTAAATTATTAGCAATGAGTAATTCTTTTGAATAACATATCATATCATATCTGCAATTAATGTAGTCAAAAGTCAAGCGTTTCATATTAACGCGAAATCGGCAAACGAAATCTAGGTCTTCCATTAGATAGAAATTCCTGCGTATAGTATGTCGCTTTACACGTCGTGTCGTATAATTAATTATTAATTCATCGTCAGAACCTGATGAACTGTCACTTGTTGTGATCATAACACGGACATATGAATATATCTGGACCTGCCCTAAGTGATAAAAACGTATTATTTCCCCCTCCACATGGCGCCGGCTGTAGCTCCTCCTTGGAACCGGCTCGCTCCATGGGGAGGGGATATAGCCTCGCTTGAATCTAAAATGTGTGACGTCATCATTCTTGCCGTGAACAGCGAGAAGCTGACATCCATACATTTAACGAAATAACGGCAGCTTGTACTATACAATATATCTACGTATCAATATGCACATAGCTAATGTGGGCGGTACTCCAATGTGCTCGTCGCTGGTTACAGGGGTAAGTAAATTATGAAACATTTGTAAAAGTGTTTTAACTAAACACGGCAAGAAAATATTGATATGTGTATTGGCGCGAGTCTTTTTGGGGCGAGCATTTGGCCTTAGCAAATAAGTTTTGAACGTGGCAAGCAATTCGCGCTCCCATGTAAAAAGGTCTATTCATTCAAAGCAGATTTTGCTTTTAAGAACTAAATGGTGATATTGTAATGCGAGATGCCTATATACTGTCAGATTGATTGTTCAACGAATGACAGTCATCTTTCCCCCCTTTGCTCTCCATAGTTTGGTTTTACCCCTCATCTGTAACTGCTTGTCTATCCATTTGGATGTCTATGGATCATAATGATAAAATACTAGCGAATACCGTAAAATAGATAGCAAGAAAATCTCTGAACTGTCACCAAAGTGACATTTAGACAACGACCGCCATTTTCGTTACCTTTACTTTCGCATTTGCAGCACTATTGTGGGCCTGTAAGATGTAAGGTGAAAGTAAACGGTAAATGTCAAATGAAAAAACCCATTTCTATGTTTTTGACCGTTTACTTTTACAATTAGCATTGCATTTAGCATTCTCAGTAAATGAAGAAACCCACCCTAAAGATCGAAAAAGGCAGTATTATAACAAATTTATGACACAAAAGAATAAAACATACATTCGTAGCACATAATCTATCTATCTATATAAATAAAAACGAATCGCCAAAATGTATGCACGCGCATAACTTCCGAACGACTGCAAAAAATTGGATAATTTTTTTTTGTTGTGTTCGTTATTGTCAGGACAAGGTTTGTATAAAACTACTGGTGAGCTCTGGCATTATGAAATTTATATAAAAATGAATCGCCGAAATGTATGTACGCGCATAATTTTCGAACGAATGCACCAAATTGGATAATTATTTTTTTGTTGTGTTCGTTATTGTCTGGTGGAAGATGACGCGGGAGAGGAATGGGGGGGGGGGGGGCGGAAGGGGAATGGGGGGGGGGGGGGCGGAAGGGGAATGGGAAAAATGGGAAAGGACACGCAGGGAGAAACAATTTCTATATTAAATGGCATAGCAACGCGTGCCGGGAACCAGCTAGTTCCATTATAAAATAGACATTATGTACGTAACACAAAATTCTATTATAAAATACACATTAGTACACAATCGCACCTTATAAAATTTATCGATCTTTATTTCATTATCGCATTCATGCATTAGTTAAAATTAATTATATGATATCTTATTGAATTTTGAATTAAAAAATGAGGTACTCAGCACGGGTAATGCACACAGGGAGACCCACTATATCAAATATATTTTTTTACAGATAAGTTATTATTGTACCAAACATTAAAATATAGAAATTCTTGTTCGGAGACATTGTATAAACAAAATAAAACCATGGCTGCCAAAAACAAAACAAAATGTCAGAAATAATTTCAAGAACAAGCGATTGTTTACGATCATAAAAAGATAACTAATCAAGATAAACAAATTATTCAAAAACTTCGGCGGAATACAAAATAAGCGAGAATACTCGTAGTATTTTTTTTTTTTTTTACATTAACTCCACACAGGAGGCCCTGAGGAAAATAATTTGCCTCAGGGCCTATGTCATCTGGGATGCTGTGTGGAGGGTATTTTTGAGGAGAGGAAGGAATGAACATTGGTCTTGAAGAGAACCATGTTGTAGGAAGGAGGAAACACAGAGGCCGGCAAATCATTCCACAGCCGAGCTGTTGAACACAAGAACGAGTCGAAGAAACGACCCGTTCTCATGTGACAAATGTCAACCGTGTACAAATTTTGGGCACGCGTTAGGCGTGTTTCCCGACTATGCACCGGTGCCGAAGGGATCAATGATGCTAGTTCCTCGGAGCATCTTCCATTGTAATACCGGTATAACAAGGATAGCATTCCCACCCGACGCCTGTGCTCTAAAGATTGCAATCCGTCTGTTAAGATGGGAGAATCTATCAAACGGACCGCCCGTTTCTGCACAGAGTCGAGGGTATTTTTCAGGTATTTTGGAGCTCCAGACCAGAGATGGCTGCCAAATTCAACCGTGGGGCGTACTTGTGATTTGTACAAGGTTAGCAGTTGTGTACTATTAAAGTATCTGCGGGCCCTGTACAGTACGCCCAGTTTTTGGGAGGCTAACTTTACTCTGGCTTCAATGGAGCCCCCATACCTGAGCTGGTCACTTAGGGTTACACCAAGCATATCAATGGAGGGCCTGTTCGGAAGATTGCTTCCGTTGAAAGAGACTAGATTTTCACTTCGATCCCTTTTGGACGTAATCAGACAAGATTGGGTCTTTGAAACATTAAATTTTGAAACATTAAATTTTAAAAATTAAAACATAACTGCGTTCTTATCAAGAGGGTTTGAAATTAAAATAAACAAAAAGAAAAATTCTCGTTGCCAGTCTTCTAGAAATAGCAGCATATTTAGAACGAAGATGTTATCGGAAATTGTTTCGTCATTTACTCCAAGATTGTGATTCGCCAATAAAAGTTGACGCTAAGTGGAGGGATCATGCGGCTCGCGTGATTGGAGGAAATATCAGCACGCAAAGATCCGGAACAGAAAGTTGTGGATTAGTTCAGCTTTGGCCTGGATATTATTTTTATTGCTTTCAAAGATAGGGAGGTTTGCTAATACTGAATTACAAAGGACAAAAGACCTAGGCCTTTTAGTAAAAGAAACGATCTGAACACAAAACTTATCTCTTCAGAAAGTCATATCCACAAACCAATAATAAAATCAAAAACCTCAGTTCCGTAGCGAGCCCGTAGTAAATAAATTCAAAAATATTCAATTTGTATTGCGAGCGTTTCTAGTTTCACGTTGAAAGTTTATATCCCCTAAATCTGGAGCTTTTCAAACCCGGCGTAATTTTGAAAGACAAATTCGTTCGTATATTTCACTATGCCTCGTTAAATAAAAGTAGAATGGCTACATATTCTTAAGGTTATTTAAAACATACTTTAAGGTTATTTTCCGGATTTATTAAGTGCCCTTAAAACGACATATCATAAAAAATTTGCTTGTTATCGAAGTGAAAACTTCTTTAGCACCGTTGTGATTTTAAACTTGATGAAACGAAAAATAGCGACTATAAAAAGAGACAAACACATTAAAATTAAAATAAATTAATTTTAATTTTTTGCAAGAAATAGAACATTCCCGGGTTACGAATATACCAACAACGTTTGAAAATCTCCTACTACCACCAAACTAAGCTGAAAATGTTGCTTGTGTCATGATGGAGGACTTGACCCGCCTAGGAATCGATTACGCGATGACCGGGTGCGACACAAACGCGATGCCCACTCAACCACTGACTGGTCTATCTATAGGTTTTAGCCTGCGAGAGAATTCGATAGTATAATTGGTCTCCTCTTTGTGCAGCGCTTCGTAGCCTCCCCACTCTTGTCTACTTTAGTTTTCTGAAGGTTTCGCTTCTACCGCGCGTGAATTGCACACTTTGCTTTGTGGATATTATTATCTTCAAATGTGTATACATAAAAATCATTTACTTCGTAAACTGTGGTTAAATACGACGGGAAAGTGCGTATTTTAGTGTAAATTGTGTTGACAATATCAAAACTAACATAGTTGGTTTACAGAAAAATCACAATCGTAGGTAAACAAATTAGAATCCCATTCATAAACCAAATCTAAATTAAGCGAATGCAGAATAAATGTTTATTATTAAAAGCTCCCGAATATTTCAGTAGGTAATTATTATATACAAAACTCTCTTCTCTAAGAAAATAATTAATTGTCATTTGTCACCTGTCACTCACCGAAGGTCTAGCTCTAGATGATTGATATATTTTAATTTATATTTTTACTCTGAGGTATTCAAAGGTAGGGAGGTTATTTAGTATTACCAAATGACAGCCAGTCAAATGAAAATATTGTGATTTTAATGAATGTTGATGTGAATTCATCTGCTGAAGCGCCCTTGACACCTGAGATGACAAGAAACGATCATTCACGAGAAACAATTTGTTGAGTATTATTTCCAAAGGTAAGGTGTCCTCCCTGCTCTGAGAAAATGAAAGAAATTGATAGGGTTTCCGATCAAAATCGTTACATCAATTTTTAATCCATACCGATCATTTTTAATTTTAAGATTTTTTAATCCAATTTATTAATAGACAAGGCTAAGAGATTTTCGGAAAAATCTGCCTTATCTGTACCTCTTGTTTCTTCCTACTCGGAAAAGATCATATTATAATTTACTAGCAGACCCGGCCACACGTTGCTGTGGCTAACGAAACCTTTATAATCAACGCCATCTGTTAAATCAAATCCACACCACGCTGCCCGCTGCCGCTTGGACAGATATATTATGTATTTCAACCAATTTACACAGAACTCTGACAAATTATATTATATACCTAAAAATCTTCCTCATGAATCACTCTTATCTATTGGTGAAAACCGCATGAAAATCCGTTGCGTAGTTTAAAAGATCTAAGCGCACATACAGCGTGGGCGACTTTATTTTATACTTAGTAAAATAAAATAGAAAATAAAATAAAATAATAAAATTATAATAAAGATAAAGACAAAGATAATATCTTTCAAAGCAGAAAATTTGTTTCTCTGAAGGAGAAAAACTTTCAAATGGTGAGCACTGCCATCATGAAGATACAGTAGTTACAGAATTACTAATAAATACAGTTAGAATTTTTTTGTCAATACTTCACAAGAGCCCCAGCTGCTCCCTGTCTGGAACCAGTGATACTATAGTACCCCCAATCGGAGTATGATGTGGGGCTGAAGTTAGTGGGTAGGAGATGGGGGAGTACCTGGCTATTCAGATCTGGTCACCAAACACGGCCAAAGTCAACGTTTCAATTCTGAATGGTGGCCTTACACCAGGGCGAATACTAAGAATACCTTCACTTTCTGGAACGTGCCGCAAACATACTAAACATTTATTGATATCAAGTTTAATTTGTAGAACTAATTTTTATTTTTTTTATTGTATAATCAATAATATTATTATTAAATTAATAAAAACAGTTTATTTTTAAACAAGTTCTGCTGTGTAATTATTATTACGCTTGACAGCTGTTTCACCTTCTGAAGGCATTATCAAACTGTAGATGCATTTAAAATAAAGAGGAGAGCAAAGTTTGACAGTTTGATAATTCCTTCAGAAGGCGAAACAGCTGTCACGCGTAATAATAATCACACAGCAGAACTTGTTTAAAAATAAACTGTTTTTATTAATTTAATAATAATATTAAAAAATACTAAATAGGTACTATTTTTAATGCATTAATTGTTAAATAACACAAATTAATCAAATTTATTTGCGCACGGCGGGTTTCGATCCCACGATCTTCGGAATGCGAGTCAAGAGCCTTACCCCTCGACCACGGAAAAAGCGTATTTGCGTCCGTTCCTTAAGAGGGCATTACCAGAGAAAACCGGAAATACGTCATTTTCATAATAATAAGATAATAATAATAAAATCATGCAGTAAAATAAATCAATACATTATCTAGCACACGTATGTTTTAGATTTTTAATTTTAGTTTCAATAAAATCATTAAAAAATATGTACGTACATGTGTTTCTTGGCGAAAATTGGTCCGTTTGTGTATTTATTTGCGCACTTACAAACTAATATATTTCAGATTTTTTTAACATTCTTATTAAATTTAGACAGTATTGAAAAATGATAAATACTTACAATCAAAAAATAACTACAAAAAGTACATTATTTTAATAGTTTTATCATCACGCCTTTCGGCATTTTTGGATGAAGGTATAAATTAAAGCTAATTTGAATTGAAATAAATTCGATATTGAGTTATAATTTAAAAAAGCTGGTACGGAGAATAATTAATCTTTCTCATTGTAACCGCCCTGCACGATCGTAAGAACAACTTTCGACGAAATGTGGATTTTCGTCCGCTGGGTGGTTAAACGCTCTTAAAAAATGAAATTAAAACAACTTTTCGAAGAGAACCCTCACCATTAACATAACACCAACAAATTCAAAGCAGATTTGGTTTACTGTTTAAAAAATATTGCGAATTCAGCGCTCATATTATAAACATCATCGCTGATTATAAATCGTTGAAAAAACGAACCCTCCGTGAAGTCGGGTTTCAGCTTAGTCCCGAAAATAAATCATAAAAGACACGTGCGATGGTTCTGGTTTGGTGCTGTGTTGTTTTTTCTAAGATGAATGCATGTGCTGAAAGTTTATTTTTCGGCTTCGGAGACTAAATAAATAAATTCAGTCTTGAAGATCGAACGGGATAATACTATTTTTATCAAGAGTGACGGGCAAATAAAAAAAACCGTAATAAATACAAAGCGTTTTTTTACCAAAATAATATGTTTTTAATTTTCGCATCATCTCTTGGGCAGTCTGGTAGCCAATTCCAGAGAAATGCGTGCGTTTGCTCGTGTGTGTCCGTGAATACCATTTGATAGATGCATTGTCATTGACCACGAGTCTATCTGCGGAGTTTGAGCTCGATCGAATGTCAGAAAGTGCGTTAATTTCCACTTCCAAGATTTGCATTCATTCACGAAAACTACGAGAAAATCGGAATTCAAATAGATGCAATTAAAAATAAAGAGGAGAGCAAAGTTTAAATATATTGATTAAGATTAATTTCAATGAGTTTATAATATAACTAGCTTACATTTATTACACCACGGGCCATTGTTAAAATGATTAATGTTTACCTACGTAATATCAATTAACACATAAAAATAATGTCCACAAAATTGACTCTCCCTGGTTTCAATCCTGGGATTGGTTTGCAGCAATTTCCTCTATTCGTCTCTTCCGCTCTTTCCTGTCTTGGGCAGCTCTTTTGAAGTCTGCATATGATGAGCAGCGCACGTCCACCAGCAGGTCCTCCAGGTACTCTCGGCGTGGGCGTCCCCTAGAGTTTGTCCCCTCGGTCATACCCTCCATTATGGCATGCAAGAGGCCTTCTTGTCGTATTACATGGCCTATCCATCTTTCACACCTTTCGGACAAGGTCCTGAGCAGGTGCCTTCCTCCTTCGATTCTTTGGAGAACCTCCTTATTTGTAATGTGGTCTCTCCAGGAAATTCCTAATAGTCTTCTAGAGGACCACACCTCAAAAGCCTCTAGTCTCCGTTTATCTCTTTCGGATAGGCACCATGTTTCGCAGCCGTACATCAAGATACTCCATACATAGGTCTTGATGAGGAGTATTCTCATTTTTAGGTCTACTATATTATTCGATTGATTCTATTATTTTCGACCTTTTATTGAATGCAAGCCGAGCCTGGAGTATACGGCTGTCGACCTCGCTCTTAGACCGACCGTCCCATGTTATTTTGCTCCCGAGGTAGACAAACTCCTTGGTGTTGTTTAGTGGAACTCCTGACATCACTACTCCGCGTGCATCTCTGTTGCGTTCGGCCTACAGTCAAAATTGACTAGTGACCCAGAAAACATCAATATTTTGTTTAATTCAACACAAGTTTTTCTGCATTATAATTGATATGGTGATATTTATCAGTAATCTGAGTACTGTACCAAATAGAGGGTACACTTTTACACGTAACTGAATACTCAAATCAAATTTCGATACCTACTTCAAAGATGTCTGATTAATCAACTGGACGACCGATATTTGTATTTTATTTAAATCCTTTATTCGAACAGAAATTTAAACTATTTTACAAAATTGCGTTGTTAAGTTAACCTGTCATCCGTTTTTAAATGTACACTCACCTTCCATCCACAAGCAACTACTTTTAATGGAAGAACAGTATTAAATCATAAGACAAAATTGCAAGATGTACCAAATAAATAAATAAAATAAAATACTAAACTAACGTAAACAGTGGTTGAGTGTGAAATAATCAGTATTGTAAATAAACTTGTACAACATTAAATTGAACTAACTTGGATTTTTATTACGATTACCATTTATAATTGTTTATTTATCAATATCACTTACGACAGCAAAATACTCATCGCACTTACGCGGAATGGAGGGCAATACTTTGTGCTACTATAGCGTGCCGAGAGATGTTAAAAAAATAGGTTAAATACACAACCAACAGTATCAATCTAACTCTATCAATGTCTATTCCCCTTTGTTCACAATACGGGAAATCCAACACAAGTCACAAAAATATTTTTTCAGCTGTTTTATGGCCGATCACGAACTGGAAATAATAAATAAATCCTCACAATTCCCCTCGGAAGACAAATAATGGTTATTATCATAATTATATATTAATAATGAATACAATTATAATGGTAATTTATAGAGCTTAGTAGTTTTCGTTTCAACGTAGTCTTCGCATATCTATTCACTTTCTGTACGACGCGAACGAGAACTTTAAGAAAGCCACCCGAGAGGTTAGCACATTTAAGAGGAAACGAGGGCAGCATTTAGTCTATACAAACGTATTACCTTATTTCCTCTCTGGAATATGAAACCAGTGCAAATATTTTTTAATTGAAAACTTCTTTGGCACCGTCGTGATTTGAAACTCGAATAAACGAAAAATAGCGACACTAAAAATTTAGTGGTACATCTACAGGATTTAGTCTGCGAGAGAATGAGATAATATCTTGTCTACTTTAGTTTTCTGGAGGTTTTACTTCTACCGCGTGTGAGTTGCAAACTCTGATAAATATACATATATATTTTTATAATAATAAAGTTATCGATCAATGGCATGTCCCTACGTTTTTTTTTACAAGTCACTTCTTATTGGAGCTAGGACCTTCCAAAAAATCCTTAAAATTGGCTTGTTTGAACGTCACCAACACATTCAGAGCACAAATTTGACAATGCAACTAACTAACCATCACGCCGTTTCCCCGCAGGGGTAGGCAGAGAGGACGGACCGTCAAACAACTCGGTCTTGGCACACACTCTTTGCCTCACTCACATTCATACATCATCTCGTACATACTCGTCTATTATTCTGACTTTTGACATGGCCCAACTCAAGTATCTGATTCACTCGATCGTGCCATGTTTTCCTCGGGCATCCCCGACTTCTTCTTCCATTCACATTTGCGTCATATATTCTTCTCACACTATTTTCTTCTTTCGCTCTACATGCCCAAACCATCCGAGGGTCCCTTTCTTGATCTTACTCATTACTCTTACATTTCTCACACGATCATACATGGTTTTACCACACATACGGAATCTCATTACCTCAGGGATCTCATTTCAACATAATTCAGTTTACTTTCATCCTTCCTCTGCCAGTTCCATGCCTCACTGCCATACATCAGGGTAGGTACCAGGACTGCATTGTGGACTGCTAGCTTCGCTTCTTTTGGCAGTTTTTTATTAGCGCCGAAGGCATCCAGTCCTCCATGACCAGACAACGTAATATTTAAAAAAAGCAATAATTAGAGACATAGAATATTTTCTTAATAAGTTGGTTAAAAAAATTTAAAATTCGGTCCAGTTATGGAGGAGAAAACAGGGGAATACAAAATCTCGATTTCGATTATTTTAATTTTAGTACAATCAGCTTGTGTTTTCCCTTATGCTCAGTAATCGGGGGGGGGGGGGGGTGTTTAACAGCGACAGTGACAGCAACAGTTTTTTAATACACCTATTATTCATTTTTCTCTGCGCCAGCTCCTTTTAAGGTTATATCTGCAATTCTCACGCGCGCCATATTAAGATGTGTGAAAAATGTAATATCGCGCAACCTAACCGTCCCCAGTAGAGAAATAAAAGTAAAAGTAATAAAGTGCGGGGGATAATAATATCCCGGTTCCCGGGTCCCGGCCCTAGACTGAGTTCCAGACATAACACAGCAGAGGTAGGAGAAGGAGACTGGGTCCATGCACGCTGCAAGCTGCGGGACTACCCTGCCACATAACAGGCTTCGTGTAATAATAGGGGCGACTCGATGCCTTGCGCTGATGGCAGCAAGGGTGGAACAGTACAGGGAAGTGAGAGCCGTACAAAGGATATCGGACAGGGGTGCATAGTGCTTGCAGAGATAAAATCAGAGCCAAATTACATTACTGATACAGAATCCGGATTGATTTATCTACTATTTCGACAGACCGACCTTAATTATAAAGCACTTTATTGGAGTTTAACCGAAATGTTATTTTTAAATTTGTAGTTGAATACGAGGGAATACTCCTTTAATTCATCGCGTATATAATTCAACCGGGCTCGAAAAGAAGAAGATGGAGAGATACGAAATTACGAATGTTAGAGGAGACCGCTAACATTTACAGCGACAAAATCGAAGCGAAAATGTTTAATAAAACACGACTCGTTTAAAATAGAGCAAAAATCTCGCGGGCACTGTCTTAAACAGCATTTAAAGAAACACTGTGATTTTTTTCTTACACATAACTTGTAAAATAACTGAAACAAACGTGTTTATAATAATTTTTGGAGCATACTTTGCAATTTTTTTCTATCGAAGGAATTTTATATAATTAGCGTTTCGGCGCGGGTAATGTCTAAATATTATCTTCAAGAATAACATATATTTTTTCAAGAACTTTAAAACTTACCGTGTTTAAGGGAGATATGTAAGAAATCGGTAGAAATTCGGGTTGCGGGCCCTTAAGCGGGGTCTCCTCCGACCGTGACATGAATATTTGCTTACACATTTGCATGAACATTACTAAAGACATTTGTCAATGACGGCGTGACTTTACTGCAGACCCATACAAAAATGTGCAAGGCCACGGCCCCCATTGTAAAAGTTTATAGTAACGTTCAAGCAAATGTGTAGGCAAATGTTAATGTCACGGACGGGGGTATGAATACCGCCAGGAACCATTCATTGGATAACCAACCATAATTTACCCCAGTTCGGTGACTTAGCAGGGTGCCCAAGTTCATGGGTTAAGTTTTTTCCATGTCTTGGTGGTGGATGCATCTGCCCACTAGCTGCGTTGGGGACCGGATCGGGAGAGGCCGGATGAATTTATGCGTAACTAGACACAATGACCCTCTTATTCCTTCCTACCCACCCATCATATCTTTTTCCTTACATTAAAAATACCCTCCGCTCAGCATCCTCAAAGATGACAGAGGCGCTGAGAGAATTTTTATTCCGCAGGGCCTCCTGTGAAGTGATTAATAACATACATGAAAGCTTAGTTGTTTATAAAATGTAAAAACCAATTAGGAAGGAATTTTAAGGAAGATCTTCAAAGTAAGACGACACTTGATTATCTATCTTCTTCTATATAAATAAAAACGAATCGCCGAAATGTACGTACGCACATAACTTCCGAACGACTGCACCAAATTGAATAATTTTTTTTTTGGTTTGTTATCATCAGGACAAGGTTTGTATAAAACTACTGGAGAGCTCTGGCATTATTAAATTTGTATAAAAAAATTGAACAGGTGGCACGCGAGCTGTTTGAAAACTGAATGTGACGGGATTGAATGTATGGAATGCGGGAGGGGGGAGGGGAACTCGGACAGGGGGTTCGCGGGAGGGGGGGGAGGGGAACCAGGGAAGGAGGGGAGGGGAACTCGGGAGGGAGGATCGCGGGAAGGGGGAAGGGGGGAGTTGAGTGGGGAGAGGGAAGGTGGATTGGGAACGCAAGAGGGGAAGGGGACGGGGTAGAGGAAGGGGAGCGGAATGAATGGGAAGGGACACGCAGGGCGAAACAGTTTCTTTATTAAATGGCGTAGCAACGCATGCCGGGTTTCAGCTAGTATTAATTAATTATCTAATATTATTAATTTATAGGTTAAGTGTAAAGCGCACCAAGGTTAAATGTCACTAAAATTAGCTTTATGCATAATTGATGAAAGGGGGAGATTATTTTTTTAATAAATCAACCATAATCTTGACCTCTTTCAAAACACCTCGCAGCTTAAAATCATGTAGGTTATCGAACACGTTTATTCTCAAAACAACACATATTTCAATTCGATTAGATCCGTTCCCTCTCCCCTTTTCACCCCAACATGCTACTTTGTAGGGAATTATAACACAAGAGGAAACCTTTTATGGAGGTCTTTTTAAGATTGTTTGATTATCATACAAAAATATTCGGATAGCACCATTTTGTGAAAAATCAACTCGGGGGTGATGTACAAATGTACATGTTCACATAGTCACGTGGGGTAACCATGCGCAATTTTTACATTGGGATTTTTGTATTCAAAATATTTAGGTATTTTACTCATTTTTTTATTTATTAATATGATTGATCATTAAGGTATCTCAAACAAAAATAAAAACCGTATATGGTTCATAAATTAAAAAAGTTATATAAAAATGTATGTCGATTGCGTACACTTACCCCATGTGCGGGGTAAGTATTCGCATACCGTAGGGCAAGTGTTAAAATCAGCTTTGTGGTACTTTATTAGAATTATCACTTAGCACCCGTGTAACTAACAATATTTCACCAAAAATTATCATAGACCACATCGCTCTGACACAGTTGGTTACAAAATAGCACACACATCGGTAAGCAAACATTTCGGTAGCAGATGAAATTTTTTAGTACGAAACAAAGTAATTTACCTACCAATTTTTATTTTCAAATTATGATTCACTATACACATGTCCTGCATCAATGCGACCCAAAGTGCTTGTGAATTAAGGAATGCACGGGCGCGAAACAGGCACGACTTTGTTGGAAACATCATTGCGAACACTTACAGCCGTTGTGTCCAACATTTTCGGATGATTAATCCGAGTGAAGCTGAGCCTAGCGCCTTGCGCCGCTAAGCTAAGGTATGTTAGAAAAATGCTCCATTTTAGCTGTGTCCAACAACTTGATCGTAGCGCTCGGTGTGTAGCCCCATTTGCTTTCGTACACCAAAAAATGACGTCAAGTTAGCAACTTTACATGTTAAATTAATACCGAAACGTTAAGTACCTAATTTTATTTATTATTAATACAGATATTTTATTTTAAATAGTGTAATACATAAACCGACATTTTAACTTTTTTAAAACAAACGTATTTAATATGTTAAAAATAAGGTGTTAATTGACTTACTTTTTTGTTTACGTGCGTTTGAAGTTTGACATTAGAATCAGTTGAAATTTTGTATTCAAAATGGACAAGGCGAAGCGTTCGAAAAATTTTACGCCGAACGAAAAAATGAGACTTGTAGACCTAGTTACCTCGTCGCAGGTCATTTTGTCGAAAGCGACAGGTGGCCCAAACTACGCTACGCTTGTAAAATCAAAAGAAGCTGCTTGGAATGACATTGTCCTCGACAAGTGCTAATTATATTCCACATATTATTACAAAAATGACACTCGAATAAGTCATAACTTTACCTTTCGCTTGCGTAAGTTAAATTATCTTCTACTTGGCTCAAAACATATAAAAAAACACGCTTTTGTCATCCTAAAGCGGTTATAAAAATCGCCGTCATTTAATACTTCCATAAAATTTATATCGGCATCTTGCCGCCGCCTATATAATCCAATATTATCGTTAAGCATATCTGCCCATTCAACCATAATCACTATATTCAATATAGGATTCATATTTCAAATTGAAAAACCAAATAAAAAAGCCGACAAAAGAGTGAACTGATGACAGATAATTACGATCATATTACGATAATTAATTGACATTGACAGCTCGATTGTTTTCGCGGATTTTTGTTCGCTCTGTTGTCAGTTTTTATAAGTAGGTCTTCCTTAGCAACTTTAATCCACCCGGCTACCTTCCTTACATTTGAGTGTGGTGGGACGATCATTGTGTTTCGACACAGCGTATTTGGGCATTTGAGCAGGGCTGAGCGGAGATCTCGGCTGAGCATAGGTTGGACACAACGGCTGTTACACTCCGCGTACGGTTACCCCACGTGACTCTACACTGTTGATCTTTAAATCAAAAACATATAAAAAACATGAAAAGTAATTTCAATAATGTATTTAAATAATAATAATTATTGAAGTGAAAACTTCTTTAGCACCGTCTTCTGAAACTCGATGAAACGAAAAATAGCGACACTAAAAGCGACAAACCCATACATCAGAAGGATTTAGCCTGCGTGAGAATGAGATAGAATTTTTTAAATTTTTTATTTTATTTTGATACATTATTTTACAAAATTTCATAGTACAATCCAGTAATGTTGGCCTCACTGGGTTGTTTACCAGTGCTGAGGCCCCCATTTTATAATATAATAATTTATACATAATACAGTTTGAAAAAAAGAAATACAATGTTGGTGGCGAAACAAATAAAAACATTTAAAATAAAGATAAATTTAAACTAAAAATAGAGATCAAAAATTAAAATTAAATTAAATGAACAAACTAAAAAAAAAAAAAAATTAAATGAAAATCGGCGTATGATGATTTAAGTGTTTGTTAATGTTAGTATAATCGGTCTCCTCTTTGTGCGGTGCTTCGTAGCCTCCCCACTCTTGTCTAATTTAGTTCTCTGAAAGTTTCACTAACTAAATGAGCAAAACCTCAAATTGCAATATTTGATCAAAGAAGACAATAGCAAATTGAGAAGCGCACGGCAAAGCTAAGTTCCAGGGTTCAATTCCTAGATGCGACCTATCTTGCTGTTTCAAATTTACGATTGAGAGTCGCTAATATTGTTTTCAGTGATTAAACATCAGAAATGGATTCAAATAAAAATAAAAATATTCATCCTAGACTTGCAGAAAAGTCAATAGATGTCGAACATTATACAAAAACGGATAAACTTATCCAAGACATTACCTGGATAGCACTTAGTTCGAGAAGAAACTTGTAATCATTCATAAAGATAGCAGCCAATAAAATATGCGTTAAGAAAATGAAGATAATGTTGGTAGTTCTTAGTCGAAGTATAATACACTTAAATATGACCGAAGGGGATAGGCTCAGTGGTACTGCAGTGCCCCGGCAGCGTATTTCCAAAACCTATACCGGTTCAGTCGTTTTACATTTTCAATATCATTATTTAAATATTTAGAAATAAAATCATTAATTTCTAATATACACATTGGAAAGATTATTTTATCTAGATTTTAGAACAATTTTTGTTTTTGCAAAGTGATTAAAGTGATAAAAAATTATCAATATAGAAGTGTATTTACAATATATGGGAATAATATTAAAATTTAAATATTTAGAAATAAAATTAATTAATTAATTTCTAATATACATATCAGAAATATTATTTTATCTAGATTTTAGAACAATTTTTGTTTTTTTGCAATGTGATAAAAAATAACCAATATAGAAGCATATTTAAAATGTAAATTGTCGCTGCTGCGACTGAATCGGTATAGGTTTTGGAAATACGCGCCCCGGCAAGGCTAAGGTCCGTATATTTTTCTATTTTTTCTGTTTATTATTTTCGATTGAGAGTCTTCATATTACTTTGCATACATACTTCACATGCGTACTTCGCTTATATTGTCTTCAGTTATTAAATAATTATTTGATTTATAAATAAATCTATGCATCATGAATGTTTATTTAATAATAAATGGATATTATTTGCGGTTTCGACACTTTGTTTTGAAAACCAAACGCGATAAGATTTTGTTACCTAAATTCAAGTAACAAAATACTGATGCCACCAAAACCGCAAAGCCGTATTTCCCACAGAAACAGACATCACGCGTGCTGTCATAAAATAATACGAATAAAGGATAAAACGGCTGTTTATATTGCTTTTGATTCCGTAAAAAAAACCAACGCCCTTTGCTGGCTGGTGACCTTACTCGCTCGAAGGTCGTAATAACTTTCTTTATTTTATTAATAAAAACAAAAAACAATGAGAGGTTTATTCAGGGGTTTGTAATTTATTAAACAACAAACCCTCATTGTCGGCGGTTTGGATTCTGAAGGACGTCTAAAAGAAGAACAAAGCTCAAATCGACCGAATCTAAAAAAAATATACGAGTATTTGTGTTTGTGAAGTAGATACTGCATGTGTAGGAAAATGGTACGTTGTTAGCACCCTTTCAGTTTAATACACTAGTGCCATTGTTCCGTAGAATTTATTAAAAAGGTCAAACCGAATTTCAAATTCCAATACGGCAATATAAAATATTCACAACGAGAATTCAGAACATTATATTTACTTAAGTTGTACAGCGCGGCCTGACAGAATTTAATAACCGGGGTGCTTATTCAAACGTCTTTAATTAAGCTTTTTGCTGTGCCTTGGAAATTAAATTCTAATTTAATTAAATTAAGTATTATTAAAACGATGGAATTCTCTAAATTTAATACTAAATGCCTACCACCCAGTGGCGGTCCTTCCTTCAGGTCAATTGGTCAAAAACCTCCCAAAATTATAAGATGAGAGTAAAACATAATATTGTGAAATATTATGCTAATCAAAACAACTGATATTATTCTGATGTATTTGAAATGCACCGCGAGATAGCCGGTAGCGGCAAGCAGTGACATCAATAAATAAAAAAATAAAATAAATAAAGTCTTAAGGGTGATTCCAGTATCGCGGGTGCAACATTTAGACGCATATAAAGCTTCCTAATAATAAAACAAAAAACATTTTTAATGAAATTATTATTGGAAGAGCTACATTTTAACATGTTTACTTTTTATTGGTTTATAAGAATTTAATTGAAATATTAAAATAGTCAGGAGGGAGGTTCAAAGTGCGATCGCGGGTGCAACCAATTTGGCCCACCCTTTCCAGATCATAAGACAAAAACACAAAAGTCTGTTAATTGTGATACATCTATTATGTTATGCCTTGATATTTCGTAAGGCGTTAAACTAATCTACTAAAAAAATAAACAAATATATAGAAAACAAAAACAACCAATGAATTATTAGCTTTTTAAACAATCGCGGGTGCAACATCAAATTATCGCGGGTGCAACTCGTCTAGTTTAAGTGTATATAAACTTCAATAAACCCTGATAGAGGACCGAAATAACAAATCCAACAATGCGTATTACTAATCAGTACACTTCTTTGTCATTTATGTGAATTATTTCTTTTCGGTTACGTCCAAATTTGCCGAAAATTCTATGAACATATTACATCCATCAATCCTTTTCAAAAACAAAAATTTGTTTTTTTCTTATTTTCTAGAATTTCTTTTTATATTTTGTAATTTGTAAGAGGTTCCAGATTGTTATCATCCCAATCACTTTCTGTTTCAGTTGTGGTTTTCGGAGATTTCAAAACCAATGTGAATTGGAGACGAGACACTGAGGTTCGCGCCACGGAAATGGTATCGCCGTCTTCAGATTGAAAGAAATGTTTTGATTGAATGCCTGATTTATTTTTCAGCCCTTCCTATTTATCATCCAACGTGACCATCTTTTTTTTAACTGCTTTTTTTTTAATAAAAGAAGATTTTTCAGAGAGACTGCCTGCCAAATCATAGAATTTCTATAAAAAAAGCTGAAAATAATATAAACACACCTATTAAATATAAATCACTAGTAATACACAGCATATATTATTATTGAAGGCATAAAAAACAATAAAATATATGATAAATCACACAATAAGGGTAGTTGTCAAAGAGTTGCACCCGCGATTCTAACAACACAATCGCGGGTGCAACCGATTTGAGTCAACGTTTATTTCAATTCAGCTAACATTATACTCTTAAAAACGTTTAATTCAAGTTTGCCTTTAATTTCTTCTTACTTTTACAAAGTTTCAAAACTTTGGCACTTTATTTCTGTGAAAAACACAAACTTTTATATCTTTTGTATCGCGGGTGCAACAAGCAAAGAGTGACTTCTTGTAGTCAACGATGCTTAAAAAATAACAACAAGTACGTACATCTTTCGGCACATAAGAATAAATTAATATTGTCACTACACGTTTAGCAGTAAAATATAACTTCAAACCATCGGTAACAGCTGTTTCGCGCCAGTGTTGCACGGTGTGATTTTACAGTTTATATACCGATTCTTCGAATGATAATGTTTCCAAGCGCGCCAAAAATTTCAACATGAAGTAAAATCAATTATTTTTTTTTTTATTATTAAATATTGACCTTCTTCTTTGAACTGATATCAAAAAAAGTAACAAATACTGCGATTTAAAAATTACTGTCGAGAATCGTCTATAGCGGAATCGCCCTTAAGGCTCTGCAACCGTGCCCGAAAAGAAGAAGATGGAGAGTTACGAAATTACGAATGTTAGAGGAGAGCGCTAACATTTGCAGCGACAAAATCGATGCGAAAATTGCGAAAATATTTAATAAAACACGACTCGTTTAAAATAGAGCAAAAATCTCGCGGGCATTATCTTAAACAGCATTTAAAGAAACACTGTGAATTTCTTCATACATATAACTTGTAAAATAACTGAAACAAACGTGTTAATAATAATTTTTGGAGCATACTTTGCGATTTTTTTCTATCGAGGGAATTTTATATAATTTGCGTTTCGGCGCGGGCAAAGTCTAGATATTATCTTTAAGAATGACATATTTTTTTAAGAGCTTTAAAACTTAGCGTGTTTAAGGGAAATATGTAATAAATCGGTACAAATCCGGGTTGCGGGCCCTTAAATGGAAGCTTTCTTTCCTACGCACTATTAGCGGGATGGATTGGCTCGGTCAATTCTTCAAATGTCCCAATACAGTGACTTCTGTCTCTTCACACGCCATACAATAAACGGGATGGAACTGTACCGCATAGAAAAAAAATTTCGGATTTTGAAGACAGTTTGGGTCATGGCTGTGAGCGAGAGAAAGCATGGTGAATATTATGAGTCTAAAAGAGGTGGATTGATAAACGTAGGTTGACTTTGCATATTGTCGGCTTATCGCGTGAAATAATTTACTATATTAAATGTAATTTGACTCTCAAACTCGTGAGGAAATTACAAATGATATTATTGTTTTTTATTTAAATGACTTTCCACTTCTGGACCCCCAGAGCCGCCTCTGTTACTACCGATTTAATATAAAGGTATATCTGTCTGATAAATCGGTTATTAAAAATCTATGTTGAAAATAATATTTTTCGCATATTTAAATTTGAAACGAGAAAGAAAAACAAAATTGTTACAGATACCCTGTTCTCAGGTGTTTTATCGAGCGTAAACTTTCGAGGAAATTCAAAAAGTTTTTGAATAATAATTATTGTAATAACGGTAAGGCTTCCGAGAAAACCGACTTAGATAATGTTATTTCTCTGAATAATTTGATTCTTGATTATGATAATATTATACTTTAGAAAGAGTAGACAATCTCTTTCAATCTACAAGTAGATATAGAAAGTAGTTGGTGAAATTTGATTCAAATGAAAATGTGAAAGAGCCTCTATCGCCCTTTAAGTTTGGCGGAACAAAACCTCTGAAAGGCCACCCTAGTCTAGACGCCACGATGTATATTTGCCCTTTCACACTATATGCAGTAGCTACGTGGATAGGGACACAGGAGGAAGTAATAGGTCCCCACACTGTATTGTAAACTACAGTCCCCAACTCCAGAAGTGCAGCCTCTTGAATTGATACCAAACAATAGCCGAAAGAGATCAATACAGCGTAGAGGTCGGGAGTCGGGACAACCGCTCACAGACAAGATCAATATACGCCTTCAATTGTGATTGGCTTGATCTGATAAGCATGTCTGTAGTCTTTTTTTGTTAATTAATAACAACAAAATTATGGACCGCAGTTTTGTAAACTTTTTACCGCATGTGCGTTTAACCTAAGAGATATTAGGGTTATATTTTGCTGTTAATTTATGAGTTATACCCTTTTTTCAGGGCCCTCGTCATCTTTGAAGATGCTGTGTAAAGGGTCTTTTTAGGAAAAGAAGGAGAGGAAGTTCTGAGAAGAAAAAGGGTATTAAGGGTGGGTATGAATCTGGAGATCAGTGTGTCCGGGAGTGACGGACGTGATGAATCCACCCCTACTACTGCGATGCAAGGCGATGTTCCAAGAGAGGACGGCTGGAGAAGTCAAAGGGACTCCCTCAACCACCCTCTCCTGATCCGGCCTGCCATGCAGCTGGTGGGCAGATGCATCGGCCGCCAAGACCCGGACAAACCTCACCCCGTGAACCCGGGTACCCCGGCTAAGCCACCAAACGTAGCGAAACACTTGGGGTGACCTATGGTAGAGGTAGTGGTTATCCAATAATTGGTTTCCGGGGCGGCGGTACCCATACTTACCACCCAAATTGTGGGGTCTAAAGGACGCAGGTGTAATTTATCGAATGCGTATTTGAGTCATGCATTTAAATTTCATACTGCCAAGGTGCTAAGACTATAAGAATAAACAAACAATCGGTGCAATATTAACTCTATAAAAGACCTGTAAAGGATTGAAAAGTCGTAAAATTTTATTGGTGGGTAATAAAACCGCGATTGTTTTAAAACAGAGGAAACTCTATTTGGATTCGAGAATCTGATAAATCAGGAATAGGCTCCCGCCTATTTAAACAACTTGGTTAGCATGTCTCTCAAATGATATAAAATATTGTGCACAGCTTTTTAGACACCTGTTTAAATCATCACACCTGAAACGCAGCCGAGGTGGATGTCCGTGGGATGTAGTATCTGTCTGCAATCTGCATAGAATGCCTCACAATAAACAGGAAACAAACCACAAGAATGACGATTGTACTTGCACCTACCCTCGTGATGAATACCGGTTAATTATACCCAGACAACAATACCACACGGTTGCGGGCGTATGCAAACAAGTAGTATGGAAATGCACGCCGAAATGGTACAGGATAAAATGATCCTCTACAGCAGCGTTTCCCAAAAGGTGTTCCGCGGAACCCTGGGGTTCCGTAGAAGCATCACAAGGGTTCCGCGTTCCGTCCGGATTGTTGCAAGGATCATTGCAAGGAAGAAACACAAATACTTTTACAGTAAACGACAAAATCTCTTCTCTTAGAAAGAAACTTGTCTTCAGGATAGAATTATTGAACAGAAACAGTACCATTTTTTTTCTCTTTTAAACGAGTTTCTGGAAAAAAAAGAGTTGCAAGTAACCTCAGATATTAAAAAATGCATTTCCGAACATTTGATGGCCCTCAACAAATCTCTGGAAGAGTATTTTCCTGAAAAAACCTGCAGGACATTGACTGGGTACAGAATCCATTCCTAGTTCACAGGAAACGTACAGCAACAGAGTACGAGACTTTGATAGATATCAAATATTCTTCTTCCTTACAACAAAAGTTTAATTCAGTAAAAAACTAATCTGGATGAGTTTTGGATTGGACTTAAAAACGAATATCCCGAAGTCGTCGAGAAGGCTATCACAGTTTTGTTACCGTTTGTGAACACTTACCTTCGTTTTCAGCTGACTGACACAAATCCTGATTTCAATGCTATTTTAACAAAAAAATTAACAAGATATCACTCTTCACATTAATGTAAGTATTAGATCTTTCTTTTCAAGGTAAACATGAAAGTATTCAAACTACCAGTTTATCTTTTTCTTATAAAAATAGGGTTCCGCCTAGAAAAGTATGATCGATAAGGGTTCCGGGGCGAAAAAAAATTGGGAAACGCTGCTCTACAGAATGAAGAAGTAGATGCGACGTTTGGCTACAATTTTTCAAGCACAAGGGAGAAATTTATACACTCGTAAATTGTGCAGAGTCTTTTGTGGTCGAATTCGAATCCAATACAAAATGTAGAGAATTAATGGATTGAAAAGTCTGTTCACACCTCTACGGGTAAAAAAACTTGGTTTCTGCCATTGTATTCAAATAATTTCTCTACTCCCCATTAGTATTAGGTCCTGGGGGAAACTTCAGGGTCTCTGTCATATTTGGGGATGCTGTTATTTTTACCAAAAAGTAAGGGATATGAAGTGCTCCGCAAAGTGAGTCTTTAAGAGACCTATGCTGTAGGAGGGAGAGAACACAAAACCCGGCAAATTTTATAAAAGCTGCAAAGATTGGAATCGACAGAGCAGAAGACGCGACATCTAGATAATAAGTCTATTTTACAGGAATTTCAACGGTACCTGTTCTGAAGTACATACCGACCAGCGCATTCATATTGCAGGGTACATTAGCGTGTGTCAATTATTTCAACTTTTGAATTCAGAAACGCCCGGGGTCTCAAAAGTTGCGTCTTGCAAAGAAAATGATAACTGCATTTAAATTTATTTTTTTAAAATGGTTATTAGCCAGCTAAAATGCATTGAAAATCAGAAAACAAACCTAAAACCATTTTTTTTTAATTTTTAATAATATTTTTTTTCAATAATCTAACCTTCTAACGTTTGTTTATTATTAAAAAATGCGTATAACTGTCAAAAATGAAAAAAAAGTTCAACTTTATGAATACAAGTAAGTCAACAAGAATTCTGATTTTATCCAGAAAAAGTGTTATTTTCCCCTTTTATTTTTTTAACCAACACATCACATATGTTTAAAAAAAATTTTTTTTTGGTTCTTTGTACTGCAGTTATGTAATGAAAAATAAGTTTGGTACAAAATATAAAATATGAACCCTTTGTTTTATTTTTTTTCCAAATCACGAAATCTGTTTTTTTAGAAACTTCCGGCCATTTTAGCGGGCTAATAGTGAACAATAATTTCATTTTTTTTTACGTTTTCGAATAGCTACAGATCATACGAAACTTTTGAGACCCCGGGCGTTTAAATATAAGGTAATTTGTTTTCTCTCTATGGAGAGCGACACACGCTAGGGTACATGGCTAACATTTGCTCAACAGTCCAGTATATGGTTAACATAATCTTTACGTTCAACAGATCGAATCAGGATCTGATCTGCCTCCTAAGATCACGATTGTGTGATATCCGCCTCCGAAGACCACGATTGTGTGAAATCTGCCTCCGAAGACCACGATTGTGTGATATCTGCCTCCTATGACAACGATTGTGTGATTTCGGCCTCCTAAGACCACGATTGTGTGATATCTGCATCGGAAGACAACGATTGTGTGATTTCTGCCTCGTAAGACCACGATTGTGTGATATCTGCCTCGGAAGACCACGGTTGTGTGATTTCTGCCTCCTAAAGCGCGCCTTCCACTGCGAGCGGAGCGGACTCATTACGGAATCCGCTCGACTAGCAAACATTAACTGCATACAAGTGCTTCCATCAAGAACGAGGCCAGCGAAGCGGACTAAACGAGTTAAATAGTTTCGAACGAGTCCGCTCCGCTAATGCGAGCGGAGCGGACTCCGTACGATCTCCGCTCGACTCGCACACGTTAACTGCGTACAAGTGCTTCCATCAGGAACGAGGAGAGCGGAGCGGATCGAACTTGTTAAAATAGGTCCGAAAGAGACCGCTCGCGCACACCATCGCCGACTAGTTTCTAGCGGACTCCGCTCAAGAACTGTAGCCAATTCAATTGCCTCGCTGCGTTTTTGTCGAGATGGAGGTGTTTATTGAAGCCGTTTGCCAATTTCGTTTATAGGATACGACTAGCAAAGATTGTCAACATAAAGGATTCGGCTTAGAAAACCATTATTGGTTTATGATATTGGCGGAAATAAGAATGTAAATTATTTTTTTTAAGTTTTTACATTTTTATAAATGTACCTTTAATTCATACGTAACATTTTTTTTTCATTGCATACATGCTGTCAGAATCATATTCACTAGAATCAGTACTTGACATCACAAAAATCACTCCGTTCACTTCGAAACAAAGCGATACTGACTCGTTTTCAATGGAAGCGCAAAACTATTTCTCATTTTTCATTGACCTCGCTCCGCTCGCCCCACTCATTTCTCGCACGGGCAGTGGAAGGCAAACGCCTAACTTCTAAGTGACTCTTTTTTGATGGAAGGTCAAAACTATTTCGCTCAGCTCCCACTCCGCTCCGCTCTACTCTTTTCCGCTCGCAATGGAAGGCGCCCTTAAGACCATGATTATGTGATTTCTGCCACCTAAGACGACGATTGAGTGATTTCTGCCTCCTAAGACAACGATTATGTGATTTCTGCCTCCTTAGACCACGATTCTCTTCAGTAACAAGATCACTATTTCTTCGCCTAACAAAGACTTAGGTAGGTATATTATACAATATCCGCATTCAGGTACCTCGAGGGAGTACTCAGAGCAACCGGTTAGAGAAAATATTATGAAAAACCAACCTTCCAGAATCATCTTTGGGTAGGTGGGTGGGTACCTGAAGCCGTAGCACCTACCCGCCTACTGTAATACAGGGAAACTTCCGACCATTTTACAAATTACCGAATGGGGAAAAACAAAGTGTAACAAATTACGATAAGGGGAGATAAACAACAAACAACAAATAACTTTTAGAAATAAAAATGTAATTTAAAAAACATATTATCAAAATGGTTGAAAATATAAAGAAAATAATCAAAAATTTTGTTATTTTAAAACCAAAAAAATGTTTGCCGCCCTGTGTACGGGTTTCGAAAACCAAACCTGTGAAAAAAAATTCGTGAAATTTTATAAATTTGTTTTATTTAAAAACATACAAACATTCCACGCTACGAAAACCTGACCACATTTGAATTTGCCTGCACAGGATTGAACCCGCGACTACTGAATAGGAAACCGATGCTTGGATCACTCGGTTACTAACGGTCTTCATTTTATTAATTCCGTACAGGCGTGTTAAAATTCATAAATCACCGTGTCGAGATTGTTGACATTTGAGATTTTGGTAAAAGTAGGTATCTACTATTCTATTTTTTGGTGGGTTGGCTTTATTTTTGAAGTGAAACGTGTTTAGCATCGCTGTGATTTCAAACTCGATGAAACGAAAACGAGTTACACTAAAAAGAGACAAACACACACATCTATAGGATTTAGCCTGCGAGAGAATCAGATGTGCCGAAGCGTCGCGCTCTGTCAAACTGTGCGCATTGGCCGATTTGATCATAAGCTCATGTTTCAAAACACCAATTGTGTGGGTGAAGGTTTCACTTCTACCGCGTGTGAACAGCATTCGATTTTTTTATGTAAATACTGCACAAGCGTCACAGAAGAATAGCCACCCCTGTATCTTCATTAAAACCATGGTCCCTTAGAGGTTTAAAACCACTGAATAGATAATATCAAACAGTTTTAATTCCGTAGCGACTGCTTGGTTGAATTTCAGAACCCAGCTACGAATGCATGTAGGAGCCACGCCATACGCGCCGCGCCACCAATAATGTCTGTGTTCGTGGAATTTCAATTCGGTACTACTGTTACAATTCGGTTTCAAATTCAAGAATTCGACACAAGATATCGATACTTCCGTCAGCAGGTCGGACGGGGATGTCTCTCCCCTAGGTATAACTGCTACGAATTTGTGAATATGTAGTATCTCTCCGGATATGAAAAGATTGACGGTAATACATGTTGTATCAAGTGGCTACATATTACAAATGACGTCATTGCTCTGTCTCGGTTACTTTGTACTGGTGACTAGCTACCCTGGATGACAGTGGATCCGAGGAACAGGCTGTTTTTGGAATCAGTTCGTATTGGACCTGTAAAATGGTCACCAACACTAGCAGGGCCTAGCAGTAAAAACCTGCGGAGCGGGTTTCTTGTATTCACTAGAAATGCCTTCCATGTAGATTTGAATGGTAACAGAAACTGACTTAATACCTTTTGGTTTTAGCCCATTTAGCACGCGTTCTGTCTTTCTTACGCCTTATCGTTTCGTATATAGCCGTTTCAGTTGAATTTCATAATGATGATGAAATACAATTTGCAATTTTTTGAAAATTCATCATTTTTACCGCATTACGAATTTTTACTGATTTATATCAAACCAACAGCAATTTTACAAAAATAAAACTCACATTTTCAGACAGTCGTATTCACTATTGGTAAGTTATTTTGCACCAAAAAAAAATTCGAGTGCAGTTTACACGCGGTAGAAGCGAAACTTTACCAAAACAATCTCAACAAATACTTGAAATGTGAGGTCATAATCAAAGTGACCAATTAGCGCAGACCTAGCGTAATTTCCGTTTCATATCTCAACCAACAGGAGCCTTTAAAAGTGACATCATATTCAAAGCGGCCAATGTATAGGTGTAGTAATCGTCCGAAATCCAAGTCTCAGCAGGGCTATAGAAGTTTCATTTAAAAAATTATAACATGTCCTATTCCTTTTCTAACTAAAAATATATTATTTTATCTAACCGCAGCGATAAACCAAATAAATCAGCTGCTTTTAATAATTTGATAGTAAACATCCTGCTATCTTTGGTTTTCCTGTATAAAAATTAATTAATAATTTTCCTATTTAATATGAGCAAAATTAATCATAATACCGCATAATTACATTGAAAAAAAAAATTGACAGTTTTATTAGACTGAGTTTTGATCACTTGATTGAAATCTAAGTGTACGACATGGCATGTGGGTAAATTGTAATTTGAAACCGATGTTTACATAAAAAATTGAAATACGAGAATGATACAGCTCTTGATACAAATCACGCCGTAATGAACACATGTGTGTTGGATTTCATTTGTAGAATAATAAATAATGACATACCTACTATTCAAGGTACAAAACGAGGACGACTGTTAATGAACAAATCAACCAACATAAATAGGTGAAATTATTAATTATTTTGTTTTAATTTGTAGAACTCCATTTAATTTAAAAGAAACTAAATTTAATAATGTCATCAAGTTCTGCAAGTATTTTAGTATTTATATTTTTTAATGTAGCTATAACTTTGTGGTTATCCATTATAGAAAAATGAAACAATACAACTTTGTATAAACCACTTATATAATGCTTAAATCCGACCGGTTTCGGAACAAACGTTCCTTCCTCAGGGAAAGCTTATACTAATTTGACAGTTTCGAACAATGTTTTATTATGGTAGGGGTGGAGCCGTTGCTAGTTATTAATGTAGATTGGGTGGGTAGATATTAATGCAGAGTGGGTGGGTAGGGGAACAAATCCATGATTGGGCTATAAGACAATATTTTTTGTTTGTTGATAATAGATTCATTATTTTTAAGGGATTTTTTAATTTTCAAGGCTTCTAAGTCATCTAAGCCTAAAAATAATGAATCTATTATCAACAAACAAAAAATATTGTCTTATAGCCCAATCATGGATTTGTTCCCCTACCCACCCACTCTACATTAATAACTACCCACCCAATCTACATTAATAACATAATACACCCCTACCATAATAAAACATTGTTCGAAACTGTCAAATTAGTATAAGCTTTCCCTGAAGAAGGAACGTTTGTTCCGAAACCGGTCGGATTTAAGCATTATGTAAGTGGTTTATACAAAGTTGAATTGTTTTTTTTTTCTATTTTAGTATTTATTTTTGTTACTGCTGTTTCAGCCTACGAATGTGGTAAACCACTTTGAGACGACTTTTTATACGATTTTAAATATCAATTTTTGAAGGTGTCTAAATTGATCATTACCGGTTAAACCAATTTAATGAGACACTAATTGAGATAGATAAAACTACTTACTCGGCGCTTTAAAGATGATGTTATTTTGTCGAATGTATTTCTGGTGAAGTGAGATTGAATAAATTTTCTTACCTGAAACAAAAGATAAACATTATTAGAAATTATTAAATTAAAAATAAAACATTAGACAACACCATATATACTTAAACATATACCCCTTACTAATAAATTTGTTTTCAATCTGGTTTTAAATCTGATCTGATTTAACATCAGACAAACATCCATTTATCCTACATCAATGGTTGTCAAGACACTTTATTATGTGGGGTTCGGAATCTGTTTTCCCGCACTAAATGTTAGGGTTTTCTTATTGTGCTATAATGACGTTAATGATATGACTCATTTAAGTGCGTTATATTGTTTAGGTGAAATTAAACTGCGCTATAAATATTACGTAAGGAGAAAGATTTGCTGTGTTATATATACGCTAAATCTACCCAAATAACGACTTTGCCTTTGAGACAGAGGGCCGGTAAATTCAGTTGCTTTTTAAGTTCGCTTTGACATTTACGTTTGTCGAGTTGATCTGGAAAGAACCCTGACAAGATACCATAACATACCTGTATATCCTAAAATTAAATTAAATAAACATTATTATTTGACTTTGATTCGGAAGTATGTGGGTTCGACTTCCGTTGTGACACGCATACTATTTCTTCATAGATACGAACTCCTAGTATTCGTGTTCTAAAGTTAAGTTTGATACACCTTTCATAAATGGGATTTTACAGTTGTCGAGATGAACATTGATAAAATTAGGTAGTTTTCAGAGAAGCACAACATTGAAGTGTTGACGAAATGTATTTTAATTTTCTGAACTACGGTTAATATTGATCGTTTAATTCATGTCTGGCTTGAGTATAAGCAGAGGACGTTCTTGTTTTTCGTAATTCTGTTTTCATACTGTAATGTATCATAATTAGTCAATGATTAGTTCTCACATTGCTTTAATTGTCTATGGGCTCTTCGGGTCACATTGTCTCGATTCCGAGATGTGCCGAAGGTAGATGTGCAGAGTCATTATAATCCTAGACCTCCGCAGACAAAACCTAGCTTCCAGTTACCAAAGACGTTAGTTATACGAACTGTAATTATAAATTACGATAAGTCAACAATCAGTGACTGGGCTTCAAAGAACCTAAGTCTTTCAATAAGCATCCTGTAGCACCGGAGAATACTGGTCCTAATATTTATTAATAACGAATGTCTCTGGAGAGGACATAAGAGACAATACACATACATAGCGTACTTTTTGGAGACCAATAATTTTTTTTTAAATATTCACATTTATCCAATAGATATTTTTATTTTATAATTTACTAGCTGACCCGGCCACGCGTTGCTGTGGCTAACGAAACACAACGCCATCTACTGGATGGTTACCCAACTTTTATAACCAAGTGTTTTTTACGATAAATTAACTCACACCGCCATCTGTTAATTTGCATAGAAATCAAATCCACACCTTGCCAGCCCGCTCGTCCACCACATACAGACATTCTCCTTTATATATTGTATATTTAAACCAATTTACACAAAACCTTGATAAACTATAAACCTAAACCTTCCTCATGAATCACTCTATCTATTGGTACAACCGCATTAAAAACCGTTAAGTAGTTTTTGAGTTTATCGCGAACAGATAGACAGAGGCGGCGTAGGACTTTAATTTACAATATTTAGAGATTCATCATCATCACTCTTGGCTCTACAACACCTGGTGGGTCTTGGCCTCCTCAAGAGTCTTCCTTCACTCATCTCGGTTTTGTGCCAACTCTCTCCAGTTTAGAAGATCCAAGGTAGATATGTCTTTGAGGACGTTGTCGCTCTATCTTAATCTTGGTCTTCCCAGGCTCCTTCACCCCCATTGGTCTTGAGTTCAGCAGGGACTTTGATGCTTGATGCTCGGTAATTCTCTCCACATGACCCAGCCACCGAAGTCTTCCCAGTTTTGTAAATTTTGAGACGTTTAGCTCTTAAAAAAAGTATATAGCTCGTTGTTGTAACGTCTGCGCCATTTAGAGATTATGTTTACCTAACTATGTCACTTACTAGATACTTGTTCTAGGTTGGGAAATTAATAGCATACGTGCGACATAGTCTTTGTGGATATAAGTAATATACATAATATCAGATTGTATATGATATAATATAAACAAATTAACACGAAAAGGACAAAATCGGAGTGTGCAATTCACACGCGGTAGAAGCAAAACCTTCAGAAAACCAAAGTAGACAAGAGTGGGGAAGTACCACAGTACAAAGAGGAGACCGATTATACTATCATTCTACCGCAGGCTAAATCCTATAGATATACGTGTTGTCTCTTCTTAGTGTCGCTATTTTTTGTTTCATCAAGTTTAAACGGTGTTAAAGAAGTTTTCACTTCAATAAATACAGATTCAAAAGTAGAGCATTTTAAACAAATTAAATTAAATTAAATTTACGTAAAATTAATAATTTAGTACGAGGTAGTTTGGGGACTCCACTCAAATAATTAGTAAAACGATTATGGTTTTGATTAAACTTTGAATGTGTTGATATCGATACATTTATTTATTTATTTATTTATTTTGAAATACACGGCACAACATGTGCCATTAACATACATGTATATATAAAGTATAGTAGGTATAAAATATAAAGAAAAGAGTACAAAGTATAAAGTTTTAAGAAAAGAGTAAAAACAAAAGTTAAAAGTTAAAAATATTATAGTAAAAAGTAAAATATAGAAATATAGATATCCTTAAAAGGTACAAAGTTTTATATATAAATTATAAAATATAATAAATATAAAAAGTTATAAAATACAAAAGTTATAAAAGTAAGAAATCCTTTTAGGAGCAAGAACAAAAAATTATAAAAAGTAAAAATAATTAATAGGTAGATATCATGGATTATGTCAACTTGATGTCAACGATGTGAACCTTTGACCAAGTATATGTGAACCGATATGATTAATTTTACAAGTAGGTAAGTACCTGTGATTTCTAAGGTATTCATTAATTTTAGAAATATAAGATATCTTTGAAAGGTAGAAAGTTTTAAATATAAATTATAAAAATTAATAAATATTTAAAGTTATAAAATATAAAAAGTTATAAAAGTAAGAAATCCTCTTAGAAGCAAGAAAATTTTTTTTTATAAAAAGTGAAATAATTAATAGGTAGGTATCATGGATTATGTCAACTTGATGTCAACGACGCCGATATGATAAATTTTACAAGTAGGTACCTGTGATTTCTAGGGTATTCATTAATTTGGTAGGCATATTATGTTTACCTGATGTATTGTGTTTACGTGGTTCTAGCAGACAAATTTAGTTTGATGCATCTTTTGTATGAGGCCAGGTTACCGGCGGCGTGATCGATATTAGCGTATGCATTGCCTAAAGTATGCAGGCGATTTATGATTGAATTTTGTCCTGCATTGGTGTTATTATTGTTGCAGTGAAAAGGTGTTTTGAATCGAGTTGGTCTGCAAGGTACATGATAATTTATTAACGATACCAATTCAGGGGAGTCAAACCAGTTATTCTGTATTTTAAATAAAAATATAAGATCATTAATTATTCTTCTATCTTTTAACGATAAGAGTCGCATTTTTTGTAAAAGAGAATTATAGTTTATATCATCCGCGGGAATTCCTGATTTAAAATTAATTGATCTCAGAAATTTGCGTTGGATTCTTTCAATGGAGTTTGCGTGGCTTTTGTAGAAAGGATTCCATATGGGGGAATTATATTCCAAATGACTCCTAACCAGAGTTGTGTATAGTATTTTAAATGTGTGGATATTTTTGAAATCCTTACATAACCTTAGAATAAAACCCAGCATTTTCATAGCTTTATTAGTTACGATATCAATATGGTTGGTAAATAGTAGTTTAGTGTCGAAGGTTATTCCGAGGTCCCTTATTACAGGTACTGACAATAAAATGTGATTGTTAAGTGAATAGTTATATTTGATAGGGTTTTTAATTCTAAAGAAACTCATGATTTGACATTTTTTAATGTTAAGTGTAAGTTTGTTAATTGTACACCACTCTGCGAATTTAATAAAATTGGTTTGTAGGGACAAACAGTCATACGTATTTTTAATGATTTTATATATTTTCATATCATCGGCAAATAATAATATTTTAACATTAGAGAATATGGAAGTGACATCATTTATAAATAGTATAAATAATATTGGACCAAGGTGCGAACCCTGAGGCACGCCGCTAGTGGCTTCAAATTCGTAAGACAAGTGTTCTTTAATCCAGACAGTAAGTACACGTTTTGATAAGTAATTCTTAATCCAACTTAACAATTTACCACTTATTCCTAGTTTAGACAATTTATTTATAAGAATTTTATGGCAAACCTTATCAAAGGCTTTACTAAAATCCGTATAAATCGAGTCAACTTGTTCTCTATTAGCAAGGGCATCTGAGATGAAATTTTCGTACAGTGTAAGGTTAGTTAAGGTAGATCGGCCAGAGACAAAACCGTGTTGAAATGATGAAATATTAAATTTTATACAAGAACATATTTTTTGAAGTATTAACTTTTCAAAAATTTTCGGTATCGACGATTGTATGCATATTGGTCTGTAATTTTCAACTAAAGACTTGTCTCCGTTTTTAAATATTGGAGTAAGAAAGCTGTTTTTCCATATTTGCGGAAACATACCCGTTAAAAGTGATTGATTAAAGAGTAGGTACAGTGGGTAAGAGACACTGCCTGCACAGTTTTTAAGAAATATGGGGGGAATTTTGTCTGGCCCTGAGCAAGATTTAGGTTCCAGTAGTTTAATACATGCCGCAATTTCTTTAATCTCAATATGTATCTCACTTAGTTGTAAATTTATATCTGACTCAAATTTTGGAATGTGTTCATCAGGGATATCAGTTTCATACACATCTTTAAAAAAGTCTGCAAATAAATTGACAGTTTCTTTGATTTTACACGAAGTTTTCAGTTTGTAGTGCATTGTTTCAGGTATGCCAAAGTTATTGTTATTTTGTGTTTTACAATAGTTGAAGAAATGTTTTACATTGTTAACAATTGAAAATTCAACATTCTTGATATAATTATTATAACAAATGTTTGATAGTTTATTACAGTCTTTTCGTAGTTTGATAGTATATTTGATAACATATTTGATAGTTAGTAAAGACAGTGTTAAAGTTAATTTTCGTTTCATAGATAATATATCTTTTACTAGCAGACCCGGCCACACGTTGCTGTGGCTAACGAAACACAACGCCATTACCCAAACTTTATAAAATCCACACCACCCGCTTGCCGGCAGCCCGCTGCCTGGATTGAATATTTGAATTTATCGGCTTTTCTCTACTATAATAAGCATGTATTATACATATAAACCTTCCTCTTGAATCACTCTATCTATTGGTGAAAACCGCATGAAAATCCGCTGCTTAGTTTAAAAGATCTATGTGCACATACATTTTGAGCGACTTCATTTTATACTACGTAATGATTAATAATTAAAGTGAAAAGTAAACAGCGGCCTTATGCCATCAAATTATTTATTTATTTTCGGGAAATCGACAGTTTACATTTTTCCAGTTTGTACATGTTTGTATATCCAAAATAAAACCAATTATGGATTTCCTCCTTGTGACTTTACCTCTGATTAAACAGCATTACAAAAAATTAGAAAGAAGAAATTTATAATAATAAAGGAGTATGAGACCAAAAATTTTATAAAACAAAAGATTAAGTATATTGTTACGATATACGAAATGCCCCCTCTCAAGTGAGAGCGCACGCCACTGTGTAGACAAACAGTTGCGCTTTCTCTTCGCTAGCGCGCCGCGCGCTGACGGCGGTGGAACGCGAGCCACGGCCGACCGGCTGGCACCCGCGGCCCGCCATTCTGCCCCCGAGCTCGCTTCGAGCGCACGTGTACGTGAACCATGTTGCACTGTTCCGGAACATTCTGCGAAGCCGCCATGGCGGTTGTGTTTTGCATAGTGACTTGCGGGAATGCCAAGAACGGCTAAATTCCCTCCACATAACCGAATCTCCAAGAGACCAGGCTGCTGCTGTGAGTACCTGAGCTATTTAACCTCTCTTTAATGCGTGTGTTCCTTGTAAATTCAACGCGAAGATAAATGACCGCCCCCAGAGAGATTTTAGGGCCAAATTCACCCGATTTAGATAGAATTACTGTTGCTACCCTGTACTACTCTGCTTGCATTATTGTATCATTGTTGTTTACGAAAGAATTCTACCCAATACAACTGTTATTTACCGTAGCCACTTGTTTCACTGTCTCCCCCAGCCCGTAGGATTTGAGCTTATTTCAGGGATGCCACACAAACGCCTCAGAGATCCTACCACCCTGATGATAGTCTCCTCCGCTCTGCTGACCATTCTGAGCTAGTTTGTCGGCAGAAGGCAGGCACCGCAGGTAGGTGTATCTAACAATATAATACTAAAATTTACATAAAACATAAAAAAATATCAATACATTGGAAACATTATATGGTAATGCTTTTCTCACATTATAAATTATGAGTAAATTAGCACAAAATACGTTTTGCGACTGATACATACCTACCCAGAAACGTTTAATCAAATCAAATACAATCGGCACAAATACTACACGAAATCAATGCAAATATAATTTATAATACGTGGTAAATTATTATTCATTATTATTGAGAAATTTAGATCAAATTAATAAAGGAAACCGAATCCGAATGCTAAACATTGTTTGCCAAAACGAGTAAACAAAAGATATGGGTGGCGATATAAATTGGACAATCGTTTTATAAACAGCCGCCTGAAGGCCACGATATGTCCAACGTAATATCATTAGTCGTATTTGAATGCCATTACTTGTATTACAGAATCTCCATTGGTCAAATAAACCAGGACGTTTAATTTATAATTCATTTAAATAAACGGCTGCGCGGCCTTTTCGATACAAAACTTAATTTTGGATTTGATGCCAAAATATTCAACGGAATTGAATAATTATTTTTAAATGAAAGATACAGCAATTGTCTAGGTAGTACGAATATGTGCTACATTATTATTATTTTTTTCAATTATAAAATATAGGCCCTCAAAAACTCCAATTTCAGATTGAACGTTGCCATTTTTTGCGAGTTAATTATAATTATAAACAAATAACTTTGCCTATTGTATTAATATAATGAAAAAAAATCTTTTTCTTGGGAAATTTTTAAATTTACATACGAAATATTTGTATTCCAGCGTAAATCGATCATTTGTAATTAAAATTTCCATCACACTGCTTTTTTTTTAAATTTCCTTTAATAATTTTTTAACATATTTCTTCTGTAATAGAGATTTTTTTAAATAAGTATCATTAACTCACAAATAATTACCAAAGTTGCCTCTAAAATCATGAAAAAATGTATTTATTTAATAGCCAATATTTTATAATTTAAAACCCAAATAAATAAATAGCACATATCCTTACCAGGTACTTGCTATAGCCACAGACGAGGTGTTGAACTCAAGAACAAGTCGTAGAAACAACCCATTCTCATGTGATAAATGTCAACCGTGTACATACGTTGGGCGAGTGTTTGGTCTGTTTCCCGGCTATGCCGATGCATCGGTGCCGAGGGGATTAATGTTGCTAGTTCCTCGGAGCATCTTCCATTGAAATACCGGTAGATAAAGGAAGCATTCCCTCCCGAAGCCTGTGCCCTAAAGATTGCAATTCGGTCGTTAAGGAGAATCAATCAAACGGACCGCCCGTTTCTGCACGAGGGACGAGGATTTTTTTCAGGAATTTTGGGACTCCAGACAAGAGGTGCCTGCCACGACGAATATGACGTTGAAAGCTGAAAACAGCCGCGTTGACCAAGAATTTTCAGTCAGACAATATAATCTAGTTTTTTTATGGTTCCACGCCAACTCAGAATGAAACCAACTCAGAACCACCTCTGAAAGGTCAATAAAAGCTACGAAAAAATAATTTTAAAATAGTCGGTAACCCTAACATAACTTAATCTATTTAGCCATTTTTTTAAATATTTTTTTATATCACTCTTGGTGATCTTTCTGAGGTGGTTTCATTCTGATTTGGCCGGTCACCTCTTTTATACAGCTTCCAAACCTTTGAATCGTAAAGCACAAGGGAATTTAATGCATAATGGGTGTATTATAAAGCACATATATATTAATAATAAGCTTGTTGACAAATATTAAATTGAATTAGTCCTATAACAGGCGTAATCCTCGCATTACGTTCACTTTCCACGTATTTTTTCTATAGAGTTTCTTCTCTCAGTATTTCCGCGAACGTATTTTGAAGATGCCTGTCATACTGACACATTGAGCCAAATAAATTCAGAATTCAAATCACGTGACTTGTGTCAAAAGTCTAGAAACCGCGCGTGATTTTGGCGCCAGGATTTGAGGCGTCCACGTCTCAACACCGGACGCGTGCTACGTAAATTACATTATGAATTGAAAAGCGACAGCGAGAAATGAGAGAACGAATGAAAAAAAATGAATTCCAAAACAACTTCTATTCATATTCCTAAAGGTAAACTTCTAAACATCCTGTAGAATGTGTGTATTTTTAGGTACCCACGTAATTTTTAATAATAATTGGATAATTTATAGAGCGTCGTTTTTGGGAAACATCACCTCAAGGGCGCTGTAAAATATAATAAGGTTCTATCTACTTTTATTATTTACAAATAGATACAGGAAACATACTACCTCGCCGATCACTTCCGATTAACACACTGTTATTAGAATCTTTAGGCTTGGAAAAGACACGATTTTGCACGCGGAAGACCATATTTTTTTGTTTGTTTTTTTACATGAGCTCCACACAGGAGGCCCTGAGGAAAATAATTTCCCTCAGGGCCTATGTCATCTTTGGGGATGGTGTGTGGAGGGTTTTGTTTAAGGCAAGGAAGGAGAGGAGAGTTCTGGGAAGGAAAAGGGTTTAAGGGGTGGGTAGGAATCTGGGGTTCAGTATGTCCTAGTCATCCGCCTCCAAGACCTAGACAAACCTCACCCCGGGCACTCAACCTGAACCCGGGCACCCCTGCTAAATCATCAAACGTAGCGAACCACTTGGGGTGACCTATGGCAGAGGTGTTGGTTATCCAATAAAGGTTCCCGGGGCGGCGGTACCTATTCCCGCCTCCCAAATTGAAAACATTGGATATTTAATGACATTACATGTGCTACCCCCATCACTGTTGATATTGCATTTACGAGAAGATTAGTGCCAAAAGTAGAATTTATTTTGAAAGACTGGAGAATTTAGGACTCTTTAGGTCAGAAAAATTTGTAAAAAAAGATATTTACAAAAGCTTACAAATAAGAATTTGCTTATATTTTTACACACTGTTATTTACAATGTCGCGGGGCTATGAAACAACAGGTCAGGTGAAAGTGAGAGGTTTTTGACTTTATGGATATGACTGTCTGAAAAGGGGAGTTTTAAGTTTAGCAATTTAGGTAACGAGTTTTTATTGAAATTGAAATTTTTTTCGTAGTAGGAATAACACTATTTTTATTCAATACATCTAAACATCCCGTTGAAACGTGTGTTAAGAATGTATGGATATGATTTTCACGGCCAAAAGTATTAGCGTGATTAATTTTTTGGGGTTTTATGCCGTGTTGCGCTACCTCTTTCTTTAACAAAAGTTTTAGATTTGCGGCGTTCATCTTGTAATCATCTGCTGATCACATATCCGCCCTGATGATAGTCACTGCAATGATGTCCGAAACGCTGGCTAATGAAGGAGGTAGCGCAACACGGCGTAATGCCCCGAAAATGAATCACGATAAAGGATATTACCGACCTTATTTGATGAATAAAGCCTGTGCTGGTCTACTTCTATTTTGATTTCAAAGTTTTTTCGGAAGGCAGAAGTTCGTGAACACAGGCATGCAATAAAGTTATTAAATACATTATTATTGAGTGCGTTATTCTATAAATGCCATGTGTTGCCAGCCGTAAAGGTTAAAGAACACGTGTAGTTTTATGTCAAACGCACGTGTGCATTCCATGTGACAATGGGTATTAAGTTTTGTGTCCAGTTAGAATATTGTTACGAATGCAAGAAGCTACAACGTGAACAATCAAAGAACCCACATATTTTATGCATTTAGTAAAATATTATTGATTATCATTTATTATCAGCAATTATGAGTAGTGTTATTTGAAAAGCTCTTTGAGATAAAAGCCGAAAGTAAATCAGACAGCTATAGAATAGAAAAAAAATAAACTAAACGACCTCTGTGGAAGAGCGGTATACTCTTTGGATGACTCAGAGGTCGCGGGTTGAAAACCCGATGTGGGTCGATACGATACGATACGATACGATTGTACCACCCCAGCCAGGAGTACTCCTGTCCCGGTGAGACCGGTACACCAGGGGGCACTGTTTGTTAGGACTAGGAACACGTGCTCTGAGGATAGGAAGGAGGTTGGAGTTTAATCGACCGGTATACATGGCAACCTAATAAGCCAATATTGGAATTTAGGAAGGGCAGGAAGAAAGGAATGAATTGAGCATTGTGATTTTTTTTTAATTCTTTCTTTTTGGGTTCTTTCTTCTTGCCTGTTCTCGGCTCTTCTTGAATCTTCTTATCTAATTCTGGCTTTTCTTGGCTGTTCTCAGCCCCGGATCTAATGGGGGGCAAGCCGGGGCCCATGCCCCGGGCGGCAAGTTCAGAGGGCGGCCAAACTCAACTTTGACCACGGAATAAATAATAGTACAAGTAGAGAAATTTCACGGCCATATTAACTCGACTGATACCCAGAGCCCTGAGTGAGACGTGCTGCACGAACATTTATTATTCGCGAGGCGCGTAGGCATAGTTCAAAATACGCACCCGACCCGCTCGCCCGCAGGAACCACAGATCGCGGCAGCACTCGTCTGCTCTGGTTACCGTGCGTGCGAAAGAGATGAAGCTATATTCGAAAACTCCCTCGTCGATCTCTCTCCACGACAGTGTTTTGTTTTAAAAATGTGTCAAAAGTGTGTTGTTTATTTTTACTCTTTTTTTTTTTTTTTTTTTAATTGTTTTTTATTTCTTGCTATAGCAATCCCGATGAGTTACAGAACTCATTTTAGGACAGGAGGAACATACAAATCATGAGTGGGAGGTAATAGTTAAAATTTTACATAGGAATTTGGATATTAAAATATAAGTTTCACATACAATGTAGAAGAAAAATAAAAGACAGGTTGAGTAGAATAAACAGCAATGGAAAACAATTAAAGAAAAAGAGAACAAGGTTATACAGATATGGATGATTACAACTTAATGGAAAAGAAAAGAAGAGAAAAGAGACAAGACAATTGAAACATGACAAGAAAATTACAAAGTTTCATCCTTATACATACTTAAAAAATATTCTTTTAAAGCATTACTCTGATTTTTTTTATTTTGCTGAATTCCCTTGTACATATCTGGTAGCGAATTATATAGTGTATAGGCAACATAGTTCAGAGATTTTATCCCATATTTTGTAGTGCGTGTTTGAGGTATGCGGATTTTATTGCTATTTCGAGTATTGTGAGTGTGGATGTCTTGATTGTAAAGTGGCTTGATGTTAGTGTGAGTTGATTGTTGGGTAATTTGTAGGATGGTGCTTGTGATTTCATGTTTAGGAAGGACTGTGATTGGAAGAATACCGGAAACTGAATAGATGTCTCTGACATGGGTGTCCCATGGAAGTCCAAAAACATTTCTGAGAGCTCGGTTTTGAACCACCTGCAGATCAGCTATCAATTTCTTTGAGGCAAATCCCCAGATACAGCAGAGATAAGAAAGGTGTGAATGTACCATGGCGTAGTACACTGATGTTAATAAAGGTACAGGTAGTAATCCTTGGAGTCTATAAAGTACACCAGTTATGGGTGTAATTTTCTCCTTTACATGATTTATGTGGAGATCCCACGAAAGTTGGGAATCTACGATCAGGCCCAGATATTTTGTGCTCATTTTCTTTTCGAGGCAGTTATCACCAACTTTGATATTGAGGCTGATATTTTTCTTGTTGCCAAAAAGTATATAATGAGTTTTTTTTACGTTAAGAGTTAGTTTGTTTATTCTTAACCAGCTTGTGAGTTTAGAAATATTAGCATTCATTTCCGTTTCAAGCTCCGCTAGGTTCAGTTTGTTGTAAAAAATTACTGTATCGTCCGCATAGAGTTGCAGAGTTCCTTTAATACCCCACTTTGTTATGTCATTCACATAGATAAGAAATAGCAACGGTCCAAGAATTGATCCCTGTGGCACTCCACATGTTATTTTACCCAACTCACTCGTTTCTCCTCCCAGTTCTACTGCCGAGAAGCGATTTGATAGGTAAGATCGGAGAAGTTCCAGAGGAGTACCAACAATACCCAAATGTTTCAGTTTTTCGATCAATACATTATGATCCACCGTGTCAAACGCCTTCTTTAGATCAATAAATATTGCCGCCGTAAAATCCCCATGATCAATATGTTTCTGTATATTTGATATAAAATCAAAAGCTGCACATTTAGTGTTAGATCGTCGTCTGAAACCGTATTGTTTTGACATGAGAATTTTGTTGTGTTCGAGATATTTCAATAGTCTTTCTTTATTGATACATTCAAATATTTTAGAGATAGCTGGAAGTATAGAGATTGGACGATAATTTTGGACATTTTTTTTGCATTCGTCTTTATGAATAGGAATTATTTTCGCAATTTTTAGTTTGTCTGGAAAGATACCTTTTGATAGAGAGAGATTTATTAAGAATACAAGATCATCTGCCAGTTCCTCCTTGCAATTTTTGAGAAGGAGAGAGGTTATCCCATCAGAACCAGCTGCCGCTTTGGACTTAAGGTTAGATATGACACGTAGGATTTCATTTTTATTTGTCCTGATCATGTTAAAAGATTGTTTTGCTTGAGGTTCCGTGTAGATCGTGTTCACATCAGTTTTTGAAGTTTTTATTACTGATGCTAGACTTTCCCCAACTGAGAGAAAAAATGCGTTAAATGCAGTTGCAATCTCCTTTGGTCCCTTTACTTCTTTGTCATTTATGACTAGAGATTTACAAGTTATTTTTGGGTTTCGCGAGCTATTTGAGAGAATGGAGTTGATTGTTTTCCAGGTTCGTTGTGGCTTATTCATGTTTTCATTAAGCAATTTTGTATAATACATAGATTTAATATATCTTCTGTAATTTGTGACAGTATTACGAGCTTTATTTTTTTTTATTGTCAAAGAAATACTTCCTTGATTTTGTTTCCAAAGTTTAAATATGCTATTTCGTTCTTTAATAAGTGAATCGAGTTGGGCATCAAACCATGGAGTATTGTTCAGTCTTTTGTCTCCTATATTAGTTTTTACTTTTGTTTTGCATGAATTTACAGCATTTCGAAGATAGTCAGCGAAATTATTATAATTTTGGTTTACGTCGTCAGACGAATGGGTAAATTTACAAGTTTTAAGTGACGTATTTAATTTTTGATAATTTATTTTGTAAGCGTTTGAGAGGTTTTTTGGGGATCTGTTATTGGGGAGGTTTTTCAGAGAGTTTTCGTAATCCAATATCAGTATATTATGGTCACTAAGGGGATCATCAATATTTGAAATTATCCCAGAAACATTTGTTCTATTTGTGATAATATGATCTATCAACGAGCTGGTGTTATTTGTCACCCTTGTGGGAAACATCGTGTTACACACATAAAAGTTGTACGATTTTAAGGTGTGAACATATTTCCGTGCAATATCAGTTTCTTTTGAAATATCGATATTAAAATCTCCAAAAAGTAATGTGTCTTGTTTGTTTTTATTTAATATTATTTCTAAAGAGTCAAAAAAATCTGTTATGTTTGAGTTGGGCTTACGGTAAAAAACATACAAATTGAGAGGTTTAATATTTTTTGCCGTGATCGTAATTCCAAGAAAAGTATTTTCACTGCAACATTTTTCTATTTTCTTATTGCTTAGTGTGTTATGCATGTAGATGGCGACTCCTCCTCCTCGGTCGAGCTCACGGGAAGCAAAAATTCCAGCGTAGTCAGTAAAATTGAAAAAAGGTTCTTCTCCTTTTCGCAGCCAGGTTTCCGTTATCACGAGAATATGTACCTTTTCTGTAATGTTTTTTAGGGTTTCTTCAATTTCGTCAATTTTGTTTCTGATGCTTCTAGCGTTCATATACATAATACGCATACAGGAATTTTTGGTGGTGTATTCTTGAATATTAAAACATTTTTTTAGTACTTGTTGATCAACCGAAGGTACAATACTGATGTCATTAGTGTCGCATCAATAAATCTATCACAGTTCATCGATCGCTTTTCTGGGTAAGTATTTTATATAACTATCTTATGCTTTTTAAGTTACTATATTTATTTTTTAAACTCAATTTAATACGTGCAATCACTTACGTCGTCAATTCGTCATTATTCAAACTTACTTAAAATTTTTACGTCGTTATGCGTGTCATGATTTGTTTATTACACGATGGCAGCCATCATATGACTGAGAAGTAAAACAGCCTTTTTATTTCAGCTTTTATTTAAATACAATGCAATGTAGCAGTTTAAAACGAATAAGCAGCCAGCAAGATAAATTTCAGTTGTGATTTCATCTGCTGAAGCATTTTGATGGAAACCATTCTCGTGTTCAAAGTGCAGTTTTAAAATTCTGGTTGCAAACTATATGCAGCCAGAATTTAAGGAAAACCATTTGCCAAAACCAGTTCTTTGATTCGAATATGGCCCACACCCCCCCCCCCCCCCCAGCAAGGTTAAAATAAATATAGATACCTAAGTGGGCGGGGGCGGCATTTTTCAGTTTTTGCCCCGCCTAAAAAAAAACGAAGATCCGGGGCTGGCTGTTCTTGCCTCTTTTTGATGGCTTATTGTCTCTTCTTGGATCTTCTCGTCTCTTCTCGGCTCTTCTTGACCCTTCGTGGCTTTTCTTGTTTCTGCTCTTCTTGCTTCTTCTCGTCTCTTCTGGGATTTTTCTTCTTTTTACTTCTTCTTGTCTCTTCTATGCTCTACTTGGATCTTTTTGCTATTTCTCGGCTCTTAAAAGTCTCTCTTGGCTCTTCATGCTTCTTCGTAGATCTTCTCGTCTCTACGTCTCATCTTCGATTTTCCATATATCTCTACTTTTCTCATCTCTTCTTGCCCCTTCTTGGATCTTCTTATCTCTTCACGGCTATTCTTGGCTCTTCGTGGCTTTTCTTGTCTCTTCTTGGCTCGTCTTGCTTCTTCTTGGATCCTCTTGCTTCTTCTTGCATCTTCTCGCCTTTTCTTGCATCTTTTATATTCTCACTCCTTCTTGGCTCATTTTGTCTCTTCTTGAGTCTTCCAACTGCTCACCAACCCTTCTTGTTCATTCTTGTCTCTTCCAGTCTCTTCTTGGCTCGTCTCGTTGCGAACTTTATTATCACTTTTCAATTCCCAAATAATCCCACATCATTCGTTTGAATGTAAACAAAAAGAGAATAAACTAATTTATGAAATACACTAAAAGTACCGATTTCAAACTGTTTTCAAACATTTAGATAAATCAAACGATCCTTTCTCCAACCCCCTCTTTGTAGTAATCCATCAAATACCTAAATAAAACCAAAACCCAACCAGGAAATCAACATATCTTATCCCTACATAAAATCCCTGTAAGAACAAAGGACATTCATTTGAAATGCAATTAATAAAAACCGACTGAAATAAAAACAAAAAACATAAATAGTTCTGTAAGTGGAGTAACTCTCGACTAAATCCATAGATATTTCTTGGCACATGTCAACAATTTATGTACCAAAATTATAATCGATGATTTACTCTAAGATGCGCCCCTTTCTCGGCAATAAACGAGAGAACTCAAGTGTACTATAGAAAGGTCATATCATCTGTGAAGCGAAACAAAATACTTCAAATCTGAAAGCAATAAATATTAATTTGTTTAAATTGTGTTATTTAAAAATGGAAAAAAAGACTTATCTTCTGCATTGAGAGCCGCTCGGGAATCTTGGGATACACTTTTTGTTTATCCTGTCACGATATATCAATTCACACTTTAACTATTATGGAGTTTTATGACACGGTTTAACCCAAACACGTGAAGCTTTCTACGATTTGTGTAACTTCCAACTAATTTTGAATGCGTTTTGGAATATATTTTTAAAAAATCAAACATAACTTTAAAACGGAAAAAGGTAAAATTAATTCGCAAAGTAAAGCAAATTGCACTGATTGTATCGCGTGTGTGTAACACTTTTCATGAAAATCGGTTCAAGAAAACTACGGATAATTTAGAAAGAAGCTAGGCCCGCAGAATATAACTAATAAATTATTAATATGATGTGTGAATTTGAACATAAAATATAGTTCATTTGCACCATTTTTAGGAGTGGGTGTTATCATTATCACCCTAGAGAGAAACCGCCATTCAGAAATAAAACTTTGCTTAAAATGACTTTAGTTAGGTAAACTAAATGATCAGTGGAGGTAATCCACCTCTTACCCGCCCTGGTATAAGTAACTGATGGTTACTCCTTCGAGGCTCTCGCAAGATTCTAATTTTTTTTGTTAAACGAAGCTACATTTATTTATTTTGAACGAATCTAGACCTCTAGTGTCCATGCATACGTTGTTAGTAAGCAGTATGCAAGTGCTAAACAGGAAAAACAAAATGCAAAAACTAGGTTAGTAAGACAAAGATAAATTAAACATGACAAAAGAAAAACTCATTCATGAGGCTCCATGAGGCGGCATTGCATCTGTAAAAACCCGCAAGCACCTGCATAAAATAGAGAACATAAGTAATACAATAAATCACAAATCAATTGGCAAGTACCAACAAAAAATGTGAATGGCTTTCGGTCTGATCATAAACTACCCTTAACTAAATGATTAAATATAAAGAGTCACGTAGTTAACTACTTCTTAAAACATTCCTCTTTTTAATGTGAATACTGCGCAAAAATCCGAACTGTCCGGAGCCGGTGGGACTATGGCATCTCAATTAGGGAGCGTTGTGCGGATATGGTGTGTGGAGTGGAATGAAATAGGAAGACGAAGGTTAGTAAGGACGTAGCTAAGGGAACGTACCCATACTACGTGACACGTTTAGGGGGGGGGGGGTCTTCAAAATACCACGCTTGGTACAAATGAGCGGCGGAGTGCTTAGGTTTTTGGTCACCGGGGAGGGGTTAAAAATTGCAAAAAGTTGGTCACGTAGTATGGGTACGTTCCCTAATAGGATTTGGTCACCAAATACATCAAAAAGCCATTTCAGTATCTACAACTCTGAACCGTGTCGAAAATGCACTATGTAATTATTAAATCTCTAATACCACAATTTCGGTGACCCGACAGTTGGCTCCCCGTTAAACATAATTATGATTAAACTAGCTGGTTCCCGGCATGCGTTGCAATGCCATATTCAAAGAAACACATTGTTTCTCCCTGAAACACCTTTCCCGTGCGTCCCCGTTCCCCTCCCGCGTCCCCTTCCTAGCAATCCTAGCTATCTTTATAAATCATAGCCTATGTGTTATTATGATGTATGAGCTATATTATTGTAAAGTTTCATTTAAATCCATTCAGTAGTTTTTGCGTGAAAGAGTAACAAACACACATACATCCATACAAACTTTCGCGTTTATAATATTAGTAAGATTATAATTTTTTGTGAATTATTTACCAATTCCAAACCTAAAATCGGCTTCAATAGCACGTTTAATAATAAGTTGGTAAGGATATCAAACGAATTTGTTTACAGTCTCGGGTTTTTGTATTTGTACGCTAGTATTTTTTTTTTTTTTTTTACAGTGAATACCGCACAAGAATCTCAACTGCTCCCGTCTGGAGCCAGTGAGACTATGGCATCCCCAATTGGGGTATGTTGTGAGGCTGAAGGTAGCGGGGAGGGGAAGGAGGTGGGGAATAGGAAGGTTGGGAAGTACCTGGCTATTCAGATCTGGTCACTAAACACGGCTAAAGCCATTTTCAAGCAACGTTTCAATTCTGAATGGTGGTCTTACACCAGGGCAATACTGATAGTATCTTCCACTCTGGAACATGCCGCAAATATACTATATATTATTTTGAATGAATTAATTGTGAAATAACACAAATTAATCAAATAAAATTTATTTGCGCATGCCGGGTTCGAACCCGCGACCTCCGGAATGTGAGTCAAGAGTCTTAGCCACTGGACTACGGAGGTCGTCAAATACAAATATACACAATACATATACAGTACATAGATAAGTAGTTTTTTTCTTTGATATCTACATTTGAATGAACATGTTTCATAGTTTTGTTATACGGCGTTTATCCTCTCTACACTCTACATACCCCTTCGGGGACACTCAGTAGTATTTTGTGTAAATAGGTACATCGTATTTTTCCTAAACCAACTACATATTGTATATAAGTATGCCGGGGGGCCAACTGTCGGGAGATAAACTGTCATGAAACCCACAATTCCACTGGCTCCTGGACATTTGAAGCTAAGAACTTCAAATAATCATCACACCATCACAATACCATATGACAACGCAAAACCGTTTTGGCGCAGAATCAACCAGGATAAATTAATGATTGAGGCTCTTCGATCAATAAAGGTATACTACGTCAATGTTGAGGCTATGTTATTATATCTTCCGATCCTTGCCGGTAATAATTAGGATGCATATAATACGACGGGAAGTGTGTGCTAAACACAGCAGCGGCGCCTATTGTAGTTGTGAACAAACCCTGGATCTATTAGCGCTTAACGCATCTTCAATCGCGCCATGATCTGAATGCCAAATGCCAGAGCCTGCTGACAAATAGATGAATTCCATTCCAAGCTTGCATGAAGTAATGCGCAAACTGAGATGGCGCACACTCTACTTTTTAATACGTAGATATCTACTGATTAAATTAAACAGAGTCAACGCATCTATTGTCAGCCTCCTTAGAAATATCAATTTAACAATACAACAGTAAGACGAGAAGCCGAATTGTTAGTTCCACATTTTTCAAAATTTAGAAAAATATAATTACCAATTTTTCACATCTTTACAATTGGTTGCTACGTACCAAATAATCAAAATTAAGTTTCTTAGAACAAATTTAGAAAAATATAATTAACAATTTGTCACATCTTTACAATTTGTTGCTACGTTGCTACGTACCAAATAAAAAAAAAATGAAGTTTCTTAGAACAGGCACTGCCCAGTTATATACTAATATTGACTGGTCCATAATGTGGTCACGCATGTATTGCAGCATTTTTTTTATATGAGCTCCACACAGAAGGCCCTGAGGAAAATAATCTCTCTCAGGGCCTATGTCATCTTTAGGGATGCTGTGTGGAGGGTTTTTTTAAGGAAAGGATGGAGAGGAGAGTTCTGGGAAGGAAAAGGGTTTAAGGGATGGGTAGGAGTCTGGGGTTCAGTGTGTCCTGGTCATCTGCCTCCAAGACCTAGACAAACCTCACCCCGTGAACCCGGTCACCCATGCGAAATCACCAAACGTAGCGAACCACTTGGGGTACCCCCGACGTACATTGATTATTAATTATTATGCTTGTATCCAATTGAATATACACGTGTACATTATTGTGCTTAATACGGGAACCGCATACTTTCTGGATCAAAAGTACAATAAAAAATAATAAAAAAACTATATATGTATCACATAACTACAATATTGCCGACTTATATCCTGTAACTTCTAAAATACCATCTAATATTTTCATGTTTCAAAATTGTAATATTAAAGGAAATTTTTAAGTTTACGAAATAATAATTATTTAGGGACCGGTAGTAAGGGTTCAAAAATAAGAAGGAAAGACACGTAAATACGAATGTTAGAGGGAGTGCGCTAATATTAAAAACGATAATAATTAAGTGAAAATTGTGAAAATGTTTAATAAAACACGACTCGTTTAAAATAGAGCAATCGTGGGAAATATCTTAAGAAGCATTTAATGAAACACTCTGAATTTTTTTCATACATATAACTTATAAAAAAACAAAAAACGTGTTTATAATGATTTTCGGAGCACACTTAGTGTATTTTTTCTTTCGAGGGAATTTCATATAATTTCAGTTTTGGCGTGGGGAATGTATAGATATTATCTTAAATAATAATATCTATTTTTTAAGAGCTTAAAAAAATTAGTTTTCAAATCTAAAATATCTATTCAATGTTCATTTTATAATAAAATCAGAAGTGTACAAAAACAGGAGATATGATTTTTTTTCTTTCCGATTCCTTGAACCATTAACATTTTGTCCTCTACAGCATTTCGAATTTCCGTCATTGATATTTCATATGAATTATTGAATGTCTAACCGAATGCAAGCACGTACGTAACTAATATCTATACAAAAGTAGGGCAAACGATTATTAGTGGAGACGCTTTCAGAGCACACCACCGCGCAACAACTTCCAAGTAGTTTTACAAGTGACTGGGGACGAAGTGGGCAAGTGGGGTCCCTTATCGATACCGTGACTGGCTTTCCAAACCCTGTGCTCTATGCTACCGAGGCATATTACTACATTTTATATTTTACATGGCAACAAGGCAGTAAATAAATACATATATAATATTGCGCAACGGGTCTGTCTTCACGCCAATAAATTCTACTAAAAAGATTAAATAATCTGATATACTACTAAATCTAAATTTTTACTATTTCTGTATATGTTTAAAAATCATCTGACATGAATTATTTGTACTACCAAAATGTAAAAGCCCTTTGGGCGTTAAATAAATAAATAAAATAAAAAAATAATAATAAAATCAATTGTTTTTACACAAATTTATTAATTCATTTAAAATAATAAAAGTATATTTGCGGACCGTTCCAGAGTGGAAGATACTCTTATTATCGCCCTGGTGTAAAACCACCGTTCAGAATTGAAAAATTGCTTGTAATGGCTTTAGCTGTGTTCGGTGACCAGATCTGAATAGTCAGGTACTTCCCTACTTTCCTCTTCCCCATTACCTTCAGCCTGACAAACATACCCCAATTGGGGATGCAATAGACTAACTGGCTCCAGACGGGACTCTTGTGAGGTATCATATAAAAATATATTATTATTAATAAGAAAGAACCAATTCGGTTGTGATTCCATCTTTTGCATTGAATTTAAGTGTGAGTTCCACGAAGATTCAACAAAATGGCATTTCAACACTCCTTTAGGCATTAAAAGTTATGATTTTTTTTACCATTTTTTCAAAATTTTTGATTATATTGTGAAGGAGGTGTTGAAGTTGCATCTTCTGGGTGATCCGGTCACCATTAAAATTATACTGTGGTTATTATATAGGTAACCCTTTAAATACAATATATTTTCAAAAAAATAAATAAATTAGGAGATTACCTAATTCAGACTATGGGTACGATCAGGTACAAAGCGGGTTTCGGTTTTCTGATTAGTCGGCGCATGGGCGGCCGACTGGAGCAGGCGTGCTGACAAGAATGTTTGTATGTCAACGTATCAGGCCGAACATAGTGAAGGCAGGTTCAGATTTATGTCCGCGCGAGGCGGCGCCGATAAGCTTTACCGGAATGAATTCTTAATTCCTGCTCGCCGGTGACGCCGGTCAGAATCTGATATCAAAATGAGCGACCTGTTAATTGCCGTTATTTTCAATCAATCGCCAATCTGGGATAAAAGAAATACATTCCATACCACCAGAAATGTTGTTGACAAGTGATGGAATGAAATCAAAAAGATAAAATTTTGAAATAACCTCAAATGTCACAAGTGAATTTCTTTCAGGCACGTACTTAACATATTATCATGTTCTCCTGAGGTTTTTTTCATATTTAAAGATACCAATTACCAAATACCATTGTTTTATTCCTTAATTTTAAGAAAGGATTCTCCAAGATTAAATAATCGTCGTCTACGAACTCGACATTTCGTAAAAACTGACAGCTGCTGTCAGGCTACCGCGCAGGTAGCGCAAGTTTTATCCGCGTTCTGTTTGTCCACATCTCGGCGTCAACTGCCGCCGGTGGAATAGGGCACTGAACGCAGTTAATCTGAAAACCGAAACCCGCTTTGTACCTGATCGTACCCTATCCCGCGATTTATCAGGGGTCTGCGCTAGTATACAGGTGTTTTGGGCTTACTTGACTTACTTTAACCAGTGGTTTCTAACATTATTCGAAGTAAAAAGGTAAATTAAATTTTAGTTTCCGGTTAAATTTTTAACGTGGGTATTATATTTCTTCAACTTAAAGCATTAAAAAACAGTAGATATTGGATACTTAGGGTCGGGATGAGGGGTTGGGCGATTATTTGACTAAATGACCAGCGATAACATGTGGAAGAATTTGTTTATATTTGGTTTTGAAGAAAAAAAAGTTAAAAAAAAATCAAAATAATTCACTGGACACCAAAATTTCATTTTACATTTTTTACTCCAAATAATGTCAGAAATCACTGGTTGAAGTAAGTCAAATCACTTATCTATGCCGCAAAAAAAAACAAAGCAGAATGCTAGCCCCCAACACAAATACAGGGGAAGAGAATGGATTTAATTGAAGTAAATTATATTATATTTTCTGAGAATAACGTCTTGAATAAGTTACTGTGTTCGCTCGTTATATATTAGGGTGTGAGAAGTTACGTCAGAAATAAAACTGACAGCAATAAGCGTTCAAAATGTGTGAAGCGTAATAAATAAATGAGTAGGTACCTATCTAGTTATGTTTTGTGTTGGTGTTTCATCTAGAGAAGCAAAAATCGATTACGCAAGTATAAAAAATTACAATTAATACTACGCTGAAAAGAGAAATGAGAAAAAAAAATAAAAATAAAATCAAATAAAATTAGCCATTATTGCTGTTAAATTATAAACATTTTTCTAATCTAATTAATATATATATTTAAATTTTGTTCTAAACAATCAGCGTTTGGGTCAATATTTTTAGAAACAGCTTGTCTTTCGACAGAGGCATCCTCTAAAGATTTCCACTTTTCTCTATCTTTTGCAACTCTGATCCATTCTGGACCGGCCACTGGAAACTTAAATACTGACTTGATGCGATCCATTCTCGCGCAGGTACAGTCGGTTTACTGACTTTACAATGACGGTAAGCGAAAGAGAAAGATGCATAAAACATAGGTGCGACAGAGAAAGGCTTGGGGGGGGGGAGATTGGACCGCCTTTCTCTTGTGGACACCGCGTACCGCTTTTCAGACCTCACTCGAATATTGCGACGATTTCTGCATCTACATCAGGTCGGCATTAAGGTTTGGCGGTTACTATAAATTGTTACCAACAAACAAAAAATTCAAAGTGTGCAATTCACATGCGGTAGAAGTGAAACCTTAAGAAAACTAACGTAGGAAAGAGTGGGGAGACTACGAAGCACCGCACAAAGAGGAGACCGATAGGCTACGAAGCACCACATAAAGAGAAGACCGATTATACTATCTCATTCTCTCGCAGGCTAAATCCTATAGATGCAAGGCATTATCTCTTTTTAGTGTCGCTATTTTTCGTTTCATCGAGTTTCAAACGGTGCTAATAAATTTTTCACTTCAAAAAGTGGGTGGGTACCTTCTTTACCATTCGAAGTGAAAAACTTTGTTGGATTCAAAGAGTAGGTATCTCTCTAAAATCAGTACTGACTTTATAAATCGAGACAAAAAACGAGAAAGCAAAACTGAATATCGTGTGTTATTCGCCTGTCGGCTTCCATCTTCCGTTTGGTTGTCGGCGTTTCATTTTTTTTTTGGCAAAGCCTTGAAACGGAATCAGGCGTGATATTATTTGCATGAATAAGGCGTTTATTATTCGTGGGTCAGAACCGAAACACTGGCGCATTATTCAAATATGATAAGTGTTCCGAAAGACGCTGCGTCGAAAGATGTAGGTATATATGAAAAATTCAAACAGGACACACTGTTTTAAATCTTTATAAATTTAGGAGCTGTATTCAGATAATCATACGAAAAACATTATTATATTTCTGTGATTGGCAGTAATGCTTTATTTTCTCCGCTTGCATTCCTTTTTCAACTTTGCATATCAAATAGAAAAAGGCGTACAAGTTGTAATGTTATGTTTTGAAAATATCAGGGTAATTGGCTGCACTGTAATGTACTCAATCTACGTTGGAATGCCTTGATAAAGTTGCATAGTATGGGGTTTATGGAGCATAGGTAATGAAATGAGATAAAATTTTCAGTAGATTAATAAAAATACATAAATTAATGATACAGTTTTTATTCAACCGCCATAACATAAAGTTCAGGAACATAGGGCATACATTAATTACATGAGCTCAAAAGCAGGGGGGGGGGTTCAGCAAAATCTCACGTTACTAGAAAAGAATATACGCCCAACTAGGCCCAAATTTATGTCACCAAGAGGGGGAGGGGTTCTAGATTGGAAGAAAAACTACTCACGTAATTAATGTATGCCCCCATATGTTTTAAAAACACAAATAATAGTACAAACATAATAATACCAGTACGAAAGAGTTTTTTTCCTTTAAAGAAAGACAAACATTTCCGGTTTTTTTTATATTTGCTCCACACAGGAGGACTCTGTCTTATTTGGGGATGCTGGGTGGTGGGTCTTTTTAGGGAAAGTAAGGGGAGGTAGTTCTGGAAAGGAAAGAAGTATGAGGGATTATGAGGGCAGGAATCTGGGGGTCAATGTATCCAGGAGTGACGGACGTATGAATCCATCCCTCACTGCGATACAAGGTAAATGGGTCCGACTAGAGAGGTCAAAAGGTCTCCCTCAACCAGTCTCCCGATCCGGCCCGCCAAGCAAAGCAGTTGGCAAACGCATCCGCCGCGCCGCCAAGAACTAGAAAAACCTCACACCATGAAACCGTGCACCCCTGCTAAGTCATTAACGTAGCGCACTACCTGAGGTGACCTATGGCAGGGGTGTTGGTTCCCCGGGCGGAACCTGACAATATTTGAAAATCTCCTACTACCATCACAGAAAGCGGAAAATATTGCTTGTATCGTGATGGAAGACCTAGCCAGCCGATAAATTGAACTGACGACGTCTGGATGGGACCCAAACGCGCAGCCAATTCAGTCACTGACCAGTCTAAAATAGTAATTGTAAGAATATATACCTACTAAAAAACACTCCACCAAATAGATTCACATTCCCATTCCCACAGTAATAAGAAATAAGAAAACATAGTGCGTAAAAAGTTCTATCATAGGTAGTCGGGTAAGAATAATAGATGGAAAATACTCGTACCTAACGCAATAAAAGCAAACGAGGAGAGTTATATAAGTCAGCTAATTCAGCCACTGACCAGTCTAAAATAGTAATTGTAAGAATATACACCTACTAAAATAGTAATTGTAAGAATATATACCTACTAAAAAGTTCCACGTTCCTACAGTAGTTGAATTAGAAAACATAGTGCGTAAAATGTTCTAGCATAGGTAGTCGGGTAAGAATAATAGATGGAAAATACTCGTACCTAACGCAATAAAAGCAAACGACGAGAGTTATATAAGTCAGAATGTTCCAGGACAGAAAAGAAGCGGTATAAATATTATTCAAGTCTCGTAGAGGACATTAACATGGCAGGTCAGTTGTCGTCCCAGACATCCCATTACGGAGAGGAAGCGGAGGAAATTGAAATAGAAAAGTCTTTCCGATTTCCGGCAAGATTGTTTACTCTGGAAACGGGTTAATCGCCAATTTTGTCACACACACCCCCACCGCTTCCACCACCACCGGTAGTTGGTAGTTAGTTAGGGAGTTAGTTGGGTGTGTCCCAAAAACAAAACTATACAGGGTGTAAAGGGACGTACTTGACTTACTTTAAGCAGTTTCCTGACATTATTGGGAGAAATAATGTAAATGAAATTATTAGTCTCCGATGACTTTAGGTGTCTTTTTTACTGGTCACTCAGCTGAGTAAACGACCAAAACCTCACCCCACCCCGAACTGTCCAATACCTACTGATTTTTATGTTTTTAATTGAAAAAAAAACATCAAACGTGTTACCGAAGACCAAAATTTCATTTACATTTTTTACTCGAAATAATGTCAGGAAGTACTGGTTAACCACTCGAACCCATAAACTTGTTTTCAAGCTACCTACAACATTACCAGAAATGTGTAAAGACGTATGAGGTGTAGCTGACTTATTAAAGTAAGTCAAATACGTCCCTTAATACCTTGTATTATCTATTATATTATTACGCTGTTAACGGAACGAAATTTATTAAATGTATCTTAACCAACCGGACCCATAAGTTCACACGACGATGTAACATTACTAGACGTACGTATGACGTACGAGGCAAACCTGAGTTATTAAAACAAAGTAACTGTGTGTTAATTTATTCCATCCACACTGCTAGTGTTTACTTTTACGAAAATATAATAAATTATAACAAAGAATATTTAAATTATAAATAAAACAGATTTAGGATTAAAAACTGACGGAACACATGAAACAATTCTTTCCCCGAGTAACCTTTAACCCATATTTTTAATCTACGTACAAAAAAAGCACTAAATTTATTTCAGTTATTAGTTCATTAGCTAAGAGGAGTTATATTTAAAAAAATAAAAAAACTCAAAAGCATAGGAATTTTTCAAAATAAAACTTCTCTCACAGGGGAATATGGTAACAACGCCCTCAAAGTTGAATTTTAAATTAAATTAAGTAAAATAAAATTTGATACGCACAGCGCTCAGGTGAAACTGTGTGGACTAGATACTTTTAATGCCCGGGGTTCGAAGATTTAGGTGAGCACTTTGTAAAAGTGGACACTCCAGCGCTATCCAAAGTGAGCAGTGACATAATGATACTCTCGACTTTTTAACTAAGTCACCACATATCTAGGGGCCGAGGATAGGCCAAAGTGCCCGGAACGAGCTCAAGTGTTGTTGAGAGGGTCTCGAAAGGCCAAGGGACTTCTTACATTAGCGAGGAGGATGAGAAAAGGACCAGGAGTATCGATCAGTACATAAGGGAAACGAATGTTAGAAATAATGTACTTCCACATTTATTATAATAGCATCTAACGAAATTTACGCTAAGTGCGTAAGAAACCGGAGCTCGCAAACCGAATGAAAATTTGGTTGGACAGAGGGTTTTAAGAATTAATCCCAAAACCATGCCATTCAATAATTCACTATCAAGATAATCTTACTGTACAAATAAAAAAGATATCATTCGCCAACTCGCCGCGACCCGACCAATTAATTGATTCTAACAATCCTGAACCTTCCCCGTCTTCATAATAATAGAGAACTCCAGTCCAATTTTTTAAATTTTTTGAATGAATAATCACCTTCTAATTTAAATAATTGCATTTTTATTTTTATTTTTAGAGTTATTTTTAATAGTTAAAATAATTGTCAAAGTTTTAATTTTTCAAGACCCCCCGAAAACCACCGTATGTATGGTGAATCGTGTGACGTCATCACTCCTGAAAAATTAGAATATTATCGGGCAATCAGCTGATCTACTGTCGCCATTTTGAATTCCGTTGTTCGAAGTATTCTCCCTAGAAATAGCATTACTATTTTTTTGTGCAGTAGTTTTTGAATATTTCCAATAATAGAGATAAACTAATAAGAGATACCTTTATTTTTAAAACATTATTTAGGCCTAAATAATGTTTCAATAAACGCAACAACTAAATCTCTGTAAACAGTATGTAAATAAACGAATAAATTAATACGATGGCTTGTGTCATATCATACATTCCCATACAATGACTTTACGGTGACGTCACGACACATCGAACAGTGACCTCACCTTGACGGCGTGTTTTTACGACCCGATTAAAAATGGACTTTTTAATAATTTTTTTAAAACTCTGCGTTTAATATTATTATATAAAACTTATATATTCAGAATCAGCGTTTATTGGCCTATACTAAATGAACATATTTTTTTAAAGCCAGAATATTTTTCACTGGAGTTCCTTATTATAATATCCCGTTAAGACTTTCTATAAGAAATCATGAACAAACCACCAAGGCATCGCCGTAGCTTTCCTAATCATGTTGACTACTCTTACTGTGCTTTCTTTTCGGATCTCCTCATTCTTAATACTATCATACACGTACATCACACACACACACACCTCATGGATTTAGTTTCACTTTCGTCCATCCATTATCCGTTTTTCGCCCGACTGTCATACATCAGGTTTGGTTCTAACGCTCATAAAATGATTTCGTTTCAAGAACCTTCATTACAGCGTGAGATCTAAAGGGGTTCCCTTTTTTCGTATCTATACATGACCCCTATAAACTTTAGAGGACACTTACGACACACCCCATCTTCAGAACTGAATATATCTTACCTACCTGACGATTCCTGTTTTCCCAAAACTCCCAAAAGGGTTGGAATTCTGAAATAAATTAATTAACACGATGGCTTTCGTAAAATACATGTAGGATTAAAATGAAATGAAATGAAATCTAAACTAACGTTATATTGCATAGATTCAAAGACTATTAACAGATCAAAACGGAAAATCATGTCCAAGTGGGTGCCACAGTGGAGGCGACTCAGAAGCACACAAGAGAAGAGGTGGACTGAGGCGAATTTACAGGGATTTACAGGGACGAGAATGGATAGAAATTGGAGGCGAATGCCTAGGGTCTGGAGGCGAATGGCAAGAAACAGGAGGCGAATGCCTATACTATACTAAGGAATGGAAGCGAATGCTAAGTGACTGGAGGCGAATGCCTAGGGACTAAAAGCGAACGCCTAATGATTGGAGGCGAATGGCAAGGTATTGGAGGCGAATGCCTAGGTATTGGATGCGAATGCCTAGGGAATGGAGGCGAATGGCAAGGGACTGGAGGCAAATGGCAAGGGACTGGAGACAAATTCCTAGGGACTGGAGGCGAATGGCTACGAATTGGAGATGAATGACTGGGGACTAGAAGCGAATGACTAGATATTGGAAGCGAATGGCCGATGACAGCACTTGTGGAGGAGATCGGGATATAGCAAGTTATAAATGATGACGATGTATGTAATGTATGGGTAAAATTTTATGACATAATCGCAAAAAAATAATGAATTGCATTGTTTTATATTCACGGCGGAGCGTTAAAATAATGCCACAAACACGGGCGCCAAAAAGAGATTATTTATAACAAGATAAAGGAAAAATATGGCTGTCATAAATAATATCAGTAGGTAGGTAAGTGTCGCACAATAATATCTTCTTTGAAATATAAAACACAGAACAGTGTTCGGAATGAAAAAACAACTACAACTTATAAGCTCACAACAACTGACAGCTACCTACAACAGATTATATTGATATTATTTTATGTTTTATTTCAAAAGTATGATTTAAAGCTTTGATCAGTAAAAATATTACGAAATAATAGCTATCTCGCATAGGTACGCGGAGAGGATGAAACGGCACGTAACTCGTTCCTGCACCTACTCTTCTATTATTTCAATTTTTGACAAGACCATAAAAATTATTTGATTCCCTTGATTTTGGATCATATGTTCCTGGTACATTCCCATTTATTCTAATAATAAAATAGGTAATTTTTTTCACAAATTTTCAACAAACGCTTATGTAAAATTACATAGACACAGCGCCGGATCTGCCATACGTTCAAAAACGTGCAAAAAACCTGGCGCCGACTCCGAAGGGGCGCCGTGAGAAAATAAATATTGTAATAAAAATTTGTTATAATATTCCCTGAATCGTTTAAAAATTACCCATAGTACGAAATAATTATTACGCTCTAGCAACACTTTCCAAAGATACAGACTGCGCACGCATCTGGTTTTAATTCAACGAAATTCAACGATTTACGAATTTATAGTCAGTTACAGAATTTTTTTACAAATTCCATATATTTAGTTTAAACGTAAGATCTATTTTTCCATATATCTTTTACTGTCTTTTACGACGAATGAGTGCGATCCAAATTCATTAACCAATCACAGCGCCGTACTTTTATTCAACAGAACAAACAAACCGACGGCGCCTTTCAAAGTGCTTTTGCACGATTTAAGTCTCTAGGAGAATGTGGTTAAAGACCATTTTCTTATGAAATCTTCAGTTAATTCAAAATTCCATTAGCATAAACATCGCACGGTTTGCAAGGTTGCAACTTGTTAACAGTTTCATCATTGTTTTGACAGTTGAAGTTCCTTAAATGTACCTATAATTAATTTCTATTAGATTTGTTATTTTACAGTCAGTAATAATCAGTGTAAGCGTCTTTCGTAAGCCGTTGATACCATAGATACGTTCGTGTTTGTTCGCCCAACACAGAACACAGGGGAAATGGAAATGCAAGGTACAAATTTGAGGTTATATTATTAGATTTTTTAATTTATAATTTCATTTCTATTGGTTGTTAGAGCTTGTGGATTGTGGATTACAATGAATAGAACAATAATTAAAAAAAACTTTCAGGCTCGCAGAATCTAAAACTTAGAATTAAAGAGCATAATGACATAAAAAAACTCGTTTCCATTGGTAATTTTTTAATTCTAATTTCTCCAGCACCGATACGAAATGATGTCCCGCGCAATGACGTTACAATGGTCCCGAGCACATATAAACAGATATCTATCGCACAAATTCCTCCGGTCGAATTATTAGAAGATAAAAATAACGTTACTGATAGCAGTTTAAATTTAATTCTGTTTTCAGAGCTTGAATTGAAAGATCCCGGATGCTCTCCAGAGTTATCTCAAAATTCCATTAGTTTATTAGTTCAGGAAGGTCCTGTACAATTGAAAGGTTTTGATTTTCCTATTACGAACTAGCGTAAATTTAATACTAAGTATTATTACAAGAAACTGCCTAATGGAGAAGAATTACATAGATCGTGGCTTATTTATTCGAAAACTTTAGATAGGGTTACACCAAAGATATTCAAATACAGAAGCGATATGCTATGGTGTCCGCGCAACTGTCGCCGGACTACGCGCTAATTAGCGTAGTTTTCATACAAAAAGAATTTGTTCATTTCGTTGATTTTTTAAAAATGTGCATTAATATTGGTTAACAATATATTTTGAATAAGGAAATAATTCGTGCATTTAGTTTAATGTTCGTTTAGTTTATTCGTTAATTATTTGTTCTTTTAGTTTATTTGTTAATTGGTAAACAATATCGGCGACACCCGGAAGCGCAGACCCACATAGTAAAAACAGCAGATAGCACATCTACTTATATTTCAATATCTTTGGGTTACACCCTTTATATGTCTTGATTTTATTTGATAAATTAATTTAAAAAAAAAAATTGGGGTAAACGAATTTTTAATCAAAATAAAAATGTAGGGGGGGGGGGGCGCCATCGGTACCTACTGCACAGGGCGCTAGATTTCGTAGATCCGGCCCTGCATAGACATTAAAAAAATCGAGAACAGTTCACACCCGGTAGAAGTGAAACCTTCACCCACACAATCTCAACCAAAACCTTGAAAAGTGAGCTCATAATCAAAGCGGCCAATGCGCGCAGTTTGACAGAGCGCGACGCTTCGTAGGTACTGTACGTAGATAAGGTTTTATTCTATCTCATTCTAAACGGAGGCTAAATCCTGTGTGCGTTAATCTCTTTCTAGTGTCACTTAGACACTTCCGTTTCATCGAGTTTCAAATCATAACGATGCTAAAGAATTTGCACTTCAGGTAAGTAAAATATATATTTTTTAATATTCTACAAACAAATAATACAGCTAAATAATTATTTTTTTTACAAATATTTAACAAAAGTTTATTTAAAATTAAGTAGCAAAAACTAGTAAAGGCAGGTAGGTACATAAAATAGGTATACATGTTTCTGTAGAATCAAGAACAAAATCACGTCCGCTTGAAGAGGCCATATTCTCTGACTCAGGGTTTGAATTATTCATACTGAATGGATTTTGGCTCGGCGATTGCACACACACAGTGGAGCAGGCGAACAGATTGTTTTGCAAGTTTTGGCTCGGAGTGGGGCCATTTGGCTCGTTGACTTCGCCGTATGTGTCCGCTACACAAAATCCTTAGATAACGCCTCGCCAGTGACAAAATACGTAGGTACTATTTAGCAGAGGCGGCCGCTTCCTTAGTGCATTTGTGCACTGCGCTGCCGCCACCGATATACGTCGAGAAGTGTAAATTAGAACATCCTCTCACGAAGTATTCCCGCCAATTCGTTACAAAATCTTTACCAATTGACTAAACTCCCTAGCATGAGAGAAAGGAATTCGTGCACATTTTGTTATGCCCAGGCGTGACGTCACATGAAGCTATATTTCTACTGGGATCATCTCCAGATGCTGGAGTGCTCGTGCCCGTGAAATGAGCAAGGCAGGTATAGACCCATAAGGACGATTGACGTGTGAAAGCAGAGAAGACATATGGTGCCTGGGTGCACTAGCGGAGTAAATGACATAACATTAAACTTGCGTAAAGTGGTCCCGAACCTTTGGAATGAAATAGTTATGTTCAACGAATTTAAGACTAATTAACAATGTTATGTTTGAACGCCATCAGTCGCCGGCGCGGCGCATCCTCAGTATCGTTTCGGTTTTAAAGCATTTTAACGGTTTTCGCAAGTTTTATTCTGTAAAAAAAATATTTAAAAATGAATGCTACTGAAAACATTGCGATTAACGTATATTTTGTCAAATGTAACTTAATGGAGTGTTTTAGTGAAACGGTTAAACTTTTAAAATAAGTTGTACTATTCCAATGACAATTGTTTAGTGCGAACAGTGTTTTTCTACATTAAAACGTGTAAAAACATTTCTGAGGGACACTATGTCCCAAGCTTAATGCTTAATGCCTTGTCAATGATGAGCGTCGAAAAAGGTTTGATATCTTCTATACCAGACTTTAACAATCGTGTCATTGAAGTATTTTTACAAATGAAACAGCGACGAATGGATTTTCTCTACAAGTGAACGTTTTTACTAGGTATGTCACTCCCTTTAAATCACTTTATTTTCCCATGTTAATGTTACCTTTTTTGGGAAATGCACTGCTCGCAAATTTTGTCACGGGCCGCCTCTGCTATTTAGTCCTTTTTAAGCAATCGAAATACAAAATGAAGGCAAGATTACAATAGATTTACATTACTTAAAATTAAGGACAACACCTCAATTTCTGAAGAGTTTGGATTTATAAATAATTTAACACGTTTTCCTACATACAAGTGCATTCATAATCCACATTACATATACATAACCTAAACCCTTAGGATTCAAGTTGTCAAAACAGGGGTTGATAATCATCGACTAGATTTGGGAAAAGCTGAAGGGACGGAAGGACAATGCTCTAGATTCTCATAGATTATTAAAAAAGGTAAACATATTTTCCGAGCAGGACTTCTCCCCGTCGCCATGGTATCTCAAGAGTGTATTATTTCGAGCCCCAGCTGTACTGGGAACTTCGAAAATTGGTTTGGCGGGAGATGGGAGGTTAGAGGGAAGTTCCGAGGGCTGGAAGGGTTGGTGGATTTGTTCGGGAATGGGGAAGAGGAGCGAGGGGGGACGCGAACAAATGTGGTTGAAACAAACATTCGGCAATTTATAGAGGAAACGCGGAATACACGGCCGAGTTAAGCACGAAATAAATAAAAGGGAAAACCATTTTATCGCGGGGGAAAACTATCCATCATAACCACGCGAAACGGGGCATGAAAGGGCGGCTGGGAAATGTTATTCCTGAAGTCGTTATAAATAAGAATAACAGGTTTGTATATAGTTTGGAATTTTAAAGAACTACCCCCGAGCAGTGTTGTAACTTATAACATTAAATATTATTCCGCGAAAAACGGTATTGAAGACGAGGAGATCCCGGGAAGACAAATGACTATCGAGTAAATAAAATACTTGAGTCAGATAGGGAACGTACCCATACTACGTGACACGTTTAGGGGGGGGTCTTCAAAATGTCACGCTCCATACAAATGAGCGGCGGGTTGCTTAGGATTTTGGTCACCGGGGGGGGGGGGGGTTAAAAATTGCAAAAAGTTGGTCACGTAGTATGGGTACATTCCCTAATGTCAAGAGGTGGAATAACGATGAAATGATGTTGGAATTTTTGAAGACAAAGGCAGATATATAAATGACTCGATATTTAGATAGTTCCGTATATAGACGGCTGACGTAGTTCAGCGGTAAGGCTCTTGACTCGCACACCGAAGGTCGCGGGATCGAATCCCGGCATGGCAAATAAAATTTATTTGATTAATTTGTGTTATTTCACAATTTATTCATTTAAAATAATATATAAAATATTTGCGACACGTTCCAGAATGGAAGATACTCTCAGTATCGCTCTGGTGTAAGACAACCATTCAGAATTGAAACGTTGCTCGAAATGGCATTAGCCGTGTTTGGTGACCAGATCTGAAGTACCAGGTACTTCCCCACCTTCCTCTTCCCTATCTCCTTCCCCTCCCCACTACCTTCAGTCTCACAACTTACCTCAATTGGTGATGCCATAGTCTCACTGGCTTCAGACGGGAGCAGTTGGGACTCTTGTGCGGTATTCATATAAAAAATACATATATATTTCATGACAATTATCATCGTAACGTCAGTTCTAAAAATCTCACTTTATCTTACTTTATTCGGGTTCTGAAATAACTCTTCTTCAGAAAAAAAAAAATTAAATATTAAAAACATTTTATAACACTGTTTCAAATATGCAGAGTAGTTTAATTGGAATTATTAATCACTTTATAGGAGTTTTTAATTTTTCCTCTCTTAGATAAACTTTAAAAAAAATAGTGAACTAAATTTAAAAATTAACTAAGAAAAGAGAAAAACTAAAAAATTCCAAATAAATTTAATAATAATAATTAGATTTTTCATTAAAAAAAACATTAAAAACTACCACACAGTAGGTAAATTTTGTTCGAGAGAATACAAGCGCCCAACTTTTCATTAATAAGAACAACACTATAAATACGTAGGCAATTAAGGTTACCTATTTTTTCAAACAATGTATTTTCTAGAAATCTGACACGTGCTCTAATGCGTAATTTTATTATAATAGTGTGGAAATGCTGAAAGCTAAAATATTTAAGGTGGTTTGGCTCGGAAAAGCGTGGAAGCCGCCGGGGGCCTTTCATCACCAGGCAGTGTGGGCAGGTAGCTACCTTCCATTTAAAATTTGAAACATTCATTGGAGTTCTTCACACTCAACCACTAAAATATGCTAAATACTTAGGAGTATGACAAGAGTCCCTTAAACCTTAGAGGTGCGGGTGTATTATAAATAGAAAGACCCGGCCCGGCTTCCCACATTTCTACCGATTTATTCAATATTTTCCTTTAATACTTTAAGTTTTAAAGCTCTTGAAAAAAATATATGTTATTCTTGAAGATAAATATCTATACATTCCCTACGCCGAAATGCCAATTATACAGGGCGTTAAGGGACGTACTTGACTTACTTTAACCAGTGATTCCTGACATTATTTGGAGTAAAAAATGTAAATTAAATTTTGGTCTCCGGTGACTTTTTGATGTTTTTTTTTTTTTCTACAAAAACATAAAAAATGGTAGTTGTTGTACGGTTGGAGGCGGGGTAAGGGGTTCGTCGGACACCCGGCTGAGTGACCAGTGACGACATGCGGAAGAAATTTTTTTTTGTTGGATTTTGGAGAAAAAAATTTTGAAAAAAAAAGTCTTCAAAAAAAGTCACCAGAGACCAAAATTTGATTTACATTTTTTACTCCAAATAATGTCAGGAATCACTGGTTAAAGTAAGTCAAGTACGTCCCTTAACACCCTGTATGAAATTCCCTCGATAGAAAAGAATCGCAAAGTATGCTCCGAAAATTATTTTAAACACGTTTTTTCAGTTATTTTACAAGTTATATATCTAGAGTAGAGATGTCAGGAGTTCCACTAAAGAACACCAAGGAGTTTGTCTACCTCGGGAGCAAAATAACATGGGACGGTCGGTCTAAGAGCGAGGTCGACAGCCGTATACACCAGGCTAGGCTTGCATTCAATAAAAGGTCGAAAATAATAGAATCAAATAATATAGACCTGAAACTAAGAATACTCCTCATCAAGACCTATGTACGGAGTATCTTGATGTACGGCTGCGAAACATGGTGCCTATCCGAAAGAGGTAAACGGAGACTAGAGGCTTTTGAGATGTGGGCCTATAGAAGACTACTAGGAATTTCCTGGAGAGACCACATCACAAATGAGGAGGTTCTCCAAAGAATCGAAGGAGGAAGGCACCTGCTCAGGACCTTGTCCGAAAGGCGCGCAAGATGGATCGGCCATGCAATAAGACAAGAAGGCCTCTTGCATGCCATAATGGAGGGTATGACCGAGGGGACAAACGCTAGGGGACGCCCACGCCGAGAGTACCTGGAGGACCTGCTGGTGGACGTGCGCTGCTCATCATATGCAGAATTCAAAAGAGCCGCACAAGACAGGGAAGAGTGGAAGAAACGAATAGATGAAATTGCTGCAAACCAATCCCAGGATTGAAACCAGAGAGAGAGATATCTATAAAAAAAGTCACAGTGTTTCTTTAAATGCTATCTTAAACGAGTTTTGGGAAGAAAAAAGGTATGAGGAGTGGGAGGAATTTTGGGATCAATGCTTCTATAAGTGAAGGAAGTATGATATGAATCCATCCCTCCCACTGCCGCGCAAGGCTATGGGTCTATGAGTCCGGCTGGAGAGGTCGACGTTAGATCTCCCTTAACCAATCTCTCCCGATCCGGCCCGCCAAATGTGGCGAACCACTTTGGATGACCTATGGCAGGGGTGTTGGTTATCCAAGAAATAGTTTCCGGGGCGGCAGCAGTATCTAGTGGTAGTAGTTAGGTACCAAATATCTTATTTCACGCTCTTTAAAATCTCTTGGATTTCCATTTTGTACTCACGGTACTCAAGCAACTACATTGCCATTAGTCAAAATATGTCAAAATGGGAACACGAACATTAAGGTAACACTTGAATAAAAGATTACAAAATCTGCTCTTTCATAGATGGCGCTAGTTTAATTATTTTAGGTTGAAACCCTTTTTGCAAGTTACGTTTTAAAATATTAAGATGAATTATTTGTTTGCTCCCGTACATACTCAACACGAATATGAATAAACAGTTTTGGACATAAATCAAATTTTTTAAGGCGCCGCAACCGAGCTTTAAAAGAAGAAGATGGAGAGATATGAAATTACGAATGTTAGAGGAGCGCGCTTGCGAAAATTGTGAAAATATTTAGTAAAACACGACTCGTTTAAAATGGAGCAAAAATCTCGCGGGGTTGTGTTAACAGCATTTCAAGAAACACTGTGAATTTTTTCATACATATAACTTGAAAAATAACTGAAACAAACGTGTTCATAATAATTTTTGGAGCATACTTTGCGATTTTTTTCTATCGAGGGAATTTTATATAATTTGCGTTTCGGCGCGGGGAATGTCTAGATATTATCTTCAAGAAAAACATATATTTTTGTAAGAGCTTTAAAAATAACGTGTTTAAGGGAGATACGTAAGAAATCGGTAGAAATTCGGGTAGCGGCGGCTTAAGAGCGTTTAACTAGCCACATTTCGTCGAAAATTGTTCTTACGATCGTGCAGGACGGTTACAATGAGAAAGATTAATTATTCTCCGTACCAGCTTTTTAAAATTATAACTCAATATCGAATTTATTTCAATCCAAATTAGCTTTAATTTATACCTTCATCCAAAAATGCTGAAAGGCGTGATGATAAAACTATTAAAATAATGTACTTTTTGTAATTATTTTTTGATTATAAGTGTTTATCATTCTTCAATAATGTCTAAATTTAATAAGAATGTTAAAAAAATCTGAAATATATTAGTTTGTAAGTGCGCAAATAAATACACAAATGGACCAATTTTCGTCAAGAAACACATTTTTTTTATTTTTTTTATTATAGCGACTATATAAAAAAAAAATTTACATACAAAATGTACGTACATATTTTTTAATGATTTTATTGAAACTAAAATTAAAATTCTAAAACATGCGTTTGCTAGATAATGTATTGATTTATTTTACTGCATGATTATATTATTTGAAATGGGTGTGGTATAATACAAAATCTTTTTTGAAAATTTAACAAATCTGCCAATGACCTATGGAATAACCTTATTATACAAAAAATTTAAAAAAATTCTCAAAATTTATTACATGCGAATGCTAGATAAAAGAACAATCTTTCGAAATACATTTATAATTTTTTGTGGAAAAGAGTCAATACGTCTAAAATCTGATTTGAAAATGACATATTTCTGGTTTTCTCTGGTAATGCCCCCTTAAGAAAGGCTAACAAATACGGTATTGGATTGAGTCAAAAACACAATTCATAGTCGTATTGCGTATGTACGAGAACAAACAATTAATTCTTCTCAATATTTTAAAGCATAACTTTCAAAAAGTGTTTTAACGAATAATAATTAAACAATCGCCATCTGTGAAAGAGCGGCTTTTGAAATCTTTTCAGCATCACCTTAACGTGATTATAGAAGAACTTTTTTTTTGCAGAAGTTAAAACGGAGCTTTTAGTGTCAGGGCCACACCGTTATTCTCTTTTACACTCTTCCTTTAATATACTTTCTATATGTGAAAAGTATGACTTACTTCTGGTTTACATCACATAAAATAAAAATAAAAAGCTTTAATTAAACATAATCTAATGCTAAAGTCACCCGCCGCCGGATTGGGCTTTTTACCGTGGTTGCGTGTTGTAAATGTGGTAGGTAAGATGCGTGGCAATTTGTTGCCACCCTTTGTTTGCCACACGATCCGCAATAGCTATAAAGGTATTATTATTGTGGAAAAATGCCACCTCTTTTGAGGCTAAAGCTAGGAACATCTCCTAGCTACAGGAAAGGAAACTATAAGCACTAAGCTACTGGATTACCAGATAACATTTTGACAGGGGTGTGAGAAAGAGAAGAGCCGTATTGCAAAATATATAACTTTCGTATTATAATGTACGACTAGGGCTGGGTTGTTTCATCCGAAAGCCAAATTTATGTTTGGTCAAAACTTATTAATCCTAAAGACATTCGTAGCAAAGCGATAAGCTACTTGATTCTGTACCCGGATGTCGCAAGTTCAAAACCTGACGTGCGAAATATCTACTTATATCTATTATATAAAAATGAATTCCTGTTTCCCTTGGTCATGCCATAACTTCAGTACGACTTTACCTATTTCATAAATTTTTTTTTTAAGTTTTCTAATACTTTGTAGAAGGTTTTTTACGGAAAGAAAAATTTAAAAAAATGCGCCGAAAAATATTAATAATTTCAGAAAAATTAACGACTATTTTAACTTCGCATGTTTGACAGTTCGCGCGCTTCATGAATGCGCTGCTATACCATTCATCCGATTGCGATGGAACTTTGGTGGTAAGTTGTGCGCACGCCCGCTAAGGTTACAGGCTATACACAATGATAAGCTCTGGCGTTATGAAATTGGTATAAATGAAAATGTGTGTTTTTCATATATTTTAGCGGCAGAGAGGAAAGGCAGGAAGGGAAGGGGAACGGGGGAGGTAGGATTCGCGGGAGGGTTGACGAGGGATGGGGAGGCGGGGAAGGTGGTAGGGTAACGCGAGAGGGGAAGGGGACTCGGGAGGTGAACGGGAACATGCAGGGAGAATCATTTAATTTCTTTGAATGGCATTGGTAGAGTTCTGCTTCTGAGAGGCCAGTCAAGCATTAGATAGGCGAGCGCAACTGCCGCCAAGACCCGGACTCGCCCCATGAACTCGGTCACCCCTGCTAAGACACCAAACGTGGCGAACCACTTGGGGTGATCTATCCCTATTTATCAGTGTGATGTAAATAATAAGTTGCGGTGAGCAGAGGTACCAACAAACTTTTTAACTCCCCCACCTTACATGTGAATGCTGTAGCTATGCTATCCCGTTCTTTCTTCATCGTTACGACTTTCCCTGGATGGGGCTACAATATTTGCATTGATTCTGAACAGACGAGACTCTTTAGAACTACTAGGTAATGGATATTACATAAAAAAATAATATACTCCAGTCCCCGTCTAAAAACTTTGTTTTATTAAATAGCGCGGCAGTTTGTCTTACAAAATAAACTACCTTCATTAAGTATATCATGCAAAGAGGGTTTTAAATATAAAGTTAATTATTATTCATGAGTTTTCTTTACAGCACAGCTTTAAATCATATTTTTTCATTCAAAAGATAAAGTATTCTTTGACAAATATCTTACCACTAGCTCTTTGGAAATATGGTAGTAAGGTATATTATAATATGCGAATTTTGTAGACTTACCTCTCTTGTAAATCCTCAAAACTCTGCAAAAATAGTTGCTCTTTTGTTCCTGTCTCATTCAGTTTAAAAAGAACTAATTTACATCAATAAGAAATATGTTGCACGGTTTTTTAAGCAGCGCCCATTAAAAAGCGTTTACGGAAATAATTAATTTACACGCATGGTGAGTGGTGAGTATTTTCCCCTACAAATGGTTTTTGAAGTGAAAAAATCTTTAGCGCCGTTGTGATTTGAAACTCGATGAAACGGACACGAGCGACACTAAAAAGAGACAAACACATACATCTGTAGGATTTAGCCCGTTAGATAATGAGATACGGTAAAAGTACATAGCAATAAAATATTTGTATCTCATTTATTTTTTTTAAATTATCAACTGATGGTAACTACATTACTACAAATCAACCCTTTCAATGTACCTTCCCGTATACTCGGAAATAATAAACTGCTTTCCCTCAATCAACACTGGACCAATTAAGGATATTATTCACCTCCGTCCAGAATGTTTTTGGTGTCTAATTGATTTTTGACGGTCGCCAAACATTTGACGATATTTTAAAACTACGTACTATTTTGATTTGTCACTTCTATTTCCTCATGTTTATCTCTGATTTTGTCTTTGCTTTCATTTATCGTCCTTTAATCGTATAATGGACAATTTTTTTAAATCGTTTTATATTATAGTAAATTGGACGTAAGTCCGTTAGTAAATAGTCCGGGTTCATGGGGTGAGGTTTGTCCATACCTGGCGACAAATGTGTTTGCCCATCCACTGCGTGGCGGGACTGATCGGTAGAGAATGGTTGAGAGAGACCTTATGACCTCTCCAGCCGGACTCTCTCGACCCGTAGCCTTGCACCGCAGCGGGATGGATCCAGACATCCTGAACACGCTGAGCTAATGTAAAAAAATAGCATTCCTCCCTTTCCTTACAAATATCCACTCTACGAGTATATACAAACTACAGCATTACCACATATGACCTAGGCATCCGTCTGGAGTAAACAAACATTGGTGGTGAAAACGTAAAATTGAGAATATCTGTAGACATATTCCCAAAATCAGTGGGGGTGTCCATTAGGGCAGCGAACACGTCAAACATTGTACGAACGTCAGCCGAGGACCGGCAGAAGTGACGCCAGCAGGAAGTATGAAAGGATTTGTAACACGTTTATATTATTATCTGGGCCGAGGAAATTGTTTGTGGCATGCGTAGCCCGCCGCGATACACGCTCAATCCTGACTTAATGATGGCCGTTGAAAAAAATCGCGTGGGTCACGTGACGCCCAAAGAAAATCGATGCGAAATAGCACAATAATCTACATATTGTTAGAAATAATGTAACATATTGACGCAATGCATTGAAAAATATTCCACTAGATGACTTGTTAAAATCTAGGGCACAGAAATACATTCAAACAAAACCCCTACATTTGCTCTGAACGTAAAAGGGAACGAAATATTCTACATTATTATTGTGTTTTATCGGAAAACTCTGTTTATTTTTTTCCCAAATTTAAAGTGCCTACCTACGTTTATTATTAAGTTTTGCAAAACCAAACTTATTAAATTTATTTAACTTAACAGCTTTTTCAAAAAATCTGTATCGAACTACAATAAAATTTTCCACGATAATTTTTTTTTTACATTAGCCCCACACAGAAGGCAGTGAGGAAAATAATTCCAATCTGGGCGTATGCCATCTTTGGGGTTGTTGTGTGGAAGGTCTTTTTAGGAAATCTTTTAGAAACTTTTTAGAAACTTTGGGAATCTGGGAGGCAGTGTGTCCCGGAGTGACGGACATATGAATCTATCTCTCCCACTGCAACGCAAGCCGATCTTCCGAGAGAGGTCCAAAGGGGTCCCTCAACCAGTCTCTCCCGATTGTGCCTGCCAAGTAATTGGTGGGCAGACGCATCTGCCGCAAAAGGTGCTTGCAAAATGCACTAGCCATCGAGTAAAATAGCGAAAACTATATAACGTGGCTTTACTGAAGAGTCCGTATTAATTATTATCGCATTTTTTTCTCCATACACGCAATTGTTTTGGTACTACATCCCGATGAACTTAAGCTTGAATACATCTCCTTTTATTAAGTCTTTTTATACATCGCATTAAAGTACCAGTCATCTTGTACAAATAAATGGAAGTGCATAACTGCAAGAGATTACCACCCACCAATTTTAAAAAAAGAAGCAATAAGCGCAGAAGCATCAATATTTCCATCACGTTCCCAACATTAATCCTTTTAACTGCCAGTCGCGTTATTCAACGATATTAAAATATCCGCTGCCAAATGAATTACTATCACGCTTTACAATGACTAGAAAGGTGAGTCTTATTATGCACGAAGAATTGATTATTATTTTAAATAAGTACCTACATGCAGTTGCCTGATACGTTTGTTGCATTCATCAATAATTGATTGATAACACGCATAAAGGCATCTTTAAAGAGTCAGGAAGGTTGTAATATCTTGATTGCAAAACTACTGGTCATACGTCGGCAATACTTTATTCCGAATAACAGGTACTTGCGACAAAGTTAATGGAAGGTGGATCAGATTGGATCAGTGGATCAGATCAAAAAATCAAATCAGTAAAGAACGAGATTTTTTCCTGTCAGCTCCGGTCTGCAGACCATACAGAAAAGATGCAGGGGAACTTACCAACTGAAATAAGCATCTTTAGTCATAAGAAGGGAGTGGAGGGTTTTTTATAGACGGCTAAGACGCTCAGAGGGTTGCATTGCCGATGATGACGAGAAGATAGACGCAAAAAATCTATCGTCGAAGTAAACAATATCTTCTAACAAATCTGAACGAAATATGAAACGAACAAGCGACAGAAAAATATTACAACTGGAACTCGAATACAGAACCCATCTCGTCTTACCGGGACGAACGCTTTTACCAATTCAGCCACTAAGACCTCTTATTCTTATGTAATTTTTGTTAAGCCGCCGCTACCCGAATTTCTATCAATTGTTTACATATCTCCCTTAAACACTTTAAGTTTTAAAGCTCTTAAAAATATATGTTATTCTTGAAGATAATATCTGGACATTCCCTGCGCCGAAACGCAAATTACCTACATAAAATTCCCTCGATAGAAAAAAATCGCAAAGTATGCTCCAAAAATTATTATAAACACGTTTGTTTCAGTTATTTTACAAGTTATATGTATGAAAAAATTCACAGTGTTTCTGTAAATGCTGTAGAAAACTCCCGCGAGATTCTTGCTCTATTTTAAACGAGTCGTGTTTTATTAAATATTTTCACAATTTTCGCATCGATTTTGTCGCTTTAAATACTAGCGTGCTCCTCTAACATTCGTAATTTCATATCTCTCCATCTTCTTCTTTTTGATCCCGGTTGCGGCGCCTTAATCTCATCTTTCAATTTCAGAATCAAAAATATTATCGTCGACTAACTTTTTTTGTTTTATTTTTTGCATATTATTGGCATCTACCTTTCTCAATGGAAACAAGTGTTCGAAGAACTGGTTTATAATAATAAAAATAATAAATTTGGACAACTTATATAGCGCTGTTTTTGCGAAAAATCGCCACAAGAGCGCTGTACAAATTAGCTTGGATTTTACATTAGAATTTACTTAACTTAGGAGGCTAGATAACAACTCGTCTTGCAGCTATCAAGCGCATGGATTGTTGGAATTCTAGCCCCCCAATAAATTAAATAAAATAAAATATCTTTTTATATGTACGTATTTTAATTTACTTAACCATGTAGGGGGCTAGATAACCACTCGTCTTGCAGCTATCAAGCGCATGGATTGTTGGAATTCTAGCCCCCCAATAAATCAAATAAAATAAAATATCTTTATATATGTACATATTTTAATTTACTTAACCATGTAGGGGGCTAGATAACCACTCGTCTTGCAGCTATCAAGCGCATGGATTGTTGGAATTCTAGCCCCCCAATAAATTAAATAAAATAAAATATTTTTTTATTTGTACGTATTTTATTTTACTTAACTATGTAGGGGGCTAGATAACCACTCGTCTTGCAGCTATCAAGCGCATGGATCGTTGGAATTCTAGCCCCCCAATAAATCAAATAAAATAAAATATCTTTTTATATGTACGTATTTTAATTTACTTATTATAACCTAGTTAGTGTCTCGGATAAATACATGCGATTTTATTTATATTGAACACCTATAAAACTTTTTTTATTTCGATTTTTTTATCAGAAAAACTATTTTAAAAAACTTTTGAAGGTTATTCCCATCAATGTAATATATCATTGAAGAAGAAGATAATACTGAAAAATCTGAAAGAAATATGAAAAACAACAAGACAGAAAAATAAAAAGCTAACAATGGCAACTGAGAAAAAGACTAAATATTTCTCCAGGACAAGGTTTTATATTTCTCAGTGATTTGTTCTTTTTCATATTTCATTCAATTTGTTAGTAGTTATGTATTATCTTCGTATTCAATGATACATTACATTGTTGGGAAAAACCTCTAAAAGATATTATATGAGTTATTCTAAAATAATTGAGGCAAAAAAAAACTGAGGCAAAAAAATGGCACACTTTGAATATGGGGAGTTTATTTTGCACTATAGTTGATCATTATCAAGGTTGAAATATGGCACACTCTGAATATGGGGAGTTTATTTTGCACTACAGTTGATCATTATCAAGGTTGAAAAAATTGCACACTGTGAAAATGGGGAGTTTATTTTGCACTATAGTTGATCATTATCAAGGTTGAAAATTGAAAAATTTATAATTAAAACACATATAAATTTGTTGTAGACCACTTTTATTTTATAAACACTCTACCAGTTTCAGAAGCACCCTTCCTTTGTCAGGAGAAAATTATAACATTCAATATTATAATACTAATAATAATAAATAAAAGTGGTCTACAACAAATTTATATGTTATTATTTTTTAATCGATAAACTAATGATTAAGACAAGATTTTTATGCATAGCACAAAGGGTAACAATTATTATAAGCAATAATTATCAGCCTGAAACACTCATCTACATTGAAAAATCTTCCGAGAAAAGATACTTGCCGCCAACGGGACTTGAACCCGTGTCCTTCTGATTGCCGGTCAGGTGCTCTGACCACTGAACTATGGCGGCTTATCTAATACCCGCCAAATAATTCAATATATACTAGTGTTTCATTCAACAATTACTGTTTATTATATATTTTCCACCTGAAAACAACCAACTTTATTTTTGCGAGAGAGACATTGCTAGTGTTAAATCTCGCTAGGTGGCGTCGAGACAATAGGCCACTTGCATCACATTTTTAAAAAAATTTTCCGGTTTAGGCAAATATTCTAAGACATTTTGTATTTTTTTTTTTTTTAATCGTATTTTTGAAACCCTGGGGATTTTTTGAAAAATTCAAACCGAAAAATCAGACCATTTTTTATAAACCGGAAAGACGGGACATAATTTTGTAGGTGTGAAAAAACGATAATTACATAGCCGAAAATCATTTTAAAAAAAAAAGAACGTTTTCCACACGAATGGCATAGGAGAATAACGAGGCATACCAAAAATATTACATCTCATAAATATTTTTTTCCTTGATCCATCTTATTGATCATAAATCATTATAATGTACAGCGTCTATATTACTAAATTCAATGTAATATACTTGAACTTGTAAATTGTAATAATAATAAGAATATTATAAAATTTTATTTTGTTAAAATCAGCACCATAATCATTATACCTCTAAAACATGTACCGACATCATCTTCACGTTCTGAAGAGAACCCCGTACCCATTAATTGTACGGGGTTCTCTTCAGAACATCTGTCAAAAAATCAAACCAAGTGATAAGTTCGCAGAGAACAAACAATAAATCTAGTGAACGAATTCAAAAATTCGCCTGAAATCAAAGTGATGCCATATAAAAAAAATAAATCAGTGTGGAATTTTATAAAATTAATAGGAACATTTTCGGCGACGGGACATTTTCATGTAGTGACGTCACGAGCCCAAATAATGGATTTATTTATTTAAAAATAAAAAAAACTGTACATTTCTAAAAAATTTTACTAACATTTTCGTAATCTTAGTAAAAAACTCTATCCCCACGATTTTTTCCAAGTCGTTATGAAGTCCATGCAAGTGGCCTATTGTTTTAATTGTAAATTATGGCGAGCCACAAAGTTAACGCTTTTTACAAATATGAAAAATTTATGTTCACTAAATAAAACGTAGGTACTGCACAGTTAAACCACTACGCTAACTGATCACTTGAACAAATGTAGAATTTGAAATTAGATTCACTTAATGATGCTTTATACTTTTAGATAAATTTTAAACATACACGCATGAAAGATTGAATTATAAATGAATAAATTCGGTCAGAGATAAAAAGAAAGCCGTAAAAGGGTGGAATAAAACACAGAGCCTTTAGGAAAACAGCAGAATTACTTTTATTCCCCATTTACATAGGTTTATACGATTCAGGATGTACATAAATAACCCACGTCTCTGTGCAAGAAAACAGTTGGCAATTAGTTTTGTAGTGAACATTAAGAAGTTCTTACAGCGTCTTTCCAAGTGTTTCACGGGTTTCTTCCAACCCTTATCATGGGGTGAGAGGCTTAGCGCGGGGGGTTAAAGTCGAACCGTATCTCCAGGACGACGGGTTAATCTCTTAGCTGCAGCCCAAATTAGAATAATTATTCTAATGATGCGCTATAAAATTAAATAAAACGACAGATATAAAGTGAAATGTAACGAGATATTTATTTTCTCAGCAAGTACCTAAGGATAAAGTCACGCCAAGGTCAAAATAAAAAAAAAGGCTGGTTAACTTTTTTCAGTGAAAGATTTTCGCATTATCACGACGATGATAGACCACCATTTATTTTTATTTTATACCACATCAGAATGCGACATTAAAAAAACTGTTAACGTGTGCTTTTAACACCGAATTGGTCATGTTAAAAATGTCGATATCATTTGAATATTTTTGGCTAAACTAAATAGGCGAGGAATTATCGAATTTTCTTCACAATTTGTTACGTGAACTGTGACTTTTATAAAGAAGTTTGTATCGAGTATGTGCTCTAATATTGACTGGACTAATTTTAGCTATGTTTAGGTTCAGAACTAAATACTCTCTTCAACTTTTTTGTATCACTCATCTCCTCCATCACTTCCTCCGCTTCCTCACAACATTCCATGTGGAATCACGTAGAACTCCTGGCAGTTGGAAGTCTTGGATGGTAGCACATAAAAAAGAGCATGAAAACTTAAGATTTTACTTTCACAAAAAGAACGATAAGGTTACGCCAAGGTCAATATAAAGATGGCAGATAAGTTTTAATCTTTACAAAACGAAATAATTCCATTTTAGGTAACCGTTTTAGAAAATGTATGTATATTCTGGGACTTCAGAAATTCATGATAACCCCACGATGATGGCCATATAAATAAAATGATAAAGCGAAATTCAGATATCGGAATATGAAAATGTATAATAAAACCTTTATAATATTTTAGTTTTGCAGAGAAATTCCTGGTCAATTTACATTCACGTTTCGCCATTGACCCAATTAACCTCTAATGTTGGCGATGTTAAACCTTCTCTGGAAAAGGATAAAATATTATTTTAGTGATAGCTAAGCACGTGCCATTGTTAACGGTCACAAATTGAACGAACCACACCAATTGAAGATACTTCAAAGGTTTCTGTTTTGCAATAGAAGAAAAGGGCAAAAAAAAAACTATCCAAATAACTAACAATCAAGCTATTTCCGAATCCTATTTTGGCTGACACTTCTTGCTTTATTAACATTCATACATTGTCTTATATATATGCTTGACATGACCCGACTCAAGATTTAATTAATCGCGACAAGTCTTCTTGTGGCTTCACCGACCTAATATAAGGAGATAGTACAAGAATCATGAATGCGTATTACAATTTGAAAGTATGAATAATAATGTTATATTTTATTTTTATTTTAACTTTATGAGTAAAACCTCGAATAGTAATATTTAATTAAATGAAGACAATATAAGCGAAACTTAATCGAAAATCTGGAAACAGAAAAATCAGAAAAGGATATTGACACCTCTGGGACATGACATGTTATCTTTAGGCGAACCCCACACGTTCTGTATATATTGTGATCCGTAGATATTTATCAAATGTGATATTTATTGAACGCGTAGCGTGACTAGCGTTTTGGATCACAGGATGGATCACAGGATGTCTAGATTCCTGAATTCCATATGGTTAACCCATGGATAGTGACAAATATTGAGTCGTAGACTACACGTTCAATATTTATCGCGATTCATATAACGATCAGGAAGTAAGGAAATCTAGAATCCTGAGATCCATATTGTGATCCGTCAATACGCTAGTCTACACGTTCAATAAATAATATTTGATATATAGGTATCTGGGGATCACAATAAATAATGGACATCTAGGGTAGCATTTCTAGGTGATAATTATTGAACATGTAGCTTCACAGAGAAAAATATATTGCAAATTTATTAAGAATTCTCTTCAAATTATTAGTAATTCCGGTTAAAAACGGGATTGCAAGCCTTACGAACGAATTAACAGAATAAGGTGGCCTAATAAACGTTAGGAAGCGAACAATAAGGATTTTCTAATAAACTTTTGTGAAATTTTATCGTGACGGAGAAACGCGTCTGCATGAAATTCCTAATTTGTTTGCATTACAGTACGAATCGTCTCCCGATAAATTCCATGGTATACAACTCACATTTTATTCGTTAAGAAGCGAATTAACAGGATTTCCTAATAAACTATTTTTATTATAGTTAAGCGCACTTGAAGTGAAATGTCACAAAACTGCGCTATATAAATAAAATGTTATTATTATTATTATTATTAAGAATTTACTAATATTTTATAGTGACGATGAAACGTGCCTGCATTTGCTTTTTAAGCACACACAGAACATGCTCCGAGGAACTAGCGTAGTTGATCGCTTCGGAACCTGTGCACAGTCGGAAAACACGCCAAACAATTGTACACGGTTAACATTTGTCACATAAGAACGGGTCGTTTCTACGATTCATTGTTGAGTTCAACAGCTCGGGAATGATTTGCCGGGCTCTATGTTTATTCCCTCCTACAACATGGATCTCTCAAAGATTCAAGTTCACTTCATCCTTTCCTCAAAACGACCCTCCACACATCGTCCCCCAGATGACATAGATGCTCTAAGGGAAAATAATTTTTCTCTGGGCCTTCTAACTGTGTGGAGTTAAGTTTGGCCTCGGAAGACCGCCACCAACATTTCACACTGAACACAAAATGTAATTATACCTGTTATTACGCTAGCGAGCCAAAATAAGTGGCAATATAAACAGGGAAATCTAGAGTGAACAATTCACCTTGAACAATATTAGTGGCATATATGTTTATTTTAAGCATGTTACGGGACAATTTCAAGCAATATAGGATAAATTGGAATGTGCCTTCTTTGAATACTATGTCATATATTTTACCAAGAAAGGAAATACTATTTCACTGTAAAAATAATATCTTTCGCTAAAATGTTATCATTATATTAAAAGGGGAAAGCAAAATAAATTCAAAATTTACTGCATTTCAATCAGTCTTAATCATTGAAACACTTTTCTGTGTTGTAGGTAGGTATTGCAATGGTTTAAAAATTGACGTAGGTGCGTGTTTATTTCTAAGTAAGGAGGTTGCCAGTTAAATTCCCTACGCACCAGTTGTAAATGATTAAATTATTCCAACTACAACGGGTCGTATTTACGATTCGTTCTTGAGTTCAACAACTCGACTGTGAAACGATTTGCCGATCTCTATGTTTTCTTTATATTGTCTTCAAGACCCTTGTTTACTTTTTCCCCTCCTCAAAAAGGCCCTCAGAATCCACAGAATCCCTAAGAGAAATTATTTTCCTGAGGGCCTCCTAATTGGAGTTAATACCACCGTAGATTTATTTACAGATTATTCGAGTATTATTTTCACAGGCGCTATTAAAATAATCCATTAATTATTGATTTTTTCTGTGTACCTGCCTTATATAATGGTATTATTGGGCTGGGATAAAATTGAAAAAATGCGAATAAGAAAGTAGAAATAATCACGACAATTTCACAATTGAAAAAATATTCACTGAACCATTAAAACGGCCACCACCCTGAAATGGAATGCATAAACTAATTTACAGACAGACGAACTGAAAAGAAGGAATTTGGCACAGTCAGTCAACCACATAGAAAAAAAGGTTTGGTGAACGTAGAAAGAAAAGGGATGGACTGTACCTCTAATACTACGATAGGTTGAATGGTCGTAGGTAAGAAAATAATTTTCGTATTACATCTCACTGCGAATATTTGGACAAGATTACATTTTATTACTCCAGACAGCAATGACACGAAGGGGAAATAACTCGTAAGTTATGGGTAATTGGAGCCGACCAAATAAGCCACGCTGCGAATTATGGTAAATCTCATAAGCCAGGAAAACCCTAAAATGGAATGGATGGTCTGTCTTGTGTCTTGTAACATATCTCACTCCTCTCCTTACTTTCCAGTCTTTGTCCAAGAACCGAGATATTGTAATATTATTTGTTGGGTGGGCAGCAAATACAATAAATCCACGTGGCAATAGTATATAATGACAGGGAACCTTCATTACACCTGACGCAAAAGGAGAAGTTAGAGGGTTGGTCTATGTCGGCCCAAAAATGACCACATAAGTCTTTCAAATATGTAATTGACCAAAACTCATCAAAGTAATTTTCGCACGGTTCTTTTTTAAATATCATCCCACGTTCAACAGGTTAAAAATAAAAATTGAATATAAATAATACTACAATTATGACCTTATTATTATATAAACTATCACCTTTACAAACGCAAAATCTAGTTTATCATAGAAATACTTTATGGAATATTGTTAATTATTTAGGGAATAACGTAATGAGTAAAAATTCAAATTGTTATATTTAATCATTGAAGACAATATTATCGTCTCTCAATCGAAAAAATGATTTTAAAATATTAAGGCCCGGTGTACCCGCTCAAAAGAAGAAACGGAGAGATATGTAAATACGAATGTTAGGGAGCGCGCTAATATTAAAAACGATAATATTTAAGCAAAAATTATGAAAATGTTTAATAAAACAAGTCTCGTTTAAAATAGAGCAAAAATGTTGTGGGGATTGTCTAAAATATCATTTAAAGAAACACTGTGAATTTTTTCATACAGAAAACTTGTTAAATAACTGGAAAAACGTGTTTATAGTAATTTTCGGAGCATACTTTGCAAATTTTTTTTCTATCGATGGAATTTCACATATGTCATAGCCGTTTCGGCGTGGGGAATGTATAGATATTATCTTCAAGAAGATATTTTATATTTTTAAGAGCTTTAAAAATTAAAACGTTTAAGGAAATTGTGTAATAAATCGGTATAAATACGAAAAGCCGCGCCTTGATATCCTGGGTTCAATTCCTAGATGTGACCGTATCTTTTTCTGATTTTTCAGTTTCAAATTTTCGATTTAGATTCGCTAATATTATCTTCAAGTATAAAATACTTTGTAGAAAGTTATTCACACAGATAAAATAAATTCAAATTACAATTATACAGATTTCGCAAGCTGTGGAAGTTTTACGCAAAACGGGGTGAGTTAAGAATAAATAATAGTTTAAACAGAAAATCCTAATTACAGAATTTAGAGAAGAGACTATCTCTGAAGTAAGCGGTTAATTATTGTCATTTAATATGGACTACAATATTAATTAATAATAGGTCAGTTTGCACAGAATTCCTGAATTATTGAAAAAGGTACGTCCGTCAATTTTAAATGTAAAAACTACTTCATCGCAAGTCGTTTACTTAGCAGTAGAGGAATTACCTAGTGCAGTCTATATCAACGAGTTGGTATTTCTGACTGGGATCTACCTGCCAGGGGAATATAAATCAAGTAATATGGCTTTCGGTATGACAGACGACTTGTGGTAGGTACCTCCCGATGATAGTTTGTGGCGGACTGGTGAAATATGTCCCGGGAAATTGATAGGAAATACGCGTGCGGTTCGAGGAAATTGAAACCAATCGTATTGTAGAACGGAAAACAGAAGCAAACAATGCTATTTTAGGCGGAATACGAATCAATAAAGAAGAAAATTAATTTGTTGAATTAGAAACGACATCAAATTTAGCAGTAAATACAATGTCGACAGGCCAACAGGGAAAGCGGGTGAAAACGGTAGCCAACTAAAATTTAAAAAAAAAATTGAGAGGCGTGTCGATTATACAAACATAGTGAGTGGTTTAACCGGTATTTCAAAAAAGAAGTTCCGTAGCGTCGTGTACACCTTATGCATCAGGACACACCTGAAAGACAAGAATTTAAATTTAGAATTTACTTCAGCATCATGATGACGGCTTTTGACTTTCCTTCCTCCTAGAAAATGGCTCTCTTATTTGTGAGCAGTCAATACTCAATATGACAAAATCAATTCCTACTATGTTGAAAGAGGTTGAAAATTGTGGCATGTCAAAACCCGCGTCGGGAGGGGGGGGGGGGGGATGGGGACGGACTTGGAAATTAAGATTTGGAAAGAAGTAGGTATTCCTTTTATATGTAATAAACTTTTTTTGTATTTTTTGGGCATTAAGCGTAAAAATTTCTAGACATTTTGTTTAAAATTAATTAAATATCAGAAGTGATGTTTTTACTTTGATTTGTAATAAAAATAAATAATTTGGTTTATTATTTCATTTTTTATATCAATCTCCACTTAATTGTAGAAATTCCGGACTGTTTAGTGTTCCCCCCTCATTCCGGACAAAGTGTTACGGACGTATGGCAACCCTACTCGTGGGAGATCCCATGTATTTTTTTACGCTCCGAAAGCGAGGACTTCTGCCTATCAGAAGGCGCAAATAAACAGAGCGACAGACTCAACTGCTTAACAATTCTGCATTGACCATCGACATTTTCAATGTCACTTACAGACAGTTCAGCAACTATCTTTTGACGCATGTCACAAAATATTAAACCTGCCCCCATGCCCTTTTAATTTCTAATCTTCTCCGTGATATTGGTGAAAACCCGTTTTATGGAGAACATAAAAAATAAATTAAAAAAGTACAGTCAAATGAAAATGCGGACGAGATTGGTAAAAAAAGCAATCAGTCATTTTTTTTATTTCGAAACAGCTTCGAATTTATTTAGGTCTAAGATCCTTTACCTCAATTTGAGAATTTACGAATCTACATAACAAATATAACGATGAAAAGAAAAGAAATCAAGAAACTCGCATCTCCGATGTAGGCATTGTACTCCTGTGAGAATTCGCTCGACCCTTTGCTAATAGAAATAGGAAAGTTGGAGGGGGACTGCTGAAGAAATTTCAGATAAATTCTGCCCGAGAGGCGGTCACTTTGTATTAAATCCAAGTACAGAAACGAAAACAACCTCTGCGAAGCGGGTACCGAAATAATCTAATTATCCTGGCTAACCGTTGCTAACTCTAATCAATTGGAAAACTTCAGGAATTATACTGCTGAAATGTTGTAAAATCACATTTAATTTACAGACAAGATGTTATATTATAGATAGAGTGTCCTGTACGCCATCTTGAGGTCGGAAAACAGTCTCAAGAGGCGGCCATCTGAGACAAAGGACTTTGAACATTCTCCAATTTAAGATACCTCTGCTCTTTTGAATTAAAAGAGACGCAAGCAGAAAGATGAAAGGTTCGAATTATATATTTTTATGGTGTTTTTATTTAAGCACTAAAGAGATAAGCCGACAGAAAGGTGTAGTGGGTTTGTTCAGTGTTCGTGTTCCGGAAGTAAGCGAAATTTTTCCTCACTATTGGAGAAATAAATTGTTAAAACCTTTTGAAACATCGAAATTGAATTGAAAAGATAATAATCAATCATAGGCCTATCACGAAAGTTATGTAATTGGCGACATCAGTTTTCTTTAACGTCGGTATAGATAGCACATTTTCAGATTATAAATTCTGTTCAGTGTTTTTTTTACTTGCAGGGAAGAGTTGTAACATTAGGAAAATGTTTTAAAGTGACGAGGGAAAAGGTGAAATCAGAAAACTATATCAAAAGGCTGCCAACTGAAACACAGGGCATTGGCCATTTACCAATTTAAGATTGAAGAGACAAACGCAGAAAGGTTTAGACATTCGAATTAGATGTTTTTTATCGGTTTCAGGGAAGTTTTGTTCAGAAAATTGGTTCCAAATAAAAAAAGGGAATGTTCTAAATTTATAAAAGAGGTCTAGAGAATTGAGAAAGACTGTTTTGTAAACTTGTTTAGGAAAAGTCACAAACAACGAGATTTATTGACAGATTTCAGCCTACAAAGGGCTTATCACTGTCACTAGAGTTTGCAAAGAGGGTTCAATGTCACAAATCACTATTTAGATAAGAACCTATGCATAACGCGAATCGTTACATATCAAAACCTTCAATTGTGGCCACTTTTGAATAATCTTAATTACAAAGAATAGAATCTGAGTGCCGAAACTACAAAAATAACAGAAGTTCATTATTCTTTCTTGCATTCAATCATTCTTCAGTGCGAATGAGTTATTTTTACACAAAAAATAAACATACATCATCTGTGGTATCCGTTGATTTCACCGCCCACAATTCACCGCGGTGAAAGTTCACCGCCCTCAATTCATTGCGGAACCACCACCGAGACAATTATTATGCGTTTTTTCACTAAAATAATTCAGTTAAAATATTAGTTATCTAATAAAAGGAATTAAATTAAATAACGGTTAGGTTAGGTTGCGTTAGATTTGCCATTCTAAATGGTGTAGCAACAGTCCTTAGCACCATTAGAACATTTTATTTTAACAGTTGCGGGCGGTGAATTATCCGCGGTGAATATAATTAACACTGTTATTTTTTGCAGAAATGAAGCAGCACTTTGAACACGGAGGTTTTATTCTCTTCTAAGCAAGTAGAAGAGATGGGTTTACTCCGCCCTTTGAAAAAAAATATTCAGCTACTGACCCTTGAAGTAGTAGTAAGAATGATTGATGGCTCTTGTGCAAAAGATTCTATATACCAGGAGAGCAGAGATCAGAAGTGGTGCACGGACAAACAGTTTGTACCTATAGGTATAGAAATAGGTAAGAGATGTGATTACACTGAAGTGTTTACCATTGGGGGCACGAGCATCGAACACACAACCACTAGCACGAAATACATACACCAACACAAGTACAATTTACGTACACCAACTACTCCATCTACAACGTACACCAACAATGCGGAGGGCGCCATTAATAGGAGAAAATTCTTCACGCCAGGGAATTCCAATCCTTAAGGATGTTATTACGAGATAAGCTTTTGTTTTGTCGGTCCATTTGTTTTTAATGTAATTGCTGCTTCAGCGAATTCGTTTCAGAATTCAATATCGCTTACATCAAATACTCATAATATTATATTACAACGGTCGAGTGGATCTGAATTCCTGGGAAAAAACATATTTAATAAGTTTATAAAAGCCTCTTATTGTATTGAAAAAAATATAAGCCTTCTTAGAAAACTGTAAGTACGTGGTAGAAAAAAAAGTTCTTTAAAAATTATATTATATAATATAGACATGGGCAAAATTGAATGACCGAATTAAATGAATAAATTCAATCTTGTGACACACTTGATCTGATTCTCAATTTCAAAAAGAATTGATTCTTCATTCCTTACCTTTGGCCTTGTATCGTACGATTTTTAATGGCAACATAAATGATTAATTTACATTTATTTTACTGTTAAATTATTTCAATGAATAATGTGTTCCGTAAACGATTTAAATATTATAATGTTTCATAGGTATTTTTAAAATATATTAAATACCGTATTTAAATATTATTCAATGGGCGGCGCGCCGCGAAGTTGTCGACGGTATTGTGAACGACTCGTATCCCGCTATCGCCGGCCGCCGTTCTAAAAACCCGTAGATCAAACAAAACGCGGCCGCGATTCAGCCGAATTGTCCGAGCGTCCCTTTCACGCAAGGAATTAATCATTTGTTGTAGTCAATGTCCTGAGATTGTCCTAAGGTCCCCGCGCGTCCCGTCCCGTCCGCGTCCCAGGTACTCGTAGCTAGTCTGTCGCTATCGGAAATTGTCCGAAGCGCTTTATTCAGGAATTAAAACTAAAAGTCTTTTTCACTTGTGACGTTGTTGTCTCTAGTTAACCTCAGACTTAGAAATGACGTCAGATGTCATCGTCTTATATCGCCATCGATTCACGTCAATCTCGGCTCGAGTGTATCCGAAACGCAGCTCCTCGCGAGTCTCTGCGGGGTAAGTCACAAGACACTAGTCAAAAGTGACTAATTCATTGCTCAGTGCCGGCCCTTAATCCGTCCGAGCGCAGCGGTTGACCAATTCCTCGGCGGGCCAAGCCTTCAATTACATAGTTAGCCGAAAACTTTCGACATTGAATCCGAACATCGCGGCATCGGCTAGAAAATTGAGAAGCAAAAATAGTGCACTTGTAATCGTTTTTTTGGCACGTATGAAAGATATTGGAATACACGTACCTACCTACTTTTAGACGTGGATCTTGGGTAGATGTAATATGTAAATTTGCATATATTATAAGGCCGATCAGCTGTTGTCAGCTGTCATAAAATACTTTTAAGTTTAATAAATAAAATAAGTAAAACTTTAGGGGTGAAACAAAAAACTGTTTAATTTAAAGATTTAATTGCTAGCTATAAATACATTTTACATACGAAAAATAACGATACTAAAAAAAGACAAACATATACATCTAAGTATAGGATTTAGCCTGCGAGATAATGAGATAGAATAATCGGTCCTCTCTTTGTGTGGTGCTTCGTAGCCTCCCCACTTATTGTGATTTGAAATGAAACGAAAAAGCGACACTAAAAAGAGACAAACATATTAATCTATAGGTTTTAGCCTGCGAGGTAGTGAGATAGAATAATCGGTCTCCTCTTTGTGCGGTGCTTGGTAGCCTATCAGTCTCCTCTTTGTGCGGTGCTGCGGTGTTTCGTAGTCTCCCCATTAATTTTTATTTTTTTATTTATTTATTTATTTTTATTTTATTTTATTTTATTTATTTATTTATTTTTTTTTTTTTTATTTTATTTTTTTTTTTTTTTGGAATTAAAGGAATGAATAGAAGGAATCAATTCAAAAGGCCGGGGGAATTAGACGGGATCTATTCACTCCTGGGAATCATTTTGCCCACGTCTAATATAATACCTCTGGAGATCTGTAAAACATGATGGACTATATTTTTCAATATGGCGAAGTTCTGAAGATGGTTGAGAAAAGGTATGCAGAAATTTATATTTCTGTTAATAACGTTCTTAAAGAGGCCCGGATAAAGAGGAGAGAAGAAAGATGCCCTTTATGTAAGAAGATTGAGACAAAAGCTCGATTCGGCGAATTTTTCGCTGATAGTCTACGTCATTGTGTTTTTCTATTTTTAAAATAATGAGGGATCAGGGGTTACCTAGCATGGTCGATCGATATAGATTTTATCGAAAATGTCGATAACTTGTCATCGCTCCCGATCACGACTGCAGGCCGCTAACGAACAAACAACAGTTCACAACGACTAAGGGTTCCTAATTTATTTGACGTAAACTGTTTGTCTGAAATTAGCCAGGACTCACACCTCTCGAGAGCCACGTAAAAACATTAGGTGAGAACTCTCATAGTTAGTTAGCTAAATTATCAACAGATGTCCGGAAGGTACAAGGCTGTGACCAGCCAAGGAGATTTTTTCTATAAATGGCGGTTTTTTAAAGGGATCTACCTCTTTCCTCTTCGTCGCTTCGCTGAAACTACATCTAATTACTAACTCCTTGGTCTGTCTCGGGTAGTTTTGTATCTTCCGATTATAAAAAATGTAATTGGAAATAGAACGAAATAAATCAAGAGTTCCTTAGAATTTGTCCTGAAGATGAGTCTTTATTTTACCGGTTCCTTACCTTAAAACTTTACACTGTTATTTCTTCATTTTCGTTACCGTTAAGTTACCGTTAAGCCCCCTAGCATGGTCGATCGATATAGGTTTTATCGAAAATGTCGGTAACTTGACATCACTCCCGAGCACGACTGCAGACCGCTAACGAACCAACAATAGTTCACAATGACTAGGGGTTCCTAATATATTTGACGTAAACTGTTGTTTATTCGTTAGATACCTGCAGTCGTGCTCGGGAGCGATCGCAAGTTACCGACATTTTCGATAAAACCTATATCGATCGACCATGCTAGGGTGCCAGATCAATGTGAATTATATCGATAAAATCCTAGCTATGGTCGTCAGGGCTCAGTGTTGCCAGTTTTTTTCCAAATATATACCGAACAGTGAGCAAAAATTTCGAGGTGAATTTTCCTAGATTTCAGTGGTACCTTGGCAAATCAAAACCCGCGTCGGAGGAGGGGGGGGGGGGGGGGGGGGTTGTCGCACTTTGAAACAATGTAAGCAGTCAAATTATTCGAATAATCACATATACGCAAGTACGTAGTCACCTGATGTGTTACACTAATCCGCAAAATGGCTCGAAAACAGTGAGCGCGTACACGAAGCGGCAACACCACACAAACTAAGTAGGGATGCTACGCAACATCGATTGCGGATTGCGTCTAATCTGACAGTTGAATCGTTTATTAGGAAGAAAAATTAATCAGAAAAAAATACCGAACCGCCCACACTTCGGTATTTTTGTCAAACCGAACATCGAACGCGGTGCTAAAATACCGAACGGTTCGGTAGAATACCGAACACCTGGCAACTCTGTTAGAGCTATATAAGTGTCCATCATCAGGGCAGATCCGGTAGATGTGTGTCCGGTAGACAAATCTTTGATCTGCCCTGATGATGGACACTACAACGCTGTCCAAAACGTTGGCTAAAGAAGGAGGTAGCGCAACACGGCATAACACCCCAAAAACAACTACCGAAAATACTTTTGGCCGTGAAAATCTAAAAACGTATCCAATTGTAAACCTGCTGAATAACGATTCTAAACCGTTTTGCGTGGTAAGAACCACTCTGTCACCAGATATAAAATGAACTCGGTTACAGAATACAATATCGCAATAAGTTTAGTGAAACATTTCAATTATTCAATACCATCATTATCGGAGACAGCCCCTCGGTTTGACGCCTCTGTTTCGATCCAAAGATTGTCACGGACCATTAATTGGGAGTCCGATATAATTTATGTCCCAATATTACAATAGTTGGGAGCGGCGCTCAAATCAATGGGCTCATTTAGGGACGGACGTGTGGCGAATCCTAAACAATAATTATTCTCAGCGCAAAATCAACCGAGTAAGTAGAAAAGCCGGTTAATCAATAACCCAACAGTGGAGGTATCCACCACTTACCCGCCCTGGTATAAGTAACATATGGTTACTCCTTCAAGGCTCTCGCAAGGACTCTAATTTTTTTGAAAGAACGAATCTACATTTAAGTTTGAACGAATCTAGACCTCCAGTGTCCCTGCATACAGTGTTAGGAAGCAGTATGCAAGTGCTTACATAATATACAAAATGCGAAAAATATAAAGCAAGTCAGGGATGAACAAATTAAAAAAATATAAGAGAAAAACATAAAAGGCGGCTGCTCGCAGGGTAATGGCATCTTGCGTATGTTGCAAGCAACTGCAAAAAAAGATAATGAAAACAAGTATTGTGATATGAAGAACGCTTGTGTCGGGCGGGATACCTCTCTCGTCATCTGGCAGTACCAGCCAGAATGTGTATGGTGATCGGTCTGCCGTGAATGAATCTCAACGTCCTAGCCCTTTAGCCGGTTTTTCGGTTGTGCCTTGACGATAGTAAGTGGGAAGTAGGGGAACGAACCCGAAGACCCTAATAACCCAACAGTTGATCAGTACTACAACAGGAAATGGCGAATATTACCTAAACTAAATCAAACTTTTAAACAAAAAATAACTTTTAAAAAATTTACGCCATCCAGCACCAAGCGCCACTCCTGAGTGAGCGCTGGGCCCGAGCTCACCCGGACCACGCCCTTAATAACTTAATACTTGAGTCTTTACTTAAAACATGTTGTGAAAATATGTATAACAATATGGGACGTGTGGGATTGCACTATCCTCCCCACATCCCGGAATAAAACGATATAATTATTATTATTTAGGCTTCAATTACGATACTAATTATTGAAACAATATGATTCCCTTCAAAAATTTGCCATTTTTTTCAGATGGTCAAAATATTTTCGCTTTACAATAAAATGAAAATATTTGGAATATTTCTGAGCACATTCAAAAACCAAAAACCGTTTTAGAAAGGTGATAAAATACGCTTTCAAATTATAGAATTCGAAAAAAAAAAATTTTTTTTTTTATTATAAAAATTTTGCATACAAACATAAAAAAGTTTTCAAAATGGCTCACCTTACGTTTTTTGTAACTAAAGTGACTGATAAGAAAAAAAATTAAAACACATACTTATTTTATTAGACCAATGTACAACAAACACATATTGTAATCTCATTTTTTTGAAGCTCTATGTAAAAATAATTTGTAAAAAATTCCCGAAGTTTCAATTATTTTTTCAATTTGCGATTCAAATCTTTGTGTACATAAAAGTGTACATTTTACTTTTTTAGTGGGCACTTTTTAGATTGGAATATAAAGCGTGGTATTTTTCCTTTCTAACACCGACTAGAACATATTTCTAACTATGATAGTAAGGGGGTTACAGCGTTTTATATGAGACCTATGTGCGTTGGGACAAATATGGTCTCGTGTGTTTAAACGGGTTAATATTCCAATAAAATGAAATACAAAAATATTCCGGCATCCGTTTTTCCTCCTTCATTATATAATCCGGGCCTCCTCAGGAACCGCAATAATAACTTCCTTATAATAAACACAATAAAATAACTTTGTTTCAATTCCACTCTATTATTTCTTATTCCAACCGGTTTCGGTTCATCCTGAACCTCCCTCAGGGGTGAATAAAAATATGAGGAAGGTTCACCCCTGAGGAAGGTTCAGGATGAACCGAAACCGGTTGGAATTAATAATAAAGTGGAATTGAACAAAGTGTTTGCTACATGTGAAGATTTAATAAATTCCTTCCTACATCTCCTCTCTTAACCCGTCACACGACACAACGCTGCCCAACCGGGTAGCGACATAGTCCTCCTGCCCCACTGTACAGACAGAGCGCGCTTATGAGATGTTACATAAAAACAATCAGAGTACGCAATTCACACGCGGAAGAAATGAAACCTTCAGAAAACTAAAGTAGACAAGACTGGGGAGGCTACGAAGCACCCCACAAAGGGGAGACCGATTGTACTATTTCATCCTCTCGCAGTCTAAATCCTACAGATGAATGTATTTGTGTCTTTTTAGTGTAGCGATTTTTCGTTTCAAATCACAACGGTGCTAAAGAAGTTTTCACTTCAAAAATACAGAAAAGTGTTTCACATGTCACATTGATTGAATATTGTTTCAGTAATTATAAATACAAGGTAACGAATTATCGTCATTTGTTTTGGGGGTATTGTGCCGTTTTGCGTTTAATCTTTATTTAGGCAACGTTTCTGCCCTGATGATGAACACTGTAACGCTGTCCGAAACTGAAGCTAAACAAGGAGTAAGCGTAACAAGGTATAATAGCACAAAAATAAATCATGATAATACTTTTGGCGGTGAAAATCTCAAATCATACATACGCCTAATGAATAACTTTGAAAAGATAAAACCACGTCTCCGATATTTATTTTAACCAATGATAGCTGTTTCGCCTTATATTCGCCGTGAATAGAAATACATACTTGAAATTAGAGAGGCAGCTTTTAAAGGTTTTATTATGACAAGTTATATTTTTGTTATTTTTCGTTTGCATTTCATCATAATTTTATTTCTGGAAAGTTTCTTATAAATATGAATATATATATATAGTATTGTTTAGTTTTTTTGCTCACTTTTTTGCTCACTTTTTTTGCTCACTTTTTTTGCTCACTTTTATTTTGACGCAAAAACGACCAGTATGCCCTTTACGTTTCACCCACCTTAAGGTTCACTTTCGGTTGAAGGAAATTCAGACAAGGAAGCTGGTAGTATTTTTTTTTCGACAAAATAAAATATATATGCAGGGATTTATTCTCCGATACGAATCAGCGGCGAAAACTAGAAGCTCTACTCGAATCACTCGATTCGGCTCGGTTATACTTCCCGTCGACAGGTGCGCATAAAAAACGATAGATGTCTTTTCGACCATCAGTTTCAGTAAATAAAATGTTAGGAGGTATCTATCTCTATTCAAATGGCTGCGAAAGTTGAGAAAGATATATTGTCAATTTCCCATATAAAACTGATTTTTGCTAGGAATTTTTTTTTTTGCTAGAAATTTATTCTAATAAATTAAACGGCATTCTTGAAAAGAGCTTGGAAAAATGGACATTTTAAAGGCCCTTTGCGGGGTGGTAGATTACAGCATGAAAAAACATTTTGCAAGAGATATTTTCAAATAATCATAAAATATACAAGGTTTAGAAACTTTTAATATAAAAACATTTGTAGCTTTCCATTTAAAATATTTCACAATGTCGCGTCAAACTTTGCAATTTTATTTGACATTTGCGAAAAATTCAATGACATCGATAATGCACATGGTTTTCAGCCTGTTAAATCGGTAAATATTTTAAATGTTTATTTAATTTTCCTCAACCTTGCAATACTGAACATGGAACACTATCCAAAACCACCGCAAGTTTTCAGCGAGGACCTGACAGCATTAGCTGACGTAATTTGTATGTAAAATGTTCTAAAACGGGCGCAGGTGTTCGATTTTCAGGCTGTGCTTGAGGTGGTTACGACAAAGTTTAATGGTAGTCTTGCCATATAGATAAAATGTTATTTTAGAATATTTTGATGAACTAGGTAGGTACCGTGAAAATTACATAAACGGATAAATTATCCACGGGTATCATCAATAAATTGTAGCTCACGAACGACTGGACCAAATTGCAAAATTCTTTTTGAGTTGGTTTCGTTATTGTTCGGGCAAGGTTTGTATAAAACTACTGATGAGGTCTGGAATTATAAAATTTGTTTAAAATGAATCGCCGAAATCTATATATGCGCATAGCTTCCGAGCGAATGCACCAAATTGAATAATTCTTTCTTTGTTGTAATTGTTATTATTAGGGCAAGATCTGAATAAAATTACTGGTGAGCTCTGGCATAACGAAATTTGTTTAAAAATGATTCGCCGAAATGTAAGTACGCTCATAACTTCAGAACGACTGCACGTAATTGAATAATTCTTTTTTTGTTGCGTTCCTTATTGTTAGGACAAAGTTTGAATAAATCCACTGGTGAGCTCTGGCATCATGAAATTTGCATACAAATGAATCGCGGAAATGAATGTACGCGCATAACTTCCGAAAGACTGCACCAAATTGAATAATTCTTTTTTGTTGTCTTCGACACTGTTAAGACAAAATTTTGTATAAAACTGCTGGTGAGCTCTGGCATTATCAAATTTGCATAAAAATGAATCGTCGAAATGTATGTACGCGTATAACTTCCGAAAGACTGCACCAAATTGAATAATTCTTTTTTTGTAATGTTTGTTTATTGGCTGGTGAGCTTTGGCATTACGAAAGTTGCGTAAAAAAATTTCAATAGGCGGCACGCGAGCTGTTTGAAAACTAAATGTAACGGCAATGAAATAATGAAGCTTAGAAGAGGGGGAAGAAAACCAGGGAGGGGGAGGGTTAGCTGGTAAGGGGGAGGGGAACTCGGGAGGGGGGTTTGCGGGATGGGGGAAGGGGGGGGGGATGGGAGTAGAGTACGCTATGAAAGAATATTTTATGTTTTTGTTTTACTCGAATAAAACTAAATTTTAGTTTATAAAAAAATCTGAATAATACATTTTTGTAGCGCCGTTTTTGCGAAAAATTTCTACATGTCTATTTAGTACCAATAATACCAGTAATAAACCTTAGTTGTTGATTCTAAAAAAATGTGACGAATACATTTTTATAGCGTTTCTGTAAATCCTTTACTCAGATAAAACACAGTTTCACTTTCTAAAAAATGCTGAATAGCACATTTTTGTTTATTGGATGGTGAGCTCTGGTATTATGAAATTTGCATTAAAATATTTTAATACGTGGGACGCGAGCTGTTTGAAAACTAAATGTACCAAGAATGAATTAATGAAGTGCGGGAGGGGGGGGAGGAAAACCAGGGAGGGGGAGGGTAACCTGGGAAGGGGGAAGGGAACTCGGGAGGGGGTTTTGCGGGATGGAGGAAGGGGGGGGGGGGGGGTAGAGTAGAGATGAAAGAATATTTTTTCTGTTCTTTTTTACTCGAATAAAACAAAATTTTAAAAGGATACATACCAGGAGTGCAGAACTAAGCAAGGGAAAATATATTAAGAAAATGTTTTTTTTTTTCAATTATTTCTGGCTTTTTGGGTAAGGTGAATTTATTTGCATTTAATTTTTTTTATTTTACATGAGCTCCACACAGGAGACCCTGAGGAAAATGATTCCCCTCAGGGTCATGTCATCTTTGGAGATGCTGGGTGGAGGGTTTTTTAAGGCAAAGAAGGAGATGAGAGTTCTGGGAAGGAAAAGGATTTAAAGAGTGGGTAGGGGTCTGGGGTTCAGTGTGTCCTGGTCATCCGCATCCAAGACCTGGACAAACCTCACCCCATGAACCCGGGCACCCCTACTAAATCACCAAACGTAGCGAACCACTTGGAGTGACCTACGGCATAGGTGTTGGTTATCCAATAAAGGTCAATTTTGGGGATTTGTATTTCTAAATAACATTTTATACAACGGGTACCCGGCATGCGTTGCAAAATCACTGTAACCTCGGTGTCAACTTAACTGTAATGGTTTCATTCCAAGTTCCGGGAAACTACATTATAATACAACTGCCTTGCAAACGCATGCCCTGTATTATAACATAATATACAAAGGGTACCCGGCATGCGTTGCAAGGTCACTGCAACCTCAGGTAGAACTCAGGATGAAATTATGCATTGCTTAAATATTTTTTTTATATTAGCTCCACACAGGAGGCACTCATGAAAACAATTTCCCTAGGGGCCTATGTCATCTTTGAGGATGCTGTGTGGAGGGTTTTTTAAGGGAAAGGACGGAGAAAAAGATATGAATTTAATTTTTTTTTTTACATGAGCTCCACACTGGAGACCGTGGGGAAAATAATTTCCCTCAGGTCCTATGTCATCTTTGGGGATGCTGTGTGGAGGATTATTTTTAGAAAAGGAAAAGGCTTTTTGGGAAAGGTGAATTTATTTGCATTTAATTATTTTTTTATATGAGCTCCACACAGGAGACCCTGAGAAAAATAATTTCCCTCAGGGTCATGTCATCTTTGGAGATTCTGGGTGGAGGGTTTTTTAAGGCAAAGAAGGAGATGAGAGTTCTGGGAAGGAAAAGGGTTTAAGGGTTGGGTAGGGGTCTGGGGTTCAGTGTGTCCTGGTCATCCGCATCCAAGACCAGGACAAACCTCACCCCATGAACCCGGGCACCCCTACTAAATCACCAAACGTAGCGAACCACTTGGAGTGACCTACGGCGTAGGTGTTGGTTATCCAATAAAGGTCAATTTTGGGGATTTGTATTTCTAAATAACATTTTATACAACGGGTACCCGGCATGCGTTGCAAAATCACTGTAACCTCGGTGTCAACTTAACTGTAATTGTTTCATTCCAAGTTCCGGGAAACTACATTATAATGCAAGCGCCTTGCAAACGCATGCCCTGTATTATAACATAATATACAAAGGGTACCCGGCATGCGTTGCAAGGTCACTGCAACCTCAAGTAGAACTCAGGATGAAATTATGCATTACTAAAATATTTTTTTTACATTAGCTCCACACAGGAGGCACTGATGAAAACAATTTCCCTAGGGGCCTATGTCATCTTTGAGGATGCTGTGTGGAGGGTTTTTTAAGGGAAAGGACGGAGAAAAAGATATGCATTTAATTATTTTTTTTACATGAGCTCCACACAGGAGGCCGTGGGGAAAATAATTTCCCTCAGGTCCTATGTCATCTTTGGGGATGCTGTGTGGAGGATTTTTTTTAGAAAAGGAAGGAGATGAGAGTTCTGGGAAGGAAAAGGGTTTAAGGGGTGGGTAGGAATCTGGGGTTCAGTGTGTCCTGGGCTTCCGCCTCCAAGAACTAGGCAGACCTCACCGCATGAACCCGGGCACCCCTACTAAATCACCAAACGTAGCGAACCACTTGAGGTGACCTATGGCACAGGTGTTGGTTATCCAATAGTAGACAACTTTGGGGAGTTGTATTTCTACATTACATTATATACAACGGGTACCCGGCATGCGTTGCAAGGTCACTGTTACCTCAGGTTTCTTCATATATTTAATTTAACACACACTCCTCCTCGCTTCATCCACGTTCACACGTTAAATCGCATAGTGTTTTAACCCGTTAGTTGCTTCTGCAACGGGCCCCGCTAGTATATATAGTATTGTTTGGTTTTGGGAGAGGTCTTTTTCCGCGCACTTTTTGGTTGACGCAAAAACGACCAGTACGCCCTTTGCGTTTCACCCACCTCAAGGTTCACTTTCGGTTGAAGCAAATTGGGACTGAAAACTGTAAGCAAATTTTTTTCGACAAAATGAAATATATACAGGGATTTATTCTCCGATACGAATCGGCGGCGAAAACTAGAAGCTCTACTCGAATCACTCGATTCGGCTCGGTTGTATTTCCCGCCGACAGATAGCGTTTCAAAAAAAAAATGACAAAAAAAGACTTAGCATTTTCCTCAAAGGAAAATGCTAGGTCTATGGTCAAAATCTTAGATGTCAAATTTTTAGCCTAACAAAACGGAACTCTCGGCGGTTTCGGTCGTTGTTTTTCGGAAAACGACATTACCGCCGAAAAACCGATTCCGGGCTAGATGTTTTTTGAAAATACGATAGCCGGATAGATTCCGCAACTTTTAACACCAATAAAACATATGATTCTCATATAAAATACGTCAGGAGATGCTGACGAAACACGAAATTTTCCGAAAAAAAATCATCAAAATACGCGCTCACAGATTCCATCGGAAGTTTAAATATTCCTGGCCAGTTCAAATTAATACGTTTTTCATTCGGGGTAGGTACCTACTTATTTCGGTAGTATTGCAAATATGATGAAAAAAGCTAAGATTGCCGGAATCTAAGGAAATGCGCAGGTACCTACCTGAATGGGTACCTACACAACGAATTAGGTTTTAATGCAATAAATACTACGGTAAGGTTGTTTCGATGATACAGAATAATGGAACTTTTTTTAAGTTAATTTTCACGTTCTGTGATGGTTCTACTCAAATTCTATTGTTTTATCATTACAGACCAGTTACATCACAAAACTGAAATAATTACAGAACTCGAACGGAACTTTATAGAACTGAAAATTTACTAGAAAAGTTTAAAGAATTGTCAATTTTTTTTATTAATTATTATTTTTTATTTTTAAGTGTGTTCTATTTGAACATTGTTAAATAAAAAAAAAAATATATATATATATATATATATACATTACGCGTGTTCTAGGTAGGTACTTACTTGCGGGGACTTTTTTCATTTAAAAATCAAAACATGATATTGAATGAATTTATTTATAGTGAAAATTATTTTATGCTCAACAGCATAATGGCGTCGTTTTGGTGAAATATTACAACAAAGTACCTACTTAGTACTTACACTTGCAAAATGAAATACAATACAACTACAATAGTGAGCTCCGGCATAATGAAATTTTGCACTGCTAAACCGTGCAACCGATTGTTATTATTAATGGACTATTTGTGCGTAAATAAATTAATTATATACAGCGGGTACCCGGCATGCGTTGCGAGGCCACTTTAACTTCGGGGTCAACTAAACCGTAATGGTTCCCTACCAAGTCCCGGGAAACAACATTATAAAATTATGCACTTTATAAAATTATATACAACGGGTACCCGGCATGCGTTGCAAGGCCACTTTAACCTAAGGGTCAACTAAACTGTAATGGTTCCATCCCAAGTCCCCGGAAACTACATAATAATGCAAGCGCCTGCACTATGTAACATTATATACAACGGGTACCCGGCGTGCGTTGCAAGGTCACTGTAACCTAGGAGTCAACTTTACTGTAATGGTTTTATCCCGATTCCCGGGAAATAAAATTTTAATGCAAGCGCCTGCAATTTATAACATAATATACAACGGGTACACGGCATGCGTTGCAAGGTCACTGTAACTTCGGGGTCAACTTAACTGTAATGGTTCCATCCCAATTCCCGGGAAATAACATTTTAAAGCAAGTGCCTGCAATATATAACATGATATACAACGGTTACTCGGCATGCGTTGCAAGGTCACTGTAACCTCGGGATCAACTTAACTGTAATGGTTCCATTCCAATTCCTGGGAAATTACATTTTAATGCAAGCGCTGCACTACATAACATTATATACAACGGGTACCCGGCATGCGTTGCAAGGCCACTGTGAACTCAGGTTTCTTCATATATTTAATTTAACACACACTCCTCCTCGCTTCATCCACGTTCACACGTCAAATCGCATAGTGTCTTAACCCGTCAGTTGCTTCTGCAACGGGCAAAACCTAGTATATATAGTATTGTTTGGTTTTGGGAGAGGTCTTTTTCCGCGCACTTTTTGGTTGACGCAAAAACGACCAGTACGCCCTTTGCGTTTCACCCACCTCAAGGTTCACTTTCGGTTGAAGCAAATTGGGACTGAAAACTGTAAGCAAATTTTTTTCGACAAAATGAAATATATACAGGGATTTATTCTCCGATACGAATCGGCGGCGAAAACTAGAAGCTCTACTCGAATCACTCGATTCGGCTCGGTTGTATTTCCCGCCGACAGATAGCGTTTCAAAAAAAAAATGACAAAAAAAGACTTAGCATTTTCCTCAAAGGAAAATGCTAGGTCTATGGTCAAAATCTTAGATGTCAAATTTTTAGCCTAACAAAACGGAACTCTCGGCGGTTTCGGTCGTTGTTTTTCGGAAAACGACATTACCGCCGAAAAACCGATTCCGGGCTAGATGTTTTTTGAAAATACGATAGCCGGATAGATTCCGCAACTTTTAACACCAATAAAACATATGATTCTCATATAAAATACGTCAGGAGATGCTGACGAAACACGAAATTTTCCGAAAAAAAATCATCAAAATACGCGCTCACAGATTCCATCGGAAGTTTAAATATTCCTGGCCAGTTCAAATTAATACGTTTTTCATTCGGGGTAGGTACCTACTTATTTCGGTAGTATTGCAAATATGATGAAAAAAGCTAAGATTGCCGGAATCTAAGGAAATGCGCAGGTACCTACCTGAATGGGTACCTACACAACGAATTAGGTTTTAATGCAATAAATACTACGGTAAGGTTGTTTCGATGATACAGAATAATGGAACTTTTTTTAAGTTAATTTTCACGTTCTGTGATGGTTCTACTCAAATTCTATTGTTTTATCATTACAGACCAGTTACATCACAAAACTGAAATAATTACAGAACTCGAACGGAACTTTATAGAACTGAAAATTTACTAGAAAAATTTAAAGAATTGTCAATTTTTTTTATTAATTATTATTTTTTATTTTTAAGTGTGTTCTATTTGAACATTGTTAAATAAAAAAAAAAATATATATATATATATATATACATTACGCGTGTTCTAGGTAGGTACTTACTTGCGGGGACTTTTTTCATTTAAAAATCAAAACATGATATTGAATGAATTTATTTATAGTGAAAATTATTTTATGCTCAACAGCATAATGGCGTCGTTTTGGTGAAATATTACAACAAAGTACCTACTTAGTACTTACACTTGCAAAATGAAATACAATACAACTACAATAGTGAGCTCCGGCATAATGAAATTTTGCACTGCTAAACCGTGCAACCGATTGTTATTATTAATGGACTATTTGTGCGTAAATAAATTAATTATATACAGCGGGTACCCGGCATGCGTTGCGAGGCCACTTTAACTTCGGGGTCAACTAAACCGTAATGGTTCCCTACCAAGTCCCGGGAAACAACATTATAAAATTATGCACTTTATAAAATTATATACAACGGGTACCCGGCATGCGTTGCAAGGCCACTTTAACCTAAGGGTCAACTAAACTGTAATGGTTCCATCCCAAGTCCCCGGAAACTACATAATAATGCAAGCGCCTGCACTATGTAACATTATATACAACGGGTACCCGGCGTGCGTTGCAAGGTCACTGTAACCTAGGAGTCAACTTTACTGTAATGGTTTCATCCCGATTCCCGGGAAATAAAATTTTAATGCAAGCGCCTGCAATTAATAACATAATATACAACGGGTACACGGCATGCGTTGCAAGGTCACTGTAACCTCGGGGTCAACTTAACTGTAATGGTTCCATCCCAATTCCCGGGAAATAATATTTTAAAGCAAGTGCCTGCAATATATAACATGATATACAACGGTTACTCGGCATGCGTTGCAAGGTCACTGTAACCTCGGGATCAACTTAACTGTAATGGTTCCATTCCAATTCCTGGGAAATTACATTTTAATGCAAGCGCTGCACTACATAACATTATATACAACGGGTACCCGGCATGCGTTGCAAGGTCACTGTGAACTCAGGTTTCTTCATATATTTAATTTAACACACACTCCTCCTCGCTTCATCCACGTTCACACGTCAAATCGCATAGTGTCTTAACCCGTCAGTTGCTTCTGCAACGGGCAAAACCTAGTATATATAGTATTGTTCACTTTGGGAGAGCTCTTTTTCCGCGCACTTTTTCGTTGACGCAAAAACGACCAGTACGCCCTTTGCGTTTCACCCACCTCAAGGTTCACTTTCGGTTCAAGCAAATTCAGTGCACCCTCAGTACTTTGATTTTGCGAGGTCAGTTTTTTTCGACAAAATTAGCGCCTTATTCACAGAAAAACTGACGCGAATCAACGGCGAAAACTAGAACCAATAGTAAAATTACACTCAATTCGGCCAGGTTACATTTCCCGCCGATAGGTTCGCGTTTCCAAAAAAATGATGTCATTTTGGCCATCAGTTTCGATGCAAATGAAAATGCTAGGAATATTGAGTCAGGTCAGGGATCTCAGACGTCAAATTTTTAGCCTAACAAAGCAGACTTTTCACGGTTTTCGGTAGTGGTTTTACGGTACGCGGCATTGCGGCCCCAAAACCGATCCCGGCTCGGATGTTTTTCAAAAATCTAATACAATAGAGAATTCCGCAACTTTTAAAACCAAAATTGTATGCCCATCCCATATAAAATAGTTCAGGAGATGCTGACAAAATTCGACATTTTCCGAAAAAAAATCATCAAAACACGCGCTTACAGATTCCATCGGAAGTTAAAATTTTGCTAGCCAGTTCAAATTAACACGTTATTCATTCGGGGTAGGTACCTACTTATTTCGGTAGTATTGCAAATATGATGAAAAAAGCAAAGAGAAGAAAATGCGCAGGTACCTACCCGAATACGTAGATACACAATTAATTAGGTTTTAATGCAATGGTAAGGTTGTTTCGATGATACTGAATAATTCAACTTTTTTTAAAGTAAATTTTCACGTTCTTTATTGGTTCTACTCAAGTTCTGTTATTTTATCAGTAAAGGTCAGTTACATTGCAAAACTAAAATAATTACAGAACTCGAACGGAACTATCTAGAACTGAAAATTTACTAGAAAAATTTAAAGAATTGTCAATTTTTTTTATTAATTATTATTTTTTTATTTTTAAGTGTGTTCTATTTAAACATTGTTAAATAAAAAACAATAATAAAATATATATATATATATATATATATATATATATATATATATATACATTACGCGTGTTCTAGGTAGGTACTTACTTGCGGGGACTTTTTTCATTTAAAAATCAAAACATGATATTGAATGAATTTATTTGTAGTGAAAATTATTTTATGCTCAACAGCATAATGGCGTCGTTTTGGTGAAATATTACAACAAAGTACCTACTTAGTACTTACACTTGCAAAATGAAATACAATACAACTACAATAGTGAGCTCCGGCATAATGAAATTTTGCACTGCTAAACCGTGCAACCGATTGTTATTGTTAATGGACTATTTGTGCGTAAATAAATTAATTATATACAGCGGGTACCCGGCATGCGTTGCGAGGCCACTTTAACTTCGGGGTCAACTAAACCGTAATGGTTCCCTACCAAGTCCCGGGAAACAACATTATAAAATTATGCACTTTATAAAATTATATACAACGGGTACCCGGCATGCGTTGCAAGGCCGCTTTAACCTCGGGGTCAATAAAACTGTAATGTTTCCATCCGAAGTCCTGGGAAACTACATTATAATGCAAGCGCCTGCACTTTATAACAGTATATACAACGGGTACCCGGCATGCGTTGCAAGGTCACTGTAACCTCGGGGTCAACTTAATTATAATGGTTCCATCCCAAGTACCGGGAAACTACATTATAATGCAAGCACCTGCACTATATAAAATTATATACAACGGGTACCCGGTATGCGTTGCAAGGCGACTTTAACCTAGGGGTCAACTTTGCTGTAATGGTTTCATCCCGATTCCCGGGAAATAAAATTTTAATGCAAGCGCCTGCAATTTATAACATAATATACAACGGGTACACGGCATGCGTTGCAAGGTCACTGTAACCTCGGGGTCAACTTAACCGTAATGGTTCCATCCCAATTCCCGGGAAATAACATTTTAAAGCAAGTGCCTGCAATATATAACATGATATACAACGGTTACTCGGCATGCGTTGCAAGGTCACTGTAACCTCGGGATCAACTTAACTGTAATGGTTCCATTCCAATTCCTGGGAAATTACATTTTAATGCAAGCGCTGCACTACATAACATTATATACAACGGGTACCCGGCATGCGTTGCAAGGCCACTGTGAACTCAGGTTTCTTCATATATTTAATTTAACACACACTCCTCCTCGCTTCATCCACGTTCACACGTCAAATCGCATAGTGTCTTAACCCGTCAGTTGCTTCTGCAACGGGCAAAACCTAGTATATATAGTATTGTTCACTTTGGGGAAAACTCACTCACTTTTTTGTCGGCGCAAAAATGACCAGTACGCCCTTTGCGTTTCACCAACCTCAAGGTTCACTTTCGGTCGAAGCAAATTCAGACAAGAAGCTGGGATCCTTTTTTTTTCGACAAAAAAAATATATACGGGGATTTATTCTCCGATACGAATCGGCGGCGAAAACTAGAAGCTCTACTCGAATCACTCGATTCGGCTCGGTTGTATTTCCCGCCGACAGACGGCGTTTGAAAAAAAAAAGTGACGAAAAAACCCGCTAATTTCACAAGGGAAAATGCTATATAGGACTATTGACATAGGTCAGGATCTCAGATGTCAAATTTTTAGCCTAACAAAACGGAACTCTCGGCGGTTTCGGTCGTTGTTTTTCGGAAAACGACATTACCGCCGAAAAACCGATTCCGGGCTAGATGTTTTTTGAAAATACGATAGCCGGATAGATTCCGCAACTTTTAACACCAATAAAACATACGATTCTCATATAAAATACGTCAGGAGATGCTGACAAAACTCGAAATTTTCCGAAAAAAAATCATCAAAATACGCGCTCACAGATTCCATCGGAAGTTTAAATATTTGCTGGCCAGTTCAAATTAACACGTTTTTCATTCGGGGTAGGTACCTACTTATTTCGGTAGTATTGCAAATAATGATGAAAAAAGCTAAGATTGCCGGAATCTAAGAAAATGCGCAGGTACCTACCTGAATGGGTACCTACACAACGAATTAGGTTTTAATGCAATAAATACTAAGGTAAGGTTGTTTCGATGATACAGAATAATTGAACGTTTTTTAAGTTAATTTTCACGTTCTGTGATGATTCTACTCAAATTCTATTATTTTATCATTACAGACCAGTTACATCACAAAACTGAAATAATTACAGAACTCGAACGGAACTTTATAGAACTGAAAATTTACTAGAAAAATTTAAAGAATTGTCAATTTTTTTTATTAATTATTTTTATTTTATTTTTAAGTGTGTTCTATTTGAACATTGTTAAATAAATATGTATATATATATATACATATACATTACGCGTGTTCTAGGTAGGTACTTACTTGCGGGGACTTTTTTCATTTAAAAATCAAAACATGATATTGAATGAATTTTTTTGTAGTGAAAATTATTTTATGCTCAACAGCATAATGGCGTCGTTTTGGTGAAATATTACAACAAAGTACCTACTTAGTACTTACACTTGCAAAATGAAATACAATACAACTACAATAGTGAGCTCCGGCATAATGAAATTTTGCACTGCTAAACCGTGCAACCGATTGTTATTGTTAATGGACTATTTGTGCGTAAATAAATTAATTATATACAGCGGGTACCCGGCATGCGTTGCGAGGCCACTTTAACTTCGGGGTCAACTAAACCGTAATGGTTCCCTACCAAGTCCCGGGAAACAACATTATAAAATTATTCACTTTATAAAATTATATACAACGGGTACCCGGCATGCGTTGCAAGGCCGCTTTAACCTCGGGGTCAATAAAACTGTAATGTTTCCATCCGAAGTCCTGGGAAACTACATTATAATGCAAGCGCCTGCACTATGTAACATTATATACTACGGGTACCCGGCATGCGTTCCGAGGCCACTTTAACCTCAGGGTCAACTAAACTCTAATGGTTCCATCCCAAGTCCCCGGAAACTACATTATAATGCAAGCGCCTGAACTATATAACATTATATACAACGGGTACCCGGCATGCGTTGCAAGGCGACTTTAACCTAGGGGTCAACTTTACTGTAATGGTTTCATCCCGATTCCCGGGAAATAAAATTTTAATGCAAGCGCCTGCAATTTATAACATAATATACAACGGGTACACGGCATGCGTTGCAAGGTCACTGTAACCTCGGGGTCAACTTAACTGTAATGGTTCCATCCCAATTCCCGGGAAATAACATTTTAAAGCAAGCGCCTGCACTATATAACATTATATACAACGGGTACCCGGTATGCGTTGCAAGGTCACTGTAACCTAGGGGTCAACTTTACTGTAATGGTTTCATCCCGATTCCCGGGAAATAAAATTTTAATGCAAGCGCCTGCAATTTATAACATAATATACAACGGTTACTCGGCATGCGTTGCAAGGTCACTGTAACCTCGGGGTCAACTTAACTGTAATGGTTCCATTCCAATTCCTGGGAAATTACATTTTAATGCAAGCGCTGCACTACATAACATTATATACAACGGGTACCCGGCATGCGTTGCAAGGTCACTGTAACCTCAGGTTTCTTCATCTATTTAATTTAACACACACTCTTCCTCGCTTCATCCACGTTCACACGTCAAATCGCATAGTGTTTAAACCCGTCAGTTGCTTCTGCAACGGGCAAAACCTAGTATATATATTAATGTTTGGTTTTGGGAAAACTCACTCACTTTTTTGTCGGCGCAAAAACGACCAGTACGCCCTTTGCGTTTCACCCACCTTAAGGTTCAGTTTCGGTTGAAGCAAATTGGGAATGAAAACTGTAAGCAAATTTTTAATGACAAAATAAAATATATACAGGGGTTTATTCTCCGATACGAATCGGCGGCGAAAACTAGAAGCTCTGCTCGAATCACTCGATTCGGCTCGGTCATATTTCCCGCCGACAGATGGCGTTGGTAAAAAAAAAAATGACGAAAAAACCCCTTAATTTCACAAAGGAAAATGCTAGGACCGTTGACGCAGATCTCAAATGTCAAAGTTTTAGCCTAACAAAACGGAACTCTCGGCGGTTTCGGTCGTTGTTTTTCGGAAAACGACATTACCGCCGAAAAACCGATTCCGGGCTAGATGTTTTTTGAAAATACGATAGCCGGATAGATTCCGCAACTTTTAACACCAATAAAACATATGATTCTCATATAAAATACGTCAGGAGATGCTGACAAAACTCGAAATTTTCCGAAAAAAAATCATCAAAATACGCGCTCACAGATTCCATCGGAAGTTTAAATATTTGCTGGCCAGTTCAAATTAACACGTTTTTCATTCGGGGTAGGTACCTACTTATTTCGGAAGTATTGCAAATATGATGAAAAAAGCTAAGATTGCCGGAATCTAAGGAAATGCGCAGGTACCTACCTGAATGGGTACCTACACAACGAATTAGGTTTTAATGCAATAAATACTAAGGTATGGTTGTTTCGATGATACAGAATAATTGAACTTTTTTTAAGTTAATTTTCACGTTCTGTGATGGTTCTACTCAAATTCTATTGTTTTATCATTACAGACCAGTTACATCACAAAACTGAAATAATTACAGAACTCGAACGGAACTTTATAGAACTGAAAATTTACTAGAAAAATTTAAAGAATTGTCAATTTTTTTTATTAATTATTTTTTTTTGTTTTTAAGTGTGTTCTATTTGAACATTGTATATATATATATACATTACGCGTGTTCTAGGTAGGTACTTACTTGCGGGGACTTTTTTCATTTAAAAATCAAAACATGATATTGAATGAATTTATTTGTAGTGAAAATTATTTTATGCTCAACAGCATAATGACGTCGTTTTGGTGAAATATTACAACAAAGTACCTACTTAGTACTTACACTTGCAAAATGAAATACAATACAACTACAATAGTGAGCTCCGGCATAATGAAATTTTGCACTGCTAAAGCGTGCAACCGATTGTTATTGTTAATGGACTATTTGTGCGTAAATAAATTAATTATATACAGCGGGTACCCGGCATGCGTTGCGAGGCCACTTTAACTTCGGGGTCAACTAAACCGTAATGGTTCCATCCCAAGTCCCCGGAAACTACATTATAATGCAAGCGCCTGCACTATATAACATTATATACAACGGGTACCCGGCATGCGTTGCAAGGTCACTGTAACCTAGGGGTCAACTTTACTGTAATGGTTTCATCCCGATTCCCGGGAAATAAAATTTTAATGCAAGCGCCTGCAATTTTTAACATAATATACAACGGTTACTCGACATGCGTTGCAAGGTCATTGTAACCTCGGGGTCAACTTAACTGTAATGGTTCCATTCCAATTCCTGGGAAATTACATTTTAATGCAAGCGCTGCACTACATAACATTATATACAACGGGTACCCGGCATGCGTTGCAAGGTCACTGTAACCTCAGGTTTCTTCATATATTTAATTTAACACACACTCTTCCTCGCTTCATCCACGTTCACACGTCAAATCGCATAGTGTTTAAACCCGTCAGTTGCTTCTGCAACGGGCAAAACCTAGTATATATATTAATGCTTGGTTTTGGGATAGGTCGGGAAAAGCTCACTTTTTCGTCGACGCAAAAACGACCAGTACGCCCTTTGCGTTTCACCCACCTCAAGGTTCACTTTCGGTTGAAGCAAATTCCGAATGAAAACTGTAAGCACTTTTTTTTCGACAAAATGAAATATATACAGGGATTTATTCTCCGATACGAATCGGCGGCGAAAACTAGAAGCTCTACTCGAATCACTCGATTCGGCTCGGTTGTATTTCCCGCCGACAGATAGCGTTTCAAAAAAAAAATGACAAAAAAAGACTTAGCATTTTCCTCAAAGGAAAATGCTAGGTCTATGGTCAAAATCTTAGATGTCAAATTTTTAGCCTAACAAAACGGAACTCTCGGCGGTTTCGGTCGTTGTTTTTCGGAAAACGACATTACCGCCGAAAAACCGATTCCGGGCTAGATGTTTTTTGAAAATACGATAGCCGGATAGATTCCGCAACTTTTAACACCAATAAAACATATGATTCTCATATAAAATACGTCAGGAGATGCTGACAAAACTCGAAATTTTCCGAAAAAAAATCATCAAAATACGTGCTCACAGATTCCATCGGAAGTTTAAATATTCCTGGCCAGTTCAAATTAATACGTTTTTCATTCGGGGTAGGTACCTACTTATTTCGGTAGTATTGCAAATATGATGAAAAAAGCTAAGATTGCCGGAATCTAAGGAAATGCGCAGGTACCTACCTGAATGGGTACCTACACGACGAATTAGGTTTTAATGCAATAAATACTAAGGTAAGGTTGTTTCGATGATACAGAATAATTGAACTTTTTTAAAGTTAATTTTCACGTTCTGTGATGGTTCTACTCAAATTCTATTGTTTTATCATTACAGACCAGTTACATCACAAAACTGAAATAATTACAGAACTCGAACGGAACTTTATAGAACTGAAAATTTACTAGAAAAATTTAAAGAATTGTCAATTTTTTTTATTAATTATTTTTTTTTATTTTTAAGTGTGTTCTATTTGGACATTGTTAAATAAAAAAAATAATTACGCGTGTTCTAGGCAGGTACTTACTTCCAGGGACTTTTTTCATTTAAAAATCAAAACATGATATTGAATGAATTTATTTATAGTGAAAATTATTTTATGCTCAACAGCATAATGACGTCGTTTTGGTGAAATATTACAACAAAGTACCTACTTAGTACTTACACTTGCAAAATGAAATACAATACAACTACAATAGTGAGCTCCGGCATAATGAAATTTTGCACTGCTAAAGCGTGCAACCGATTGTTATTGTTAATGGACTATTTGTGCGTAAATAAATTAATTATATACAGCGGGTACCCGGCATGCGTTGCGAGGCCACTTTAACTTCGGGGTCAACTAAACCGTAATGGTTCCCTACCAAGTCCCGGGAAACAACATTATAAAATTATGCACTTTATAAAATTATATACAACGGGTACCCGGCATGCGTTGCAAGGCCGCTTTAACCTCGGGGTCAATAAAACTGTAATGTTTCCATCCGAAGTCCTGGGAAACTACATTATAATGCAAGCGCCTGCACAATGAAACATTATATACTACGGGTACCCGGCATGCGTTGCAAGGCCACTTTAACCTCAGGGTCAACTAAACTCTAATGGTTCCATCCCAAGTCCCCGGAAACTACATTATAATGCAAGCGCCTGCACTATATAACATTATATACAACGGGTACCCGGCATGCGTTGCAAGGTCACTGTAACCTAGGGGTCAACTTTACTGTAATGGTTTCATCCCGATTCCCGGGAAATAAAATTTTAATGCAAGCGCCTGCAATTTATAACATAATATACAACGGGTACACGGCATGCGTTGCAAGGTCACTGTAACCTCGGGGTCAACTTAACTGTAATGGTTCCATCCCAATTCCCGGGAAATAACATTTTAAGGCAAGCGCCTGCACTATATAACATTATATACAACGGGTACCCGGTATGCGTTGCAAGGTCACTGTAACCTAGGGGTCAACTTTACTGTAATGGTTTCATCCCGATTCCCGGGAAATAAAAATTTAATGCAAGCGCCTGCAATTTATAACATAATATACAACGGTTACTCGGCATGCGTTGCAAGGTCACTGTAACCTCGGGGTCAACTTAACTGTAATGGTTCCATTCCAAATTCCTGGGAAATTACATTTTAATGCAAGCGCTGCACTACATAACATTATATACAACGGGTACCCGGCATGCGTTGCAAGGTCACTGTAACCTCAGGTTTCTTCATATATTTAATTTAACACACACTCTTCCTCGCTTCATCCACGTTCACACGTCAAATCGCATAGTGTTTAAACCCGTCAGTTGCTTCTGCAACGGGCAAAACCTAGTATATATTAATACACAGTTTGGAGACGCCTCACTTTTTTTGCCGCGCTAAAAACGACCACTCTGCCCTTTACGTTTCAACCACCTTAAGGGTCACTTTCGCTCGAAGCGGATTCAGACAGGGTCGTGTCCCGATTGAGGACCAGATTTCATACAAAAAAGATGAAGCAGGATTAACAGCGCACCCAACGGCGAAAACTACAATTAGATCTCTCACCGACGAAGAAATTCGGCCTCAGTTATATTTTCTGCCGACAGGTTCACCCGTTAAAAAATGTCGAATATTTCAGTGCGTCAGAAAAGTTCACCTCCCATACAAAACTGTATTTGCAAGGGATTTATTAATTTTACGGCTTTATTTAAAATAAGGTAGAAAAATGGACATTTTAAAGGCTCTTTGCGGGAACGCAGATTACAGCGTAAAAAAATATTTTGACCGATATGTTTTTCAATAAATTGTAAAAATACAAGTTTTAGAAACTTTTAAAGTTGCGACATGTACCGCATTCCATTCAAAATATTACACTATATTGCATTAAAGATTGAAATTTTTCTGACATTTGCTGAAATCGATCTATCATCGACAATGCATAATTTTCCAGCCAGTTAATATGAACTCGAGGTAGGTACCTACTGGCGATTAAAATATGAAGGATTTGCACGTAGAAAATAAACAGTAGTTAATGCAGCATTCATATTATCCGAGGTTTTGTGAAACCAAATCAGAGTACTTACGTAGGTACTTAATTCCATTGAAAATCAAATAAGTAGGTAATGCAGCGTTGATATTATATTTATAACGCGGTAGGTACCTACCGTTCTATCGAATTATTGCAAATTCGCTAAGTATTTATTGAGAAAACGCGTAGGTAAGGTAGGTACCGGCTTATATCAGGATATTCTTTCCTTTAAATGTTAAATCGAAAATTCATGATATGAAATGAAAAAAATCACCCAAGATCGTCACTTTTTGAAATATGTAGGTACACGGAGGTTGCTTCTGGACAACCACTGCTGGTAGGAACGTTATTTTTAAATTACTTAAGTTTATTTTCACGTAATTTGCGAGTTTTATTTATTCAAACATCAAAACTTATTATATTTATTATTATTTATTTATACTTTTTATTTCAAAACAGAAATAATTACGGAACTTGAATAGAATTTGAACAGAACTTTCACAGAACGTTTAAATTAACTTGAAAAATTGGAGATTTTTAAATATTGTTTTGAACAACCCAGCCTAAATATATTTCTTTTTTTTTACGTATGTGCAGGTAACTCTAAACATTAGTACCATATAATTTTTTTCAAAAATGTTAAATTTATATAGCGCTTTTTTGTATATTGCATTTTTATGATAATCATTCAATATGGGATTGGTACCGCCGCCCCGAGAACAATTCATTGGTTTCTATATAAAATAATGAGCTTTGACATCACGAAATTATGCATTGCTAAACTGTTCATCCGATTGCGAGGAAACTTTGGGGACACTATGTGCGCATCCCTTCGATTCTTTCTGTATAAAATGGTGAGCTCTGGCTCTGGCTTCTCTGACTTTGGGGATTTGTTTTTTTTTTTTACATGAATACCGCACAAGAGTCCCAACTGCTCCCGTCTGGAGCCAGTGGGACTATGGCGTCCCCAATGGGGGTATGTTGTGAGGCTGAAGGCAGTGGGGAGGGGAAGGAGATAGGAAAGAGGAAGGTGGGGAAGTACCTGGCTATTCAGATCTGGTCACCAAACACGGCAGAAGCCATTTCAAGTAACGTTTCAATTCTGAATGGTGGTCTTACACCAGGGCGATACTGAGAGTATCTTCCACTATGATGTGTGCATTCCCTCGATTATTTTTTTTAATATAAAATAGTGAACTCTGGCGTCATGAAATTATGCATTGCTAAACCGTTCATCCGATTGCGATGAAACATTGGGGATTTGATGTGTGCATGCCCGCAATGATTTTTGTATGCAATAGTGAGCTCTGGCATAATGAAATAACGCATTGCTAAACCGTTCATCCGATTGCGATGAAACATTGGGGATTTGATGTGTGCATGCCCGCAATGATTTTTGTATGCAATAGTGAGCTCTGGCATAATGAAATAACGCATTGCTAAACCGTTCATCCGATTGCGATGAAACATTGGGGATTTGATGTGTGCATGCCCGCAATGGTTTTTGTATGCAATAGTGAGCTCTGGCATAATGAAATTACGCATTGCTAAACCGTTCATCCGATTGCGATGAAACTTTGGGGATTTGATATATGCATGCCCCCAATGGTTTTTGTATACATAGTGAGCTCTGGCATCAAGAAATTATGCATTGCTAAACCTTTCATCCGACTGCGATGAAACTTTTGGGATTTGATGTGCAGTCGCGTTTGAATCCAGACAGTTTGAATCCAGTCGATTCATTCTATATAAAATAATGAGCTCTGGCATCATGAAATTATGCATTGCTAAACTGTTCGTCAACTACCTGTTCCCTTTGTAGGCGCTCACTCCTCGCTTCATCCGCATTCAAACATCGTTTTTTCTTCATATATTTAATTTAACACACACTCCTCGCTTCATCCACGTTCACACGTCAAATCGCATGTGTTTTAACCCGTTAGTTGCATCTGCAACGGGCAAAAGCTAGTATATATAGTATTGTTTGGTTTTGGGGTAGGTCGGGAAAAGCTCACTTTTTCGTCGACGCAAAAACGACCAGTACGCCCTTTGCGTTTCACCCACCTCAAGGTTCACTTTCGGTTGAAGCAAATTCCGGAAACTGGGGGTAATTTTTTTCCGACAAAATGAAATATATACAGGGATTTATTCTCCGATACGAATCGGCGGCGAAAACTAGAAGCTCTACTCGAATCACTCGATTATATTTCCCGCCGACAGACGGCGTTTGAAAAAAAAAATTTAGGAAAAAACCCGCTAATTTCACAAAGGAAAATGCTATATAGGACTATTGACATAGGTCAGGATCTCAGATGTCAAATTTTTAGCCTAACAAAACGGAACTCTCGGCGGTTTCGGTCGTTGTTTTTCGGAAAACGACATTACCGCCGAAAAACCGATTCCGGGCTAGATGTTTTTTGAAAATACGATAGCCGGATAGATTCCGCAACTTTTAACACCAATAAAACATATGATTCTCATATAAAATACGTCAGGAGATGCTGACAAAACTCGAAATTTTCCGAAAAAAAATCATCAAAATACGCGCTCACAGATTCCATCGGAAGTTTAAATATTTGCTGGCCAGTTCAAATTAACACGTTTTTCATTCGGGGTAGGTACCTACTTATTTCGGTAGTATTGCAAATATGATGAAAAAAGCTAAGATTGCCGGAATCTAAGGAAATGCGCAGGTACCTACCTGAATGGGTACCTACACAACGAATTAGGTTTTAATGCAATAAATACTAAGGTAAGGTTGTTTCGATGATACAGAAAAATTGAACTTTTTTTAAGTTAATTTTCACGTTCTGTGATGGTTCTACTCAAATTCTATTGTTTTATCATTACAGACCAGTTACATCACAAAACTGAAATAATTACAGAACTCGAACGGAACTTTATAGAACTGAAAATTTACTAGAAAAATTTAAAGAATTGTCAATTTTTTTTATTAATTATTTTTTTTATTTTTAAGTGTGTTCTATTTGAACATTGTATATATATATATACATTACGCGTGTTCTAGGTAGGTACTTACTTGCGGGGACTTTTTTCATTTAAAAATCAAAACATGATATTGAATGAATTTATTTGTAGTGAAAATTATTTTATGCTCAACAGCATAATGGCGTCGTTTTGGTGAAATATTACAACAAAGTACCTACTTAGTACTTACACTTGCAAAATGAAATACAATACAACTACAATAGTGAGCTCCGGCATAATGAAATTTTGCACTGCTAAACTGCGGTACCCGGCATGCGTTGCGAGGCCACTTTAACTTCGGGGTCAACTAAACCGTAATGGTTCCCTACCAAGTCCCGGGAAACAACATTATAAAATTATGCACTTTATAAAATTATATACAACGGGTACCCGGCATGCGTTGCAAGGCCGCTTTAACCTCGGGGTCAATAAAACTGTAATGTTTCCATCCGAAGTCCTGGGAAACTACATTATAATGTAAGCGCCTGCACTATGTAACATTATATACTACGGGTACCCGGCATGCGTTGCAAGGCCACTTTAACCTCAGGGTCAACTAAACTCTAATGGTTCCATCCCAAGTCCCCGGAAACTACATTATAATGCAAGCGCCTGCACTATATAACATTATATACAACGGGTACCCGGCATGCGTTGCAAGGTCACTGTAACCTAGGGGTCAACTTTACTGTAATGGTTTCATCCCAATTCCCGGGAAATAAAATTTTAATGCAAGCGCCTGCAATTTATAACATAATATACAACGGGTACACGGCATGCGTTGCAAGGTCACTGTAACCTCGGGGTCAACTTAACTGTAATGGATCCATCCCAATTCCCGGGAAATAACATTTTAAAGCAAGCGCCTGCACTATATAACATTATATACAACGGGTACCCGGTATGCGTTGCAAGGTCACTGTAACCTAGGGGTCAACTTTACTGTAATGGTTTCATCCCGATTCCCGGGAAATAAAATTTTAATGCAAGCGCCTGCAATTTATAGCATAATATACAACGGTTACTCGGCATGCGTTGCAAGGTCACTGTAACCTCGGGGTCAACTTAACTGTAATGGTTCCATTCCAATTCCTGGCAAATTAAATTTTAATGCAAGCGCTGCACTACATAACATTATATACAACGGGTAACCGGCATGCGTTGCAAGGTCACTGTGAACTCAGGTTTCTTGATATATTTAATTTAACACACACTCCTCCTCGCTTCATTTACGTTCACACGTCAAATCGCATAGTGTTTAAACCCGTCAGTTGCTTCTGCAACGGGCAAAACCTAGTATATAGTATTGTTTGGTTTTGGGATAGGTCAGGGAAAACTCACTTTTTCCGCTCACGCCATTGGTCAGGAAAAGGTCACTTTTGATTTGAGGGGAATAACGACCACTCTGCCCCTCGGGTGGGTGAAACAACAAGGGTCACTTTAGCTTGCGGCCGTTCGTGATGGGTCAAAACTCACTTTCGATTTGAGGGGAAAAGCGACCACTTTGCACCTCGGGTGGGTGAAACCTCACGGGTCACTTTGGCTTGCGACCGTTTTTAAAATTTGGCAAGCCAAATTGACTTCTCGGCTCATCGAGATTGGCACATCTGTAGATTCACTTTCCCTCAAGGCCGATTAAGGGAGTGTATCTCTTTTTAAATGCATGGAAAAGTTGAGAAAGATATAGCGAAAATCTCCCATACAAAATTGATTTGGCTAGGTACATAAATTTTAAATGTCATTCTTCATTTTTCGTTTGCCCACCGGCCGACTTGCATATGCGATTTCGTCGAAAATATCACGCTTGGAAGCCAAAATTTATTAAAATTACGTCAACGAGAGTTTTTCAAAGGTTAATTGACCGTCGTAATTATCACTTTTCACAAAAACATCGTCGTAATATTTGTTGGAAAACTGACATTTGCGAAAAACCCACGGAAAAGTCATATTTTGAAACTAATGTTTAAAAATAGGTACAATTTTCACGGAGACGCCTGTCGACAGAATCTAAAACTGCAGCTTTTCCTTGGAGAAATTCAAAAATGTGTCGAAATCTAAATTGGAACGTTCGCAAATCCTAGCGCGAAAAAAATGCTGTTGTTCAACGACTTATGGAACATGTTTCAAATTGATTGTATTCGTACGAGGGTGATTAATAATCTTTATTAAATTTTCTCGAATCTTGCAACACTAAGCATGGAACATTATTCAAAACCACCGCAAGTTTTCAGCGAGGCCCTGACAGCGTTACCTGACGTAATTTGTATGTAAAATGTTCTAAAACGGGCACAGGTGTTCGATTTTCAGGCTGTGCTTGAGGTGGTTGAGACAAAGTTTAACGGTTGTGTTGCCATATAAATGAAATATTATTAACCATTTAAATACTAAGTAGGTACTTAATACAAAATTTAATAAAATCAAATAAAATGAGGTGCTTATCCCGATGACCAAATTTGTTTTCCTAAATAATAAAAAAAAATTATAGCGCCATTTTTGTGAAAAAAAACCCTAGGTTTTGTAAAATAATGGATCCAAAGTATCAGGAGCGCAGAAATTGACCGAGATAATAATATGTTGTTTTAGCTTCATTAAATTATACACGGTTAACCGTTCATCCCATTGCGACGAATCTTTGAGAATTTGATGATGGCATGTCTCCGATTGTGTCTACATACTTCTGTTTGGCAGATTTCTGCTGCTAGGCCCTGTCGGCGGCTTTATACATACGTATGTTTAACTATATGAAAAACTGTAAAATCGGTAGGTACCTGAGAAACTGATATATTATAAAATTATAAAAATAAAATTAAAGCGCCATTTTTGTGAAAAATTGCATTGCACATTCTGTATAAACGTTACAGGGTACCTACCAGGAGCGCAGAAATTGACTGAGGTATATTTAACTGTATGAAAAACTATAAAATCGTTAGGTATTTGAGAAACTGATATATTATAAATGAATCGCCGATATGCAAGTACGCCCATAACTTTTGAATGCATGCACCGAATTGGATAATTATTTTTGTTTTGTGTTTGTAATTGTTAGGATAAGGTTTTTATTGATCTTCTGGTGAGCACTGGCATTATGAAATTTGTATAAAATGGTTGCCGAAATGTTTGCACGCGCATAACTTTCGAACGGATGCATCGAATTGAATAATTGTTTTTTTGGTGGGTTCGTTACTGTTAGGACAAGGTTTTGCATAAAAATACCGGTGAGATCTGCCATAATGAAATTTGTATAAAAATGAATTGCCGAAATGTATATATGCGTATAACTTTCGAACGAATACACCGAATCTGAACATTCTTTTTTTATTGTTTTCGTTACTGATAGGACAAGGTTTCTATAAAACTACTGGTAAGCTGTGGCATTATGAAATTTGCATAAAAATCAATCGTCGAAATGTATGTACGCGTATAACTTCCGAAAGACTGCAAAAAATTGAATTTTTTTTTGTTATGTTTGTTTATTGGCTGGTGAGCTCTGGCATTACGAAATTTGCATAAAAATATTTCAATAGGTGGCACGCGAGCTGTTTGAAAACCAAATGTAACGGCAATGAAATAATGAGCGCGGGAGGGGGGGAAAAAACCACGGAGGGGGGAGGGTAATCTGGGAAGGGGGGGGGGTAGAGTACGCTATGAAAGAATATTTTTTCTGTTCTTTTTTTTACTCGAATAAAACAAAATTTTAAAAGGATAAATACCAGGAGTGCAGAACTAAGCAAGGGAAAATATATTAAGAACATGTTTTTTTCAATTATTTCTGGCTTTTTGGGAAAGGTGAATTTATATGCATTTAATTTTTTTTTTTTACATGAGCTCCGCACAGGAGGCCGTGGGGAAAATAATTTCCCTCAGGTCCTATGTCATCTTTGGGGATGCTGTGTGGAGGATTTTTTTTAAGGAAAGGAAGGAGATGAGAGTTCTGGGAAGGAAAAGGGTTTAAGGGGTGGGTAGGAATCTGGGGTTCAGTGTGTCCTGGACATCCGCCTCCAAGACCTAGACAGACCTCACCCCATGAACCCGGACACCCCTACTAAATCACCAAACGTAGCGAACCACTTGAGGTGACCTATGGCAGAGAAGTTGGTTATCCAATAAAGGACAACTTTGGGGATTTGTATTTCTACATTACATTATATACAACGGGTACCTGGCATGCGTTGCAACAACACTGTAACCTCGGGGTCAACTTAACTGTAATGGTTCCATTCCAAGTTCCGGGAAACTACATTATAATTCAAGCGCCTTGCAAACGCATGCACTGTATTATAACATTATATACAACGGGTACCCGGCATGCGTTGCAACATTACTGTAATCTCGGGGTCAACTTAACTGTAATGGTTCCATTCCAAGTTCCGGAAAACTACATTATAATGCAAGAGCCTTACAAACGCCTGCTTTATATTATAACATTATATACAAAGGGTACCCGGCATGCGTTGCAAGATCACTGTAACCTCGGGGTCAACTTAACTGTAATGGTTCCATTCCAAGTTCCTGGAAACTACATTATAATACAAGCGCCTTGCAAACGCCTGCTTTATATTATAACATTATATACAAAGGGTACCCGGCATGCGTTGCAACATCGCTGTAACCTCGGGGTCAACTTAACTGTAATGGTTCCATTCCAAGTTCCGGGAAACTACATTATAATTCAAGCGCCTTGCAAACGCATGCAATGTATTATAACATTATATACAACGGGTACCCGGCATGCGTTGCAACATCACTGTAATCTCGGGGTCAACTTAACTGTAATGGTTCCATTCCAAGTTCCGGGAAACTACATTATAATGCAAGCGCCTTGCAAACGCCTGCTTTATATTATAACATTATATACAAAGGGTACCCGGCATGCGTAGCAAGATCGCTGTAACCTCGGGGTCAACTTAACTGTAATGGTTCCATTCTAAGTTCCGAGAAACTACATTATAATACAAGCGCCTTGCAAACGCCTGTTTTATATTATAACATTATATACAAAGGGTTCCCGGCATGCGTTGCAACATCACTGTAACCTCGGGATCAACTTAACTGTATTCCATTCCAAGTTCAGGGAAACTACATTATTATGCAAGCGCCTTGCAAATGCCTGCACTATATTATAACATTATATACAACGGGTACCCGGCATGCGTTGCAAAGTCACTGTAACCTCAGGTTTCTTCATATAATTAATTTAACACACACTCCTCCTCGCTTCATCCACATTCACACGCAAATCGCAAAGTGTTTTAACCCGTCAGTTGCTTCTGCAACGGGCAAAACCTAGTATATATAGTATTGTTCACTTTGGGAAAGCTCTTTTTCCGCGCACTTTTTTGTCGACGCAAAAACGACCAGTACGCCCTTTGCGTTTCATCCACCTCAAGGTTCACTTTCGGTCGAAGCAAATTCAGACATGGAAGCTGGGAGTTTTTTTTTTCGACTAAAAAAATATATACAGGGATTTATTCTCCGATACGAATCGGCGGCGAAAACTAGAAGCTCTACTCGAATCACTCGATTATATTTCCCGCCGACAGACGGCGTTTGAAAAAAAAAAATGACGAAAAAACCCGCTAATTTCACAAAGGAAAATGCTATATAGGACTATTGACATAGGTCAGGATCTCAGATGTCAAATTTTTAGCCTAACAAAACGGAACTCTCGGCGGTTTCGGTCGTTGTTTTTCGGAAAACGACATTACCGCCGAAAAACCGATTCCGGGCTAGATGTTTTTTGAAAATACGATAGCCGGATAGATTCCGCAACTTTTAACACCAATAAAACATATGATTCTCATATAAAAAACGTCAGGAGAAGCTGACAAAACTCGAAATTTTCCGAAAAAAAATCATCAAAATACGCGCTCACAGATTCCATCGGAAGTTTAAATATTTGCTGGCCAGTTCAAATTAACACGTTTTTCATTCGGGGTAGGTACCTACTTATTTCGGTAGTATTGCAAATATGATGAAAAAAGCTAAGATTGCCGGAATCTAAGGAAATGCGCAGGTACCTACCTGAATGGGTACCTACACAACGAATTAGGTTTTAATGCAATAAATACTAAGGTAAGGTTGTTTCGATGATACAGAATAATTGAACGTTTTTTAAGTTAATTTTCACGTTCTGTGATGGTTCTACTCAAATTCTATTGTTTTATCATTACAGACCAGTTACATCACAAAACTGAAATAATTACAGAACTCGAACGGAACTTTATAGAACTGAAAATTTACTAGAAAAATTTAAAGAATTGTCAATTTTTTTTATTAATTATTTTTTTTATTTTTAAGTGTGTTCTATTTGAACATTACGCGTGTTCTAGGTAGGTACTTACTTGCGGGGACTTTTTTCATTTAAAAATCAAAACATGATATTGAATGAATTTATTTGTAGTGAAAATTATTTTATGCTCAACAGCATAATGGCGTCGTTTTGGTGAAATATTACAACAAAGTACCTACTTAGTACTTACACTTGCAAAATGAAATACAATAAAACTACAATAGTGAGCTCCGGCATAATGAAATTTTGCACTGCTAAACCGTGCAACCGATTGTTATTGTTAATGGACAATTTGTGCGTAAATAAATTAATTATATACAGCGGGTACCCGGCATGCGTTGCGAGGCCACTTTAACTTCGGGGTCAACTAAACCGTAATGGTTCCCTACCAAGTCCCGGGAAACAACATTATAAAATTATGCACTTTATAAAATTATATACAACGGGTACCCGGCATGCGTTGCAAGGCCGCTTTAACCTCGGGGTCAATAAAACTGTAATGTTTCCATCCGAAGTCCTGGGAAACTACATTATAATGCAAGCGCCTGCACTATGTAACATTATAAACTACGGGTACCCGGCATGCGTTGCAAGGCCACTTTAACCTCAGGGTCAACTAAACTCTAATGGTTCCATCCCAAGTCCCCGGAAACTACATTATAATGCAAGCGCCTGCACTATTTAACATTATATACAACGGGTACCCGGCATGCGTTGCAAGGTCACTGTAACCTAGGGGTCAACTTTACTGTAATGGTTTCATCCCGATTCCCGGGAAATAAAATTTTAATGCAAGCGCCTGCAATTTATAACATAATATACAACGGGTACACGGCATGCGTTGCAAGGTCACTGTAACCTCGGGGTCAACTTAACTGTAATGGTTCCATCCCAATTCCCGGGAAATAACATTTTAAAGCAAGCGCCTGCACTATATAACATTATATACAACGGGTACCCGGTATGCGTTGCAAGGTCACTGTAACCTAGGGGTCATCTTTACTGTAATGGTTTCATCCCGATTCCCGGGAAATAAAATTTTAATGCAAGCGCCTGCAATTTATAACATAATATACAACGGTAACTCGGCATGCGTTGCAAGGTTACTGTAACCTCGGGGTCAACTTAACTGTAATGGTTCCATTCCAATTCCTGGGAAATTACATTTTAATGCAAGCGCTGCACTACATAACATTATATACAACGGGTACCCGGCATGCGTTGCAAGGTCACTGTAACCTCAGGTTTCTTCATATATTTAATTTAACACACACTCTTCCTCGCTTCATCCACGTTCACACGTCAAATCGCATAGTGTTTAAACCCGTCAGTTGCTTCTGCAACGGGCAAAACCTAGTATATATAGTATTGTTTGGTTTTGGGGTAGGTCAGGAAAACTCACTTTTTTTTTTAATCCTCCGAGTACAGGCGAAAATCGACCACTCTGCCTGTCGAGTTTCACCGACCGCAGAGGTCGATTTGGCCGAGCAAGGCTTGTGGACCGGGATTTCATACAAACGGCCGTTCCAAAAAAACACGTTTTGGTGATCCGATAATCGACTCTTTTCCCCCTCGATCCGCAAGACCTTACGGCGTATTGTCGCTTAAAAACGAAAAAGACGCTTACGCCCTTTCGATTTCCCTCGCCCGCCTCGGCCCGCAGGCGATAATCGACCGTCGCTCCTTCGAGTTTCACCGACCGCAGAGATCAATTTGGCCCGAAAGGGGGCACGGACGGCGTTCTCTGCGGGTCAGACCAGATTTCATATAAAAAAGATGACGCAGGGTCAACAGCGCTCCCAAACGGCGAAAACTACAATTAGATCTCTCACCGACGAAGAAATTCGACCTCAGTTATATTTCTCGCCGACAGGTTCACCCGTTAAAAAACGTCGAACCGTTTAGTAAAGAGATTTCCCATACAAAACTGATTTCACTAGGAATTTATTCCGATCAATTAAACGGCTATCTCTAAAATAACGTACAAAAAATGACATTTTAAAGGCCCTTTGCGGGAACTTAGATTGCGGCGAAAACAAACATTTTGCACGAAATGTTTTTGATTAAATAGAAGGTATACAAGTTTAAGAAACTTTTAAAATAAAAACATGTGTAGCTTCCCATTTAAAATGTTACACTATATTGCATCAAATATTGAAATTTTTCTGACATTTTCTGAAATCGATCTATCATCAACAATGCATAATTTTCCAGCCAGTTAATATAAACTCGAGGTAGGTACTGGCGTTAAAAATGTGAATGATTTAAATGCAGAAAATCGCGGTAGGTACCTACCGTTCTATTGAATTATTGCTAATTCGCTAAGTATTTATTGAGAAAACGCGTAAGTAGGTACCTACACCAACATTATTTTTCTCGGTATGTACTAGGTAGGTACCATCTTACGAGATTTTTTCCTTTAAATGTTAAATCGAAAATTAATGATATGAAATGAAAAAAATCATCCAAGATGGTAATTTTTGAAATATGTAGGAACACGGAGGTTGCTTCTGGATAACCACTGTTGGTATGAATGTTATTTTTAAATTAGTAAAGTTCATTTTCACGTAATGTGCGGTTTTTATTTATTCAATTATCTTCAAAACTTATAATATTTATTATTATTTATTTAAACTATTATTTCAAAACATAAATAATTACGGAACTTGAATAGAATTTGAACAGAACTTTCACAGAACGTTAAAATTAACTTGAAAAATTGAAGATTTTTAAATAAATTTTTTGAAAAACCCAGCCTAAATATATTTCATATGTTTTTTTTACGTATGTGCAGGTACCTCTACATAGAATCTATGCAGGTACCTACATGCACATAACAACTCAAAATCTGATGATATTGCTTATGATTTTTTTGTAAATGTATAATAAAATTGCTTGAAGTGGAATGGTATAATTTTTTTCAAAAATATTAAATTTACGTACCGCTTTTTTTGTATTTTGTATTTTAATGATAATCATTCAACGTGGAATTGGTATCGCCGCCCCGGGAACCATTCATTGGTTTCTATATACAATAGTGAGCTCTGGCATCATGAAATTATGCATTGCTAAACTGTTTTTTTACATTAGCTCCACACAGGAGGCACCGAGGAAAACAATTTCCCTAGGGGCCTATGTCATCTTTGAGGATGCTGTGTGGAGGGTTTTTTGAGGGAAAGAAAGGAGAAGAAGATAAAAGAAGGAAAAGGGTATGAGGGGTGGGTAGGAATCTGGGGGTCAGTGTGGCCAGGAGTAACGGACGTATGAATCTATTCCTCACACTGCGGTGCGAGGCGAAGGGTTGGGAGAATCTGGCTGGAGAGATAAAAAGCCTCCCCCAATCAGTCTCCTCCAATCCAGCCCGCCATGCAGTGGTAGGTCAAACGTATCCGCCACCAAGACCTAGACAAACCTCATCCCATGAACCCGGGCACCCCTGCTAAGTCATCAAACGTAGCGAACCACTTAGGTGACCTTTGACAGCGGTGTTGGTTCATCCGATTGCGATGAGACTTTTGGAATTTGATGTGTGCATTCCCGCGATGGTTTCTGAATACAATAATGATCAATCGGGATACAATAATGAACCGGGCGACCGAAGTAGGTGCACATTTCTCGCTTTTTGAAAACTAAATGTACCGGGAATGAATTAATGAAGCGCGAGAGGGGGAGAGGAAAAAGCTCCACACAGGAGACCCTGAGGAAAATAATTTCCCTCACGGTCATGTCATCTTTGGAGATGCTGGGTGGAGGGTTTTTTAAGGCAAAGAAGGAGATGAGAGTTCTGAGAAGGAAAAGGGTTTAAGGGGTGGGTAGGAATCTGGGGTTCAGTGTGTCCTGGTCATCCGCCTCCAAGACCTAGACAAACCTCACCCCATAAATCCGGGCACCCCTACTAAATCACCAAACGTAGCGAACCACTTAGGGTGACCTACGGCGTGAGTGTTGGTTATCCAATAAAGGTCATCTTTGGGGATTTTTATTTCTACATAACATTATATACAACGGTTACCCGGCATGCGTTGCAAGATCACTGTAACCTCGGGGTCAACTTAACTGTAACGGTTCCATTCCAAGTTCCGGGAAACTACATTATAATGCAAGCGCCTTGCAAACGTCTGCACTATATTATAACATTATATACAACGGGTTCCCGGCATGCGTTGCAAGGTCACTGTAACCTCGGGGTCAACTTAACTGTAATGGTTCCATCCCCATTCCCGGGAAATAACATTTTAAAGCAAGTGCCTGCAATATATAAAATGATATACAACGGTTGCTCGGCATGCGTTGCAAGGTCACTGTAACCTCATGGTCAACTTAACTGTAATGGTTCTATTCAAATTCCTGGGAAATAACATTTTAATGCAAGCGCTGCACTACATAAAATTATAAACAACGGGTACCCGGCATGCGTTGCAAAGTCACTGTAACCTCAGGTTTCTTCAAATATTTAATTTAACACACACTCCTCCTCGCTTCATCCACGTTCACACGTCAAATCGCATAGTGTTTTAACCCGTTAATTGCTTTTGCAATGGGCCCAGCTAGTATATATATTAATGCTTGGTTTTGGGGTAGGTCGGGAAAAGCTCACTTTTTCGTCGACGCAAAAACGACCAGTACGCCCTTTGCGTTTCACCCACCTCAAGGTTCACTTTCGGTTGAAGCAAATTCCGAATGGAAACTGGGGGTAATTTTTTTCCGACAAAATGAAATATATACAGGGATTTATTCTCCGATACGAATCGGCGGCGAAAACTAGAAGCTCTACTCGAATCACTCGATTATATTTCCCGCCGACAGACGGCGTTTGAAAAAAAAAATTTAGGAAAAAACCCGCTAATTTCACAAAGGAAAATGCTATATAGGACTATTGACATAGGTCAGGATCTCAGATGTCAAATTTTTAGCCTAACAAAACGGAACTCTCGGCGGTTTCGGTCGTTGTTTTTCGGAAAACGACATTACCGCCGAAAAACCGATTCCGGGCTAGATGTTTTTTGAAAATACGATAGCCGGATAGATTCCGCAACTTTTAACACCAATAAAACATATGATTCTCATATAAAATACGTCAGGAGATGCTGACGAAACTCGAAATTTTCCGAAAAAAAATCATCAAAATACGTGCTCACAGATTCCATCGGAAGTTTAAATATTCCTGGCCAGTTCAAATTAATACGTTTTTCATTCGGGGTAGGTACCTACTTATTTCGGTAGTATTGCAAATATGATGAAAAAAGCTAAGATTGCCGGAATCTAAGGAAATGCGCAGGTACCTACCTGAATGGGTACCTACACAACGAATTAGGTTTTAATGCAATAAATACTACGGTAAGGTTGTTTCGATGATACAGAATAATTGAACTTTTTTTAAGTTAATTTTCACGTTCTGTGATGGTTCTACTCAAATTCTATTGTTTTATCATTACAGACCAGTTACATAACAAAACTGAAATAATTACAGAACTCGAACGGAACTTTATAGAACTGAAAATTTACTAGAAAAATTTAAAGAATTGTCAATTTTTTTATTAATTATTTTTTTTCATTTTTAAGTGTGTTCTATTTGAACATTGTTAAATAAAAATATATATATATATATATATATGTATACATTACGCGTGTTCTAGGTACGTACTTACTTGCGGGGACTTTTTTCATTTAAAAATCAAAACATGATATTGAATGAATTTATTTGTAGTGAAAATTATTTTATGCTCAACAGCATAATGGCGTCGTTTTGGTGAAATATTACAACAAAGTACCTACTTAGTACTTACACTTGCAAAATGAAATACAATACAACTACAATAGTGAGCTCCGGCATAATGAAATTTTGCACTGCTAAACCGTGCAACCGATTGTTATTGTTATTGTTAATGGACTATTTGTGCGAAAATAAATTAATTATATACAGCGGGTACCCGGCATGCGTTGCGAGGACACTTTAACTTCGGGGTCAACTAAACCGTAATGGTTCCCTACCAAGTCCCGGGAAACAACATTATAAAATTATGCACTTTATAAAATTATATACAACGGGTACCCGGCATGCGTTGCAAGACCACTTTAACCTAAGGGTCAACTAAACTGTAATGGTTCCATCCCAAGTCCCCGGAAACTACATTATAATGCAAGCGCCTGCACTATGTAACATTAAATACAACGGGTACCCGGCGTGCGTTGCAAGGTCACTGTAACCTAGGGGTCAACTTTACTGTAATGGTTTCATCCCGATTCCCGGGAAATAAAATTTTAATGCAAGCGCCTGCAATTTATAACATAATATCCAAAGGGTACACGGCATGCGTTGCAAGGTCACTGAAACTTCGGGGTCAACTTAACTGTAATGGTTCCATCCCAATTCCCGGGAAATAACATTTTAAAGCAAGTGCCTGCAATATATAACATGATATACAACGGTTACTCGGCATGCGTTGCAAGGTCACTGTAACCTCGGGGTCAACTTAACTGTAATGGTTCCATTCCAATTCCTGGGAAATTACATTTTAATGCAAGCGCTGCACTACATAACATTATATACAACGGGTACCCGGCATGCGTTGCAAGGTCACTGTGAACTCAGGTTTCTTCGTATATTTAATTTAACACACACTCCTCCTCGCTTCATCCACGTTCACACGTCAAATCGCATAGTGTTTTAACCCGTCAGTTGCTTCTGCAACGGGCAAAACCTAGTATATATAGTATTGTACACTTTTGGGAAAGGTCACGGAAAACCTCACTTTCGATTTGAGGGGAAAAGCGACCACTCTGCCCCTCGGGTGGGTGAAACCTCACGGGTCACTTTGGCTTGCAAAAATTTGGTAAAATTTGGCAAGCCAAATTGATCTCTAAGCTCATCCGATTTCAAAGGCCCCACGGTTCACTCTTCTTCGAAGCGAATTCATTGTATCTATCTCTTTTCAAATGCCTGCAAAAGTTGAGAAAGATGTATCGAAAATTTCCCATACAAAACTGATTTTTGCTAGAAATTTATTCCAATTAATTAAACGGCGATCTTCAAAATACCGAAGAAAAATTGACATTTTAAAGGCCCTTTGCGGGATGGTAAATTACGATGAAAATAAACATTTTGCGAGAGATGTCTTTTAATAATCATAAATTATACAAGATTTAGAAACTTTTAAAATAAAAACATATGTAGCTTCCCATTTAAAATGTTTCACAATATCGCGTCAAACTTTGCAATTATATCTGACATTTGCGAAAAATCCAACAACATCGAAAATGCACATCGTTCTCAGCCTGTTAAATCGGTAGATATTTGAAATGTTTATTTATTTTCTTCAACCTTGCAATACTGAACATGGAACACTATCCAAAACCACCTGAGGTTTTCAGTCAGGCCATGACACCGTTGGCTGACGTAATTTGTATGGGAAATGTTCTTAAACCAGCGCAGGTGTTCGATTTTCAGGCTGTGCTTGAGGTGGTTACGACAAAGTTTAACGTTTGTGTTGCCATATAAATAACATATTGTTTTAGAATATTTTGATGAACTAGGTAGGTACCCTGAAAATTACATAAACGGATAAATAATTATCCACGGGTATCATCTATAAATTATAGCTCATGAACGACTGGTCCAAATTGGATAATTCTTTTTGAGTTGGTTTCGTTATTGTTCGGGCAAGGTTTGTATAAGACGACTGATGAGCTCTGGAATAATAAAATTTGTTTAAAATGAATCGCCGAAATCTATAAGTGCGCATAGCTTCCGAGCGAATACACAAAATTGAATAATTCTTTCGTTGTTGTATTTGTTATTACTAGGACAAGTTTTGAATAAAATTACTGGTGAGCTCTGGCATAACGAAATTTGTTTAAAAATGATTCGCCGAAATGTAAGGACGCTCATAACTTCAGAACGACTGCACGTAATTGAATAATTCTTTTTTTGTTGCGTTCCTTATTGTTAGGACAAAGTTTCTATACAACTACTGGTGAGCTCTGGCATTTTGAAATATGTTTAAAAATTAATCGATGAAATGTAAGTACGCGCATAACTTCGGAACGACTGCACCTAATTGGGTAATTATTTTTTTTGTTTTTATCGTTATTGTAAGGACAAGTTTTAAATAAAACTACTGGTGAGCTCTGGCATTATGAAATTTGCATAAAAATGAATCGTCGAAATGTATGTACGCGCATAACTTCCGAAAGACTGCACCAAATTGAATAATTCTTTTTTTGTTATGTTTGTTTATTGGCTGGTGAGCTCTGGCATTTTTGCAAAATTTGCATAAAAATATTTCAATAGGTGGCACGCGAGCTGTTTGAAAACTAAATGTAACGGCAATGAAATAATGAGCGCGGGAGGGGGGGAAAAATACCACGGAGGGGGGAGGGTAACCTGGGAAGGCGGAGGGGAACCCGTGAGGGGGTTTTGCGGGATGGAGGAAGGGGGGGGGGGGTAGAGTACGCTATGAAAGAATATTTTTTCTGTTCTTTTTTTTACTCGAATAAAACAAAATTTTAAAAGTATAAATACCAGGAGTGCAGAACTAAGCAAGGGAAAATATATTAAGAACATGTTTTTTTTCAATTATTTCTGGCTTTTTGGGAAAGGTGAATTTATATGCATTTAATTTTTTTTTTTTACATGAGCTCCACACAGGACGCCGTGGGGAAAATAATTTCCCTCAGGTCCTATGTCATCTTTGGGGATGCTGTGTGGAGGATTTTTTTTGGGAAAGGAAGGAGATGAGAGTTCTGGGAAGCAAAAGGGTTTAAGGGGTGGGTAGGAATCTGGGGTTCAGTGTGTCCTGGGCATCCGCCTCCAAGACCTAGACAGACCTCACCCCATGAACCCGGGCACCCCTACTAAATCACCAAACGTAGCGAACCACTTGGGGTGACCTATGGCAGAGGTGTTGGTTAACCAATAAAGGTCAACTTTGGGGATTTGTATTTCTACATAACATTATATACAACGGGTACCCGGCATGCGTTGCAACAACACTGTAACCTCGGGGTCAACTTAACTGTAATGGTTCCATTCCAAGTTCCGGGAAACTACATTATAATTCAAGCGCCTTGCAAACGCATGCACTGTATTATAACATTACATACAACGGGTACCCGGCATGCGTTGCAACATCACTGTAATCTCGGGGTCAACTTAACTGTAATGGTTCCATTCCAAGTTCCGGGAAACTACATTATTATGCAAGCGCCTTGCAAACGCCTGCTTTATATTATAACATTATATACAAAGGGTACCCGGCATGCGTTGCAACATCACTGTAATCTCGGGGTCAACTTAACTGTAATGGTTCCATTCCAAGTTCCGGGAAACTACATTATAATGCAAGCGCCTTGCAAACGCCTGCAATATATTATAACATTATATACAACGGGTACCCGGCATGCGTTGCAAGATCACTGTAACCTCGGGGTCAACTTAACTGTAATGGTTCCATTCCAAGTTCCTGAAAACTACATTATAATACAAGCGCCTTGCAAACGCCTGCTTTACATTATAACATTATATACAAAGGGTACCCGGCATGCGTTGCAAAATCACTGTAACCTCGGGGTCAACTTAACTGTAATGGTTCCATTCCAATTCCTGGCAAATTACATTTTAATGCAAGCGCTGCACTACATAACATTATATACAACGGGTACCCGGCATGCGTTGCAAGGTCACTGTGAACTAAGGTTTCTTCATATATTTAATTTAACACACACTCCTCCTAGCTTCATCCACGTTCACACGTCAAATCGCATAATGTTTTAACCCATCAGTTGCTTCTGCAACGGGCAAAACCTAGTATATATAGTATTGTTCACTTTTGGGAAAGGTCACGGAAAACCTCACTTTCGATTTGAGGGGAAAAGCGACCACTCTGCCCCTCGGGTGGGTGAAACCTCACGGGTCATTTTGGCTTGCAAAAATTTGGTAAAATTTGGCAAGCCAAATTGATCTCTAAGCTCATCCGATTTCAAAGGCCCCACGGTTCACTCTTCTTCGAAGCGAATTCATTGTATCTATCTCTTTTCAAATGCCTGCAAAAGTTGAGAAAGATGTAGCGAAAATCTCCCATACAAAACTGATTTCGCTAGGTACGCAGATTTTAAATGTCATCTTTCATTTTTCGTTTTCCCACCGGCCGACTGGCATACGCGATTTTGTCGAAAATATCACGCTTGGAAGCCAAAATTTAGTGAAATTCCGTCAACAAGAGTTTTTCAAAGGTCAATTGACCGTCGTAATTATCACTTTTCTCAAAAACATCGTTGTAATATTCGTTTCAAAACTGACATGTGCAAAAAAACAACATAAAAGTCGAGTATTGAAACTAATCTTTAAAATTATGTACTGTTTTCACGGCGCCGCCAGTCGACAGGACATAGAATTAAAACATTTCATTAGAAAAATTTAAAAATAGACTAAAATTCAAATTCGAACGCGAAACAAAATTGGAGTGTCTTAAATTGGCGTTGTTAGCAGGTTTTAAAATCGAATTTCATCAATCATGAATCGTTATTATGCCGGTACACGGTGGTAAAAAAAATACTGCTCGAAATATAATAATTATTTTTTTAATTATTTTGAATGATAATTTTCTTGATATTTTTTTTTTCGAAAATATAGTCGGGCCTTCACGACTAACGTTTGAGCGGCGTAGAAACATTTCTCAAATGACGATGCTTAGAATTTCCGTTTTTTTCCATACATGTATCGTTGTGAATAATTATTTATTACGAAAGTAGTATGCGCGTTCGTGAATTTAAAAGTTGGATGTTTGACCGATGTCATTTCTAGAAAAATATTTAAAAAAAAAGACGATTTTATTTTTATTTTAAAAAAAATATTATTATTTAATCAATTTATTTTTACCAAAAATGAGTAACGCAGTTTTGGCGGACCCTGTTATTTAGAACACACAGATAAACCATGCAACTTAGTGATGGAAATAAGTGCTTAGGTACCTACCTACCGGCTTACCGATTTACTACCGTGGTTTTTTTGCGAAAATGAGTAGGTACCTAGACGAATTATGTAGGTACTTACATTGGATGCCGGGTTGTTGCAATAAAATTGAAGAATTCAACATTTCTTTAAAGTTAATTCTAACGTTCTGCGTAAGTTCTATTCGAGTTCTGTTGTTATATCATTTTATCCAGTTGCACCACAAAACTGAAATAATTACAGAACTTTAAAATAACTTTCACAAAACGTAATAATTAACTTGAAAATTTTAAAGAATTATTAAATTTTTTTGAAAGAACCTATCAAAATATTTTTCATTTATGAATGTGTAGGTAAAGTTTCGTTCTTTTTGGACATTCTTAAATAATAATACCAGTAATGGCCAGTACCTACTTATGAGGGAACGTTGTTGTCGAAATAATGAGAAATTAATAATATATTGTGTAAATTTAATAGCAAAGATGGTACAATTTTTTTTTTCAAATGGTGTAGGTACTTTAAAATTGTACGGAAATTAATTGCTTTATACATTATTAACTAAATTTTAATGATAATACGGCACAAGAGTCCCAACTACTGAAGTCAGTGAAACTATGGCATCCCCAGTTGGGGTATGTTGTGAGGCTAAAGGTAGTGGGGAGGGGAGGGAGATGGAGACGAGGAAGGTGGGGAAGTACCTGGCTATTCAGATCTGGTCACCAAAAACGGCAAAATCCATTTCAAGCAACGTTATGAAAATGAATAAATTTAAATATCTTAACATGGTCAATTTTTTGCCAAATTATGCAGGTAAAAGCACACTTTTTTTAAGTTAATTTTCACGTTCTGTGTTAATTCTTCTTCGATTCCGATGAAACTTTGGGGACCTTCGATTCTTAATGTATAAAATGGTGAGCTCTGGCATCATGAAATTATGCATTGCTAAACCGTTCATCCGATTGCGATGAAACTTTGGGAATTTGATATGTGCATGCCTCCGATGGCGTCTAGATACTTCTGTTTGACAGGTTTCAGCTGCTAGGCCCTGCGGGTGGCCTTATCCATACGTATGTTTAACCACTGAGCGTTGCTCTCCTCGCCTTATTTGCCTTTAAAAACCCTCAACACAACATCTCCAAAGATGAAATGACCCCGAGGGAAATTATTTTCCTCAGGGTCTCCTGTGTGTAGCTCATGTAAAAAAAGGATAAATACCAGGAGTGCAGAACTAAGCAAGGGAAAAAATATTAAGAAAATGTTTTTTTTTTTTCAATTATTTCTGGCTTTCACCATCCAAGGGTATTCTATGTAGGTCATCATTTAAGACTGACATAGACAGGAAAGGTGAATTTATATGCATTTTTTTTTTTTTACATGAGCTCCACACAGGAGGCCGTGGGGAAAATAATTTCCCTCAGGGCCTATGTCATCTTTGGGGATGCTGTGTGGAGGATTTTTTTTAGGAAAGAAAGGAGATGAGAGTTCTGGGAAGGAAAAGGGTTTAAGGGGTGGGTAGGAATCTGGGGTTCAGTGTGTCCTGGTCATCCGCCTCCAAGACCTAGAAAAACCTCACCCATGAATCCGGGCACCCCTACTAAATCACCAAACGTAGCGAACCACTTGGGGTGACCGACGGCAGAGGTGTTGGTTATTCAATAAAGGTCAATTTTAGGGATTTGTATTTCTACATAACATTACATACAACGGGTACCCGGCATGCGTTGCAAAATCACTGTAACCTTTGGGAGAATTCAGGATGAAATTATGCAGTGTTAATTTTTTTTTACTTTAGCTCCACACAGGAGGCTCCAAAGAAAACAATTTCCCTAGGGGCCTATGTCATCTTTGAGGATGCTGTGCGGAGGGTTTTTTAAGGGAAAGGAAGGAGAAGAAGATATGGGAAGGAAAAAGGTATGAGGGGTGTTTAGGAATCTGGGGGTCAGTGTGGCCAGGAGTGACGAACGTATGAATCTATTCCTCACACTGCGGTGCATGGCGAAGGTTTGGGAGAATCTGGCTGGAGAGGTCAAAAGCCTTCCAATAATTATGGTAACAAGGGAAAGGATAAGAGGGAGGTATAAGTTAGTGACGTATTTTATATTGTTAATGGACTTTTTGTCCGGAAATAAATAAATTATATACAGCGGGTACCCGGCATGCGTTGCAAGGCCACTTTAACCTCGGGGTCCATTAAACTGTAATGGTTCCATCCCAAATCTCGGAAAACCACATTATAATGCAAGCGCCTGTACTATAGAACATTATATACAACGGGTACCCGGCATGCGTTGCAAGATCACTGTAACCTCGGGGTCAACTTTACTGTAATGGTTCCATCATAATTCCTGGGAAATAACATTTTAAAGTAAGTGCCTGCAATATATAACATGATATACAATGGTTACTCGGCATGCGTTGCAAGGTCACTGTAACCTCGGGGTCAACTTAACTGTAATGGTTCCATTCCAATTCCTGGAAAATTACATTTAAATGCAAGCGCTGCACTACATAACATTATATACAACGGTTACCCGGCATGGGTTGCAAGGTCACTGTAACCTCAGGTTTCTTCATATATTTAATTTAAAACACACTCCTCCTCGCTTCATCCACGTTCACACGCAAATCGCATAGTGTTTTAACCCGTCAGTTGCTTCTGCAACGGGCAAAACCTAGTATATATATTAATGCTTGGTTTTGGGGTAGGTCGGGAAAAGCTCACTTTTTCGTCGACGCAAAAACGACCAGTACGCCCTTTGCGTTTCACCCACCTCAAGGTTCACTTTCGGTTGAAGCAAATTCCGAATGAAAACTGTAAGCACTTTTTTTCGACAAAATGAAATATATACAGGGATTTATTCTCCGATACGAATCGGCGGCGAAAACTAGAAGCTCTACTCGAATCACTCGATTCGGCTCGGTTGTATTTCCCGCCGACAGATAGCGTTTCAAAAAAAAAATGACAAAAAAAGACTTAGCATTTTCCTCAAAGGAAAATGCTAGGTCTATGGTCAAAATCTTAGATGTCAAATTTTTAGCCTAACAAAACGGAACTCTCGGCGGTTTCGGTCGTTGTTTTTCGGAAAACGACATTACCGCCGAAAAACCGATTCCGGGCTAGATGTTTTTTGAAAATACGATAGCCGGATAGATTCCGCAACTTTTAACACCAATAAAACATATGATTCTCATATAAAATACGTCAGGAGATGCTGACAAAACTCGAAATTTTCCGAAAAAAAATCATCAAAATACGCGCTCACAGATTCCATCGAAAGTTTAAATATTCCTGGCCAGTTCAAATTAACACGTTATTCATTCGGGGTAGGTACCTACTTATTTCGGTAGTATTGCAAATATGATGAAAAAAGCAAAGATTGCCGGAATTCAAGGAAACGCGCAGGTACCTACCTGAATGGGTACCTACACAATGAATTAGGTTTTAATGCAATAAATACTACGGTAAGGTTGTTTCGATGATACAGAATAATTGAACTTTTTTTAAGTTAATTTTCACGTTCTGTGATGGTTCTACTCAAGTTCTATTGTTTTATCATTACAGACCAGTTACATCACAAAACTGAAATAATTACAGAACTCGAACGGAACTTTATAGAACTGAAAATTTACTAGAAAAATTTAAAGAATTGTCAACTTTTTTTTATTAATTATTTTTTTTATTTTTAAGTGTGTTCTATTTGGACATTGTTAAATAAATAAAATAATTACGCGTGTTCTAGGTAGGTACTTACTTGCAGGAACTTTTTTCATTTAAAAATCAAAACATGATATTGAATGAATTTATTTATAGTGAAAATTATTTTATGCTCAACAGCATAATGGCGTCGTTTTGGTGAAATATTTCAACAAAGTACCTACTTAGTACTTACACTTGCAAAATGAAATACAATACAACTACAATAGTGAGCTCCGGCATAATGAAATTTTGCACTGCTAAACCGTGCAACCGATTGTTATTGTTAATGGACTATTTGTGCGTAAATAAATTAATTATATACAGCGGGTACCCGGCATGCGTTGCGAGGCAACTTTAACTTCGGGGTCAACTAAACCGTAATGGTTCCCTACCAAGTCCCGGGAAACAACATTATAAAACTATGCACTTTATAAAATTATATACAACGGGTACCCGGCATGCGTTGCAAGGCCGCTTTAACCTGGCTTTATGGCTCGGTTGTATTTCCCGCCGACAGACGGCGTTTGAAAAAAAAAAATGACGAAAAAACCCGCTTATTTCACAAAGGAAAATGCTACATAGGACTATTGACATAGGTCAGGATCTCAGATGTCAAATTTTTAGCCTAACAAAACGGAACTCTCGGCGGTTTCGGTCGTTGTTTTTCGGAAAACGACATTACCGCCGAAAAACCGAATCCGGGCTAGATGTTTTTTGAAAATACGATAGCCGGATAGATTCCGCAACTTTTAACACCAATAAAACATATGATTCTCATATAAAATACGTCAAGAGATGCTGACAAAACTCGAAATTTTCCGAAAAAAAATCATCAAAATACGCGCTCACAGATTCCATCGGAAGTTTAAATATTTGCTGGCCAGTTCAAATTAACACGTTTTTCATTCGGGGTAGGTACCTACTTATTTCGGTAGTATTGCAAATATGATGAAAAAAGCTAAGATTGCCGGAATCTAAGGAAATGCGCAGGTACCTACCTGAATGGGTACCTACACAACGAATTAGGTTTTAATGAAGTAAATACTAAGGTAAGGTTGTTTCGATGATACAGAATAATTGAACTTTTTTAAAGTTAATTTTCACGTTCTGTGATGGTTCTACTCAAATTCTATTGTTTTATCATTACAGACCAGTAACATCACAAAACTGAAATAATTACAGAACTCGAACGGAACTTTATAGAACTGAAAATTTACTAGAAAAATTTAAAGAATTGTCAATTTTTTTTATTAATTTTTTATTTTATTTTTAAGTGTGTTCTATTTCAACATTGTATATATATATATACATTACGCGTGTTCTAGGTAGGTACTTACTTGCGGGGACTTTTTTCATTTAAAAATCAAAACATGATATTGAATGAATTTATTTGTAGTGAAAATTATTTTATGCTCAACAGCATAATGGCGTCGTTTTGGTGAAATATTACAACAAAGTACCTACTTAGTACTTACACTTGCAAAATGAAATACAATACAACTACAATAGTGAGCTCCGGCATAATGAAATTTTGCACTGCTAAACTGCGGTACCCGGCATGCGTTGCGAGGCCACTTTAACTTCGGGGTCAACTAAACCGTAATGGTTCCCTACCAAGTCCCGGGAAACAACATTATAAAATTATGCACTTTATAAAATTATATACAACGGGTACCCGGCATGCGTTGCAAGGCCGCTTTAACCTCGGGGTCAATAAAACTGTAATGTTTCCATCCGAAGTCCTGGGAAACTACATTATAATGCAAGCGCCTGCACTATGTAACATTATATACTACGGGTACCCGGCATGCGTTGCAAGGCCACTTTAACCTCAGGGTCAACTAAACTCTAATGGTTCCATCCCAAGTCCCCGGAAACTACATTATAATGCAAGCGCCTGCAATTTATAACATAATATACAACGGGTACACGGCATGCGTTGCAAGGTCACTGTAACCTCGGGGTCAACTTAACTGTAATGGTTCCATCCCAATTCCCGGGAAATAACATTTTAAAGCAAGCGCCTGCACTATATAACATTATATACAACGGGTACCCGGCATGCGTTGCAAGGTCACTGTAACCTAGGGGTCAACTTTACTGTAATGGTTTCATCCCGATTCCCGGGAAATAAAATTTCAATGCAAGCGCCTGCAATTTATAACATAATATACAACGGTTACTCGGCATGCGTTGCGAGGTCACTGTAACCTCGGGGTCAACTTAACTGTAATGGTTCCATTCCAATTCCTGGGAAATTACATTTTAATGCAAGCGCCTTGCAAACGCCTGCAATATATTATAACATTATATACAACGGGTACCCGGCATGCGTTGCAAGATCACTGTAACCTCGGGGTCAACTTAACTGTAATGGTTCCATTCCAAGTTCCTGAAAACTACATTATAATACAAGCGCCTTGCAAACGCCTGCTTTACATTATAACATTATATACAAAGGGTACCCGGCATGCGTTGCAAGGTCACTGTAACCTCAGGTTTCTTCTTATATTTAATTCAACACACACTCCTCCTCGCTTCATCCACGTTCACACGCAAATCGCATAATTTTTTAACCCGTTAGTTGCATTTTTGCAACGGGCCCCGCTAGTTAATTATTATTGTAACAATAAAACCGAGCGATTGCTTAGATAAAGTTTGTTCGATGAAAGCTTCATCAATAATGGTAGATTTGTTGTTTTCTCTAAACTCTGTGAATTTCAGCTAAAAATGAGTTAGGTACTCGTTATTTAAATTTTCAAAACTAATGAATATTATAGTATTTACGCTTTTTTTCCATAAACACCACCCAGGAGGTCCTGAAGAAATTCCCTAAATTAAATTACCTCGATTCATTTGAATCGTCTCTTTTTAAGACGCCGTTACCCGAATTTCTACCGATTTCTTGCAAACCTCCCTTAAACATTCGAAGTTTTTAAGCTCTTAAAAAATATGTTATTTTTTAAGATAATATCTAGACATTCGTCGCGCCGAAACGCAAATTATAATACAATTAAATTAATTAATTCCCTAGATAGAAAAAAACCGCAAAGTATGCTCTAAAAATTATTATAAACACGTTTGTTTCAGTTATTTTACAAGTTGTATGTATCTATGAAAAAAAACACAGTGTTTCTTTAAATGCTGTTTAAGACAACCCTCGCGAGATTTTCGCTCTATTTTAAACGAGGCCTGTTTTATTAAACATTTTCTCAATTTTCGCATCGATTTTGTCACTTTAAATACTTGCGCTCTCTTGTAACATTCGTAATTTCACATCTCTCCATCTTCTTCCTTTTGTGCGCAGTTGCGGGGCCTTAAGGAGTGAACATGGGTTTTAATAGGTCCTTGTTGTAGACCGTCTAATCGTTTCCCAGTGAAGTTGTTGAACTCAAGAACGAGTCATTCTCATGAAACAAATAATGTCACGGTGTACAAATGTTGGCGCGCGTATGGCGTGTTTACTGACTTCGAACCGGTGGCGAATGGATCAATGACTTACTGTTGAGTTACTTCCTCGGAGCATCTTCCATTGAAATGCCGGTAGAACAAGGACAGCATTCCCACCTGACGTCTGCAATCGTTAATTGTTAGGAAACCCATCAAACGGACCGCCGGTTTCTGCACAGAGTCAAGGGGTTTTTTTTTTTCAAGTATTTTGGTGCTCCAGACCAGAGATGGCAATTCAACATTATTCGACGGGCGCACTTGCGATTTGCTCTCCTAAGAGACTAACTTGACTCTGGCTTTGATGGAGCCCCCATGCCTAAGGTGGTACACCAAGGTGGTACATCAATGGAAGGAATGTTGGGAAGATTGCTTCCGTTGAAGGAGAGTAGATTGTCATTTCGTTCTCTTTTAGATGTAATCAGACGTAATTGGGTATTTGAATTATTAAATTTGATATCCCCAGAGAAAACCCTATTGAGGTAACCGTCCATTCTCTCATTCAAAGCCTTCCGAGCTGTTGGAGTTATCCCTTTGGGGACTTGACAAAGAAAAAGCTATCAGAAATTAAACCAATATTAAATCAATAATAAACTACTTTTTAATAGGAATTCAACAATGCATATTACAATGACGAAGGCAATATTACTCCTTTAAAGGGCGTTATTTATTCAATGGAAAAATATATACACAAAGGGATCGGGGAGCAGATGAATGTTGACTGAATCTGCCCAACAACCGCAAAATTTCAAATGAAATGGATGCTTTCACAGAAATCGACAAACATCAATGGAATTCTCCTTGAGAAATGTTTTCATCCGATAATCTTCTCGTAATAATATTTTTAATCAGAAATATGGGCTGTGTAGGAACTTTCTATTTTGAATTTTCTATTTTGGTACTTGCGGGGATTAAATTCCGAAAAAAACAGCTACAATTAAAATATGTAATTAAATTCCCCGGATAACTGCCAAGCGAAAAGGGGAAACCGAAAACTTTATTTGAGAATTAAATGAAGCATGTTTAAATGAAGCTACGTTGGGGCATACCTTCGAGGAATAAAATACCCACATATTTTAAAAATAATTTAGAACTAACCGAAATTTTTCTGCTTTATGGTTTAGATTCAGAGTTTTAAAAATAAAATTGTGAATTATATTGAAGGATTGATTCCCATTTGAATAATTGCAGGAAATAAAAAGTTAAACGGCGTTCAGGGATATGCGTTCAAAATGGTCACAAAAAAAAAGCTTTGACATATGGTTCAGGGAAAGCTTTTACTCTGGCTTCATAATAAATAATTCGGATTAATTTTGAATATACGTACAAATCCCTAGTGATTTTCATACGGAATTTTATTGGACGTCGCCTCCAACAAAATCCGTCCAATGTTTGCATCGAACTAGGTAATTCTCAACACCGTGGAGACATGATTTTTTTTTGATTCCTGGTAGGTAGACGAGACAAAAATATCTTTTAAAATGTTATTGAATTTAGGAGAAAAATGATGTACCGTAGTTGTATTTTCAATGTAAAAAAGATACATATATACATTGTTATCAGATTCGTAATCAGATATTTGTCAACCCTCATTTTCTGAATTATATATTATTTGAAGCTTGGAGTCTCGTGTCTTGCTTTTTAACATTATGACAGAAATAACTTAAAACTAATAATTTATTCAAAGAGGTGTGCTGTATTAGCGCAATGAAATATATTCCATAAATGACAAAGAATAAGTTGAAAAAAAAAATTAAACAGAATTAAATCTAAAAGAGAATGACAGATTCCTGGAAATTTATTCTCGGGTTGTCTCATCACAGAATCTCTATTCGGAACACTAAACTTGTATTCTCAGGCAGAGGCAAGTTCCCCGTCTCAGTCAATTCGCAAAGTGGGACAATAATGATACGATACGAAGCGTCAAAAACTTATCCAACAAGTAACTACTAACACAACATTTGGGCAAAAAAGCTTCTTATATTATGGCATTAAACTTTACAATAAAATACCACTCTCACTCAAAAACCTCAACATTAAAACATTTAAATTTCAAATAAAAAGCTGGATACTAAATATAGGGAGATCAGAAATAGAAAATATACTGATATCAAATACAGACTAAAACCAAATCTAGTAATCTGAATTATAAAAAAAAACCACTATCTTATTTACTTTATAATTATTTAAAAAAAATACTACATGATATATGTTATGTCTAATTCATATCAATTTCTTATAATTAAATTATAATATGTAAATGAAATCCTCAGCACGGGAGATCCCAGTGAGGATATCATTATCTCTACTGTTACTAAGAAATGAAGACAATAAATCATTATTATTATTATTATTATTATATCAGTGGTTCCCAAAGTGGGTGCCGCGGACAGAGTTCAGGGGTGCCGCGAGGCGCCCCTGATGTCTTTACTAAAAATCAAAATTGACATGAACGAATACAAACATTTTATGGAGTGGAAAATCACCCGCGTGTTTTCAAATAACTTGCTGACCCTTTTCACAGAGCACCTAAGACTAACTAACTTTAAGACTAGTTAACTGACTGGTTTGCAAAGTACCTCTCGAGCGACAGCAGCCTAAAAACAAAATACGCTTGTTCGGATTTGACGGAGTTTTGGATATCAGTCAAAAATCAGTATCCGATTCTAAATGCAAAAGCTGTAAGAGTCCTCATTCCCTTTGCTACTTCATATCTGTGCGAAGCTATACGGTAAGCAATTAATTAGTTACGAGGGGGGCAATTTATATAATTGCCTTCCAGATGATATCAAAAACGAAAAAAGTGTGTGCAAATTGAAAAAAAAAAATTGTTCATGTTTATTCACAAAAAACAAAGTAGTGATAGTGAATAATATCGTATGGTAATACTCGTATAATATCATGTAAATGTTAGTTTTGCAATCTAATGTAATCTAAGGTTATGAAATGTAAAAACCATGTAATGTAAAAACTATGTAATACAATGTAAAAAGTACATAATTCAATATTTAGTTTTCTAGTTAAGTAAGTGAAAATGTTATTTTCTTTTTTACTGGAATAAAAACTTATGAAAAAAAAGCTGGATTTTCAGCGGTTGCGGTTATAAGGAGCAAATATCGCTTGAAAATAAATGTGGAAAAAGAAATGAGATTAGCTGTATCAAGCTTTATTCCCCGGTTTGAAAAATTGTGTAGCGAGCTGCAGGCTCACCCGTCGCACTAAACGGTTTTTGTAATTATATTTGCATTTTCTTTGTAAGTTTTCCTACCAATAAATGTACTTATTCATTTTAAATACGAGTTGTATTATTCAGTGGAGTAGGTAAAAAATAAAAAAAAATTGTTCTAGAGAATTGTGCTCTTGGGGGTGACACTCGGTCCCGGGGCTACCACAGATAGACATTATATGACCGGGGTGCCGTGAAAAAATTCAAATTTTCTAAGGGTGCCGCGATTTGGAAAAGTTTGGGAACCCCTGCGTTATATATTTTCATCATTTTGGTGTCAGTACCGACACTTTGCCTTAAAGAGAGTTGAAAATGGGTTAAATAGAAATAATACAATAATTTATTGAAAATCAATGAATACTTGAAACGTTTTAATTAATTCAGAAGCGAATTTCATAAAAGTATAAAAGTCAGTCGTTTGGTGCGTTGTCACTATGTTATTGAGGACACTTACCGTTTCTAGTGGATAAGATGGATATCTGGTAAAGTCTGAAAAAAAAAAGAAAAATGAATTCATTAAAAATGATGAATAAACACAATTAATAATCAATCAGATTGAACTCATGGCGAGTTCAGATTCGTGCCGTCAAGCAATATTATGATGGAAAAAGATCGAGGCTATAGAAATATAAGACACGCACTTATAGAATATTTCATAAAATAGTATCTTTATAAACAGAGATTAACTCTCGACAGGCCAAGATGCCAAACATGACGTCCGTAACCGTGGGGGTCGGCTGATTACCCCATTTTTTTTCTAAACTTTTAAACCAAAGAAAACACTTTTTCTTTTATTGATAGATTTTTTTTGTTATTTATGTTTTTGCAGGGAATATTACCTACCTATATTTGACAAAATATTTTTTCCTGCGATCAACGATTTTTTCACATTTTTTTTTTAAATGGCATATTATTTAATCCTTTGCGCAGGAATACCTAAAATACTAAACATATATTTCATGTATTTAAGTAGATATAAGAAGGATAGTTATTTTGGGGTCTACCTTCGGCCCCAGTTGGCTGCGGGAGAGTTAAGCCAGTTTGAATGTCACAAAAAGGTTAAACTTTTTCTTCTTTTCTCTTATTTCAAGTTGGTGTCCTTCCACGAATCAGTTGTCAGTTGTCAATTCATTGGGGTATAATGTTGTGTCATATATAGATAGGGATAATGCAAATAAAAAGATTTTAGGCGTTGCGTTGTGGAACTGAGTATTGATCCCTTCTTGAAGATCAGATTATTTAGAAAGCCGGTAGGCCCCGCAGGTATAATTATTGAAACATCCGTCAAACGGAACTGACAACACTTATTTACTCAGAGTTCAAGAAGTCTGATGTGAAAATAAGAAAAATAAAATAATAAAGTACTTTTGAATGTAGCTATAACTTTGTGTTTATCCATTATAAATAAATGAAACAACATATCTGTGTTAGAACCACTTACATATTTATTAACGCCGACCAGTTTCGGAACGACCGTTCCTTCCTCAGGGCAAACATATAACGACTCAATTACTAAACAGTGGAGAGTGTTGTGGTAGGGGAAGGGGCGTGGCTAGCGATTAATGAAGAGCGGGTGGGGGAAACAGAACGAACATTAAAAGGGAACATATCTTTTTTTTACATTAACTCCACACAGGAGGCCCTGAGGAAAATAATTTCCCTCAGGGCCTATGTCATCTTTGTAGATGCTGTGTGGAGGGTCTTTTTGAGGAAAGAAAGGAGTGAACATGAGTCTTGAAGAGACCTATGTTGTAAGAGGGAGGAAATACAGAGGCCGGCAAATCGTTCCACAGCCGAGCCGTTGAACTCAAGAACGAGTCATAGAAACGACCCGTTCTCATGTGAGTAATGTCAACCGTGTACAAATGTTGGGCGCGTGTTTGGCGTGTTTCCCGACTATGCACCGGTGCCGAGGGGATCAATGATGCTAGTTCCTCGGAGCATCTTCCATTGTAATACCGGTAGAACAAGGACAGCATTCCCACCTGACGCCTATGCTCTAAAGATTGCAGTCCGTCTGTTAAGATGGGAGAATCTATCAAACGGATCGCCCGTTTCTGCACAGAGTCAAGGGTTTTTTTTAGGTATTTTGGAGCTCCAGACCAGAGGTGGCTGCCAAATTCAACCGTGGGGCGCACTTGCGATTTGTACAGGGTTAGCAGTTGGGTACTATTAAAGTATCTGCGGGCCCTGTACAGTACACCCAGTTTCTGAGAGGCTAACTTAACTCTGGTTTCGATGGAGCCCCCGTACCTGAGCTGGTCACTTAGAGATACACAAAGCATATCGATGGAGGTCCTGTTCGGAAGGTTGCTTCCGTTGAAGGAGACTAGATTTTCATTTCGATCCCTTTTAGACGTTATCAAACATGATTGGGTCTTTGAAACATTAAATTCGACGAGGTTATTTTTACCCCAAGAAAAAACACTCTGAGGTAAACGTCTAAGATAGGGCTATAAGATAATATTTTTTGTTTACACATCCAGATTTGATCTGATACAGTGTTTTGTTTCTACATACAAATACTACGAATATAACTAGGGGAACTGGGCAGACTCACTGATGTCAATGAGGAATTTATTTATTTATTATTTAAACGCCCGTACATAGGGCTATTACATACATAATACAGGTGTATCGAACATTTACAAACATTATATATATAGAATAACATACAGTACATACATACGATGCATATTAGTACAACAAATATTTATCATTTTACAAACATATCAGTTACATAAATAACTAGTTATTTTTGCTTTGATGCAAGACGGTGAGGTTTTGAAAATATCGAAAAGGTCTGTATACGACGTATTGGCAGTTCGGTGAAAACGTACTAGCGGTGAATGATAGGAATAGTTGTCTATGATTGTCACTGTGGAAAAGGTGGTGGAGTCGAGTTGGTTTAACAGGGACAGTGGAGGTAATCCACCTCTTACCCGCCCTGGTATAAGTAACTGATGGTTACTCCTTCAAGGCTCTCGCAAGATTCTAATTTTTTTGATTAAACGAAGCTACATTTATTTATTTTGAACGAATCTAGACCTCCAGTGTCCATGTATACGTTGTTAGTAAGCAGTATGCAAGTGCTTAACAGGATAAACAAAATGCAAAAAATAGGTTAGTAAGACAAAGATAAATTAAACAGGGCAAAAGAAAAACTCATTCATGAGACTCCATGACGCGGAATTGCATCTGTAAAAAACCTGCAAGCACCTGTATAAAATAGAGAACATAAGAAATACAATAAATCTCAAATCAATTGGCAAGTACCAACAAAAAATGTGAATGGCTTTCGGTCTGACCATAAACTACACTTAGCTTCCGTGTCCCTTAGCCAACCACTCAGTGAAGCCTCAAAGAATGTTAACTGAATATTTGGGGTAAAGTACCCGAAGACGAAAAGAAAATTCAGCGTTGGGTAGTCAGAGGCAGGACAAAGGACAGTCAAGGTCGTGTGATCAAACCTCAAGCCTGCACATGTCATTGGGGGAGGCGCAGATAGATTTGAGAAGGATCTGCAAAATTAATAATGTAACTAAAGATGAAGCAGGGACGAGGTCCAGCACACCCCCATACGGGGATAGGGAAAAAAATAAAAATTTGGAGTTCAGTTCATCTAAAAAAACATTGAAATAGTTAAAGACAAACAAAACAAAACTAGGAACATGGCATAAATTAACAGGTAGTATAGTAAATATAAACACAGCAAATCGCAAAGCAATTATATACATTTTTGAAAATATAATGAACAAAATAACATAACGCAAATGTAAAATATAACATATAACTTATAATATATAATAAAATAAAAGAAATAACATATTACAGAAACACAAAACACATAAATCATAAAAAATAAATCCAAGCGGTAAATGTAAAGGAATAATGAAGAGTGTCCGTGAATTCAGAAGCAAAATACACCTGGTACCTAAGTTGTTTTACAGCTACTCAGCGACTCTAAGAACAGGCCATCTCTCAACCCAGATGTTCGTGAATTTCCTCAGGCACTCAAAATTCACCTTATTCGAGACGAGATCTGTATTCCAAGCAGGTCTCGTAATAACTTGTAAACCATCAATCATTTCGTCTCGAGCATCCGTCAAAATCTCACAGTGCCACAAAATGTGCTCGGCTGTTTGGTCGGTATCACCACAAGCGCAATTAGGATGGGATGATAGAGCCAGTCTGTGAAGTCTACCTCTAAACTCCCCATGCCCAGAAAGCAATTGGGTGATATGGTGGTCCATTAAAAGATATGCCCCTTCCATTCTGATTTTAACTGATGGGAAGAAGGAGAAGGTCCACCTTCCCATATTCGATCTATCCCATCTCATCTGCCATTCACTCAGCGTTTTTATTCTCATCATCTTTAGAAGTTCAGGGAGAGGCACTGCTCCACCAGGTATTAATTCAATACCAAGGTGGTTTACAGGTCTTCCTCTTTTCAGACACTTTTTTGTCAAAACTTCCCTAATTTCTAAATCGATTGGCAAAATGCCGGCCAAAATTGGCAAAGCATCCGATGATACTGTTCTGTAGGCTCCTGAAAGCGCCAGTAAGGGGATTCGCTGGCCCCTCTTAAGCGCTGAATGAATAAGTGAATTACCCAGTCGATGTTCCCATACACAGGCACCGTATGAAACTTGTGCCACATATACGCATCTGTATAATAGACGGAGCGCAGGGAAACGTAAACCCCATTCAGCAGTTGAGATTCTTCTCAGTTTTAAGAAGAGAGCCTGGGCCTTACTAGAACGCTTTTAACGTGAGTCAAGAACGAGGATGATCTGTCTAATGTAACGCCTAAATATTTAGTACTCTCTACAAAACGGATTGCAGTATCTCCCATTTTTATGAAAGGGTTTCTACCTCTACTGAGGGAGCCTTTCATAAGGAGACCCACGGTCTTATGGGGAGCAAAAGTCAGTCTGTTTTCCTTTCCCCAGTTAAGAATCATATTCAAACCTTCTTCAGCTTTATTTTCAACTTCTTTTCTACTGTCCCCAGAGACCAAATAAAATTTGTCGTCTGCGTAATCAATCGCAATAGTGCCTTCAGGTAAGGGTAACCTGGAGGAGTCATCGAATAAAATATTCCAGAAATCCGGTGCAAGGGGAGAACCTTGGGGACAACCCATGTCCACATCTCTTTCAATGATGCAATCACCAAAAGAAATTATAATTTTTCTATCTTTAAAATAATCGCAAGATATTTGAAAAAGTTTTCTTGGACAATTACGATTCTTTAATTTAGTTAAAATCATCTCCCACCATGCATTATCGAAGGCACCAGTTATATCTAAGAAGATACCGATTACGTACCTCTTTGTGCAGACCTTCACCCAGTCAAGCGCAGTCATAAGGGCGTGCTCCGTGGATTTACCTGGGACGAATCCATATTGATGTACATATGATGGTGTTAATGTTTCTCGTAGACGATTTTGAATAATTTTTTCCAATATTTTTCCCAATACAGGAAGAAGTGTTATTGGTCGATAAGCTTTAACATCAGTTCTTTCTTTGTCGTTCCCTTTAGGTATGATCCTGAGCACGCCTTTCTTCCATACAGAAGGGAAAACTCCTCTTCTCATACACGTTTCCATAACCTGAAAGAGTTCTTCCTTGGCATGGATCCATACATACCTCACAATTATACAATTCAATTTATCATGCCCTGGTGCCTTCCTAAGACTCAAACCCTTAATTATAATTTCTATTTCAGCTCTAGTAATTTTAGAAATTTTTTCCTCCTGGGAGAGGATTGGAGGAATCCGTGATTGATTTCTAATCTGTTGGTGGTGGTCGCTTTCCCCAATGACTGAATCTAAGGGAACTAACTTTCCCAGAAGTGTATTGAGAGTAGTCATCACGTTAATACTCTCAACGTTCCCGTTTAATAGGTTTAACAGGGACACGAATATTTATAACACTTAACATTTGAGGGCAGTCTATGAGATTGTTCAGTAATTTAAAAAGTATAAGAATGTCATTAATAGTACGCCGGGTAGAAAGTAGTATTTACATTAATTTATCGTATTGTGAATGACACAAATTCAATAAGAATAAAATACGAGAAATATGCGAGACGTCACATCAAAGGCAAATGTTTGTTTCTTTCGTGTAAAGTGTAAAGCGTTCTTAGAAAAGTTTGTAAAATGAAATTTTAAGCTCGGCTGACTTTTTGTTAGGAAACTTTCGTCGAGTTGCACTTAAGCCAAAGCGTGAATAACTAGTGCTTGCAAAGTGTCGCTTATGAAGGGCTTCAAAATATGAAAATAGAGATAGCGAAGGCTTTATGGGAGGAAGTCGAGATGAGTTGCTGGGAATGAATGCAACCTAATACACAACTACATCATCAGCTAACGAGCTCTTCAGAGGCATGATAAGTAAGTGATGAGCGAACTGGGACGTACTCGTAGGTACCTCGTCAAAAGACTCTTTGGTAGAGAATACTTCTTTATAGTGTTCAAGAGTAGTTATGAGAAATGTAAGTCAAGTGAAAGTCATAGCAAATAAAAATGAATTCGCGCAATCGTCGAAGAAATGGGAATATTAAATAAATTAATACATTCAAGAAAGTTTAATTAAATGACGACAATATTAGCGAAACTCAATCGAAAATCTGAAACAGAAAAAACAGAAAAAGATACTGTCACATCTGGGATTCGAACCCAGGACCTATGACTTGGCGGGTCAATGCTCTACCAACTGAGCTAATGGGTCCCGATCGCGTATTTCCAAAACCTATACCAGTTCAGTCGCTTTACATTTTCAATATAAAATTTAAATATTTAGAAATAAAATGATTAATTTCTAATATACACATTGGAAAGATTATTTTATTTAGATTTTAGAACAATTTTTGTTTTTGCAAAGTGATAAAAAATTATCTATATAGAAGTGTATTTACAATATATGGGAATGATATTAAAATTTAAATATTTAGAAATAAAATTATTAATTTCCAATATATGTCCACATCAGAAAGATAATTTCATTTAGATTTTAGAAAAAAAAAAATGTTTTTTTAATGTGATAAAAAATAACCAATAAAGAGGTATTTAAAATGTAAACGGTTGACGACTGAATCGGTTTAGGTTTTGGAAATACGCGTCCCGATCCGATTCGGTAATTTTTAATTGTAGATATCATACTTCGATCAAGAACTACCGGCATTACCGTCATTTTCTTAAGATTTGTTTTTATTGGCTGCTATCTCTATGGAAGATGGCAAGTTTCAAACAGAACTAAATGTTATCTAGGTAGTGTCTAGGATAAATGTATTCATTTTCATTTAATACGCGACATCTATTGACTTTTCTGCAAGTCTCTGGTAATAACTTTCTTAAATGTTAGAAAATTTTAAAGATTTCCATGTCCTATACTATTCAACTGTTTTTCTGTATTGTCGATTCGTATACGTTTTTTTTCCTAGAAACACGGAAAACGATAGTTAAGGCTGTCAACGTTCGAGAAGAAAACTGCCTAAAAGTAGTGTTGAAGACTTCGGCCAAGTTGAAGAGCAGATGTTATAGAAAACACAATTTGATGCGTAATAAAGGGCAAATATAGAAGGCGAACGCTCACAGATTTACAACGAATGTTATATTAAAATAAATTTTGCTTTAATTAATACGCGCTGTAGGTATTTCAACACTTACAATTTTTGATGAACATAATTGAATGTCATCCCCTCCAGCAATGTAGGGAATGTTAAATATATATTGTAAGCGTAAATAAGCGTTAACCTTTACAGCGAAGCTTATAAGACACATAATAATACTTTAATTAAATATGTACATTTTATAGAAAGCCTACCCTTAGAAATATGTAAGGAATGTTCAGTTAAATAATATCACGTTGTGTTATTGATATCAAAGTAAAATCATTTGTTAACCCTCATAGGGATGTGAGAAATACTAGAAAAAATCTAAGGTTGAAAAAAAACACACAGGAGAACAATGTTAGTGTAGTTGAAAAGGTTATGCTAACCCCTCCAGAATTGCAGTGCGGATTAGGTTTCAATTTCCAGTCCACCAAATTCCTACACGTTCCTTGTAAAGTTAAAAACATTTTTTTCTTTTTTTTTTAATATATTCAATAATTTGAATTTTGGAGGCGGATATGGGTACCGCCGCCGCGGGAACCGTGGATAACCAACACCTCTGCCATAGGCCACCCCAAGTGAGGTTTGTCCGGGTCTTGGTGGCGGACCCTTCTGCCAACCCACTGCATGTCAGGCCGGATCGGGAGAGGGGTTGAGGGAGTCCCTTTGACTTCTCCAGCCGTACTCTCTCGTAACATAGCCTTCCACTACTGTGGGAGGGAAGGATTCATACGTCCGTCAGGAAACACCTACCCCCAGATTCCGTATTACCCCGCACACCCTTTACCACCCCAGAACTTCCTCTCCTTCCTTTCCTAAAAAGACCCTCCACACAGCATCCCCAAATATGACAGGTCCTGAGGGGAATTATTTTCCTCAGGGCCTACCTAGTATGGAGCTAATCTAAAAATATATATATTATTTAATTTATGAAAAGCTTATTTATTTGTAGAAACTTTAACAATAAACTGTTTTTATAAATTAAATAATAATTTTATGGATACAGAAAATAATAAAAATTAAAATGGAGATCTATAAAATAAACTTGTTAACAAAAAATATTCAACATTTTTAACAGCAAAACATTTTCATAAAATTTAATATATTACGCTGTTGGTGAATCCTCCCAACTTAAATGTCACAATATTATAATACTCGTAACGTACATAATTTGTATAAGCAGGATTTGATGTGTACATCAATCAAGCGTTAGTGAGAACTCGTGTAATAAATGTTTACCTTTGAAGATTAAAGATTAAAGACGTCCCAAGTCTGACGGTTTGACTTGATGGTATCGAATTAGGGCTCACAAAGAAAGCGAAGAGCAGCAGGTAATTGGACAAATAAAAGCTAAATCTTATGAAAACTACTCATTCTACTAATATAAGATAAGTAACCCCTTTACAAAGCAAATAATATCATTTCTGATACGAGTGAAGATCAACGTGCTAAGTAAGGACTTATCTTAAAAGCAAGATAAAATAAATGGAATCGAATACCTTTCCTTATAATAGAAAAGGGGGTACATTAAAACTTGATTAAAACACTACGATGAGTATGATTTAAATATACGTGATGTAAAACGCCGATTCTCCGGGCTCAGTGAAAATTGTTGTAAAACGTTAGTTGAATATTTTTTTAGAATTAAAATTAAAATTGAAAACCTTTAACAACTTTTTATCCGTAATAACTGACAAAACGTTGTGATTTTTTGTACATAAATTTCACACAGGAGGCCCCTAGGAAAATAATTCCCCTCAGCACCTATGTCATATTTGGGGATGATGTCTGGAGGGTCTTTTTTAGGAAAAGAAGGAGAGGAAATTCTGAGAAGGAAAAAGGTTGTGTCCAGAAGTGAGGGACGTATGAATCTATCCCTCCCACTGCATTGCAAGGCGATGTTCTGAGAGGGTATTGCTGGAAAAGGTCAAAAAATCTCCCTCATTCAGACGCATGACGCGTGAGCAGACGCATCCGCTGTCAAATTCTAGACAAAACTCATCTCACGAACCCACCCGTGCAACCAAGTCACCAAATGAATCGAACGTGCCATTACTCTTAGTAAAAGAAAAGTGGGACTCTAATACACAGTTCTACGAATGGGCGTTGAATTTACAATATCACAGGATGGCGTCTACGGTTGGCAAGGGAAGCAGAATTAGCCCACAAGGTGAGACGGGCTGTCGATCTGAGAAGATCTGCCGGCTACAAATTGAACAAATTCTAACAACTGTCACTAGTGGCGCTATTAGTATCTATCTGTCTACCTCGGCCCGTTCGACTATTTATCAAGCATCCTACCCACCAGAAACCATCGACCACTTAAATAATAATTATTGTTTCTTTTTCACCTCATTTGTTTAGCTTCTTAGCGCACGATTTGCGAAAGAATATTTTTCACAGCGGAAAACGCTAAAGAAAATAACGAAGAGAGTTTTCCTCGGCTGCTTACGCCAGTCTGAGTACGTTCATTAGGTAATCGTTGAAAGGAACTTTGCCTCATAATTCCTCCGTCTCCCGTTCTCCTTTTAAAGAGTGGGGGATTTTTCTTTATCGTCGAGTGTGCAATTTTTTCAGTGAGTCATTTCAGAAAACCGTGTTAATATACTTTTTTTACTATCCGGTATTGACCGTATTTTGTTGTAGTAATGATACTCATAGGATACTTTGAATAGCACAGATTTTTGAAAATTGTGAAAAGGAAGGCTATTCCGACTGGTCACAAAATTTTATTAACGTCTCGAATCTGAAGTATGGTTTTTCGCCAGGACGATACAAGGGTGGGTTTCTTCATTTACCGAGAATGCTAAATGCAATGCTAATTGCAAAAGTAAACGATCGAAATTTAAAATTTAAACGAAATTTCTGTGCATTTGACCGTTTACTTTTACAATTAGCATTGCATTTAGCATTCTCGGTAAATGAAGAAACCTACCATAAAAATATCTACCGCTATACTTCTATCCACAAAATCTACAATAGGGACGCCTACGACTGCAAAGTTAATGGTGACAAGCTGTAATCAAGGTGTCATAGTATATCAAAACGATGTTTTAAACAATTGGTGCAAATATACATTTTTAGAAAGTTGAAATGATTGCGTTATTTAAGAGTTTAAGATAGAAAAAAGCTACGTAAATATCTGAACACCAGAGCTCATCGTTAGATTTTTTTTCTGCTTTAGAAATCAGACATACATATGATTTTAGATTTTCACGGCCAAAAGTATTTTTGTTATTTGTCTTTGGGGTATTATGCCGTGTTGCGCTACCTCCTCCTTTAGCCATCATCAGGGCAGATGTGTGGCTAACGTTGGCTAAAGGAGGAGGTAGAGCGACACGGCATAACACCCCAAAAACAAATAACAAAAAAACAGACATACATACATCAAAAATAAATATTCTTAGCTTAACTAGTTTTTATAATATTGTAAACGTTAAGATAAAAACTTCACGTAAATAAGTTTTGAAGAGCAATATTACGTACATATTGAATTCAGTAAGAAAAAACGTAAGAAATATAGCTTCGAAAAGCTTTACGTCTAAAGCGTGACTTAGGATAGAGAATTCAAGACGATCAAAATGTCAAAAGCTTTGAGGACCCGGAGATTTAACGATTGATGGCAGTCAGGGAAGTTTACTGTAACGTGCCTACAGTATCACATTATATACACGTAAAATGTACATAACTTATGTTGGTATGCAGCATGGACGTGTCTAAATAATAAACACCACTTTTTTAAATTCTGACGATTTAATATTTTTTTCTATTGCTGAAACTTTTAATACGTAATGGAATCAAATAATGTAACACTGATTTAAACAGAACAAAAGTTTTTCTTTCGCTACGAGCATGCGACGAACTAAAAAATCGTAATGTAAATAGCTATGTTTACACATTAAGAAGATGCATTATTACTACATAATTTCATGTGATTTTGGTTTGAACTGGATAGTTAAGAAAAATTTTAGACGCTTTAATTAAATATTGCAATAGAACATATATGCATTTGAAATAGTTGAGTATTTTTATGATTAGTGTTTTATAAACCCAGAAAAAAAATAAGGTATCAGACCTACAAAAACTGATAAAAATTAGTTAAATTAGTACAAAATTTCCTACTTACGAACCTCCTTTTCGGACATGGTTTTATTGTATTTGTATAACGTGAATTAAATTCTTTAGAAAATGATCATAAGACATTTAAATATATGTGCCTAAGCTTCGCAAAATAAAATAAAACACTTTTGGCGATGTTCTTTAACTTAATAAATCAAAACACGTGGAAGATGTTAAACCGGAATTGAAACCTTTTCGCCGTCTACATAAGGAGTGTTTTTGTTAGCCAAATTCCGAATTTTACACGACGTGGTGCATTACCTTAAAGGTATATGCCCACTACACCGTTCCATACCATGACCGTAACCGTAGCGGCGCATGCAAAAAAATATTCTTTGTATCGATCAGTATGAAACGCTGCCCACTAGACCGTTCCGTCACCGACCAACACCGTCGCATACCATGACCGGACTGACGGCGAATTCTCGATGACAATATTTTGCAGGTGCCGGTCCGCTCTACGCATGGCACGCGACGGTGTTAGAACGGGGATCATACGCGTATGATCCCCGTTCTAACCGTGTTGCCACTCCGTCAGTTCGTGATTTGTGTTCATTTTTCGTGTTTATATCCAGGTATTTTAATGATATGACACAATGCTTCTCCTGACGCATCAGTCCGATACGAAAACACAGGCGAAAAGATATAACGGGCACCGATAGAACGGGCACCGTACACCTATTGAACGGGGATGGTACGGACACTAACCGCGGTGTATACGGTCACTATACCCGTTACGTACCTACGGATATTATACGGTGTTAGCACGTTCTAGTGGGCATAGTAGGGCGTAGCGTGTTTATTTCGTGGCTGATACGTTCATAGTACGGTCATGGTATGGAACGGTGTAGTGGACATAGACCTTTATACATAATACGTATTCGTTTATTGGGTTAACAATAAGAAACAGGGTGTACCTATAAGCTATTTTCAATTCAATTCAATTCAATTCAATTTATTTTATTCTTTCAAAAACATTACAAAATTTAAAATTTCAATGCGTTTTTAAAATACATTTGTAACAGTATTACATTAAACATAAATATAAATGGTAAGCAAAAAAAAAACTATATGAGCATCAATTGAGCTTGCCTTTTAAAGGCAGCTTCACTGACGCTAAATATGTCGATATCCGAATTAATTCTGTTCAACAGCAAAATTGCTCTCCCGATCGGCATGACCATTGGCAAGTTAGTCCTGCAGGCCGGAAGATAGAACAGCCTATGCTGTCGATGGCGAAGATAACCATCGGGAATATAAAAATGAATATTCTCCAAGATAGCTGAGTTCTCAAGCCATCCACGAATCAATCTGAAGAAATGCGTAGCAATGTGTACATCCCTTCTGACACGTAGATGGTTCATTCCGAGCATACCCAAAAGAAAGTCGGTAGGATAGAGCCACGGGTAATAGCCGTACTCCCTCATGTACAGAAATCTCAGAAAATTTTTCTGAACTCTCTCCAACATGAGGGAATATTTTGCTTGGTGCGGACTCCAAATTATCGACCCACTTTCAAGTCTACTCCTTACTAAGGAATTGAATAGAATTATGAGAACCCGGGTGTCTTTAAAATTCCTTGCAGTACGCAGAACAAAGCCCAGCATTCTCAATGAAGTGCTACAAGCCATCTGAATGTGAGTATGAAATGTCAGCCTACTATCAAACATGATTCCAAGGTCCTTCATGGTGGAGACACGTTTTAGACTTCGGGCGTCCATCGTATACCGGTAATACCAGGTATGACACGCCCTAGTGAATGACAAAATTAAACATTTTGATCCTTTGATCGTTATATTTCATTTGTACAATAAAAAAATGTATTTGAATTTGCAACCAAACATTAGATAAGCGTTTAAAAGATAGTTAATAATTATTTTTAATCAATCTAATATAGAACTATACAAGTAAGAATCTTTTTAAAAAGATTTACCTGTTGTGGGAAGAATACACCCCTGGTAAAAGTCAAGAAAAAGGTGGGAAGATACCAAGTTTTAAGACTTAAGAAAACGTCTTATAAGAGCGTCGTAAGAATTCACGTTCAATCTTTCAGACCTCTCGGCGAGCTCCCAACTGCCGAAACAAGTGTCAAAAACCTCATAATGTCAGCCAAAGTATCGGATAAAATAAACATGTAAGGCCAAGGCCTGAGAGCCTACTTGCTCGCTGCTTACCTGGGACAAAAATAGGGGTGGAATTTTCAAAGAGGAAATATGAGATCGTCCTCCCCCTCGGGAGAAACAAGATTTTAAGTTTTTCCCAGGCAGTCCCGGCCACTTCAACGGCTGAGGGGTTATACCTTAGACCTGTATTGAATCTAGTTTCACATCACCCCTGAAGGGTTAAAGGCAAGAGGTAGGCTTCGTCTTTAATATTCACTAAAAGCTAAAAATGTAGTTTTATGGGTTCTCTTATTGCCGTGTTTTAGCGAGGCTTTTACATTTCAGAAATGCTTTATGCGACGCCTTATAAATATTAAAAATAAAATGTGATTTTACAGCGAGCTTCACGACCAAGTAGGTACATCAGCATACACGTACATCATGTAAATATAAATATATGCTTTTATTTTTTTTATATTTTTGAATGAAGCTATAACTTTGTGGTTATCAATTGACCATTATAGATAAATGAAACAAGTCAACTCTGTTTGAACCACTAATATAATGAGTAAATCCGACCGGTTTCAGAACAAACGTTCCTTCTTCGGGGCAAGCGTATACTAATTTGACAGTTTCGAAATATGGATGGGAACAATGTTTTATTATGGTAGGGGTGGAGCCGTTGCTAGTTATTAATGTAGAGTGGGTAAATGTTCCAATGTCTAATAATAATTTCCTTTTTGAACTTTCTATAATAAAAAAAATTGCTGTAAATAACGGATATGAACCAAGTTTAATTGATAACATCCTAAATAAAAAAATTAGCAAAATTTCAAAAAATAAATATCTATACAATTCTAATAATATTAATGATAAAGAATCGCGTAAAATTTTGACCATTAATAATTTTTCAGTTCAATGTTGCAAAAATCTCCCTTCTAATATTAAACCAGCTTTTTATACAAGAAATAATATCGATAATTTTTTGAGAAATACTAAAGTTAAATAATAATAATAATAATAATTGGATGACTTCTATAGCGCCATTTTCGTGAGAAAATCACCTCAAGGGCGCTTTAAACATTCATTTATACATTTAATCTATACCTACATAACAAGTGGCTTACAACTAAGATTGATAACTAATGACTTACAATAGACCATAAACCTTACCATAGACCATAAACTTACTTATAGAGACCATAAATTGACTAATTCCGGAATATATAAACTCAAATGCAATGATTGTCCCTCATTTTATATTGAAAAAACAACTCGTAATTTTGAAATCAGAATCAAAGAACATTTACGGTGTCTTAATAATAATAATTTTCTGAGTTCGCTAACCATATCATTGAAAATAACCATAGTTTTGAAAAAAATACAGGGATAAATATTCTTCATATTAATCATAAAGGAAAACGTTTAGATAACTTAGAAGCCTTGGAAATTTAAAAAAATCCCTTAAAAATAATGAATCTATTATTATCAACAAACAAAAAATATTGTCTTATAGCCCAATCATGGATTTGTTCCCCTACCCACCCACTCTACATTAATAACTAGCAACGGCTCCACCCCTACCATAATAAAACATTGTTCCCATCCATATTTCGAAACTGTCAAATTAGTATAGCCCTGAAGAAGGAACGTTTGTTCTGAAACCGGTCGGATTTACTCATTATACGCACGCCCGCGAAGGTTTCTATATATACTGGTGAGCATCATGAAATTTGTATAAAAAAATTGCAATAGATGGCACGCGAGCTGTTTTAAAACTGAATGTACTGGGACTGAATGTATGGAATGCGGGAGGGGGCAGGGGAACTCAGGAGGGGGGAGGGGAACTCGGCAAGGGGGGTCGCGGGACGGGGAAGCGGGCGAGGGGAAAGGGAAGGCGGAGTGGGAACGCGAGAGGGGAATGGGTTGCGGAAGAGGAAAGGGAGGGGAAGGGGAACGGGACGAATGGGAAAGGACACGCAGGGAGAAACAATTTCTTTATTAAGTGGCACAGCAACGCATGCCGGGAACTCGCTAGTAAACTTATAGATAATATTATATTCACCCGAGACCACAGACGTATATAATATGTACGTAATATTAAATTTTTAAAATAACAAAACATTCCCATTCCATATCACAAGTGTGTCAGCAACATCATGCACAAATTATTTGTTTACAAAAGACTAACAAAAAAGCTAAAATATATAAAAGAGCACGTATCAATACGGGTAGTTATTGTAAAAGAATTTTATTATTCACAAAAATATAAAAAAGAGGTGTGTATTCAACACTCGAAATAATAATGCCCATATTTTGGTACAATACAGACAATTTTGTAAAAGTAAATAGTGCTACAGCTATAAAAGTGATATAACCGTTATTAAATGCTTTGTGTGAGGGACAATAAAGGCTAGAAAACAGTAGGACCTCTAAGAAAAACCGTACACCACCTTTTCATATTCAATAAAAAAATAAATTCAATTGTACCTACAGCAATGATAAAATCAAGTCACAAAGAGATTTTTTCTTTTTAAAAACAAAGTATAGAATTAACTTGTTCAATAACAATAATACAATTTCCTAAATTGCTTTTGATAATAAGTACCTACTGTAAAACACCTTTATCATTTAGTACATACAGTTGTTTGCAACCATGAGACAACAACCCCATATAAACAAATACGCCATCGTTTTTTAGTTAAAAAATGTAATGTTCTGTTCTATTTAGAAAAAAATAGCAAGCAAAAAATTGCCAGGTCAACATCGATAATAGTACCATTAAGTGATTTTGTAAGAAAGTCTTAACGGGAGTTCCACAGGGTTCAATTTTAGGACCAATACTACACATTATTGTCTTGTCTCTTATAAACGCATCGAATACTATCAAAACATCTAAAAATATCTTGGTTCTTTCGCAGGAGTTGAGTCAGCATTGAGCAAGTGAGTGGGATCGAAGTAAGAAAGTTCTTCATTAATAATCAGCTTGGCGCCAAGTAGGTAAGGTTGATGACACGCGACCGCGACGTCACTAATTGGGAGCAATAGACAATTACTATTGAATTACTCGGGGGCAGTCGTCACTCATTGATGTTGTCTATACCCGCTGAAGCTCCCGAGCATTTTAACCTTTTCAATGAAATGATAGAATTCATCAAAAGAACACGAGCGTTATCATAATTGTAATATAAGTCAAATAAATACGTTGCGAACACATACGAGTAAGAGAAAATGATATTGGATAATTTCTCCAATGCTGTTTTGTGTAAAATATCATGATGTCTAGGGCGGTTTTCAACAGATTTATCATGGTTACCACTAAATTTAAAGCAATATTTTTTTTTATTTTTTTTTTATTTATCAAAAGTATACAATACAGAATATAGTATATTATATAAAGCATTGTACTCCCAGGAGTTAATAAACTCATTGCGGGAATGATACGCATTACATGAAACATATAGCTGTATGTATTAAATGGACATATGATGGGGACATACACAACATTATTATTTCAGAAAGTCATTAATAAGATGAAGTTTGAGCATGTTAGTTTGGGTCTTTTTACATTGACTTGCACATTTGATCTCGTTGGGTAGTTGATTATATTTTGTGTGAGCTATGTATTCTAGGGATCTTAGTCCATATTTTGTTGATTTGATTTTTGGTATATGAAGTTTGTTGTGATTTCTTGTGTTGTGTTGGTGTACGTCGCAATTGTAATAGAGTGTAGTGTTGGAATGTGCCGAGTGTTGAATTACTTGTAATATAGTTTTCGTTATTTTAAAAGTGGGAATGGTATTAAAAGGAAGTATTTGGGTGTTTCTGTAGATGTCTTTGACATGTGTGTCCCAAGGTAAACTGAAAATATTTCGCAGGGCTCTATTTTGGACGACTTGGACTTCTGAAATCATTTTTTTTGTAGCAAATCCCCAGATTCCGGCGAGATATATTAGATGTGAGTGAATCATAGCATGGTAAATCGATTTTAATAGAGAGGGAGGAAGTAACCCGCAAAGTCTATATAAAACACCAGTTATAGGAGTAATTTTGGATAGAACATGTTTAAATTGGTGATTCCATGTGAGTTGTGAATCAATGAAAAGGCCAAGATATTTTGTAACATCAGCCCTTTCAAGGCGGTTATTATCAAGACTTATATTAAGACTCACATTTTTTTTATTTGCAAACAGTATGTAATGTGTTTTTTTTATGTTTAGGCTAAGTTTGTTTAATCGCAGCCAGTTTGCCAGGCAAGCTATATCCCTTTCCATTTCCTTTTCAAGTTCGTTTAAATCATTATTGTGATAAAGAATCACTGTGTCATCTGCACAGAGTTGTATTGTACCCTTAAGTCCCCATTTAGCAATATCATTTATATATATTAAAAATAGTAATGGTCCAAGTACGGAGCCCTGAGGCACGCCACATTTTATGGTTCCCATGCTGCTTGTCCCTTTTCCAACAAAGGTCTGACAGTGTCGGTTAGAGAGGTAGCTACACAGTAACTTCAGGGGAGTGCCTACTATGCCTAGGTGTTCTAGCTTCTTTAGTAGTATCCCATGGTCAACCGTATCGAAAGCCTTTTTTAAATCTATAAATAAGCCTGCAGCATGCTTACCCTGGTCTATATGCTTTTGGAGTGCGTATACAAAATCGAAGGCAGCACATTTTGTGTTAGATTGGTTTCTGAATCCATACTGTTGGGATGCGAGTAAATTGTTTGATAAGAGATATTTAGTGAGCCTAAGCTTAATAACCTTTTCAAAAACTTTAGAGACGACAGAGAGGATGGATATAGGACGATAATTAGAAGGATTTTTTTTGCAATCATCTTTGTAAATCGGAATTATTTTTGCTATCTTTAGTTGATCTGGGAAGATTCCACTATCCAGGGATTGATTAATAAGAAAAACAAGGTGGTCAGCTAATATATCTTTGCAAAAGTTCAGGTACACTGGTGTAATTCCATCTAAACCTGGAGATGCATTAGACTTTAGTTGAGAGATGATACTGAGAACTTCTGTTTTATTTGTTTTGGCCATATATAAGGACTGGTTTGCTTTTTGATCCGTGTTTATAGTGATAGAATCATCTGGATATGATGCAATTGTAGCTGCTAAGTTTTCCCCAACTGATATAAAGAAGTTGTTAAAAGTTGAAGCTATCTGTGTTGGGCATGTTATTTCTTCATTCTTAATGAGAAGACATTCAATTTCATCTTTCTGGGGTGTCGAGCTATTTGTTAGAATTGCATTTATTATTTTCCATGTCTGCCGCGGATTACGCAGGTTTTCCTTAAATATAGTCGTGTAGTATTTGGTTTTAGCATATCTTCTATAGTTGGTAACTTGATTTCTTGTTTTATTTCTCAGTGCTGTGAGTGTATCACTTTGCTGATTTTTTTTCCAGAGGTTAAACGCATTGTTGCGCTGTTTGATAAGTGCGTTTAATTTTGCATCAAACCATGGAGTATTACCCCTCCGTTGGTCTCCTATGCGTAACTCAGATATATGTTGTGATGATTTTATTGCTGTTTTGATGTATTCATTAAAATTATTATAGTTTTCATTGGCATTACTGGTGGTTTCGTGTGGAAAGTTGTGGGATTCTAAATATGTTTTTAACATGTTTTTATCGGTTTTGGTGTTGTTTGAAAAAGAATGTATTCTATTATTAGTGTGATGTTTCAAGCTGTTTTGGTAATCTAATATCAAAATGTTATGATCACTTAGGTAGGCATCTATATTTGCAGTAGTTGAGGAAATATTTTGTCTGTTTGAGATGATATGGTCTATTAGAGAGGTAGAGGTATCTGTTACTCGTGTAGGATAGGATGTGTTACATATGAAACAGTTGTATGAGTCTAGCGTGTTGATGTACTTAAGAGATGTATTATTTTTTTGAAGAATGTCAATGTTGAAGTCACCAAAGATAAGGGTATCATTTCTACAGTTATTTAAAATAGATTCAAGATACATTAAGAATTCGTTAATGTTTGAGGTAGGCTTTCTGTAGATAACATAAATATTTAACGGTTTAAAATTTCTATTACGGATATTAATTCCTAAGAAAGAATTTTCACTACAATGTTTTTCAATAGTTGTAGCATTTAGTGAATGGTGCGTGTAGAGAATCACCCCTCCTCCTCTTTCATTGGTGCGAGACGCAAATGCACTTTGGTAGCCGTCGATGTTGAAGAAGCACTCCTCACCATCTTCCAACCAGGTTTCGGATATTGCAAGTACGTGTACAGTGGGTTTGATGCTCTTTAAAGTTTCTTCAATCTCGTCAATTTTATTTCTGATACTTCTCGCGTTAAGATACATTATTCGAAGGCTATTTTTTATTGGCTTATAGTCTTCAATTTTCTCATATTTGTATTCAGTTATACTGGCCTGGGTCCCGGATGCTGTAGTTACAGTTGAGTTAGCCATAGTCAACTCTCTCCATTGTGCGTGACATCATTATGGTACGGTAGGGGCAGTCCCTATCGTTTGATCTGTGTTTTGGTGCCTCAATTTTGCCTTTGGCCATTTTAAAGCAGTTCCAGCAACGGAATTCTTCTTTTTGTTCCTTTTTTGTGCAGTCAGATGATTTGTGTTCACCAGCACAGTGTAGACAACGATCTTTTGATTCAGTACATCTCGCGGCGGAGTGACCGTATCCCATGCATTTATAGCACTGCATGATTGGGCAGCTGTCTTCGACTCGGACTCGCTGGAAACCTATATTTATTCTTTCTTGTTTTAACATAGCTGAATATACTTCTTTTTTGACGATCAGAATAACATTTCGTAGCCTATCGTTTTTCCTGTTGTTTGTGAATCTTAGAATTTTAATAGCTTCCTTATTATTTCCAGTGGCTTCGTAGATAGTATCATTTTGTTGCAAGATCATGTCTAATATTTCGGAATCTTGTGTTTCTTTTTCGATCCCCTTCAAGATAACATTAGGTCTAAGACGTTTGCCCTCATGAGCAACCAAGTTACCATTGGTCAGCCCTGGAATTGCTGTTAGGATCTTCTCGGCATCTGTCTTTTTAGGGCAGGTAATTATGACCTTGTTATTTTTGGCCTTTGTCATTCCACTGACACCCACTCTGAGGTCGGCTGGCTTGATAATATCCTTTATTGTTGTGGTGATGGATTCTGATGTTGCTTCTTGGTCTGATGAAGATACTATTACGGCATGTCTGGTGCGGTCTCCTCGATTCCCTACTGCCGAGGCGTAACTGAGTACGGGTTCTTTTTGAGCGTTGGCGCAGGCTGACATTTCCCTGCAGTGTCTTTCTTCCATCTTCAGTTGAGTTTCTGCATTCTGCACCTTTGTTTCCAGTAATTCGACTTCCAGAGCATGAAGTTGTTTTCCCAGTGTGGCTCCTTTCTCAATTATTTCCAGTAGAGATGAGATTATTGTGTCACGGACTTCTTTGGTTATGTTATTTCTGAGAGGCTCGGCTGCTTTCAGTGCCAGAGTGGCAATTTGAACAATATTCATGGCTGACTCGGACTGGTTCGTTTTCTGGAGAGAAGCGTATTGGGGGATTTCAGCAGAAGTCAGAATCCGTTTAGTTTTGAGAAGAGGAATTTTGTCCTCGTTGGTAGATGGAAGCGCTGAACTGGACTCGTGTGTTATTGGTGAGGATCTTGTAGTAGAGGAGAATGTATTTGCGGTGGTGGTAGAAAGAGTAGAGTTGGAGTTAGTGGGGATTGACGCTTGTTTATTAGTCTTAATTCCCTTCTTTTGTTGTTTATCCGCAACTTTTCTGCTTTCGGCTCGGGTTTGTCTTGGGGAATTAACTAGTTCTGGACTGCTACGGCTCCGGATTATCGGTGACCTCGGTGTGGTTCCAGATTTTTTAAATGGATCTTTAGCCCCTGGGGGGGTACACGGGGGATCTGCCATTTAAGATTTATTGTAATGTTTACATGTCACTAAAACTTATATTATATATGATAACGCCTATTTATCTGCAATCGGACTAGCACTTTATTTGTATAGGAATTACGCCTGTTATCCGCAAATCGGCTAGCACTTGTAAAAGGTAAACAAAAGTGAGCTCACTTTCAACCAATCAGCATGCAGCTACTTAAACACTACCCGGTTCTGAATGTATTATTGTTATTCGATAGAATATCACTAATAAAAAGTTGCACTTGTGATATTTTCCGATGGGATACCGAGAAAGATAAAAGTACACCGTTATAGCGCGCACAAAACTCCACTATTTTACAAGTTTATGATATTAAATTTAATTTTTAATCATAAATTTACAGTGACTAATTGGTTCCGTAAAGACAAATAAAAGCATTATGTGATTTTTTTATTATTTTTATGCTTTATATTCTGGGTACCTTGCCCGTGCTGAGGCCCCCATTTCACTATTTAATAAAATTCAATAAAAAAGATAATACATTGAAAGAAAATAAAATAAAAGTGAGATGAAATGAAATACAATAATTGGTGCGGTTACGAAGTGTGTATTGTAATAATATTGTGTAATAACGTATACAGATACATATAATATGTGTTTTATTATTTTAAGTTATAAAGTATTTATAATATTGCCTTTCTTGTTCTTTAATCCATATTTTAATTTTGTATCTGAAATGTTTTTGATTTCCTTCATTTTGTATCAGGGGAAAAATTGTTGAATGCTTGCATTGCCTAGTATTTGCGGTGTCTTTGTCCAAAGCTGGTGTTTACCGACGGAGTTTTGATATTTTTTTAATGCTTGTCTGAAGGCGGCGGTTCGCGCGAGCGACCGCGGCACGCGACAAAGACCAGTGACGCAAACAGGCGACCGCATCGAGTACTTGTCCTATAGCTTTGTATGGGGGCCAGTTCATGCGCGCGACCGAGGCAGGAGACAGAGACGGGAGACGGGAGACAGCAAGACGGTCGCTGCCCCGGACAAGTAGTGTCTCGCGTCGCGCTTGAAAAGTATGTGTGTTTGTTGTAAAAAATTACCGCTTTTTCTGACTAATACTGTAAGAAACTGATTGAACTGATCAGACAGCATATACAATGCACAATTAGATTCCGAAAAAAAATAATTAATTAAATTAACAAATTTAAAAAATTAATAAATTATTCATTTTAAAATTAAATTAAATTAAATTTATTTTCAATGATATTCTTCCTTTTGTAAACATTGTCTTTTTGTAACTGTGGTTTATTCAGCCTAAAATAAGTCCTGAACATATTATTGTCAAACAATAGGTGATAGGTGAACGAAAAATCGCCTAAAATAAGTAAAAATCATCGTCTTCTTCTTCCTCCATTAGTAACTCTACTTGGGTTTCCATTAGTGTAAATTATCAGTACAACACAACTGATTTCATCGACAGACTGCGCTATACTGAACTCTGAAGGCGAAGCCTGTCGCGGTCTTTGGTCTTCACCCACAGTAGTGTCGAAGAGACCGAGACACTTGTCGCGGTCGCCTGCCTCCGTCTCTGGCCTCGGTCTTCGGTCGCGGTCGCGGCGCGAACCGCCGCCTTAACTGGTCTGTTATGACAGTTTGCGTTCGTTGAAATTTGTTTTTTGGTCAAAAACGTGGTTTAGTAGTGTTTTTATGTATAGTTGGCGAATATTTAGCACGTCAAACATGTTTAAATTTTGTGCCTGTCTATGCTTTGCGTGGTGCGTTTGCGATCAAATCACTTATTTTGAATTATCATTCAAAAAAATACCGTAGTCAGCTAAAAATGCTTTGCATAGCGCGTTTGCAGTCAAATCACTTATTTTGAATTATCAGTCAGAAAAATACTGTCGTCAGCTAAAAATAACACCATTCTTACCTACCTCTTCCTCGTCTCCTACCAAAGTTGCTGTTCTCTCTCTCTCTCTCTCTCTTCTATTTTACCTCATAATACTCATACTCTGTAACTCTGTATTCTATCCAAATATGTTTTTATATACCCCTGATGAAGGTTCGGGTTGAACCGAAACCAGTTAGTTTATATAATAAATTGGTGTTCAAACAAAGTTATTTTATTGCAATTATAATAATTATGTATACCCATAAAGTGTTTTCCGCTCGAGAAAATTTAAAAATAATAGTATCACGAAGTTAGCTCAGTTTGCTAACAGGTAATTTTCCTCAATTTATAAACTCCTGAACAAACTTTTCACGTCATCGTGTTCATATAATTATGAGAGCAAGTTATCAATACACGTTTTAGAGTGAAGTTAGTTTATTTAACAAAGTTGCAATGTGTCGAAACATTCACGAAACTGTCCGCAAAGTACAAATAGAATAAGCGCCCAGGACCGCGAGCAACGCTAATAACTTCATACTACAAATTCCCAACATTTCCCGTGGCAGAACAAAAGGGGAACAATCGCTCCTCCAGAACAGGGCAGAGCACACCAGAGTAGACCAGAGTAGATCCAGAGTCGGTCAGAGTTAGCTAGAGTTGTCCAACAAACGGCATTACGCCGGGACTATCAGCAGTAGTAGAACACTGAATTGGCGCAAACATTGCGGGTATTGAAGTGAAACTTCAATTCTTGAATAATGAGGGCAAACAACAACATTGTATTATTTATTTGATGGGGTAACTATAATACGTACTACAATGTACCAAAAGTACTAGGCTAATAAATGGCTAGGGACATAATATAAATTAATAAAGCATAAATTCAATTCTTAATTCATCTTTTATACCTATATTCAATAATATTGTAATAAATAAATTAATAATATCGTTATTTAATTTATAAAAAAAAACCGTTTATTTTTAAATAAGTTCTGCATTTTCATCTCTTCAATAATTGGAAATTCCGTTAGTTGCATTTATAAAAATAATTATACATTCTAAGCAACGCAAAATCATGTGATTTTGGTTTGAAAATTAGATCAATTAGATATATTTTAGATGCTTCAATTAAATGCTGCGAGTAGAAAACTTACTTGCTTTTAAAATGATCCGAGTGTTTTTTTGATTATTTAATTGTGCCTGAGCTTCACAAAATAAAATAAATCGCGGCTTTTGGCGATGTTTTATCGTGAATAAAACAAAACAGGCGGCCGGTGTTAGATGGGAATTTATGCCTTATCGCCATCTACGTAAGGAGTGTTATTACTGTTATTATAAGCAGCCTGCTCCCGAATATTACATGACGTGGTGCATCACCTTAAATGCGTTAAATAAGAAATTAAATCATAATTGTACATTGCATATATTTGAAAACGGCCTATATATTATCTTCCGCTGATAGTTGTGACTAACTAAACAAATGAGCGTGTCTTTGTTCCGTACGATTTGTACGTAATATAATTTTTTTTATGACCACATTATTTTTATGGACAGTTTATCTTCGTATAGGCACTTTATAAGCTTTTCAGCCCTTACGAAACGCATTTCGTCACTTCACTATTGTTATGTGTCGTGTCACATCACTAAAGTAGGTAGCTGTGATTATATTTGTTATCTGCGGTCTATTTCTGAAACGAGTCTAATGTCAAAGTCTGAATTAATAAAGTCATATAAAACAGTAATCGTTTCCTATAAATCATTCACAATAAGTAATAAACGATACACACGCCACTGCTTTTCAATACGTTCATTTTTTTAATAAGAAACTTACGAAAAAATTGTGTTGTAATCTTTGGAGAATCATACAAAGTGTATTTATTTTTTTTTGTTTTAATTTTAATTTGAATGTATAAATACACGATTCAACACGTGGATATAAAACTTTTTTTTTCCACAAACGAGCACGAACCGGTAGGTAATACTTTAATAGATTTTATACATGATTTACGATGGTTAAAGACTGTTTGGCTTACTAGTAACATTAAAAAGACGTTTGAATCATTTGTCTACGTTTTTTATACACGAGTGTCCCCAAGAAGTTATACCACTTCTCACAGATGATTTTACTAGAGACAAATAACAGTTTATTTTATTTAAGTCTTACTACAATGGTTCGAAGTCGCTTACAGAGATTGTAAATTTGTTCGTCACATTTCATGTTACAATTCACTGTACTAAGGAAGTTCATGGGATTATGGGATATCCAAGGCAGTATCGTTAGCCTATACAAGATGTTTTTAAGGAAAACCATTTTTTTCCTAAGAGATCCAAGATATGTAGTGTTGGTTCTAAAATTGAACCCTGTGGAACTCCTGTTTTGACTTTCTCACAAAATTTCATTACTAGAATTTACGGTGATATATCCAATGATGCAGACAAGTAGGACAACTGATGGGAATAGTGCTAGTCAGACGGAGTCGTCAGGGGAGGATCGTAAAAAATCCCCATTTATATATGCTCTGGACAAGAGGAACTCCAGCCTATTATTACATAATAATATACTTGTATATATTTTTTTACAATACTCACAGACTCAGCTAAATCTAAACGGCAGTTTTTTTTTCAAGCTTATAATATAGTAAAATATGGTTAGATAGTATGAATTATAAACTCATAAACGTGACTCGATACGAAATGTTACGTGGGGAAAAGGATTTTGAATCAGATGACGACACGTTATGATGTCCGAGCCGAGCCGGAGCGTTTATGTTTATGATATTGAACTACCATTTAATATTTCGGCAACTTGTTAAACTTTCGTTTGGAAGCAAAGGGTTTTTGAATAATTATTATTGGTACCCGCTGGAGTATATAGAAAAGTTCAAGTTATAAATTATTGCATGTTTTTGGGTCAATGAAAAACCAAAATAATGTCAGTCCACTTATCCATTAGATACTCTCGTAAAAATTCATAAGTCGGTTCCTCGTTGAGATTTTCCATGCTGAAGTGAGTTATATATATACTATACACGTGTAATATCAAATTGACCTAATTTTGAGTCCATCCCTGGTAGACAAATAATCAGAGACAGTGGGAGACTTTAGGCGTCTTTAAATACCTGTCTCTCATTGTCTCATCCCCTGGGACGAGTAAGAGATACAGAGGGAGGCACGACAAAGGAGATTCATGCCACCAACAGAGACGGCCGCCCAATGCGGGTACATTGTATATTGTATCAAGCAGCTGCTTGAGATGGGATCTGATATACTAACTACCAACAAAACATGGCCAGTATATTGCAAACAAGCGATGTGGGTTACGCTTCACTCAAAAATGTTATTAAAAAGCAGAAAATCTGTTACGTCCGCTCCAAAAATGAAGAAAATAATTAAAAAAACGTTGCACATTTGTTTATTAATACATACACGGTATATTATGGTATATATGTTATAATAATAATAATTGGAAGAGCGCCGTTTTTGTGAAAAATCACCTCAAGGGCGATTACGTAAGTCCATAGAATATCAGTAGGTAATTTCGCCGGAGATGTGAATGTTACTACAAATTCAGTGGATTTTCAATGGGAGCTAATTATTTCTGTAATTTAATAAATTAACAAAAAAAAAGTTTTCAACTAGCAATAATCGCACCTCGGATAAACCTCATTGGTTACGATATCGCCAACAAATTTATTGATTTTTAAAGATGATTTTAATTATTATTAAAAAAATAACATACCTCTTTTTTACATAAAAGACAAAACAATTTTTAATAAAGAAGTACAGTTTTCAATTTGGGAGGTGAGTATGGATACCGCCGCCCCGGGAAACATTTTTGGATAATCAACACCTCTGCCACAGGTCATCCCAAATGGTTCGCTACGTTTGTTGCCTTAGCAAGAGTGCCCGGATTCCTGTGATGAAGTTTTCCCGGTCTTGGCGGTGGGCGCATCTGCCCACCAGTTGGCTGGCAGGCCGGATCGGGAGAGACTGGATGAGGGACACTTTTTGACCTCTCCAGCAGGTCTCTTTCGGAACATCGCCTTGCACCGCAGTGGATACATACGTCCGTCACGCCCGCAGACACTGACCCTCAGTTTCCTACCCACCACTCATACCCCTTTCCTTCCTATAACTTCATTTCATTCCTTTCCTCAAAAGACCCTCCACACAGCATCCCCAACGATAACATAGGCCGCGAGGAGAATTATTTTCGTCAGGGCCTCCTGTGTGGAGCTAATGAAAAAAAAACAAGTGTGCTTTAGACCACACAACTGAAGTAAAACTTCTGGTCCATCTATATGTTAGGAAGAGAGAAAGAAAATATGCGCACGCACTGCTCTCTCTTGCTCCTACAGTGTGATACAGACAATAGGCCTGCACTGTGTAACGTAACTGGCTATGAGAGAAAGAGAAAAAGAAAATGCGTACTCGCACCTCTCTCTCTTGCCCCTACAGTAATATATGAAGCGTTTGCCTCGCTTTTCATAACGCTCTCGTCACGCATTCGCTAGCGTACTCCCCAAGTCAAGCGTGAGTAAAGAAGTTTTACTTGAAAAACATTTATTTACTGTTTTTAAGTCGTTGAGCATTTTACTTACTTAATTACTTATAAAAATTGTTTTCATTTAAGATGGTAGAATTTTCATTGTGTTTTTAAAGAAAAGCTTGGCGATAATATATTTAACAACGATGTAACTCGTTACGTACTTAAATAACAAGAACAAATATTTATTTTTTACGATGGGGAAATAATGAACCGCAATAAATTAAGGTAAAATAAATTCTTATACAACAACCAAACTTGAAAAATCAATACACAAAGTAATATGTCACTTCGAATAATTTGTTTGCTAATCCACAATTTCAATTACGTCAAGAATCAGCACCGTCCACGAAGTGAGGGGAATTGGAAGACAGGAGGGACGAGGGATGAAACACTAGGTGAATATTGGTGGAAACATTCACAAAATAATAAAGGGTTTGAACGTTTTTACGTGAAAGGTTTACCGTTTTTTCCTAAGAGATCCAAAGATAATAGATAGGATAACTATTTGTAAACAAAATCTCTTTTATGATCGTGCGTAAACGAATTGGTTTTAAACTTTCATACGAAGCAATCACTTAGTGGTTATGACATTATAATTTGGATAAAATATTTTTGTTTGAACACTACTTTATTGAAAATATAAACGAACAGCGCCCTTGAGGTGATTTTTCACAAAAAAGGCTCTTTACAAATTATCCAAATATTATTAAATGGTATAGATTAATAAATCATATTTTAAACAAACTATTTTATATTCAATTTTTATAAGAAAAAATCTCTTTTTATAACTTTTAAAGGTTATTCCAAACAATGTAATATATCATTGAAGAAGAAGATAATAATAATAATCTAAACGAAAATATGAAAGAGAACAAGACACGAGAGGTTCTGGGTTCGAGTTCCAGTTGCGACCATTATCTTTGTCTGTTTTTCTGTATCTTATTCTCTTTCATATTTTGGTTTAGGTTATTATTATTATCTTCTTCTTCAATGATGCATTACATTGATGGGAATAACCTTCAAAAGTTATAAAAATAGAGTTTTTCTTATAAAAATTGAATATTCATTTAGACTTTTATAAAAAGTCAATAGTTCCATATAAATAAAATCGGATATATTTATCCGTGACGCTATCCGGGTTACAAACCAATTCTTAGACTGATTGTTTCCAATAAAATGGGTAGTTGCCTATGATATGGAAAGTAAATTAGTTGAAGATAATATTGTTAATTCTAAAATTTTAAATTTGAAATTGGCTATTATGACGGTTTGACAGTAGGGCGCAATGGAGGAATTGGTAAACAAACGTCCCGGATAGACAAAATATTTAAATGCCAATTTTAACGATAAATAGTAAGGCCTTTATAATTGGTTTTATTTTTTGTATCCAACCTATCGCCAAAAAAAATAAAGCATTTAAATAAGCAAAACTTTCATGTGATAACAAAGACCAACATGTTTATAAAACATAATATTTGGATATAGAATACCAACCTTGTAAATATTTTTTCACAATTCAAAAAGTAGTCACAATATTACAGTCACTTTGTATACGAATTGTATAGCGATAGAACCAACGACACTTCTTTATATTTTCGGTATTAATTTAATTGTATAGATAAGTAACGATCTTATTCTATCAAAACGCTCCGATGTGTCCGACACGCCAGCTAAAACAATACTGGCCCTCGATTATTTTTCAACATGTTGCGATGTTACGGTCCCTACATGATGACAAGACAAAGGCCGTGCGAAATGGCGTGAAGGAATTTCGAACTTTACTTTATGTCGTCATTACCATAATTTCTTTAACTTGCTATGATGTGATATTTCTCTCTAAATACATAGCGCCAGTTGAGGTAATGAATTAACAAGATCTATAAATATTTATGTATTTCTGAGTAGATCGTTCATGGTTTTTGTGGTTAGATATACTATTGCTATAATTATATTGAAAACAAAGACGCAAAACTGATAAAAACGAAATCGAATTAGAAAAACCCAAACAGAAAATATTTAAAAAAAAAAGTTTTTTATGAAGTTGGGACTTTGGTATTTTGGGACTCCCAGGAATAACAGGGTGGCTTGTGGCATGAAGGACCATGATTTCTTTTTAATAAAACCTCATCTGTAAAAATATAATTCTACTAAAATACATGAAAATGAATGTTTCTTTATTAAATGAAAAAAAACACACTTTGTAAAAGACCACTTTTTATTGGAATTAATATTTAACAGCCAACCAGGTTTCGCTTAGCTCAAGCTTCATCAGGGCTTATTATATCAACTAAAGTAAATTAGATACAGACACATTTTCATTTAATATATAATGTCACACTACAAAGTGTTTGCTTCCTTCGATAAAATAATGTTTCTTTGTTTGTCCCTTATGCGTTCTTAAAGCATTCATCCCATTGCAATGAAACTTTGGGAATTTGATTTGCTTATGCCCGCGATGGTTCTTATGTATAGTAGTGAGCTCGCATTATAAAAATATTTTCTAAACTATTCATCCGATTGCGATGAAACTTTAGTGAGTTGTTGTGCACATGCCAGCGAAGATTTCTATTAATACTGATGAGCTCTGGCGTTATGAAATTTGCACACAAATTTTGCAATATGTGGCGCATATTTTTTTTAAATGATAGTATTACATTTAGTTTAACGGCAGGAGGGAGAGGGGAATCCGGGAGGGGCGGAGGAGATCGAAGGAGTTGAATACGCGGAACGGAGGAAAGCGGGAGAGAGGAAGGGGACGCTGGAGGGGAAAGGGAGGCTGAAGGGGAACGGGGTTGAATGGGAAAGGACACGCAGGAAGAAACCATTTCTTTCTTTGAGTGGCATTGCAACGCATACCGGGTACTCGCTAGTACCTTATAAAACTAAGTAACCATCAAGTTTCCACGGAGAGAGTAAAGAGGATAGACCGTCAAACAACTCTGTTTTGGAATACACTCCTTGCTTCATTTACATTCAAACGTATCCCCAACATTTGAGCACGGTTTAAAAGTGCCACATGTGAATTGGTCGTTTCTAGGACTCGAACGGAACGATTTGCCGGCCTCTGTATTTCCACTCTCCTACAACACGGGAACAATCTTCAAGACTCATGTTTATTCCTGCCTTTCCTCAAAAAGATCCTTCAAATAGCATTCCAAAGATGACATAGGACCCGAGGGAAATTATTTTCTATGCAAAAAAAGTCTCGTACAAATTCTTCTGTTATTCAGACACTTGAGTTGACACAACTCAAGTAATTTATTCACTTGGTGGTGCGATGCTTTCCTCGCGGTCATGGGCGTCCCCGACTTCTTCCATCACGCGTCATACTGTCTTCGTTCACCCGAGCCACATGCCTAAACCATCTAATCGCCATTTTCCAAATAATAATATAAATCTTTATTCAATGAAATTGGCAACATTACAACTAAAAAAGCACACGTTCAATGTAGATTACAAATAGATTACATCCGTACAAAAAAATTAACAAGTAGAAAGTAATGTAAGATCGGTTACACAGAAGTAGCATAATTATACAATATTTTTAGTTGTGCATAGCCTGCCTCACTAGGTGAACCTGTATTGAGGCAGAATTTTTTGTAAATTGTTTCTCACAATTTTATCTATGGTTTTTTTATAAATGTATAATGTAGGTTTCTATACAGCAAAAACATTATTTTAGATTACATTATTGTTTGTATATACACAATACAAAACTGCAAGGTTATTATTACAATAACAACTGTCAATGAGAGGGCGTTTGGGTTAAAACTGTATTCTTCAGTTAAAAATATTAAGAAGTTTGTTAATGACTTCGGGGGCTGAAACGTCTGATGATAAGCAAACTTGGAGAACCTGAGCGGATTGTTTTGTAATCAAAGCGAATAAATCAGTTCATACATAATTATTATCTTGGTTAGGAATCCAATTGAGGGAGGTTTATCAGTTCTGAATCAGAAGCTCCAGTATCTAGTAAATCCAGCGTCTAATAACACTCGTACATGTAATAGGTAATACGCATTGTACCTACAAATGGAATAGCAATAATATGTGCCGCCCCAGAATCAGCAGTGTCTATTATCGGTAATGCGGTCCAATTTCTAGTAGCAAGATACAGAGCAACAATAGAAACAGAAGGGTCATATTGCCAGGCGTTGGTGGCTCCTGATTGTTATTGAGAGATGGGATATGTGAAGATGGGTAAGGAGCGTGGAGGGAGACAGAGCGGGGGGGGGGGGAGGTAGGCAGTGGCGCAGCTGTAAACTGTGGGGTCCGCATATAATTTATTTTTGATAAATTAACAGAATAATAATAATACTTACATCTACAAAAGAAAGTACCTATATTAGATAAAGCCAATTTAAAAAAAATTGTAAGGCATATTTAAGATGATTTTTCACAAGAACAACGCATTGCAAATCGTCCAAAAATCCATTATTAATTCTGTTTGTAGGTGTCGACTGTGATACACACAGCAAAACTAGAACAAAACACATTTTAAAAATGATATTTCGTTACGAGACATTATTAAATGTTACACTACACCTTTGTGAAATATATATTTTTTCATAATTCACAAACCGGTTTCCGCCCAACCGTGCCTTCATCTGGGCAAATATTATAAAAAAATTAACCGGCAAACACATTTCATAAACAATGTTCTACAACAAAGAAGATAATTTAAACAACAACAAAAACTTATTTAAATTAACATAACATCGTCAATAAGTGCATCCAAAGCTCGCCAACAGAATTATTACACATACATTTCTGAGAAATTTTTATTACAGGAACTTATTAGACTTTGCACACCATACCATATAAGCGAAGAGAATGCGATAAATTAAGCTAAGTAGGTACCTAAATAAAATAATTGCCGCCGACTTAGTCATCACGTCATTATTGCTTTTAAAAGTGTCAAATCAAAAATACACCGTGCTGACGCATCATTGTCATTTTGCTACATGTCACAAGCGTCAAATTGCATTACTCGGTCAACTTACACGTTCCACTTCATTCAGCAAATTTAATACATAGGTAAATATGCTTATTCCACAATACCTCGACATCGTCATCTAGAGAAAAAAGGTAAATATCAACTGAGCTATCTAATGTGAAATAAACTATGCAATTTGACTGTCCTAAAACGGAAAATCTCCAATAAAATAATCAAAGCTTTCTTAAAATGCATCTGTATTTTAATATTCAAATAAATAATTACATAAATATTATAAAACCTGCTACGTTTTTAAATTTTCACGGCCAAAAGTATTTTCGTTAGTTGTTTTTGGGGTGAAATAACAATGGATTCGAGGAACAGGCTATTTTGGAACCGGTTCCTACGCCATTACCCATCTCGGTTACTTTGCACCGATGACTAGCGATCACTAAACGACAGGAATAGTTCTTTTGGAACCAGTTCTTATTGTAGCACGCCTGATTACGGAGGCACGTGAAATCTAGAACCATTTTGAAGTATACTGTAATACCAGCCCGTAGTGTAGTGGAACTGGCAATACGGTATCGCTTCCAAGTAAATAAGCAGACATTTAACCACTAACCGGATATGCCCTGATAATGGACACTGCAACGCCGTCCGAAATGTTGGCTAAAGAAGGAGGTAGCGCAACATGGCATAACACCCCAAAAACTACTAACGAAAAAAAAAATTATAAAACCTCCTCACTCTTCGAAATTACAAATTTGAAACTATCGTAAGATTCAGCTGTCTCCAAAGACTTCAATGATCTAACCTTGAAGAAATAATGGATACGGACACAGACGACAGGACACGGAAAATTATTACCAAATCCTGATCCAGTGTGGAGGCAGACCAAGGAACAGGTGAACTGACTGGTGAATGGAGCAGGATCCAGGACGGGAGGGTCCGAAGAATGGAGACTTCTTCTTTCGTATGGTGGGGGGTCAGAGGGGGACATCTAGGTCTGCGAGCCAGTATAGGGCCTCAGGCGTTGCCCTGTGGACCTCATCAATCCCGCCGGGGAATGAATGGAGCGGGCATTCGAGACAGAATGGAGACTAATTTGGAGATAATAAATAAATAATTTATTAGTCTTTTCGATCTTCTTATATTATCAAGGAAAATAAAATCAACATAAAGCTTGTCCGTTTGATTTTAAAATAATAAAAAAGTGATGTTCATCCATTTTTTCTGACAGAAGTAGTAAGAAAAAGTTCTGAGATAATCGATATAATAATTGAATGATATTTTTTCATCGTAGAAAAAATAACTCTTAACTTACAATTTATCTAGAGTAATTTGAAGATGTAGAGCACATTTTTATAAATTAATATGTTACATGTAGGTACATTTCACATACTCTGAAAATAAAAAAAAACCCTTTCATACGATTGCTAATTATAATTATTAACGTTTTCAATTTTTTTTATTATGGTTGTAACTACTAATAGTTCTGTGAAAAGTTAACAAATGGCGTCCATAAAGGTATCTTTCTAATTTTCTCTTATTTAATTAAATAAACCAAAAATAAAATTTTCTCCGAAATATTAAGATTTGTACAAAGGTACTTACTTAATTATAAACTATACAGGGTGTTAAGGGACGTACTTGACTTACTTTAACCAGTGATTCCTGACATTATTTGGAGTAAAAAATGTAAATGAAATTTTGGTCTCCGGTGACTTTTTTTGACAACTTTTTTTTTTTTCAAAATTTTTTCCTTATTATTAAATAATTAGGCTCCAGGAATCTGTCCAAATACCGGCATGATCCACACGCCACTGCACTCTCCCAGGGGTAGTGGGCGTCCAAAAGGCGCCTACTCCCCTGTTTCGTTCATCGACGCGATCCAATTTGGATCCAATCAAAAATTATCCAAATCCAAACGTACGCTGACGTATTTGTGGACACTGGCTCCATTCCCTCTGCTCTCAGCTCCCTCGGGGATATGCTGCTCTGAGCCGCGCTCCGCACTTAGCCAGGCAAGTGCTGACGGGAGATTTAGGAAAATTAGTGAATCAGACGCAGAGTATTTTTAGAGCATTACTCAAGTCATTATGCCATTGCTGATTGAAAATTTTATGTTAAAGTTTGTCAATAAACTATTTCTCGATATATTTATTATTTTTGTAACTGTTCACTCGTGGTGAGTAGATAATTAGAATTTGGATGGGGAGACACCAACCAAAAAATCAATTACCTAGAACAGGCTGTACATCTAGTTAAAATTAATAGCGGACCAGGCAAGCATAATGGCAACTTAAACGTACATGCAACGCATAGTGATAATAAATTAAATATGTATGCATTGTGTTTTGCATATTGTATAAAAGGTAATGTCGAAAAAGTAATAATAAAGCACTAAACCACACATAATTAAACGGTAACCGTTTGTGCAAAAATGCAGAAAACATGAGTTCCTATCATAATAATGCTGCAGCTCTTTCTTACACATTGAATAATGGTGAGACAAAGAATGAGACACACAATGTACGTACGTCTCATCATTACTTAATGCGTAAGAAAGAGCTGCAACATTATTGTGACGAGGAACGCATGTTTATTGCCTTTTTTGTATCGTCGCCGTTCCGTAAACGTGAAAATACTAAAAGCGCATATTGGTTCTCGATGGGTTTGTTCTGCTTTCCGCCAATGGCAGAGCCAAGATTTGACGGTGAGGTTGGAATTATGGATGATAAGTAAAATGAGTTAAAATATTGTTGGGTTATCTAACTTAATTAAATAAATAAGTGTTTGCCATGGACATATGAATATTTCTGGACCTGCCCTACGTGATAAAAGCGTATTATTTCCCCCTCCTATTTCGCCGGTTCCATGGATCCAGTTCGGCTTACGAGAGCGTCGCTTGAATCTAAAAAATGTGACGTCATCATTCTTGTTCTGACCGGCGCGCTGGTCACATCGCACAATTTACGAACAAAAGTGAGAGCTTGTGCTATTATACCCTAATATATGTGAACGTAGCGAATGTGGGCGTTTCTCCAGTGAGCTCATCGCTGGTTACAGGGGTAAGTAAATTAAGAATCATTTGTAAAAGTGTCTTAACTAATCACGGCAACAAAATATTCCCGTGTGAAAAAGGGCGAACTTTCCTTTGCCGATTTCGTCTACGCAAATATGATAATAACGTGGCCGGCAATTCGCGCTCCCATGTAAAAAGGTCTATTCATTAAAAAGCAGATTTTGCTTTTAAGAACTAAATGGTGATATTATAATGCGAGATGCCTATATACTGTCAGATTGATTTTTTAACGAATCACAGTCATCTTTCCCCTCTTCACCCTCTATAGTTTGGTTTTACCCCTCATCTGTATCTTCTGGTCTATTAAATTTGGATGTCTATGGTGTTTGCAAAATGTTAGAATGGCATTGGATTCTTTGAATGAATCAGTGACTAATAAAACTACGATTAACGTGTCACACTTTCATAATCAGAAAAGTTCTTTAAACATAGAACAATTACGTCACCCACCGCATATTTGGATTGATATACAGTTGCCACACAATATCAATTGAAAAACTGCAGTACTAATCATAAATTTTTTTTTTTGGATTTGAAGTGACCGACGACTCGCTTATAACATCAATTGATCAAAGTTAGGTACGATTACTTCGATTTTTATTTTAGTTTGCGTACACATCAAAAATTGATTTTCAACAATATATGTACCTGATAACATTAAAAAGTGGCTTTAAAAGTTAGGTAAGACCAATGTGATGAACTATCAAACAATTTTCATTTTCATGAGATCTTCAAATAGCGAAATCTTTCAATGTTTCGGGAAAATTTATGAGAAAACCTCAAAAAAGGACTCGTTGGATCTTGTATCAGACTTGGAAACACTTAAATTATATTACCTATGAGATTTGAAATAGATACAGCCAGGGCCGCTGACAGAAATTGGTTTCTAGAAATTGGTTTCTCATCTATAGCCATTAAATTAATAGAAGAGTATTTGAAAGACAGAAAACAGGTAACAAAAATAAATAATCAATTCTCAAAACCAATGGAAAATAAATTAGGAGTACCGCAGGGATCGGTCCTTGGACCCCTATTGTTCATACTCTATATTAATGACATGGTGAAAATATTTTCAAAATGCAAAGTACGACTTTTTGCCGATGATACACTTATATACTTAATTGGTGATAACTATGAAGAACTAATAAATATTTTAAATAATGAACTAGATGATGTATCAAGATGGCTAAAAATAAATAAGCTTAAATTAAATACAAAAAAAAACAAAATGTATGGTGATTGGATATAAGAAGACATCCAGTGAAAGCAAAATTAAAATTGATGGTGAAATTATTGAAAATGTTTCTGAAATGAAATACTTAGGAGTCATATTAGATTCCAAACTAAACTTCAATAGACATGCCGAATATACCCACAAGAAAATTGGCAAAAAGATATCTTTTTTGGGAAGAATTCGGCCGAAAATTTCCAGAAAAACCGTCATCACCATTTACAATTCAATTATTGCTCCACACTTCAACTACTGTTCAAGTATCCTTTTCCTTTGTAATGAAAGAGAACAGAATAAATTTCAAATTCTCCAAAACAGAGCAATGCGAATAATACTCCGAAGAAATAGATTTTCAAAAATAATTAAAATGCTAAAGGAACTTAATTGGTTAACAGTGAAACAAATACTGACCTTGAACACGTTGATATTTATTCACAAAATATTAAACAACATGTTACCAAAATACTTCACAAATAAAATCGTATACAATAAGGACATTCACAGACATTACACGAGGACTTGCAAGGAAATAAGATTAAACAAAAAGGACAAAACGAATACGCAAAACAGTCTGCTATACAAAGGAATTAAGTTATATAACACACTACCAGAAACTCTTAAGTCCTCACCAATTGAAAAGTTCAAGATGGATTGTAGGAGCTACATAAAACAAAAACAAAAAATTTTGTGATTTCAAAAATTTTGTGAATTTAAAATATTATAATTAAAAAAAAAAAAAAAAAAAAAAAAACTGCAATATGAAATATTATAATCAATTAGAAATTTGTAAACTTAAATGTACAAATTACTAAAAAAAAAAAAAAAAAAAAAAAAAAAAAAAAAAAAAAAAAAAAAAAAAGCCAATCTGGGCCCCAAGTCTAGTAGACTATACCGGGCCCCCTCCCCCCAACTTACCGGGGGGGGGGGGGGAGAGAGAAAACAATTAAAAATGTCATGCTGACCTGCTACTTCTAGGAATACTATTTCATTACCTTTTATTATTTTCTAGTATCTTATACCATTATACCAATCATTCGAATTTAGCATAATTATTCAATGGAAATGTTTAAAAAGTTATGGTGAATACTCAATATAAAATACTTGTGTTTATTGTTTTAGCCTACTGTGTGTGTGTATTTACACACCCTTCGTTGTTTATTATATCTTAGGGCTAAATTAAATTATTATAATATCAACGCAGATACGTTAGTGATGGAATACTAAATTGGAATTTTTAAAAATTATAGTAAAAACTCCACAAACTATAAAATAATAGTATAGGAAAATAAAAATTGTCATCTACAATATTGCTTTTCTACTTTTCTTGTTTGCAAAGCCATTTATAACATCATCAACGTCCAAGTTTCTGGCCAGACCATTTTCTGGTCATTCACTTTTATTATTAAAAAATCCGGGACCCGTGAGCCCGTCCCGGGCCCCCCTTAGGCCCGGGCCCCCAGTTTCAGACTTGGCCAACGTACCCTCTCGGCGGCCCTGGATACAGCTATCTTGCTAACATGCTAACTGATATTTCAAGATTTGAAATCCGAATAGTGGTCTCACAAAATACGAAACTAATCTAAAGTAAGTGGATAATTCGAGAACACAAATGGAAATTTTATCGGTTTTGAGTTTCAAAAATGAACATTCACGCGATTACGGATCGGCTAATGGTTATTTGAGGGTCCGACCTTTGTCCTCCGCAACAAGCCTACTTTCTCAATTATCATCGGTTTAGGGACACTAATCCTGGGGACCCTGAACACTCGTTTAACCCGGGCCCTGGCCAGTCTTGGGGTTGGACACATTCCGTTATTCCTATATTTGATTGACTAAAAGAGAAAGAGTCAAAGATTTTTGTCAAATGAAATAAACGGTCCTACACACGTGAGCGAGCGGCAAAATTGTTGAATTTGGAATTTTCTGATTTAATGCAACATCTAAGTTTTTAGCAAGATTTTTTTTAAATGTATCCTGAACTAAAACTAAATGAAAATATAAATTAAATTAGCACTTATTTCAATAGTTTCGTCCAGACACTCCACACAAAGAACTTGAGCCGTTCCCAAATAAGTATAGGTAACTAATTCTTTTTGATTGATCTTTTTCAACCCATTTTTTCTTATATCTATGCAACCGGTATAATGCAAGTATGATTATTACTGTCACACTGTATATACGAGTATTTGCTATGCATATATTTTTTTTTTATCTAAAAGCCGTACAAATAATTTATGGGCACACTGACTTGATTTTTTTAAGTGAAATTTCTTTAGCGCCGTTAGTGACTTGAAATCCGGGTGAAACGGAGATGCGCCACAACTCGGTTCTAATATAATGCGGTATATTCGCACCTCGGCGCATGCCTTCCGTAGATTAGTGGGCAAGTTGCCTGACAAGTCTCAGCGGCCAGAAAGACAGACATCAAGCATTTTTGGGTTCTAATCCAACGAAATCCAAAAAAAAATGTATTTTGTGAAATCAATATTCAATCTTCAAATCACTTAAAATAAACAAGCAAAAGAAAAAAACCATCTAGCGACTTTCTAGTTTCACTTCTACTGCGTGTGAATTCCACAATCTTTTTTTTTTAAATAATAACAATTATTAATCAAACACGTGTAGCTAAGATCTACGGTTTTGTCAACCATATGACTAAAATCTATTCGACAGAAGTGTCGCTTCAAGTTCTGAATGATTCATCGCATACATAGTATCCGATTTATTTAAAACAAACTAAAAAATCTATTAATATTTTCTCTTAATTCAACTGATTGTATTTCTAGAACTATATTGTTTGTATTAAATACGAAGTGATTTATGGTAGGTGTAATCAGATAGCCCCATCCACTCAGATTTTTTTTAAATGCAATGTTTGTTTAATGGTTGCTTGAAGTGAACATTGGTTATTAGTTGTAACCTAATTCATATTTTTTAAATGTACGAAACGTATTAATTATCATGTCAATAAGTCAATGTTCCAAATAAAAAGAAGGAAGAGTTTGCGTGAGGGACTCAGGGCTTTTTGCCTTGCAAAGAAAAGGCGGTCTAAAAGATATTTTGAATTGACGAGATTGTGGCTGGAACCCTGAAGAAAATCCAAGTTTTCCTCCTTTATTATTTTTATTTTCCATACTTATTATTTTGTGCTATTCATTACATAATTGTGATAATTTTGTGAACATTTCCAAACCACCATGAGTTGGTGTAAATTGTGCTTTTTAAAAAAATTAAATTAACTGCTGAACACGGACATATGAATATATCTGGACCTGCCCTAAGTGATAAAAACGTATTATTTCCCCCTCCCCATGGAACCGGCTATAGCTCCGCCTTGGCGCCAGCTCGCTCCATTTGGAGGGGAGAGAGCCACGCTTGAATCTAAAATATGTGACGTCATCATTCTTGTAGTGACCAGCGCGGATCTAACGTCCATACGTTTTACGAAATAACACGCCAAAAACGGCAGCTTGCGCTATACATTATAGGTACATATTATATGGACATAGCGAATGTGGGCGGTTCTCCAGTGTCCTCGTCATTGGTTACAGGGGTAAGTAAATTATGAAACATTTGTAAAAGTGTCTTAACTAAACACGGCAACAAAATATTGCTATGTGAATTGGGGCGAATGTTTTCGGGGCAAGCATTTGGCCTTAGCGAATATGTTATTAACGTGGCAAGCAATTCGCGCTCCCATGTAAAAAGGTCTATTCATTCAAAGCAGATTTTGCTTTTAAGAACTAAATGGTGATATTATAATGCGAGATGCCTATATACTGTCAGATTGATTTTTTAACGAAAAACAGTTTGGTTTTACCCCTCATCTGTATCTTCTGGTCTATTAATTCTGATGTCTATGCGGCTGAGGAATTATATTGAAAATATAAACAATTTTTGGCAATGTTCAAACAAAATTTCGACCTTAGCAAGGTCGAAAACTTGGATATTTTTTTCAGGCTACCTTTACAATGTAAAATCAACATATCTTTGAGACCACCTTATTTATGCAAGGCAAAATCTTTTTTACCTCTATTGACTGGAGTATCAAGAGATGTTTTAGAAACATTGTAATTTCTTCCAAATTTTCAATTATTTCATATATCGAGTTCAAAATAAATGGATTACAGATGGACACGTAATCTCAAGCATTAGCCTCAATTACAATTCAAGAGAGGAATGTACGCCATCAGAAACATTGATTTTAAAGATCTGAAGATAATATTTACTAGGTCAAAATTGAAATTTATGGCTCTCTTAATTAATATGTTTAACGTCACCACGTGATGCTGCGTATGACATAATATTCAATGCAAAAATGATTTATTCATAACACGATAAATGTGACATTGAATTAAACCAAAGTTGGAAAAATATACCTAACCTACAGAGCTAAAAAAACGAACACTGGTATTTTCCTACGTCTTTAAAGATTTCGCGAAATGTGAAATAGTTCAGATTGACTGTGGGAGTAATTTCAAAGAACGAAAAAAAAATTATATTAGCTCCACACTGGAGGCCCAGAAGGATATAATTTCCCAAAGAGCGTTTAACCAGCCAGCGGACGAAAATCCACATTTCGTCGAAAGTTGTTCTTACGATCGTGCAGGGCGGTTACAATGAGAAAGATTAATTATTCTCCGTACCAGCTTTTTTAAATTATAACTCAAAATCGAATTTATTTCAATCTAAATTAGCTTTCATTTATACCTTCATCCAAAAATGTTGAAAGGCGTGATGATAAAACTATTAAAATAATGTACTTTTTGTAATTATTTTGTGATTATAAGTATTTATCATTTTTCAATAATGTCTAAATTTAATAAGAATGTTAAAAAAACCTGAAATATATTAGTTTGTATGTGCGCAAATAAATACACAAATGGACCAATTTTCGTCAAAAAACACATGTACGTACATATTTTTTAATGATTTTATTGAAACAAAAATTGAAATTATAAAACATGCGTTTTCTAGATAATGTATTGATTTATTTTACTGCATGCTTATATTATTTGAAATGGGTGTGGTATAATACAAAATCTTTTTTGAAAATTTAACAAATCTGCCAACGACCTATGGAATAACCGTATTATACTAAAAATTAAAAAAAATTTCTCAAATTTTATTACATGCGAATGCTAGGTAAAAGAACAATGTATGGTTATTTATGTTGTGAGAGTGATTTTGTGTTTTGTAAAATGACTGGCGAAGGACCTTGATTTTTTGTGTTACTAATCACTGCCTAAAAATGGTAAAAATACATGTCGCATAGAAAAGGAGAGGACTCACCGGAAAAGGTAAAGCACTGGTATGACTCCTTTCCCATCCAAGAGGCACAATCACAATAGGCTTAAATGTTCGTTATTTTATAGTACACGGCAGTTATTTTTGAGCGGATTTTTCGTGAGCAGAGCACAGTGATGGCAGCGGGAGTTTATTGCAGACTGATTAAGATTGTGGGTAAGCGAGGGGGGAAAAGGTAGGACAAAAGGACTTGCAACAATAATTAATACCAAGTCCAAGCAGTGATAGTATGTCTGCGTGCTGTGTAGGTAGGTGTATGTGTAGGTATTAGTATGTGCGTAACCATGCCCCCCGCCTGGAAGGGGATGAAAGAATCCACTTCCATAAACCAAAAGAGTGTCAATACGTTTCAATGCGCAAACAAAATTGTAACACGCGGTAGAATGCAATTAATTATGTAAAAGTTATAAAAATATTTATGTAAGTTATATAAATGCTTTTACCAAATGGTCAAATTGACCGATATAGCAAGAAAATTAAAAAATAAAATATGGAAACGTAAAAATATGCGGTAGATAAAACTAAAAGTAAGGTTTGGTACCTATTTAACAATGAAACTAACCTAATTGATTTTAAGAATAAAAGTATTATGAACTAACTTCTAAGATGTTGTTAAATCTATTGTGACGGTAAGGGACAGAGTTTAACGACTGCCCTGCGGTATATTCCGGAGTTAGTTTTAACATCCGCAACGCGGATCACTCCATCTGCCCCGGGGTAGACATTGACTATTACCCCAATAGGCCATTGAAGTGGCGCGATGTTGTCACTCTTAATCATTACTACCGTGCCTGTCGTTACCGGATTCGCATTTGTATTCCATTTTTGGCGAGCTTGCAAAGTATTCAAATACTCAATTCGCCATCGGTTCCAGAATGTCTGAACAAGACGATCCACAAGATGTTTGCGTTGTACCAAGTTGACTGGCTCGTCTGACAAATCAGCAGCGGGTAAAGATTTTAAGGGAGTGAGCGTTAAAAAATGCGCGGGGGTTAGCGGCAATGGAGCCGAAACGTCGTTAACGCTAAGTACAGATAGCGGGCGTGAATTTAGAATTACTTCAATCTGAGAAAGCACTGTTTGCATCTCTTCATACGTCAGTAGAGAGGTGCCTACTATTTTATTTAAATAACCTTTCAGGCATTTAATGTTACTTTCCCAGATCCCACCAAAGTGAGGAGCTTGCGGTGGATTCATCTTCCATTCAATTCGATTCTCCAACAGATTGTCTGAGAATTCCTTTTTGTAATTGGGTGACTCTATAAGTTCAAATAAAGACCGTAAATGGGATTTAGCTCCCACAAAGTTCGTTCCGTTATCGGAGTACATTATACTCACAGGACCTCGACGAGCAAGGAAACGCTTAAAAGCGTTGAGGAAGACTTCGGTGGAAAGATCTGAAGCGAGTTCAATATGAACTGCGCGGGTCACCAAGCAAATAAATAAGCAAATGTATGCCTTTTGACTTCGCACCCCCCGACGTCTATAAGGGATTATTTGAAGCGGGCCCGCGTAGTCAACCCCTGTGTGAAGAAAAGCCTTAGCTTCGCGGACACGGCACGCGGGTAAATCTCCCATTATTGGGAATTGCGGTTTGGGATTGACTTTGAAGCAAGTATTGCACTGATGCACACGTTTCCGAACCAAATTGCGCGAAGAAAGTATCCAAAATCTCTGTCTTAGCAGCGACATCAGTAACGTAGGACCTGTATGTAGGTTTCTGATGTGATAGTAGTCTATTATTAGATTGACTACATGATCACGAGCGGGTAATAGAATTGGATGTCGACTGTCAAATTCTGTTTCTGCGTTTCGCAATCTGCCTCCTACCCTTAGAATTCCGTCATGGATAAACGGATTCAGTTTTACGATCGCTCGCCGAACCTTCTTCCCATCTTTTACTGCCTTTATATCTTCGGAGAAGTGTTCTTCCTGTATAGATTTAATAACAGCGGTTTCTGCAGCTAAGATATGGCTTAATTCGAACGCTCGTGGTAATTTCTTGATAAAACGAAGAACATAAATTACTATTCGGATTAATTTCGGCCATGAGCTAACACGAGAGGCTAGTGCACACAATAACGGAGGAGCAATTGTTTTGAGGCGGTTAATGTCTTGAACGGACATCAAAATTTTTGTTTTCCGTTCGGGAGGATCAGTCACAGATTTCGTATTAAAACGTTGTAAAGGCCAATCACTTTTAGGTAGTTGGGCAAAGACGGGGCCTTTAAACCATAACGGATGGTCGATTAGTTGAGCGGGCGTAAGACCCCGCGACAAGCAGTCGGCGGGATTGTCTTGTCCTTTTATATAATGGAAGCATTCAGCCCCCAGATGGTTTTGTATTTGTGAGACACGGTTGGCAACGAAAGTCTGCCATTTTGCGGGCGGTGAATTTATCCATGCTAGAGCAACCGTGCTGTCGCAAAAGGCTAAAGTCGTATGAGCTTTTGAATTTGATGTGTAGGTATTACTGACCGTATGCATTAATCGTGCAAGTACTAGCGCTCCACATAGTTCTAATCGCGCAAGTGAAATCGTCTTAGCCGGAGCGACCTTGGATTTAGCACATAATAAATTAATTGTGGTTTTATCAGTATTCGGACAGTAAACATGTAGGTAAATAACACCTCCAAATGCGCGTTCGCTCGCGTCTGAAAACCCGATAAGCGTTAATATACACTGGGGTTCGATTCCTAAAAAACGAGGAATTTTAATAGATTGCAGTAATGGCAATTCTTTTTTAAACTGTCGCCAAAGTGTGACAACTGTTTCAGGAGGAGTATCATCCCAATCCAGGTTATACTCCCATAGAGATTTAATTATCAGCTTAGCCAATAATACAACTGGTGCGGCGAAACCCATCAAATCCCAAAGACGAGCAATCGTCGAGAGAATATTTCGTTTAGTACAAGTTCTTTCGTCGGTGTGTACGACAAATACGAAATGATCAGAAGCGGGTATCCAATGAAGTCCTAGTATTTTCAGGTTTTCATCGGGATTAAATTCCACATGTTCCTTAACACGACGAGCTGTAGGAATCGTGGATAAAAACTTTGGAGAGTTAGAAGAGAATTTTACAAGATCGAATCCTCCCGCGGCGAATAGTTGAATCAATTCCGTAGACAACTCGGAAGCCTCCTCGACCGACGAGCAACTGGTGACGAAATCGTCCATGTAGAATGAGCCCTTTTCCACCAGATTTGCAGCAAGTGGGAAACGAGATTTTTCATGCGACGCAAGTTGACGCAATGTACGCATTGCGAGGAATGGACTGCAAGACATGCCGAATGTGACGCGATTAAATTCAAACAATTGCAAAGGGTCACTATCGTTAAATCTGTACAGCATGCGCTGATAACGTCGGCATTCTTTTTGCACCACAATTTGCAAATACATTTGTTTTATGTCAGCGGTTATAGCTATGGCGAATAATCGGAAATTGAGGATAATGCGAAACAAATCACCTTGTAAATTCTTTCCGGTATGTAGGATGTCATTAAGCGAGTAACCCGAATCGGATTTCATACTCGCGTCTAGCACCATGCGAATTTTGGTGGTCAATTTATCTTCGCGAACTACGATATGATGCGGGATTACGTAATGCGGTAAATCAGAATTGTCAACTGGGGAAATGTAACCTTTCTGAAGGTATTCGCGCAATATTTTGTCATATTCTAACTTTATTGCGGGTTGAGATATTAAGCGGCGTTCGAGAGACCGAAACCTGCGTTCGGCGGCGGGTAACGATTCACCGAGAACAGAGGGACTGTTTCGAAACGGCAACGCGACGATATAACGACCTGCCGTGTCACGAGAAGTAGTGAGTTTAAACATATCCTCACACTCTTGTTCATCAGGCGTTAAAAATTTCTCATCTGGAATGTCTTCCAATTCGAAGAAGCGCGAAAGGCAAAATTCATCATTTTGCGTGAACGTACAAAATGATTGCGTGGTGTTTATACTTGGGTTTTCAATCATCGTTGGGGCAGTACCCAAGATGAGATATCCCAAAGTAGTTTCGATAGCAAATGGCTGTCCGAGAGAACCTGATATTTTGTTTGCCTTTAGAATGCGAGCAAACATGTCACATCCTAAGATGATATCAATCTCGCCGGGCGTACAGAATGTTGTGTCTGCTAAAGGCAAATTGTCAAGATACGACAAAGAGGAGCGGTTAATGTTAACAGTAGGCAACTCACTGGTTATGGTTTCTACTACATATGGTTTAATCGTATACGACTGAGTGATGTCATAGCGGGAGAGTAATTTTAAGCAAGTTACGCCATTTGTCACATTTCTTACGTCACCTATTCCCGTGACGTAAGTACTTGGAGATGACCGCACCGTAAGATTCAAGCGTGAACAGCATTTGCGCGTAATTATGTCCCTTTGGGAGCCGCTATCTATTAGAGCCCGTATCGTCTGTACCTGGCCCTTAGCGTCTCTGGTAGTGCAAACAGCCGTTCCTAATAGTGCAGTAGTATTTGCACTTGAGCATGAATTTGTCACACATAACGAAACCGGATTCGAAGAATTTAAGTTATCATTATCGGCATCCGTTTGTGACGCGGGAGATGGTGTTGGGTCCGTTTGTGACTTCGGCCCATCAGTTTGTTTGAAATGCAACAAACTATGATGATTGAGCGCGCATGTTTTGCATGTACTCTTCGATTTACAAGCCTTCGCGGTGTGCCTAGTACTGAGGCAATTCACACAAACTCGAATCTTCGATGACTTAATGCAGTTAAATCGCTCGCGTGGTTCTAGACTTGTGAATTTTGAACATTGGTATAAAGGGTGCGATCCCTTTTGACAGCACAAACAAATTTCGATGGAGTTATTATCGAATTTTTCGACATTAATAAATGCCTTTGCGGAATTAGTTTTTTGCGGTTTAGTGGTATAATTATTATTTGAGCCAAGACGGCTCGAAGGACCAGAAAATGTATGGTTATTTATGTTGTGAGAGTGATTTTGTGTTTTGTAAAATGACTGGCGAAGGACCTTGATTTTTTGTGTTACTAATCACTGCCTAAAAATGGTAAAAATACATGTCGCATAGAAAAGGAGAGGACTCACCGGAAAAGGTAAAGCACTGGTATGACTCCTTTCCCATCCAAGAGGCACAATCACAATAGGCTTAAATGTTCGTTATTTTATAGTACACGGCAGTTATTTTTGAGCGGATTTTTCGTGAGCAGAGCACAGTGATGGCAGCGGGAGTTTATTGCAGACTGATTAAGATTGTGGGTAAGCGAGGGGGGAAAAGGTAGGACAAAAGGACTTGCAACAATAATTAATACCAAGTCCAAGCAGTGATAGTATGTCTGCGTGCTGTGTAGGTAGGTGTATGTGTAGGTATTAGTATGTGCGTAACCAACAATCTTTCGAAATGCATTTATAATTTTTTGTGGAAAAGAGTCAATACGTCTAAAATCTGATTTAAAAATGACATATTTCTGGTTTTCTCTGGTAATGCCCTCCTAAGGGCCTATGTCATCTTAAGGGAGATTGTGTAGAAGGATTTTTTTTAAGGAAGGGAAGGACAGGGAAGGGGAAGGTGAGAGGTGGGTAGGTATCTGGGGATCAGTGTATCCAGGAGTGACGAACGTATGAATCTATCCCCCCAACTGCGGTGCAAAGCCATGGGTCGAGAGAGTCCGGCTGGAAAGGTCACAAGTTCCGGCCGGCCACGCAGTAGATGAGCAGACGCATCCACCGCCAAGACCTGGACAAACCTCACCCCACGAACCCGGGCACCACTGCTAAATCACTAAACGTAGCGAACCACTTGGGGTGACCTATGGCAGAGGTGTTGGTTATCCAATAAATGGTCCCCGGGGTGGCGGTACTCATACTCGCCTACCAAATTACATCTCAAGATACAAAGGTCTAAAGTTACTCTACGGGAAAGCTAGAAAAAATATAAAAAAGGGTTTCCTATTTCAGAGGATTTAAATGTATAGTTTTTAATTTTTTATAGATCGTGCATAAGTTTATTGCAAAATTTGAAGCCTGCTTCTTCGAATTTAGTACCTGGACTGCACTTTGGGTTCTTCAAATTTCCGATAACTGATGACTTGCGGAATCTATAATAATCCAACATCCATCAATCAAATCGATAAATACACTATGCGTAATGCTTGGGGGGTTTTTACCCCTCGATGCTTGGATGTAAACCCAACGTTAGGTAAAGCAATAATTGATAAAGGGCTTATCAATACAGACCCACGCTTCTCGTGCACCACCGAAAATCTATCAGAGATAATTCGAGTAGGTACCTCAAATTGTAGAAAAGATAATATTTCGTCTCCAACTTTCGAGTTAATTTTCAAGTAAAGAGACCTTATAAAAATGTATTCTTTTCGCTATCTTGCTTCAAATCCAAGTATTAGAAATAACATCCCGTTTTCCTAAGTGGCAGACATTGAAATAAATGTCTGCAAAGGTGGCCAAGTAATGTAAACGCACTTTAACTTGAGCAGCGCCCTGGGAGCATTGAAGGAATCGTAATTGGAACGAATGAGGTCCTTACTCCCGCCGTAAAGAGTCAGAAAAGTAGTAGGCAGGGACCTCTCTCTAGTGTTTACCACTCAGTACTTGAGGACTAAATTAACTCATTAGCATTTTTGTGCCCTGCTTGTTAACAGATCAAATCGAGGTGTAGTTAACCACTCAGGCCTCGGGCATATTTTGTCAAAAGGTCAGAAAATTTCCGCTTTGTATAATATTTCTGAATATATCCGAAAACTAAAAACCGTTTTTGAATGGCGATAGAATATGATCTCAAATTTCAATACTAGATTTAAACGGTTCCATGACAACTCAGAACCACCTCAGAAAGGTCATTAAAAGCTATGAAAAAATAATTTTTAAATAGCCGGTAACCCTAACATAACATAACTTATTTAACCAATTTTTAATACTTTTTATTACGGAAGCCTCAGTTTCGCGCCTAAATTCTGAAACCGTCACTTTGGATCGAGATTGTAAAATATCTATGCAAGATAGCTTTCATATTTCAAAGACAATAAGAAGCTTTATTTCGTACTCTTTCGTTCTCTTTTTGGTTAAAAGAAAAATACATATGTTTGCATGAGAGGAAGAGAGATATATAGCTTTTAAAATGTAAGGTCGCTTGGGACATTTTTGGTCTTATGAAAGTATAATGCGATTACGTGTTTTGGGATGTATATATATTCCTAAACAAGCAGACGGGTTAATGACCTTTCTGAGGTGATTCTGAGTTGGTTTCATTGTGAGTTGGCCGATCACCGAAATAAACACATAATTTCTGTAATGTTACAATATTTATTAAAAATAAAAAGTTTTAAAAATGGTTCCACTTACGTTTTTTCTGTCTAAAATTACTGATAACGAAAAAAAAGGAAAAACAAACACTTATTTTATTATGCGAATGTCTTATAAAATAGTAATTAAGTTATAAAAAATTCTCGGAATTGTACACATTTTTCTCAAATTGCTGTTAAAAACTTTGGTTTCATAGAGGTGCACATTAAATTTTTTCTATGATTCAATTCTGATTTGAACATAAAACGTAGAGTTTTCTCTTTCTAACAACGTTTAGATTCATTTCTCACCACGACAGTAAGAGATATAGAACGATTTATTTGAGTCCTATGTGAGCTGGAACAAATTTGGTCTCCTGTGATTGAACGGATTAGTCGATCTAAGAATGATAAATAAACGACCGATTGAAGGTCTCTCAAGTTCGGAATCATTTTTCTTGTGGAATAATTTGAAAACACATCGCCTTATTTTATTTTTTTGGATAGATACTTCAAAGCTCCTGTTTGGTGGAAATAATGTTGAGAGCTTTGATAGTTCCTTTGATCTAGAAATTTCAAGCAAAAAAAGCTGTGCAAATTGTTTAACATACGAGGCATATCCAGAAAGTAAGTGTACTGTGACCACAAAGGGCGGAGGTTTTTAGTATTTTGAGGGTTGGCAACACTTAGTGGTACAGGGGGGTCTCCTGACCAGAAAGAGTATCGCAGAAACATTGTTGTACGTAAACTCACGTTTTAGTGTCCAATTGCGTGAAAGTTGTCGGCAAAAAATCCCACCAAGTGCTGTGATCTGCTTCTTACTCACGGAAGAAATAACACCTACAAGAAAAAAAGGTGAGGATTTCTGAGCTCTATTGTTACTGGAGATGAAAGTGGGTGACTCATTACATGCCTTGAAAAAAAAACAGTCGTCAAAGTGGCGTCACACCAATTCCCCATCTGTAAAAAAATTGAAAACCACAATTTCGGGCAAAAAAAATCATGGCCTCAGTGTTTTAGGACCGAAAAGGCATCATTTTGTTCAAATTTCGGCCTCTGATTGAGATCATCAATGCACAACAATATTGTGTACCCTAAAAAAACTCAAAAGGAGCATTCAAAACAAAAGGAGGGGAATGCTGACCAGAGAAGTTTGCCTTTTTCGCGAAAACGTCCGAACTCACAAAGCCTTAGCCACCAATAAGATCATGGACTCATTTGATTGGGATGTTTTGAACCACTCCCCGTAATCCCCTGACTTGGCGTCTTCAGATTATCATCTTTTCACCTTTCTAAAGGCATGTATGGATGAAAATAAATTTTCAACCGACGAGCAGGTGCAGAAAGTGGCCCTGAAGAGGGGGAAGGAGCTGGCGGGAGAATTCTTCGAGAAGGGCAAAATAAACTTGTGCCACGGCTCACCACATATATTGAACGGGTTAGCAATTATTTGTAAAAATAGTCAACAAGTGTATCAACAATATCCTGTATTTTTTTTTCTATTACACTTTTTCAAAAAAAAAACAAAAAATCAGTACACTTACTTTCTAGATAAGCCTCGTATTACTGGAGGCCAGAAAGAGCTTTCGCTCCGTCACATTTCGCACAGCAGGTTTGCTTAGCTAAGATGTATTTTCAGAGAGGTAATCTTTATTAAGCCTTCAATATTGTAAATAACTATCATAGACTGCGTATAACTCATCACAATACAATTAAGATCGATTATAATTACCTTTTGTCAAGCCTGAAAGTTCGCAGACTTTAATCTGTTTTATCAATAAACGCATACATTTGGAAAACCGCACAACAATGAAAATGAAAAAAAAATTCGAGGGCAGTTAACACGCGGTAGAAGCGAAACTTTACCAAAACAATCTCAAACTATGAAGGACAAGGAGCCTTGAAAAGTGAGGTCATAATCAAAGTGCAGTGAGCAGGCCAATGAGCGCAGACCTCTCGTCGTTTCCGTTTTATATCTCAACCAATAGGAGTCTTGATAGGAGTATAATGCTGTATGCATCATTTCCGTTTCATCCGAATTGCGAATCGCTAACGGGGCTAAGAAAGTTTCACTTAAAAAAAGTCTCAGCATACTTTTGCACTGCCATGGGAACCAAACCCATAAACTCTCGATCCAAAGTCAAAGGTATAAAGCTTTACGTTACGCATATGGCTATATTATTGTATCTAACGTTAATAAACCCGTCAAGTCTATTTGTTCGGTTTTCGAAACAACTCATACAGGTCTCATAGAAATCGTTGTGTCACCCTTACTATTAATAAAGAAATACGATCTAAACGTTGTTAGAAAGAGAAAATACCACGCTTTATATTAAAATCTAAAAGTTAACCGCCAAATAATTAAAAATGTACACCTTTTATGAATCCAAAGTTGCCGACCGATATTGGAAAAAAAATTTGAAACTTTTAATTCATTATTTTTAAATGAAAAGACAAACAAATGAGGGGACGATAACCTTTATAATACATTTGCCGAATAAATTATGTACGTGGTTTTTTGTTCGTTAACAGTAATTTTAATTAAAAAAAAACGTAAAGCGAAGAAACATTTTTAAAACTTTATGTTTGTATACAAAATTTTAATATTTCAAAAATGATATATTTATTTTTAATTATGAAATTTGAAAGCATAGGTAAATATTTCATCACCTTTCCGAAATAGAGTTTAGTTTTCGGATATATTCAGAAATATTCCATTATTAGAATTTTATTGCAAAACGGAAATATCCTATGATAAAATAGGTCAAGGGTTGAGGGTTTAATAATTTGTCTTTGATCAGACTCGACATAAAACAGCTGTACTAACTTAGTATAAACAGTTTGTATCTATAAATAACTTATCACGCGATCAATTACGATATTGATTAAGTATTGCATCAAATCTAATCAATGCAGCATCCGGAACCACCTGTTTCAGAAGATCAATTAACTACCTTCATGATACTTAGATAATTAGATGTCTCTAATGCATCTCCATTGTGATAATAATGTAATTATACAACATTAGATTAATTAATTAATTATGCCAAATAACACCTACCATTCCATCTAGAATAACGTAATAAAGTTTATGTATTTACACTGGGCTTTTAAAGATTGTTCTCACTCACATAAGAACAATCCAGTTATAAAAACTCAGTTAGTTATACAAATAAGTCAAATAGGTTAAAATTTAAATAAAATCAATTGGTCAAATTATACATTGGTAAACGTAGAAATTTTTAAAATAACAATTAGAAATAGAAAATTATAAAAATACAAAGTTTACCCAAATGACAAGTTTAAACGACTTTTGCAGGAATTAGTTAAGATTTTAAATATTCTTTGAGACCAGAGGAGCAATTCTGCATATTTTGTGGATACGGAAAAAAATTCCATACGAAATCGGCTGTCAAATTTGTGTGATTTTCTGTGACTTTAAATTGCTTTTTCTATGATTAAGATTTTCACGGCCAAAAGTATTTTAAAGGTCACACATCGACCGGATCTGCCAGATCTGCCCTGATGATGGACACTGCAACGATGTCCGAAACGTTGACTGAAGAAGAAGGTAGCACAACAAGGCATAACATCCCAAAAACAAAAAAAGGAAAATGCTTTTTCTATGGTTAATGTCAGCAGTAACCGATTTTAACTGGTTTGAAACACGAAATACTGTAAGAATACATGATTATTTATTTATTTAATGTACGACTAAAGTTGTAGAGCATGGATTTGACATTTGCAAAAATAGGTTTTTAGTTTGGACAAAGTAAGTAATTCATGCTTGTATGGATTGAAACATTAAAAGTACAGATTGAAAATTAAAAAAAAATTCGCAAATGTCAAATTCGTGGTAAACAACATAAAACATGCAATAATGAATAAATATTCTAGTTTGCTTACAGTAAGTAATTCGTATTTTAAACGCTATGAACTAAAATGTGCGATAGCTGATATATGACATTGGCTCACGCCACTCATAAAAATTGCAATTGAAAGTCATAGAAAATTCCACAAATTTGACTGCCGACTCCGCATGGAATCTTTTCCGTAACCACAAACGATACAGAATCTCTCCTCAGCTCAGACGTCCAAATTCAAACGTGAATATTGTTCAAAATGAATATGCCTTTAAATATGATTCAGACATGGATATATTAAGCACAATAAAGGACAAACAAACGAGAACAAAGAAGAAAACTTTAATTAAAAAAAAAATAATCTAATAAAACACTGAATTTATTGCAACTATCGTAGTAACATTTACCTGAAAATTGATGTTCAACTTGTTCCCTCCTCGTTTTCAAATACACCTGAAACCTGAAAGATAATCTGACCTACAAAACAACCAACCGTCATCTTTCTTCTTCGATTCCGTAAATCCATCTTAAATAACATTACCACATAAAAATAACTACCATAATTATTATCAATTATAATTATTATTTCTACAGCTTAGCACGGTTAACCATACAATAAGACAGAAAAGGAACTAAAGATGCCAATTTCTTTATTATTCGGCTGTCAAAATATTTTCAATTGAGTTTCACACATATTAATACTACTCTATAACAGCGTACTCTATAATATATTATGTGTACTCTCTAATTACGTACACAAATAAACATTGTGGCAATTCCTTCACCGCCTTGATAATTAATTGATTATCAAATTAATGATATTGACTGAGAACGACGCAAGATGGGTTGGTTAAACGAGATTTTAATTTTTTAAATGTGAATACCGCACAAGAGTCCCAACTGCTTCCAACCGCCTGGAGCCAGTGAGACTATGGCATCCCCAATTGGGATATGTTGTGAGGCTGAAGGTAGTGGGGAAGGAAAGGAGTTGGGGAAGTATTTAGATCTGGTCACCAAACAAGACTAAAGCCATTTCAATTCTGAACGGTGGTCGAATTACACCAGGACGATACTGACAGTATCTTCCACTCTGGAACATGCCGCAAATATACCACATTATTTTAAATGATTATATTGTAATATAATACAATTCAATTAAATAAAATTTAAGTGCGCACGCCGGGATTCGATTGCTAGTCAAAAACCATACCCCTCGACCACGGAGGTCGTCGAGATGATGTGATTGATACTATTGATTGTACCGAGTGATACAGTAGTAGATTGTTGTCATTCAAGGTTCAGGCTGACAGCTGACACCGGTTTGTCAAGGCGGAGGTGTCGCACAGGTCCGGGCGGCGTATTTACAATCCCTACCGCGTTTCAGTCGCTTTAAATTTTCAATATCAAAATTTAAATATTTAGAAACAAAATTATTAATTTCTAATATACACAATGGAAAGACTATTTTATCTAGATTTTAGAACAATTTTTGTTTTTGCAAAGTGATAAAAAATTATCATTATAGAGGTGTATTTACAATATATGGGAATAATATTAAAATTTAAATATTTAGAAATAAAATTATTAATTTCTAATATACACATCAGAAAGATTATTTTATCTAGATTTTAGAACAATTTTTGTTTTTGCAATGTGATAAAAAAATAACCAATATAGAGGTATATTTAAAATGTAAATTGTCGTTAACGCGACTGAATCGGTATAGGTTTTGTAAATACGCGTCCGGGCGACACACTTGCGGTACTTGGACTGCGAAGGTACTCAGTTAAAAGTCAGGTACCCCTCATACGTCATACATATGTCTTGTAATGTTATATTATCGTGAAAACAAGTTTATGGGTCCGAATACGAGTAAAGCGTATTATGAACGGAAAGATGCAATGAGGTGACTCCAGTTAAAAATTTCGATCGTCCAATTGTTTAGGCAGACATCTTTAGAGATAATGAGGGAAGAATTATTCCAAAGATCATCATAATTCAAATATTATTAAAGCGTGTTTGTATTTTACATATTAAAAATAATATAAAATAACACTGATAGACAAATTAATACGGCACATTAGTACGAAATTTAGAAAATCAAACTAGGGACCCGTAAAACCTCAACGTTTCGTTTAATTCGCTACAAGTTTTTCTGCATTATAATTGATATGGTGGTGTTCACGAGTATCTAAAGTATTGTATCAGACAGAAGGTACACTATTACATATAACTGCCTACTAACATTTCGATGTTTGGAGATGTCTGACTAATCAACTTGGACGATCGATATCGTGACTCAAATTTTTGTTTAGATAGAACATCAAGCATCGCATCGTTTCAGAATATAAAGACAGTTTGTCTGCCTCCGTATCCGAGAGTAAGGCTCTTGACTAGCGATCCAGAAGTCGCGAGTTCGTATCTCGGCGTGCGCAAGGAAACTTTATTTGATTGATTTGTGATATTTCACAATTTAGTCACATAAAAAATAATATAATAAGGTTATACCTTATATTAAGGTATAATAGGAGTGAAAAATACTATGAGAATCGCACTGGTGTAGACCACCTTTCAGAATTGAAAGGTTGCTTGAAATGGCTTTAGCCGTGTTTGCTCCCTACTACCGCCAGCCTCGCAACAAAACAGCGCGTTTTTTTTTACATGAGCTCCACACAGGAGGCCCTGAGAAAAATAATTTCCTTCAGGGCCTATGTCATCTTTGGGGATGCTGTGTGGAGGGGTTAACTAACTAACCATCACGCCGTTTCCCCGCAGGGGTAGGCAGAGAGGACGGACCGCCAAACAACTCGGTCTTGGCACACACTCTTTGCCTCACTCACATTCATACATCGTCTCATACATACTCTTCTATTATTCTGACTTTTGACATGGCCCGTCTCAAGTATCTGATTCACTTGATCGTGCCATGTCTTCCTCGGGCGTCCTCGACTTCTTCTACCGTTCACATTTGCATCATATATTCTTTTTACACTACTTTCTTCGCTCATTCGCTCTACGTGCCCAAACCATCTGAGGGTCCCTTTCTTAATTTTGCTCATTATACTTACATCAGCCTTACATTCTTTGCGGATATCCACATTTCTAACACGATCATACATGGTTTTACCACACATACGTCTCAGGGATCTCAGGGATCTCATCACGTGGAGGGGTTTGTTTAAGGAAAGGAAGAAGAGGAGAGTTCTGGGAAGGAAAAAGGTTTAAAGGGTGGGTAGGAATCTGGGGTTCAGTGTGTCCTGGTCATCCGCCTCCAAGACCTAGACATACCTCACCCCATGAACCCGGGTACCCCTGCTAAATCACCAAACGTAGCGAACCACTTGGGGTGACCTATGGCAGAGGTGTTCGTTATCCAATAAAGGTTTCCGGGGCGGCGGTACCCATTCCCGCCTCCCAAATTGTGATAATCGTTTGATAAAGGGCAAAAACTTTATAATAACCTACCAAATGCTGTAAAGAAGGGGTGGGGAAACTGCGGCCCGCGAAGCTTTTTGGTGCAGCCTGCTGAAAAAAAAATTGCACTCGGAAAGCGAGAACGGTTTTCTTTCACAGTGTTGAAGCTACATTATTAAGTTATTAGTTATTACTAAACCCAGAAGTTATAACATAGCTGATAGGTATGTGCAAACAAATGCACCTAAGTTTCTGAAAATCAGGTTAGACACAAATACATACGTGATCCAACATCTTTTTTTAGTTTTATTTTAATTTATTATTATTATACGATGGGGAAATTAATATAGAAAATATAGCTCAGTATTGATGACAGTAATAATCAGGAAGTAAAAGATATGGTGTATTTTTTTTACTTCCTGAATTAAAAAAATTCACATTTACATCTAAATAAAAATTCAAAAACAAACAAACAACCTACTACCCCAATTGGGGATGCCATAGTATCACTTGTGCGTGTTTAAATAATAAAAAAATACATAAAATCAGAGTGTGCAGTTCACACTCGGTAGAAGTGAAACCTTTAGATAACTAAACTTCGAGACAATGAGACGAATGCAGAGTGTCAGAAGTAGCATAATTGTAGGGTTTATTGATAACAATATTGATTATAATGTTACCAAGTTTAAAAATTATTTTACATTTTTTTCTACGAAGCACCGCACAAAGAGGACACCGATTATTCAATCTCATTCTCTCGTAGGCTAAGTTCTATAGATGCATGTGTTTGTCTTTTTTTAGTGTCGCTATTTTTCGTTTCAACGAGTTTCAAATCACAACGGTGCGAAAGAAGTTTTCACTGTAAAAGAACAAAGCACAATATTCCTTTCATTTCTCATGAATGTGCACATTTTTATAGTGTAGATATTTCGTCTACGGCGCTTCTGCCGAATCGTCCGAACGGCAAATTTCACGGTTGACGGTACGTTTTTTAATTCGTTCGAAACCGGCGGCATATTTTCTGTTGCATAATTCATTATCTGTGCGCGAGCGTGATGTGACGATTGATGACACGGCGCATTGTGCGTTTCTATTAATAAACGATTGTGTCGCCTGGCGTCTCTCATCTCTCCTAAGATTTATTTCAATGCATATTTATGTTTCATGACTTCAGACTCTCGTATGGAATGAGTTACGGCTTTAGACAGAATATCTTATTTTATAATTTAGTTGTTACTAGCAGTTAAAAACCCGCTCCGCGAGTCTTTGCTGCTTGGCCCTGCGGGCAGCGGTCGACCCGACAGTAGCATCGTAACAAACTTCACGCACGAAGATGGATCGTATAAGGCGCGGCGTCAGAGATGTACTCGAAGTCGGGATTTTAAATTTCAACCATACAGACGTCAGCGTAGTAACATTAACAGTTTTTTTTGTACTGGTGCAGACCCCTGAAAAATCACGGGACATTGTGATTGCGTAATTAAGGCTCTGCAACCGGGGCCGAAAAGAGGACGTTGGAGAGATACGAAATTACGAATGTTAGAGGAGAGCGCTAACATTTACAGCGACAAAATCGATGCGAAAATTGCGAAAATGTTTAATAAAACACGACTCGTTTAAAATAGAGCAAAAATCTCGAGGGCATTATCTTAAACAGCATTTAAAGAAACATTGTGAATTTTTTCATACACATAAATTGTAAAATAACTTAAACAAACGTGTTAATAATAATTTTTGGAGTACACTTTGCGATTTTTTTCTATCGAGGGAATTTTAACGTTTAAGGGAGATATGTAAGAAATCGGTAGTAATTCGGGTAGCGGGCCCTTAAGAACATGTCATAAAAATTCTCCAGTCCTAAGTTCTCCAGTCTTTCAAAATTGTTTTCCGTTTTAACGTTTAAGGGAGATATATAAGAAATCGGTAGTAATTCGGGTAGCGGGCCCTTAAGAACATGTCATAAAAATTCTCCAGTCCTAAGTTCTCCAGTCTTTCAATTTTGTTACTAATCTTCTCATCAACGTAATATCAATAGTAATAGAGGGTAACAAAGCGACCCTTTGGAGTAACAAGGTTCCATCTGTCGTGGTAACGTAATGCGATAATGTGATTTATAGTAAGCTACTTTAGAGTTCATTGCCGCATGATGTTAACTTCTTTAATAGTCGCTGGTTTATTTACGTATAATTGACATGTAAGATAAAATATATATACCTATACACAAATATATTCCATAAAAAAGGCAGCTGGGGTACAATCCGGGCTGCGGGGAGGCCATGGAATATCTCCTCTGCGCGAGATAAGTTTGTTAGGGAAAATATCTTTAATCAATTTATTTTACTCCATGGCCGCCCTGTTTGTTTTCCTGTCGGTTTCTTGGAATTTTTTAAAAGATGATTTAATTAAATTAACACTTGGGCAGTGATTAATACTCTGTAATTGGTGGTGCGAACGAAATAGGCAGCGTGCATCATTGTTTTGTAAAATAGAACAGAATCATTGTTGAACAGAAAAAAACAAAATCATTGTGTCTGTAAAAATGTTTTACCCAGAAAGCGCGTTGCTCTCCCGTAAAGCGATCCATTGTGACTAAATTTCCAAGAAGCGATGAACCACGCATATGTGACCCCGCTCTCCTCCCCCGTTCGAAATCGCCGCTAGCACGATTACAAAAGTGCATTTGTTTATGACCCACCCTATATAATGTCCTCCGCGTGCACACTGCACAACCGTATGTCTTCCAAGTATAAACTTTCTAATAAATGTGTGTTTATTGGAAGTAAACTATCAGATAAGTATATTTTCTGTACATATCTGTTGGTAAATAATTTATTTTTTACAATAAAAAAAACACATAAATTTGTTTAAGACCACTTTTATTTTAAAACACTCTATCGGTTTCAGAAGCACCCTTCCTTCGTCAGGAGAATATTATAACTAAACTATGATACAGAATGTTAGGTGTTTGAGTGGGAGGTGAGCAAAGGGGTGGGGGTAATTGCGGGATTTCCGTCAAGAACATTTTTTATTGTTTAAATTATAACATTATTACAGTAATAAACATAATACTACGGCAAAAACAAAATATTGAAATACACATTTTCAAGGATTTCTACGACAATAAAGAGAGTTAGCTCTTGAGCTTGGTGTAGGAGTTATTTCATAATTATATAATAGAGTGTACGATAAATATAATTTTAAGTACTAGGATGTTGTAATATGGCATAAAATGAAGTTACAGCGTTTTGACTGGTGATGTTATAGTTGTTAATTCTTTTAAGAATAATTTAACGTTTTGACTATTAAAAAGGAAATTACTATTACTATTAATTTGCTACGTCAGGTTTCGAACGTGCGACCTATGGTTCCGGAGCCAAGAAGTTTACCGCTCTGCCAAGTAGTTAGTATACTTCACCCGAATTTACCCATCAGCCGTTCTCCCTGTAATTCTATGATTTAATTTAATATCCCTTATGAAGAAATTAGGAGTGCTTAAATGGTTGCTGAACCGCCTTATAAATAATTCAGAGTTGCTTGAAAACATATTTCATATTCTTGATAATTTCAACAGAGCACGAAGACATAAGTTATTCATTATTTCAATATGAAGAACTAATCTTCCATTAAGGCTGCCTCTTGGAAGAATGATTGCTTTGTTCCAAAATACAGAAATAGAAATTTTAATATTAAATATTATACTGTCAAAATCATCGTATTTCAATGTATTATCTTGGTTAATTAAATAAATAAGAATTGAATTTCAGGTTTTTCGTATTAAAGAAAAACAAAAGATTTTGGCCCTATTAAGTGTACCATCCACCCTAGCCTAGCATGCTGATAGCGCTCACCTCCTCCACCATACCATAAAAATGACAATAATAAAAAAATTCTACGGTATCCCCAATCTGGGTACATGTTTGGTGTGGGCGAATGGAGTATCATGTGAATCTTCACATTCACGAGACACCGAAAAAGCGCCGCAGGTGAATATTTTTCTGGGTCGGAGAGCAAATGCTTTGGATTTTTATTTTTCAGAGGTCAGTATCTTAACAATATTTAGACGAAAATCCGTATTTTCTTAAATGGAAATCTTTTATACGTATTGCTTAAAACGAAAACCTTTAAAATGGTATCAGCCAGTAACCAAGAGGACAAATGCAAGGGATGCTGCCACAAAAGTCCTCCATCATTTCAAAAGCAATATTTTTCCACTGGCACCTTCATAACCCCCGAATCAACCCCCTCTCTATGGACATTAGATTCCGTCTTCAACATAAATATGTAGACATAGCAGAGAGAACAGCATTGTGTATTGAAAATTCTTTAGGTAAAATCTTAAAAACAATAAAGGCAAAATAACCCGCCTAAACTAAAAAAGTAAAAACTCACTTTAGTGAATACAAAATTAGAACAGTATATCAAGTCTCCACTCCCACTATCATTTTAATTATTATCACCTGTTCACAAAGGGGGAAAGCTTCGGTTGTGGGTGGGAGGAGAGGGGTGGGGGGGGAGGTTGCCACAATAACCCGTTACGGGCACATTGCATTATGGGGCGCCAATCAATGCACCAAGAAAGAAGAACATTTGAAAATATTGTAAGGGTCCACCCGAGATGCGCCCCCCAAAAATCTTGTGCTTTAAGCTTCAGGCTGGTTTTACATCGGCGAGGTTTCTAGACAATTTTTAAAATTGTATCTATCGTATTTATTTAATTGGTGACCGGGCAACTCAGAATCATGCAACTTCAACACCTCATCTGAAAAGTCACGACAGAAGAAGATGGCACATTTGCTGCTTCCGATGGACAAAATAATCTGCCAATGTGCTTGTAGCACTCATTTGTTGGATTCGGCCCCATGTGTACCAACAATTTATCCAAGCTCTTTTGAGCTGCTGTCTTCAACATCATCTATGCAACAACTCGTGCCGTCTCTGTCTGTTTTGAACAGAGTTGTAATAATTGTTAGCGCGTCTGATAAAAATTTGAAAGCACGTAACGTAAAAAGGTGCGAAAGTATTTAATTTTCAAATTTCGCTTTTAACGCAAATAAAATGCAGATTTAGCTTTTGTCGCATCTATTTCGTAAAAACGAAATTTACGTACCCCTAGTTATGGGCTATTTTTCTTTTTTTTCGTAACTTTTAATGACTTTTCAAAGAGGTTTTGAATTAGTATGATTTTGAGTTGTCAAGGAACCAATTTGATTAACGCCCTTAGGGCTCTTACAAGCATAATGCAAGTCGAACTTTTACATAATGCAGAAATATAGTGTACAGAACAGAACGTATAATAAATACCGGTAGGTACAAAAAATAATGTTCATGTATTAAAATTTATTTATTATTTAGTAAAAGACAATATATTTATGTACATTATTTATGAACTGTTTTGACTGCCCAAATAGGAGGATTCCCGTTTAAGGACAGTCAAATTAGGATGATGGAATATGGAATATGGAACAAGGTTTGTACAAAAAAACAAGGAAAATTGAGGAAATCAGAATAAAAAATATTACCCGTGTTCACAGAACTACTTGTTAGTTATAACTGATCAACATTATAAGGAGAAATTTTCATGTCACGATAGAGCACCGTCGATACTTAGGTACGTAAAAAGTGGCTTTTCTAGAACCGGTTTAGTTAACTACATTTCATTTCAAATAAACTAATAAATTAATATATCACTACACAAATGATCAGTATCTGAACTAACATGCCTGACTACACGCAATAAAGCAAGGAAGAATAAACGTACTTGACATCGTTGTGGTGATGCATTAAAAGTAATGCGATCTGTATTAAAGTTTTAAAAACTCCAGTCCAATTTTTAAATTTTTTTTTAATGAATAATGACATTCTAACGTAAATAACTGCATTTTTATTTTTATTTTTAGAGTTAGTTTTTAGTTAAAATAATTGTCAAAATTAGTATAGGATCGGGCAATCAGCTGATCTACGGCCGCCATTTTGAATTCCGTTGTTCGAAGTATTCTCCCTAGAAATAGCATTACAATATTTTTTTCAGTAGTTTTTGAGATAAACTAATAAGATATACCTTTATTTTTTAAACATTATTTAGGCCTAAATAATGTTTCAATAAACACAACAACTAAATCTATATAACCAGTATGTAAATAAAAGAATAAATTAATACGATGGCTTGTGTCATATCATACATTCCCATACAATGACTTTACGGTGACGTCACGACACGTCGAAAAGTGACGTCACCTTGACGGCGTGTTTTTACGAACCGATTAAAAATGGACTTTTTAATAACTTTTTAAAAAATCTGCGTTTAATATTATTAAATAAAACTTATATATTCAGAATAAGTGTGTATTGGTGGTCTACATGAACATATTTTTTTAAAGCCAGAATATTTTTCACTGGAGTTCCTTAGTGCGTCTTCGTCTGTAAAAAGATCATATGGTATCATCATCATCATCAAACAGTATTAATAGCCTAGCGACTGTACGGTTGAAATTTAAGAATCCGGCTAAGAATACAACTCTGACGCCGCGCTTTACGCAAAACCGTTCTCGTATGTGGAGTTTGTATACAAATCTACTTACGTTAACAGCTAGCATGAGGAGCATCGCCTGGCAGGCGTAAGTGCCAACTACTGGATTTGTAATTTCGTGAATCTCTTCCGATATGCAGATATTGACGATAAAATGATTATTATTGTAACTGGCAGTTGTCAATAACCACGCGTCTATACATTATATATGCTGTCATTGCCTGTCGCAGTTTATCCCGGTGTCTAGTTGTACCATTTCCTATCGAATTTATAAAATGGTCACCAACTCTCAAACTCGGTGAAGCCGAACCAAAAGCCGCCTGCAGGGCCTAGCAGCAAAAAAACGGAGCGGGTTTTTAACTGCTAGTATAAGTAATGAAGGTCGCAAACATTAATTTGTATTCGTTTCAGATAAGGGAACGTACCCATACTACGTGACACTTTTAGGGGGGGGGGGGGGTCTTCAAAAGGTCACGCTCCATACAAATGAGCGGCGGGTTCCTTAGGATTTTGGTCACCGGGGGGGGGGGGGTTAAAAATTGCAAAAAGTTGGTCACGTAGTTTGGGTACGTTCCCTAAGTAGATACCTACACACAAAGCGAGACCAAATCCATTCTGTAAAGAAGTTATGCGACGCGATAGCAAATCTGTACTGTGATGATGGCGTCATAAAGTCTGACCTTTTATTCGGATTAGTCATATTATCTCGTTTAGTCACCAAATAAATGTCTTCATTTCTTTTGTACAATGATGTAATTAATTAAAGCATCGACCGCGGCGGGTTCAGAAAGAACCCGTAAAGATAATGTTGTTTCAAAAGTAGAGCGGATTTGAAAATGTTAGAAATTAATATACCTAAGATCATAAAAGCTTCTCATTGCACGTTGATAACGCTGATTAAAATACTAAGAAAATATAATATTCTAATAAATACAAGCTTTATTTCAAGAGGAAAGATTTTTTAAATTTTTTTTTTATTGAGTTAGTTTATACTACATGAATATAAACTAATAAGCACAATGTAACATTTCATTTGATAAATTTAAATATTTTTACAGTAAGCATAACATTTCTTTTTAAATACATTCATTCTTTCTTCATTCTTCATACTTTCAGGCATTTCATCATACATCTTTAGTCCTCTGTACATTAGGCAGTTCTGTGATTTTGATTTCTTCATTTGTGGCAATCGAACTCTGTTTATATTTCTTGTTTTGTAATTATGAATGTCTCTATTAAAAACAATTTCATCCTTAAAGTATTTTGGCATTTGGTTTTTCATAATTTTATGCACAAAAATTAACACGTTAAATAGTAGTCTCTTTTTTATTGGAATCCAATTTAGCTCCTCTCTCATTTGATTAATCCTTGCACATTTGCCTTTCCCCAGTTTACATCTCATAGCTTTGTTTTGTATGACTTCTAGTTTGTTCAAACTTCCTTCATTGGCCAAATATAACATTGTAGAGCAGTAGTCCAAATGTGGAGCAACGATAGTTTTATAAATGAGCTCCGTAGTGTTTCTATTTAATTAACGTCTTAGTCTTCTAAGAAAATTTACCTTTTTTGATACCTTTTTTAGCACATATTCAAAGTGTGCTGTGAAAGTTAGTTTTGAGTCGAGTATTACACCCAGGTATTTGATTTCATTTACTTTTCCAATTTTTTCACCATTGATTGTCAAATTTAACCCTGTGTTACATGTTTTATTGCCTATTTCCATATATTTTGTTTTGTTTACGTTCAGTTTCAACTTGTTTAATTTCAGCCATTTTGCTATATTTTGTAGGTCTTCGTTTATTTTGTTAATTGCTTCTATATAATCTTCACACGAAATATAGATTAAGGTATCGTCTGCAAATAGTCTAATTTTGCAATGTTTAATAGTTTTGATAATATCTTTTATGATACGTTTACAAGATACGGTTTTTCATTTATCCACTGTAGCGACGACGGCGCGATTTTTATTTTTTTCCTCGGATTGCTCGTGATATTTTGGTGACCGTTTTGAATGTTTTCCGCCCATATTAAAAAAGTCATACCTCCGAATTTTAATTTGGAGACATACAAAGTGATCATAGTTCTATATAGTCTATGAATTCGCATATCTTTGGTTGATTATCACATATTCATAGGATTTATAAAAAAAATATTATAAAATCGTAAACATTGAAAACGGAACTATTCTCAGGATTACCTCCCTATAAACTCGCCTACAAGGTTTCTTTTAAATGGTCTAATTTATAATAATAATAATAATAATATATTTATTTCGCATAAAATTATACAATGAAACATATGTGGAAACTTTGACTAGCCAACTAGGAATGGATCCTGTTTTAGGCCAGTCAAATTGACAAATTTAGTTCATATCATAATTTCATATTACATTGATAAATTATATAAACATATTATTTATTGAATGAAACAAGTGTTACGATTAAATTCCTCGTAGAAGCTTTAGTTAATAACTACAATTTTGAACTCATAAAAAAAAGAATAAGCGAAGAGAAAAAAACAATGTCTTAAAGTACAGATTTAGTATCGAATGCTTGTTTAACAATAGATAAATGTTTGGACATGTGAATCGCTTGCAAAAATTGAGAATCGAGATCAGCTTCAAGTGTGAAGACAAAATCCATAATATAATTAAAGTGGATGTTTAAACATGATTACAAAAAATAATTATAATTAACGTGAGTGACGTATCATAATTTATAATCACAATCCGTTTTTTCAAGGTAGCTCCAAACATGAGGCCCTGGGGGAAAAAGTCCTCAGAGTCTATGTGATCTTTGGGGAAGCTATGTGGAGGGAAAGTAGGGAGAGGAAATTCTGGGAAGGAAAAAGGTATGAGGGATGGGTAGGAATCTGGGGGTCAATGTATTAAGGAGTGAGGAATGAATGAATCCATCCCTCCCACTGCGGTGCAAGACGATGGGTTGCGAGAGTCCGGCTGGAGAGATCTAGGATAGGTCTCCCTCAACCCGCCTCTCTCGCCAAGGCCCGCCATGCAGCAGGTGGGAAAACGCATTCACCGCTAAGACCTACACAAACCTCACCCCATGAACTCTAAAACCTATATCACCAAACTTAGCGAACCAATTGGTTAGCAATAAATGGTTGGGAGGTGGTAACTATATTATTGCCCCGTGCCTCGCATCTCTCTGCTGTGATGATGACGCCTGAACCCCCTTGCCTCGGGGTTCTCTGAATTGCTGTCGCTCACCGAGCCCCTGAAGTCGCTGCGCCCACGCCCTGCTAAGGGCTTCCTAACTTACTTCTCTACTCTGAAGATGTCATTACGCTTCAACGCATTTATCAACTTCTCAGCAATCAGTCCATTAGAACTATTTTAAATGCCTACCTCGAAGGACTGTCAGTATCAGGTATTACAAAAAAGGGTAACTAAATTATTACTACGCCACCCAAAGTATCTAAACATAGGCAAGTCACCAAATTTATCAAAATTTTTGTAGACAGTATCGATGACAGCGTTACAGGCAAAACTATGGCATCACGGCTTCCGATACCGTTCCGTGCCTTGAATGACTAATGACCCCTCCCCTTTGGACCGAGTAGTCACTGAGTAGATACTCCGTACAGATTACTGATCGGATTGTGCAGCCGCAACCTCCAACTGCATATCAACGTGTGTGGTTTATCCTCATGGACACACTGATCCCACTTCGAAATGTAAACAACCAACTATCAACAGGATGCGGTGACCAAAAGCAACGCATTAACTCATCGCGGATGATTTAATATTATGAATTATTGATGAAATCATCCATTTTAGTATCAAGAAATATCAATGATTGAATGCACGGCTAGAGTTAAAATCTAACAAAACAAGACGTAGAAATTGCGAGCGTCACTTTTTCATTTTGTGTCTGTTCTGATTCTGAATTTTCTCATGATAAAAAAATGGCGATGTTTTCCTTGTACTCTTTTGCTAATGACGATTATTTGCTAATTTAATTACCTATTTCCGTCTTTTCCGCTGACAAATAATATTATAACAACCAACAACAACAAAAAACAGTACAAACAACATCGCCAGATTCCGAATAAGCAGTGATTTACGTACGTGAACCAATAAAATATTTATTAAACACTATGTGCCCAGGATAATATATGTCGTAAGTTTGGATGACCTCACACACGACGCGAATATTAAACGTGAACCACACGTGGGATGAAATGCCCATAGAGGTATTATTATAGTTTTGTATTTCTTGGACATTAACTATTGTCACATAAATGTTATATGACTGGTGCAGTTCTTGCCTGTTTAGTTATTTTGTCTATGGTGTTTTTTTTGGAGACTGGTAATTTTTTTGGGAAAGAGAGATGGTTTTTTTGTTTATGGTCACTTCCTTCCGCGACAGCAAGGGCTACTGTGGCGGAAATTAGTCATTCACCATTATGGTGTTTCAATTTCGTTAAATCATGTGAATCTAAGTTGATTTTAACTTAAAAAGGCGCGGGGTGTTTTTTCGTAACACGAAAAGTTTGTGCACGGTTTTATTTTTAGTGGATGATATGCAAATACCACTTTTTCCGATGTTGGTAGTTGGCCATTTTGTGGAAATATTTTTGGACACGAAATTGTAAAGTGATTTGGTCCTTGTGTTGGCTACAATAATACGCGATTAAGACCCCGCGTCGCGAAAGTCACGGATTGCTGACAGTTCTACCGAAATCCGCAAGTCTGGGAGACTGGCTGGGCCACGTGCTTTTTGAATGGAGTTTGTTGAGATAGCCCGAGGCTGGATACGCTCCTTGGAGGTGTAGCGGCCTTCTTCCCAATAAGAAGGAAGGCCTAGGTTCTCTGGATTCCGCGCCGTCCCCGGTTGAGGAGGCTGGAAGTCCCGTCCCTTCTCGTGTTCTCTCTACGAAGCAAGTCCGCGGTCGTCATCCGGTGTTATATCCGTTTAGTTAGATTAGCGAATCCATTAGGAGTCCATCTGGTATGTTTATATTTTGTATTCCTATTTTACATTGATATAAATTTAATGCTAACCTTCCATTTGTATAAATTTGCACAATTTGCATCTCATGTTTGTTTTTTTCTTGGCTACAATATAGTTTTATAAAATTCATCTTCTTTTTATTTTTCTGAAAACCTACCTACCTGACAGATAACTACATGGCCCATTATCCTGAGCTCTGGTCTCTGCTTTGCCGCAAAATTATACGAACTTGTCTCGTTTCACTATGTAATAATTTCTAAACATTTTGTTTTGAAGAGTTTTATTTCACATGTACATTTTTTTGTTACAATGTTTTTATTATCTGTTACCAGTTTCGACACATCCGTGTAATTTACTTAAAACTAACTTTAAAATTAGTTAGTATTATTATTAAGTACAGAAATGATATTACTGTATAAAATATATTTGTAATTTATGTATGACTCCAGATACTAATATCTACAGCCTGTATGTCGGACGAATATCTACAGCTTCTATGTTGAACTAATATCTACGAACTTCAGAGTGTTGACTAATATCTACAGAGCGTAGGTTGAACTAATATCTACAGAGCGTAGGTTGGACTAATCAGATAAATGTGTCCAATAGTCCGATATTAGGGATTTTTACATACATACTTACATAAATTAAGTTTTTTAAACTGCATACGCAATATTACGTTATTCCAATATGCTATACATAATTGCAAATCCAACCTCTGCCAGTGCTGTAGATATTCGTCAACACTTTGGTTCTTATAGATATTAGTCAACAGTTTGAGCTGTAGCGTCAACACTTTGGTTCCCATAGATATTAGTTCGATTTTTTCAGTTTTTGGAATTCCTGTAGATATTAGTAGACGCCTCCTATCTTGTTACTAATAAAAAAAAAATTATATATATTTTTTGTTGAAGCTTTGGCCTGTCTCTATTAAATTATTAAAACTCAAACGCAAAACTCGAAATAGTTATTATTGAGAATACAGTTAATTGAGTTAATGTTCCCTTATTCTAGTTGTAGAATTTCTAGTAGTCATACCTACATACTTTGCGTCACAATCATTACATTCTAAAGTGTACATCCCGTGTATACCCCTATTACGAGTATTATAGTTACAGGTAGCAGGTACAATCACCGTGCTAAATGAAACTGGGGACCTTACGAAATACGAGCAGAATCGCCTTGGGAGAATCTGAACCGTGGTACATTGTTCATAATCTGGTTTTAATTAGAGACCCATGTCAAAGCAATGTGAATAGCAATAGGAAACTCACAACAGTTTATTAATGAGAAGGAACTTTAATGTTCAAAGGTTTCCTGGTTACCACCATAATATGATTGTACTTGTAGTTTAATACAGTCGTGTCGCTTAGCGCGCGCCTAAGCACAGTGGTACCCCTGGTATGAGCGGAGGAAATAAACCTATAACTCTTGATAAAGAAGGAAATTTAACAAAAAAAAAAAATAATCTAGATTTTTTTACGTTAACTCCACACGGAGGCTTCGAAGAAAATAATTTCCCTTAGGGCCAATGTAATCTTAGGGGATGCTGTATGGAGGGTTTTTTTTTGGAAAAGAAAGAGAGGAAGTTCTGGGAAGGAAATAGATATGAGGGGTGGGTAGGAATCTGGGGGTCAGTGTGTCCAGGCGTAACAGAAGTATGAATCCATCCCTCCAACCGCGGTGCAAGGCGATGGGTCGAGCGATTCCGGCTGGAGAGGATAAAAAACCACCCTCAACCAGTCACTCTCGATCCTGCCCACCACACGACAGGCATGCAGATGCATCGGCCGCCAAGACCTGGACAAACCTCACCCCATGAACCCGGGCACCCCTGCTAAGTCACCAAACATAGCGAACCACTTGGGGTGACCTGTAGCAGAGGAGTTGGTTATCCAATAAATGGTTCCCGGGGCGGCGGTACCCATAACCGCCACACAAATATCTCTAAAATAATATCACTTAAATTTAAAAAAATGGTTTAACTGAGGATTGAACCTTCCTCCCCACGAACCGGAGTAAACCAATCTATCGGTTGAACCAAATCCCGGTTGGATATTACATTATAGATGAAAGAATGCATTGTCGTCAACGAGTCTATCTGCCGAGTTTCAGCTCGATAGCGTGTCGGAAAGGTGGTTAATTTCCACTTCCAAGATTCCACTTCATTCGCACGTTCAATCAATTGAGAAGACAAAAGTGAAATTAAAATAGATGTATTTAAAGAGATTTTGTTAAGAATTTTCAAGTTTAATATCAAGAAAACTAGCATACTTTGAGAAAATGCATTTTTTTCCAAGTCATAATCTCTCTTACTGTAATTAGGTTTATAAGTCGTTTATAATAAAATTTATGGAGAGTTGCACTTAGCTACTTTCCGAAACAGTTTTTCTTAAATATGGCATTATCAACATGGCGTCTTGTCTTGTTGTTTGACAGTTCTGAAAGTTTAAAACTCCCCAACAAATGAGATAAATGATTTAACGAGGTGAAAATAGAGAAATATCTACTTAGAAGAAACGACAGAAAAGTTGTAGGCACTATTTCATGACATCAGATCCAACCGTCCCTGCATCAGCTAGCTACAATATAATAGAGATTAAAAAATTATAAAAATATTCCACACTACGGTAGAAATTGTCGAGTGTCCACATTAGGTAACTACAAAAGGTAATTTATAATGATTACGAATATTGTTTTCATCGACTGACTTAATGCAATATTAATTTATGAAATTTCAAAATTAAAACAATCATGTAATGGAATAAAAAATCTATACAAAAATATATAGTATACTAGCGGACCCGACAAACGTTGTTCTGCCATATAAATTATTTCTAGTGAATATTTTGGTTGCTAAATAAAAAATAAGGAATTTATTGTAAGTGTGTGGGGATGGGATCTATGACAGAAAGAGGAATGGAGCGCTGTAGACGATGACCGCCGATAAAAACAAAAAACACCATCTAAAGTAGGAAAATGAAATAAAGAAAATCAATATGAATTTCAAAGAGCAATTGAGTGTACGATATTTTTTGTCAGTCCGTTTTTGGCCAGCACAAATAAACACGATGGTTTGCCCACGCGAGAACATGATGCCGAATGAAGTATCAGAATGACGCGACGCTTCTCGTGAATGTCTTGCAGATGAAAATGCGGATGAAAATCTCTCGTGTGGATGAAAGTTCGATGAGGCTGACGTAGCGCCATCTGTCATTCAACAACATAAATAATTTCGTTCTGTTTGAAATACGAAAGACGGTTAAATTTGTTCATACAAAAATACTAAACTCACGATTAAAAATGGGAGGGTGGGGGTAGGAGGGTTAAAATAGAGGGGTTAAAAATAGGAGGGTTAAAACCTAGCGGTATGAAATATACTTTAAAACCTATTCACATACCTACCAAATATACATAAAAAATTTCATAAAAATCGGTCGAGCCGTTTCGGAGGAGTGCGACCACAAAGTGTCACTGTCCTACCATAGCACACTCCAAAAGTATCAAATATCTTGGTATTGAAATTGATGATAATCTCCGATGGAACGCACACATTGAAGTAATCACAAAAAAACTCACCAGGTACATTTACTTCTTTAGAGCCATCCGTAACATCCTCAACATAAACGACATTAAGAAAGTGTACTACGCTTTATGTCAATCACAAATAGAGTACGGGATAACTGGATGGGGGTCTGCTTTGAGCACTCACACAGAGCGACTCAAAATAGCCCAAAAAGGAGTACTGAAGACAATACTGAAAGTTCCGCTTAGAACTCCGACGGAAGAAATATTTAATAACTTTCAAGTCTTCAATGTTCTGTACATTTATTCAAAAAATATTTTATTTAAACTGAAAAAAAACATATATGTATACTCCACTGCCCAACATAAATACTCAACCAGGTCAGTAAGCAATAACATCCTGGTTACTCCCAGTTTGAACACGTCTTTTGGACAGAGAAATAATAAATTCCATGCTATAAAATTATACAATGCTCTACCAGATCAAATCAAAAATATAAAGGAAATGAATATATTTAAAACAAAAGTAAAAATATGGCTGAGAGATCAAAGTGATAATAAAATTACAAACATCATGAAGATGATATAAAGACAATCCATAACCAAATACAAATATTTTAAAAAAACTACAGGCCACCTCAGAACAGGAAATCCTAGTGAGGAGGTCTGTGAAAAAAAAATGAATATATACTTATTATATACATCATACATACATGTACAAACCTTGTTATTGAAATTAATAAAAAAAAAAAAAAAAAAAAAAAAAAAAAAAAAAAAAAAAAAAAAAAAAACACTGTGACACGAGATTTTTATATATAAGATATAAAAATCAAAATATGGTTGTTGGGTCTCTGTCTATGCGTTGCTAAACAATTCATCCGATTGCGATGAAACTTTGGGGATTTGATGTGCGCTATACAATAGTGAGGTCTGGTGTCATGAAATTATGCGTTGCTAACCATTCATCCGATTGCGATGAAACTTTGGGGATTTGATGTGTTCATGCCCGCAATGATTTCTATATATAATAGTGAGCTCTGGCATTATGAACGTTGTATAAAAAAATTGCATAAGTGGTACGCGAACTGTTAGAAAACTGAATGTAACGGGACTGAATGTATGGAATGCGGGAAGGGGAGGGAAACCGAGGGGTTCGCGGGACGGGGGAAGCGGGAGAGGGGAGTGAGGAGAGGGAAGGCGGAAGGAGAACGGGGCGAATGGGAAAAGACACGCAGGGAGAAACAATTTAAGTGGTACACAAATAAAATAAATAAAGTACACGAAATAATATAAACATGGCCCACTAACGAAAGAATAACGATGTTAATGTTTCTTTCAGAATGTATCCTCAACTATATTATAAACAGTAACTGCCACTTGGACTTCAAAAAGGCGTAAGTTTAAAATAAGATTCACTGCAGCAGTCAGAAAGAATATTTTATTCGACGTGATTTATTTTACAAGTTACGATGTTATACAGGGTGTTAAGGGAAGTACCTGACAAATTTTAACCAGCGATTCTTACCTCATTTGTAGTAAAAAATGTGCGTAATGAAATTTTGGTTCCAGGTGAATTTTTTTTTTAACAAAAAATTATATTTTTGCATAATAACATCTCAAATTTAATAATTAAAAATGTGCCAGATAATATCCAACCAGCTTTTTATACAAATAACAAATTAAAAAAATTATACAGTAAATAAAAAGGATAAATTTGAAATTTTGAACAAATCTGAGGTTTATAAGTTAATTTGTGATGATTGTGACTTTTTATGTAGGAAAAACTTGTAGAAATTTTAATATTAGAGTTAAGGAACATATAAGATGTTTAAATGATAATAATTATTCCAAATTTGCCAACCATATTTTGGAAACTAGTCATTCTTTTGATATTAATAAAGGTCTTAAAATGTTACATATTAATACTACGGGCATACAATTAGATAATTTAGAAATTTTAGAAAATAAAAAAGCGTTAATAGTAGATAAATTAAATAATATAAATAACCAAATATTTTTTTAAAATAGCAATCTTTTAAATTTTTTTTTCTCATTAATACTAATTATAATTTTTTATTTTGTTATTTAAACTACCTGTTTTTATTGTTTGTTTCTAAAAGTATTTTATTATCTAAATGCAATTTTATATATCCTATCCTTAAATAATTTTTATATTAAATTTTAAATAACTATTTTGTTATTAGATTTTTTTTAGCAAATAATCACCTCTACTTTTTAATTTATGTCGTTGTTATAATTTGTTCTAATTCGTCTATTCGTCTATACTCGTTTTTCATTTATTTTTTAAATTAACATCTCGTCCTGATGAAGATAACGTTGTTATTGAAACATATTAACATTGATAATTATATAGTGGTTTAAACAAAGTCATTTGATTTTCATTATATTATAATGGTGCCACACAAAGTACGTTTGACAAGTTTGAAGAAAAAATCTTTTAACTCCTTTAATCACAGGAGAACATATTTGTCCCAGCTGGCGTAGGTTTTATAGAAATCATTGTGTCCTCTTACCATCATAGTGAGAAGTATGGTCTAAACGGTATTGGAAAGAGAAAACAACACGCTTTATATTCAAAACTAAAAATATCTTATTATTTTGAATTTTATTGCAAAGCGAAAATATTTTTACCTACTGACCAAATACGCCCGAATTTTGAAGGGTTAAAGGTCATTACGTGCTGCTCAACTGAGTAACCATCCAAAACCCCACTCCGACCCTAACTGTTCAACACAGTACACGCCAAACCTTAATATCGACCTGACGTTGATACAGAAATCGTAACAATAGGCGAGATAATAGAGTCCGTAAAGCGACAAGCCTTCCCGCTCACACCTTTCTCTGTCGCACGCACCCTTTGCGTATCTTTCTCTTTCGCTTACGGTCTTTGTAAAGTCAGTAAAGTGACTGTACCTGCGCGAGAATGGATAATAATAATAATTGTTGGATTGGTTAATGACTTACAACTAAGACCTATATGACTAGTGACTTAAAACTATATTTATTTTTATAACCGAGTACAATACTGATCTAATCGTATTATTACTTACGTATTATTTATTATATGTCTTAAAAATAAATTATTTATGACTTTTATACATATTTACATTTACAAACACATATTTACATTTACAAACATATATTGTTATGATTATTATAAAATTCGTACATACAAATTCGTACATATAAATACATATAAAATTCGATCGTATCAAGTTCAGGTCGGCATTTGAGTTTGGCTGTACCCACCAACTGATATTTTTTTTAAACCTTTGGGTGAAAAAAAGGTCACCGGAGACCAAAACGCTATCCATATTCTTCACTTCAAATAAAGTCAGGAATCATTAGTTAAGGCAGGTGCGTCTCCTAACACCCTGTAGATATAGTGTATAAGCAAAAATAGTATGGGCCTGAGCGATATTAATTTAGACTTACAAGACTGTGTCACACAAACTTGGAGATTAAAGTATTTCAATATAGAAAAAATATGTTAAAAAAATAGGTAGGCAGGTGCATTAAAAACACACACATTCTGAAATGACTTCGAAATTATCTTTTCGTTTGATCAAGTGAATCTATTGACAGGTTCATATTAGCGATGTGTCAGTTCAGCTGGAATGGGCTCATGTGATCCGCTCCTTTGCGGGAAGCGGTTCCTACTCCCACTCTTTTTTCAAATCGACTACTCCAAGAGAACCCTGTCCCGGAACTCGGGCTCATTCCCAAACCCGAAAAACTCGGATGCCTCCACCGGCCGGCGGGTGTCCCCGTGTTCGCCGCGAGGCGAGGTACTCCGGTACTAGTGAGTCTAGTGACTGAGTAGTAGTAACCGTCCGGTGTCCCCGAAGCGCTACACTCTCCACTCCACTCACGAGTCGCGAGTCTCGGCGAGTGTCGGGTTCTTGGAACTGCGTGAATCGTGAAACACTCGAGCTACTCAACGCCGCAGCGCGAAGCCGCGGCGCAGATTCGAATTACAAGTCCCGAGATCGTCGAGTACGCTCAATACAAACCCATGCATCTTGGTCCGAGCGACGTGAGTCGTGAACCGCGACAAACACCCGCCACTCTTGTCACTCCCTCCCACTCCCGCGACTCACGAACCACGATACATTCCTCATTCAGTCTTCAGTCATTCCTGCCCCGGCCGGCAATCAACACGCACGTGCCTGACCGCTTGGCGTAACAGTATACTGCTGCCTAACGTCATCGCGGAATTGTTTAGAATATTCGACTAGACACGGAGTAATTTTCAATTAGAGCGTATATTGGTATTGTTACTCAACGGGTGAAGTGCATTATAAAATAATAGTTTATAATAAAGCATTACAGCTAATTTACTTATTTAAATTCTCAATAAAAGCCCGTGCAATGTAGGTCCATTGAATGTACCTACATTGCACGGGTGACGGGTCCGAGCCCTCGTGTGGGTCTTGTCCTGCTCCAGGGTTTTGAGTTGTCGTGCGGGTTCTACGAGTAGGTCCTGGCTCCAAGTTCTTTGAACCCGTGCGTCCCGGTTCGGTGCACCGCAACAACATTCAGTGCTCAGTCCGCAGTGTCCGCACCTAAGAACTCAGACCCGGGACCTGCTCCTAGAACCCGTGTACTTTTAAGAGGAGGCAAGTCTCGGAGGCTTCCGGTAAAATGCAGAACTTACCCACCTCTAGTTCATATAAAATTCGATGTAATAACAGAACATTAGGTATGTATGGGTCAATGTATGAATTCGAATGAAGCAAGTAGTGGGTTCTAAATAGAGTTATGTGGCGGTCTATAAATAAAAGAAATTAAGTACTGGCGAGTTAGTAAGGGAACGTACCCATACTACGTGACCATTTTTTTTTTGCAACTTTTACCCCCCCCCCCCCCCCCGTGACCAAAATCCTAAGCAAACTGCCGCTCATTTGTACCAAGCGTGACATTTTGAAGACCCCCCCCCCCCCGAAGAGGTCACGTAGTATGGGTACGTTCCCTAAGCTAGCCACAAGTTTAGAGTAATACGTGAACTTTTACTCGCGCAAGAGTAATGATTCCACTTGCAAAAACATATTTCTCAAATATACGAACACCAAAGTATTTAGATATGATTTTAGATTTTCACGGCCAAAAGTATTTTTGTTATTGGTTTTTGGGGTGTTATGCCGAGTTGTGCTACCTCCTCCTTTAGCCAACGTTTCGGACAGCGTTACAGTGTCCATCATCAGGGCAGATGTGTAAATGTTAGTGGTGAAATGTGTGCTTAAGTACTTCGAAGCAATACCGTGTTGCCAGCTCCACTCCACTGCGAGCTGGCATTACAGTATACTTGAAGATGCTATCTATAGATGATAGCTACCATATATGATAACTACCAAAGTAGTTATTGGAGATCTGTCAAATTCATATCTATACTACAAAAATAATAAACTTATAATAGTCAAGCGTATGAATTTATGGACCAACCTCGCGCAACATAAAACTACTGAGAGTTCTGGCGTAGTCATTAACCGGGGATTTTTTGAAGTGGACTCCTGTGTTCTTTTTAGAGCCCTGGGAGGAAGAAAGTGGGTCATAAACAAACTCGAGAAACTTACTGTAAAAGGCTTAAATATTGTGATTTATTACCTTGTTATGATATAAATCATAATTACCCTCTAGCAAAATGCCCGACATGGGACAATATTGTAACGACCGTAACGTTGGTATCACACGACGCTAACTTATTGAGCCGAGAATATTGGAAAATATGTAATGTGCCCAAAACGAAATTATCAGAATATGTGGTTAATATGGAGGCACGCCAAAATAAAACTGGTAGAAGTACATCATGTTCGATAAAGCTACAGTTTCACAAACTTATCGGATCGCCAACTTTTCGATATATATTTTTAACAGCTCTACGCAAAATCCATCTTACTTTATTTACATAAAAACAACAAAATCCTATACAAACCAATACAAATGATACACAATACCCGAGCCAAAAATAAAGAACTTCTCCAAACTCCCTTTTCTAAAACCACCTTTGGACAAAAACACTTTAAATACATAGCTTGCAAACTACACAATACACTTCCAGCCACGATTAGACAAACTGAATCAATGACCAAATACAAACAAGATATAAAGAAATGAATTATAAGTGTTGGACGTCACACTACTGCTAACATCTGTAAAATAGACAACAAATAGACAGAATTACCATCTCACGTATGTCCTTACCCTTATTAAAGAACTTAAAAAAGTAAAATCCTATATGTATAATATAACTCCCTATATAGATTCTTCTCTTCCTTCACCTATATAATGCTCTCTTTATGATATTAACCCTCAATTTTGATCATCTTTCTGTTTGAATTGTATAAATCAGTATGTATCTTACCTTAAATATTCTTATGTTATAATTAAATATTTTTATGTATGATACTCATTTATGTACCTCTACGCCTGTCTCAACACAGGTATACCCTAGTGAGACAGGCATCCAATAATGTAATGTAAACATACCTTAGGGAACGTACCCATACTACGTGACCAACTTTTTGCAATTTTTAACCCCCCCCCCCCCCCCGGTGACCAAAATCCTAAGCAACCCGCCGCTCATTTGTATGGAGCGTGACATTTTGAAGACCCCCCCCCCCCCCTAAACGTGTCACGTAGTATGGGTACGTTCCCTTATGTAGATAAATAAAAAAAAAAACAGCACCCCCTACTCCTCATATCGCTCCTCAAAAAGTTATTATTACAAAGTTATTACATTATTACAAATTATTCATAAGAAAGCCCTCAAAAACAACCGTCTTAAAAAATTGTTAAATTTGCAAACAATAAAATACATGAATTTGAAAAACACACATAACACTAAAACGATTTACGAGTATGTGCGACCGAAAATTTAACCCAGAATTTCTCGTTAGCTGGACGAGCCACCGAAACATTTTTCAATTGTGTAATTTATATCAAATACATACATATTTCTGGAATACCATACTAATGATAATCGGGAGGTTTATGTTGCACGTTAAAACATAATATACGAACGGTTCCTTGATATGATGCTTACGATGATGTATATACCTGAAGGCAAGTAGAACAATTTTGAAATAAACAAAATTCAGGAAACAATTTTTTTCAGCGCCTTCTTAAATATTCTAAAGCCCCACGGTGCGAGTTATCACCCACTTTGAGAAACACTGATTTAAGCAAATGTTTCTAAATTTTAGCACATTGTAAATAGTAATCCACTGCGATTTTGACAGAGGGCAATTTATTCGAAGTTGGAATTTTATCTGTTAGCCTTTAGTTTTGTTCAAAGTTCTCCTGACGGGAACACGAAGGCCAGTTTAGCGGTTGTTTTCTAGTAAAAACGTACTGAATGGTGTAACATTGATTGGCAGGCCTGATTAGGATCGAAAACCAGCCAACTTTTCCGTTTACGCCGAGAACATGGCAATTATTATTTTCGTTCCATATATTATCTGATAACCATAATTTATAACACATTTGGCAACCTGTTTGAATGAATAATTTATTCAAAGTTCGTCGAGTTGACGGCGCTGATATGAGAATTCTATAAATTGCTGGGTTGAAAAATGGTTTTGATTTGCCGCTGATCAGTGTTGACAGTAATCACGTGAACTTTTAAATTAGCAAAATAATGGTAGCGTAAGGTGTGATGAAAAAAATTAAGTAGAATTGTTTACATTCTTACCGATTATAGTTCTAGAGGATGGAAGATTAAGTCTGGGGACCCAGGAAAGATCAAACTGATGTTGGGGTACCCTTTGAGAAAATATGTAGGTGTTTACCTGAAAAAAAAGAAAAAAATAAATCAACATCATTTTTCAAAATACATATTTTTTAAGCAATAAATTAGATATTTTCACAGATAATTTTCACTAATGCTTATTCATATAACCCCATAATCTTTTATATAAAAATGAATCGCTGAATGTGTTGCTAAGCGCATAACTTTCGAACGACTGCACCAAATTGGAAAATTATTTTTTGTGTGTGTTCGTTATTGTCAGGACAAGGTTTTTATAAAACTTCCAGTGAGCTCTGGCATTATGAAATTTGTATAAAAAAATGCTATTGGTGGCACGCGTGGTTTGAAAACTGAATGTATGGAAAGCGGGAGGGAGGGAGAGAGGGGGGAGCGGGGGCGGAGGGAGAGGGGGGGAAAGGGGTGGGAGAGGGGGGGAGAGGTGGTAGAAGGGGGGGAGAGGGGGGAGGGGGGGCGGGGAGAGGGGGGGAGGTGGAGGAGGCGGAGTGGGAACCCCCCTTACACCATGCGAGCGAAGCCGCGGGAAAAAGTTAGTATATATATACATATATAAACAGTTAACAAGGTAAGCATGGTTCGTAGAAACCTCGTTTAACAAGGTTAGCTCGGACGGGTCTTTTAAAAAAAAAAATCGTCTGGCCGTTTTCGAAATTTCGAACGCGTGACGTAGCCTGAAGTAAAACATTGCCAGTTGTATTGAAGTTAATTCAAATCTACCAGTGGAACTACCCTACCCGTACCTACTCTACCCCGTCGTTGAGCTAACTTTGTTAAACGCATTTTCTACGAACCTTGGTTAGTAAGTACAACATTTGAATATTTCATAATTCTATGAAAATATCTACAGAATAAGGTACCATTCTACCAGTCCGAAATCTCAATAATTTACAAGTTGCAGTAGAAATGAGATCCTTGATGTGAATGTTTAGTAAAACCACGTACAAGATTCATTTGATTGTGTCATGTCTTCGAAATGGAGTGTAGAATAGTCAGCGAGTAAAAAAACTAATGTTTTCTTTCGCTGTCAAAAATAAAAATCAGTCAGCATTTGGTACTGACAATTTATGCACTTTTCCGCGGCTATTTAAAGAGATGACGCCAGTTCGAGATTGTCATGAATGCAATTACAAAGCATTTTTATTACGTATTGTTAGATTAAAAGATATCACAGCCTTATTTCTCCGACTGGCTCCGGCGATTTTCTTGAGAACTTAATGCCTTCACCCCAATAAACAGAACTCGGAACATAAAACGGAAATGTAATGTCCATCTAAAAATTAACCCGGCGCGCCGTTAAGGAACCACCAACAATGGCTCTATAAATATGTCGTAAATTATTATCACAGATGGAAACCGTGGAACTGAATAGGCAACGCGTCCTATGCAATTGTTTCAACGTGTATTTTAATGACGCCATTAATAACTATTTACTGTTTGAAAATGCGACAGGCGCGAACCCATCTTTGCAAAATCATTATTTGAATAGCGAATACCAAATGAGCCCAAAACAGATTGACTCCATTTATATTTTCCAAGAACGACAAATTGACGACGCATTATTATTGAGATTGAGATCACCATAAATATTTAAATGAGAAACACGAAAACACTCAGGAACCTTTGTACGTAGGTACAAATCATTATGCAAATAATAAGTTCTTGGTAAGAGTTGTTGCCAGCCTTGTAAAAACATTAGATGAACAAATACACACACCTACTCAGATTTCATCCAACTTGGGCAAAGGTTTTAGCGTATTCTTTCTTACGGAATTGTAAAAAGGCCACGGGAGTTTTCGAATGACCCAATCTGAATGAGGTCCAGCATGTTGCAACACTAGCAAGAAAAATTAACATGTAGCTAATTGGTTGAATTTCCTTGTCGGACTACGAACTAACTTTTTGACAATAGATTAATTACTTTTACCCCTCAGACCTCGGGCATATTTTTCATGTCAGAAAATTTCCACTATACGAGAAAATTAAAAAAAAAAATTGTATATTTCTGAATGTATTCGAAAAATAAAAACTGTGTTTGGAAGATGATGAAATGCGCTTTAAAATTTTAAAATTCGAAATAAATGTATAATTTTTAAAATACAGGGTGTTAAGGGACGTACTTGACTTACTTTAACCAGTGACTCCTGACATTATTTGGAGTAAAAAATGTAAATGAAATTTTGGTCTCCGGTGACATTTTTGATGTTTTTTTTTTCCCTACAAAAACATAAAAAAATGGTAGTTGTTGAACAGTTGAAGGCGGAGTAAGGGGTTCGTCGGACACCCGGCTGAGTGACCAGTGACGACATGCGGAAGAATTTTTTTTTGTTTGATTTTGAAGAAAAAATTTTGAAAAAAAAAGTCGTCAAAAAAAGTCACCGGAGACCAAAATTTCATTTACATTTTTTTACTCCAAATAATGTCAGAAATCACTGGTTAAAGTAAGTCAAGTACGTCCCTTAACACCCTGTATAAAATAAATTGAATACAAACATAAAAAAGTTTTTAAAATGGCTTTGGTACCTTAAATATTCTTCTAACCAAAATTACCGATAACGAAAAAAAAACAAAAACACACATATTTCATTAGATAAATATGTATTATATACGTTGTCGTCACTACATTTTTGTCGATACATGTGAAAATAACTAATACAAAATTCCAGAAGTTTCATAAATTTTTTTTCAATTGCGTTCCAAAACTTTGATTTCATAAAGGATACTTTAATTATTTTGTGAATAACTTTTGGATATGACTATACGGTGTGGTAATTTCTCTTTCTAATACTATTTAGATAATATTTCTCACCGTGATAGTAAGGGAGATACTACGATTTCTATGAGACCTGTGTGAGCTGTTCCCAAAAGCGAATTAATTATCCTGAGGGGTTAAACAGAATCACAGTTTTTCTCTCTGACCCAGATTGTAAAGATATTCTAGCAGAAGTTTAAATGTACCCGTCTAAAGAACTAGTATCGTAGTAGCTTGGTGAAAGACCGGTATAAAATAAGTGGAAAAAGGTATAAAGATTTTTAATCTTAATATAAGAGCAGGTACTCCTTGTTAATTTCATCTACTTACTCTTTTTATGCACCATTTTTAAAGATCTTTTAACACTTTTGTAGAAACTAAACCCAAATTACCGTGTTACTTAGATAGTGACCATGTTTTAGAACTATCAGGCCTCAACAGTGGGTATTGTCAGGTGTTAAAATATTTCCATTATTCGATAAAATTCAAATAAATGGAACATTTCTGAATATATATTTTATATGAATACCTTAAGAGAGTCCCAGGTACTCCTGTCTGGAGCCAGTGAGCCTATGGCATCCCCAATTGGGGTATATGTTGTGAGGCTGAAGATAGTGGGGAGGAGAAGAAGATGGAGAAGAGGAAGGTGAGTAAGTACCTGGCTATTCAGATCTGGTCACCCAATACGGCTAAAGCCATTTTAAGAACGTTTCAATTCTGAATGGTGGTCTTACACCAGGGCGATTCCGAGAGTATCTTCCACTCTGGAACGTGCCGCAAATATTTAACTATACAATATTTTAAATAAATAAATGTGAGATAACACAAATTATTCAAATAAAACTTATTTGCCCACGCCGGGATTCGACCCCGCGATCTTCGGATTGCGATTCGAGAGCCTTACCCCTCGACCACCCCGGCCGTCATATCCGAAAACTAAAAACTGTTTTGGAAAGGTGATGAAATACGCTTTGAAAATTTATGATTAGAAATAAACATAAATAGAGAGAAATAAACGATAGTCAGAGCACTGCCCCGTCAAGTCATAGGTCCTAGGTTAGAGTCCTAGATGTAACTATAACATTTTCTGATTTTTCTGTTTCAGATTTTAGATTGAGTTTCGCTAATATTGTCTTCACTAATTAAATATTACAATTTGAGATTTTACTCACCAAGTTAGAAATAAATTAATTAAATTAATTGAAAACGAACAGATTTCCTCGACTTCGTTCACGACGAGCTTTCTTCTACCATGGCCTAGTAAAGGGACCCTACATATGTTATAAACCTGTTTAATAGTTATCATCAGTGAAAAGAATAACAATAAATTGATTAATAATTGAAATAAATTGATTAATAATTGAAATAAATTCATAATTATAACTTCTTCTAACTTAGCAAAATAACTTTGTAGCATCATTATTAATATAATGAAAATCAAATAACTTCGTTTAAACCACTACACAATTAAAAATATCAACATGTTTTAATAACAATGTTATCTTCATCAGGTCAGGATGTTAATTTAAAAAAAAATGACAAACAAGTATAGACAAATACGATTTTAGATTTTCACGGCCAAAAGTATTTTTGTTATTATTTTTTGGGTATTATGCCGTGTTGCGCTACCTCCTTCTTTAGCCAACGTTTCGGACAGCGTTGCAGGGTCCATCACACATCTGCCCTGATAATGGACACAGCAACGCTGTCCGAAACGCTGGCTAAAGAAGGAGGTAGCGCAACACGGCATAATACCCCAAAAACTAATAACAAAAAAAAGTATAGACAAATTAGAAAAATTAGAATAAAGACAAAATAATAATAAAAATGAGAAAATATATAAATTACTTAAAAAATCTCATAAAAATAGATATACAAAATAAAATACAAACATTATTTAAGGATATAAAAAAATCGCATTTAGATAATAAAAAACTTTTAAAACAAACAATAAAAACAGGTAGTCCAAATAACAAAATAAATAATTATAATTATTGTAAGTATTAATAAGAAAATAAATTTATTTACAATATTTAATTTACTATTAACGCTTTTCCTAATTTCTAAATTACCTAATTGTATGCCCGTAATGTTAGTAGGTTGGTAAAATTTTAAGACCTTTATTAATATCAATATATAGTGGTTTAAACGAAGTTATTTGATTTTCATTATATAATTATATTATGGAATTGTCGAAATTAATAAATTCTGCCCTAATTAAACATGTTGGCTTTATCGACCGCCTAGTGAGTACGCAGAAGGTACATATATATGTTGATATTAATTATTGGAACAAGATGTTTTGCATTTGCCGCTTGAGGCGATGTCACCGTGTAGGCATTTATATAGGAAAGTATTGGTTACCCGCAGATAGATGGCTCATTTGAAATTATAATCTCGATAATGCCAGTGCACATGCGCGACCCGGGCTATCTAATGCCCCGGTCGCGCACGAGTGCCCGCCGTGCACTTCGTTGTTTGTGCAAAGTGAACCGTGAAAACGGAGGCGCCACGGCGAGGGGGGGGCAAGGCAGCCGCTGCATTCTAAACTCACTCCAGATTCAATCTATAACAAACTGAACCATCGACCAACAATTGAATGCCTTCCCGGAAGAAGGACCCACATGTTTATATGGAAAATGAACGTTGGAGAGACAAAAACAATTTCACAATATTAAAAAATTACATAAGCAGCTGTAATTTACCATTATTAATTTAAAATAAATATAAAATTTAGAGATATATAAGCAAAAAAATAAATATTAAAAAATTTTAGAGTTTGTGGAAAAAGGGTGTATATGCTAAATAGCAGAATAACTATGATTATTTGTTACACTTGCATTTTTTTTAAATATGGGCAACTGGAACAGGCTGAAGTAAGTGGGCAGGTGAAGAAAATGGAAGAGCTAAAGGTGGGAAAGTTTCTGGCTATTCAAATCTAGTCACCAAACATTACGGCTGTAATAGTTTATTGTTAGTTTATTGTCCTGAAGAAGGTTAAGTTCAACCGAAACCGGTCTTTTAAAAATAAGTGGTTTTAAACAAAGTACTTGTTTCATTCTATATAATGTCAAGCCACAAAGTGTTTGCTATCTACGATAAAAAATTAAACCACAGATATTAATCACAGCAGTGTTTCCATAAAAAAAGATAAGGGGTCCAGTACCTACGGTTATACACCAGCTCTTTTCTCTGCCCGATTCCCGTATAGAGACCAAAGACAAATTTTTTCGCTTTACACGATCGCTTTTTTCATCCCTATTTTTATATCTATGATTTCAGTTGGCATCACAGCAAACAATATGGTTCACGTGCTGTTTGCTGTGATGCCAACTGAAATCGGAGATATGAACACTATCATTATTATAGATGGAAATAGCGATCGTGTAAAGGTATAGCGAAAAATGTTATCTTTGATCTCTATATGGGAATCGGGCTGAAAAAAGAAATGTTGTAAAACGGTTGTAATTCTATATTGATCCAAATTCCACAAAAAAATGATTTTTTGAACAAATGTACTATAGTTACTTCTTCCGGGGAGGTATTCAATTATAACGATGTTCTAAACTCATTCCAGATTCTAGGCGTTGGTATGCGGCCGCTTTGTGTCAACATACACATGGAGCGCCCCATTGGTCGCGGAACGGCACCCGTAAGCCGCATCAGAGGGCAACAATGGCGTCAACGTTACGACTTTTTATGATTGCATGTGGACGGATTAGAATGTCGTTTTGACGACCTGCGGTGGGCACCTTGGCTCTGGGTCTAGACCTAGAACAGAGGTTCGAAACTTGGTGAGAGCAAAAAAAAAATTAAACTCTTACAGTTATGATGACATATACACGTCCTAGCCTAGATACTTTACCAGCAGATTGGGAAATCTTCACCCTGCGTAGTGCGCGGCCGATTGGTCAGAACAATTTTTACATATAGCGTTATATTTCAAATTCAAGCATAACTTAATAAAAAATGAATGTTTCTTTGATTGTCCCCGCATTATGCATTTCTAAACCATTCATCTGATTGTGACGAAACTTTGTCGATTTGATGTGCGCATGCCCGTGATAGTTTCTATATACAGGGTGTCCGGGGGTAAAGTGCATTAATTTCGGGAGGAGATTCTACATTATGGTAGGAGTAAAAAAGATAAATAACTTTTTCTGAAATTCCAACTTTTTTTCCCCATACAAAAAGAGATACCTACTAAAAATCCTTAGTGTAAGGTAGCACTTACCCAAGTTAATTTATTGCAACGTTGCTTGGTGTGATTTGGCCTGTATCCATGGAAACCGTTTGTAAACAATAACAAGACCGAGAATTTGACGTTTGTACAGATCGTATGTTTTAAACCAAATGTAAAAAAATAACTGCACTTAAATAACAATTGAAGACACGCTTTCAACGATTAAATTGTTATAAACTAATTGAACACTTAACTAATGCCATCGCTTTTAACTAGTTTAACAAATTTTCAAAATGTCCACCTTCAGCTTGTAAGCAAGCATGTAAACGTTAAGTAATATTATTATCAATTCGTACGTTGTGGCGTATTTCATTAATGAATGTCTGCCCGTTCTTTTTTTTTTTTTTTTTTTTTTTTTTTTTTTTTTTTTTTTTTTTTTTTTTTTTTTTTATTAAGGAGAAAAAACAGATACAGATGTCAATTGACAAGAATATGCAAAACAATTAATAGAGAATTCACCTGCATCCAAACTATTTCTCACGAATTAACATTAACAGCAGATAAAAACATACAAATATTTTAACCTTCAAATACGGAAAAGACGTATGTATATACATAAGTAAATATTATTTTACAAATAGAGAGATGAAAAAAATGCGCAATATCCTTATAAAAGTTTACAAATTGTTTTTGGAAAAATTTTGATAGTAAGACCAAATATATAGGTATATAGATATAGATAAAAAATAATGTCATACAGAAATTTAAAAAAAGAAAGGTAGTTAAAATTATAAACCAAGTAATGTCTAAGTTATTGTACTTTGTAGGAAAACAGCCTTTAATTTTCTACTAAAAGTACTGCGCGTATCAAAAAATAAGTCGGAATCCTTGAGGTTTTGATTTAGATTAAACGATTCGCACATTCTTCTGATTGGATCCCTGACACCAGCATTTGTACGCGTCCGGCTAATGTGGAATAAGTCGTTAAGCCTTGTTACTCTGGGTGGTATTTTGAAGTTTATTAGTTTCAGTAGGTCAGGACAGTCGATAACGTTATTGCAGATTTTATAAAGCGTCATGAGGTCAAGGTATGTTCGCCGGTTAGTTAGAGTGGAGACGTTATAATTCGAGAGCATATTTATGTACCCCCGTTTAGGTGCGTTCATTCTGTAATTTAGGTATTGCAGAAATTTCTTTTGAATACTTTCAATGTTGTCTTTATAGACACCGTAAAGTGGTGTCCATATGGAGGTGCAGTATTCAAGTTGAGAACGGACCAGCGTGTAGTAAAGTAGAAGATAAGTTTCAGGTTTTCGAAATTCGCGGCTGTTTCTGATGACAAACCCTAGCATGCGGTAAGCTTTATTCACAATATTCTCAATGTGCGCATCGAAATGGAGTTTAGAATCAAAAAGGACGCCTAGATCTTTTATACAGTGAACGCGCTCGAGTAAATAGTTACCAATACAATAATTGTGTATAATAGCGTTGTGATTTTTAGTGAAGCTTATTTGTTTACATTTGTTGTAACTTAGGTAAATTTTGTTTTCATTGCAAAATGCTTCGAACCTTACTAAGTCGCTTTGGATGAGCAGACAATCGTTTAAATTCCTAACAATGGCAAATATTTTTATATCATCGGCGTACAAAAGAAATAAACAATGCATGAAACATTTAGTAACAGTGTTAATAAAAAGTATAAATAACAGCGGACCCAGGATTGACCCCTGTGGTACGCCAGAAGTAACTGGTTCCCACGTAGAAGTATGTCCTCGTAATGATACAGTTTGCTGTCTTTTTGTCAAATATGAGACAAACCAACGTAATAAGTTTCCCCTAATTCCGTTGAACATAATTTTTTTAATAAGAATAAGGTGGTCAACCTTGTCGAAAGCTTTTTTGAAATCGCAGTATATTGCATCTACCTGGTGGCCTCGATCCATGCTAGTGAATAAGAAATTTGAGTAAATTAGTAAATTACTCATGGTAGATTTGCCTTTTACAAACCCGTGTTGTTGTTCTGTAATTTTGGCGGCAAGCTGGGGATATATATTATCATGGACAAGTCTTTCCAAGAGTTTAGGGATCGCCGAGAGAATGGATATTGGCCTATAGTTTTCGACTTTTTGACGTGAGTCACTCTTATGGACTGGTATAATATAAGCCAACTTCCACCTATCAGGGAAAACCCCGTTACTCAGGCATTTATTAAATATTATGGTAAGTGGAACATACAGTGACGACGCAGCAGATCTGAGGAAAAACGCCGGTATTCCATCGTGACCCGCACCTTTGTTTATATCTAACGACTTTAAACTTGATAGCACTTCTTGTTCCGTTAGTTCAATGGTGTGAATGTACGTAAGTCCAGAGTCCCGAAACGAGGCCTCAAGTTGGTCAATGTTAATTGAGTCATTGATAGAGGAGGGTTCAAATGTTGACTTGAAGAACTCAGAGAACATATTACAGATTTCTTGGGCATCATTAGATTTGCGCCCTTCGTAGGACATAGTAGCAGGATATCCATCAGATGATTTTAATGAGGATATGTATGACCAAAAACATTTAATATTATTTTGCAATGAACTTTCGATGTTGTCGAAAAATAACTTTCGAGATTCACTAGCCAATTTTTTGTATGTAGCACGTAAGAAGGAAAATTTACGATAGTCAGAAAGACCTTTATATGTCTTCCATTTGAGCCAAACTTTATCTTTTTTTCGTGATAAACTAATAAGTTCGGGAGTAAACCATATGGGGAATTTGTCATTTCGTCGTGCCAATACTGGAATAAACTTATTAATTACATTGTTCATTATTAAATAGAATCGATCAACTGCTTCTTCAGCTGATAAATTTGCGGTTTCAGATAACCAATCAATACAATTAATGTCGTTATTAATCTGAGTATAATCCGCTTTCCTGAAATTGCGCCTACGCTCTTTTTTGTTATTGATTTTTGGTTGAGCGGGGGATATATCAAATTCAAGGGCTGGGTGGTGTCTGTCCTCTGAAAGCAGAGGGTCGTTGCTACGTGTAACATTTGTTTCGCGACTATAGAATATGAGGTCTAAGTATTTTTCATTATGGTTAGGTATACAATTATATTGGTGCAAGTTCATCAATGACATTGTTTGAAGCAAATTTTGCGATGCAGCCGTGTTTGAGGAGGCGAGACCTTGACTGCAGCCTTCAGAAAATGACCAAGTAAGAGAAGGTAGGTTCATATCTCCTATTACGCAAAACATATTATTTGGCTCAGATGAAAATACAGATTCCAGGTTTTTGGAGAAAATATCATAAATCGTTGGTGGCGAGACAGGAGGTATGTATACTGCACATATGATGAGATTGAAAGACCTTACCGGAATAGATACGAAGATTTGTTCAATTTGACTGTTTTCCCACTCATCGAGCCGGGAAGCTGCGAGCTCTTTGCGCACTGCTATCAGCACACCGCCTCCGTCCATCTTACCAGTAAGTATACGGTCCCTATCTCGTCTGAGCACCGTGTATCGCGAATCTATGAATTCAGCCGTATTTACACTTGCTACAAGCCATGTTTCAATTAGCACTATAACGTCATAATTATTCGATAATATATTAGTTAATAGCCCCTGAGTTTTGGTCCTAATACCACCACAGTTCTGGTAGTAAACGGAGATAGATGATGAGATCATTTCACCAGAGTAAGAGTGTCTTTTGACTTATTCCACAATCGCGGGAGTGATACGTTATGTGGGACATACAAGGTATCGAATTTACATATAAAACATAGATTACTCATTAGATTAAGGAGTATAAGATATGTCAACATTTTACAAAGTGAATTAATATGCAAGAAACATGATATTGATATAAAGTTATAGGGGTATTGCGCAGTAAACAGAAATATAAAATAGCTTTGAAAAAAACAAATATAAGCAAGGGTGGAGAAAATTGGGAGAAAACGGGCATTGATGACAGCAGTAACACCTTTGTGGTAGGAGTCATATGTTTTGATGATCATGTGTGAAGATTTTTTGAAGGTCTTCCTCACGACGAACGGTGACCACCCTCGAGAGATCGTTCCTCTTCGCTAGAATACTGCCGTTCCGCACCCATACATATTTAAAGCCGCTGGCTTTTCCTGCGGTTCGGGTTTTCGCAAAAAGTATCTTATTTTTTAATGTCAGGTGCTCGTTAATATAAAAATTGGTGGTTGGAGCACCAAGTCCTAATTGTTCCGTGGTGAGGCCGCGGCGAGTCCTTGCCGCAGCGATGACATCATCACGGAGACGCTTTGTGGAGAGCTGTATGACAATGTTGCGTGGACGGTTGGAGGGCGACGAGTGACCGCGAGCGACGCGGTGCGCTGACACCACACAGGTACTTGGAAGCGGGACGTTAATTTTGGATCCTATTTTATCTATAAGGGTGATTAAATTTTCGCCCTTTGCCTCGGGAATGCCATGGATGTCAATGTTGCACATCCTACTGCGCTGCTCCATTTCATCGTGTGCATCACGGAGTGACTGGACTTCTTGCCGGAGGTTGGTGTTTTCTTCTTGGAGAACGCTCACACATTCCAGAATTTTTGCGTACTGCTCCTTCCATTCATTAGACAGCGCATCTAATTTTAGCTGAACTGCATCAATTGCTTTCTTGTTTTCAGTCCGCATGGTTTCGAGTTTCGACTCGAAAAAATTGATGAGCGAGTCAGTGTCAATATTTATTATTGACTGATGCGCCGATGGTGAATCCATAGGGCCGAGCGGGGCTGCTAGAGGTGAGGAAGCCGCTTTCTTTGCACTGCAAACCTTGCGTGATTTAGACATTTTATTTCTTTGTTTGTGGGTACGTTTCTTGCGGTTGTTCAGAAATACCCCTTTAGTTAAAAATGATTATAACTTAACTTATTTGTCTATGACTTCGAAACACCTTTGAACAAATTCAAGGATTTGAAAATTCAAATTCAAAAATTCAAAACATAAATTGTCTATGGTTTACAATGACGGTAAATTGTCGTAATTTTTCAGGGCAAGATACAGAGTTATTTTTCACTACCACTATGAAATACACTGTTATTATGTTTAATATTTCACTGTTTTAAGTGTTTCGACTATGATTAGTCTATTAATGTGCTAAAATGTCACTACTTTGCTAATTAAATTTTGATCTGTCAGAATCAGCTGTTGATTGAGTTCAGTTGTCCATAGAAAAAAAATGGTAAAGTTTTGGTAAATAATGGTAAAGGTTGGTTAGTGGTTTTCTTTGTTGGTAAAGTAAGGCATTGACCTAATAATTCAATAACAAAATTACGCTGTATTGGCACAATAATTCAATGATAAAATTACGCACAAATAAACACCATTTTTACAGCTAGGCAGGTTAGGCATGTCTACAACTAAGTAAACAAAAGTAAGTCTGAAAAAAACACGCACTGAATGAAGTTGTTCCTTTAAGTCAGTCTTAATAAGTACACACTAGATAAAGACACATTAAATCAACAAGTTTTGACTAACAACAATAAAGTTTTTAAAGTGAAACACTACTACGCGAATAAAATTGTTGATTTCGAATTCAACTAAAAGTTGGAATTTCGAAAAAAGTTATTTATCTTTTTCATTTGTACTATCAGGATCACCTCCCGAAGTTAATGCACTTTACCCCCGGACACCCTGTATAATAGTGAGCTTTGGCATTGTGAAATTATTTCCTATACTATTCATCTGATTGCGATGAACCTTTGGTAAGTTGTTGTGGCACAACAGCGAAGGTTTCGATATAAATATATACTAGTGAGCTCTGGCGTTATGAAAATTGTATAAAATTTTTCTTTATTTAAGTGGGATTGCAACGCATGCCGGGAACTCGCTCGTTTAAAATAAATAAAAATATTGTTTGTTTGAACTTCGTTCCAAAATGGAAGCCAGAATTTTCTCGGCGAAAAACTATTATCTAGGATCGAAACGTTGCATTTGTGTCCATGATGTTAAGTTACCAGTTAAGTACTTCCCAAACTTCTTCCCCTACCTAAATTATTGTCTTTGAAACAACTACGCTGTAAACTCACGAAACCCAAACTTTTAATTTACTATTTTTACCTTCCATTTAAATAAAACTCTTTAACGCCAAGACAATTTGAAAAAATCATGTAGGATGAAAGCTAAAAGACAAATTGATAATATATTACAATTCATAATAAAGATTTAACTACGGATAAGTGATAATATCCCTAACAAGATGGGAAAATTCCGCCCATCTTTATATCTTCGAAAGAAACTGAATGGTTCCCGTAAATAGAAGGGTTCAATTTACGGGATTTTCATTCCTAACAGGAATGCGTAGAATAACTAAAGAACCTTTTCTATCATAACTCCAATTCATCACCATCAGATTAAGCAGGTAGATCATAATATCTATAAGATACTGCGCGTAAAATCAGCGTTTTAACCGGGGAACAGCACTGATAAAAGGAGATTGTATCGAGAGTACGTGAATGAAGAAGTTGTAAAGATAAGAGATTTGGGGGGCAAGATTACGGAAGAAGAATGATCAACCCACAAATTTCTGGGATCTGGGTAAGCCCGATCAAAGAAAAAAGATTAAAGAAGTTACTCTGGTAAAAAAGGAAGATGAAGAGAAGTAATAATACAAAAATCAAGAATTAAAATGTAACTGACTCTTACATTTAGAATTTATAAGGCAAAAGATGTAAAGGTTCATACAGGTATCAAAGAAATCAAAGAAAGTAATTTTGGTTTACGCTAAAATATATTAATATTTTTGATGACAACCGGGTTTCACTTTGACTCAAGTTTAATTATTAATATTAAACTCATTATAATAATATTAAAGTAATAGTTTAATATTAAATTTCGCTGGAATAACTTTTGAAGGTTATTTCTTTCAAGGCGAGACAAGAGATCCTTGGGACTTTTACCTTTTTATTTTTAGTGTCTTGTTTTTGACATTTCGTTTATTAGTATTAAATTCTTCTTCAATGATTAGGTAATTGAATAATTTATTTATAATTTTTACGAAAATACAAACATATTCCGTGTTTAATTAATCAGTTTTTCGTGTTTAATTATTGTAAATTTAATTATTGTATTGTATTTTACACGAGAAGATAATTAAGAAATATACATACGAAAGAAATGTAGAATATTTTCTTAGGACGGGTTGTTTAAAAAATTTGACGGATTCATCAAATATTTGAAGTTAATTTTCACATTCTGTGTACGTTCTATAATTAAATCATAATAGGCCAGTTGCTTCATAAAACTAAAATAATCGCAGAACTTGAATAGAACTTACGCAGAACGTGAAAATTAAGTTCAAATATTTGATGAATCCGTAAAATTTTTTGAAACAACCCGTCCTCAGTCCTCCTCCTGGGTCCTGTCCTAATAAATTGTTTAACAATAAAGGAAGAGTTAAAATTTTCAGTATATCTAAGGGCATAGAAAAAACACCGACAAAATAAGCCTTCAAAAGTAGACATTCAATTCTGGAAGAAATACTATGAAATCTGGGATTCAAACGAAGATATGAGAATGATGATGCAATTCTGCCACCTTCACAAGAATACATTTATGTATTTATTTCCAAATTTTAATTTCTGCATATTTTATATTTGCTAAAAACCTTGATTTCCAGGCTACTTTGGAAAGCTGAATGAATTGAGACGATAACGTAATAGTGTTTTAACAGAGCCCTGAGAAATAATTTGCAAATTAAGTAGTTTCGTTCAGTCCTTTCATTCGATTTGGGAAGTGGGCAGTGTTTAAGTGTTCAGAAAAAAGTAACTTAACGAAATAGCTCGAAAAAGTAGACATTAAACATCGACCTAATAGTATTTTAATAGAGCTCTGCGGTAAAATTTTTAAAAAGTCGAGCTTTTTCATTCACGTCGCTTCCGATATTGTTGCACGCCATTCGCCATAATCTGACGGCGAGGCAACAAAGATGGTATCTTTATTATTGAAGAAATCAGCGAGGCAAGAGGCACGAATCACGAGTACCGGAATAGCGTGCCATCTGAAATAACTGAAACTTCCCTACTGAAATGTGCACAACTTGCCGCGGCTGCTTCACGCTATCTGCTGTTCAACTTCCCACATCAAACTTACAAATGAGAAGAGTTAAATTGAAAACTTTTACAAAATGCTCGCGTTCCCTTTTTCGCGGCTTCTGTAGGATTGTTGGAGTGTGGAACAAAGCGGTTAATCTGACCGGCATTTTTTAAAAGCTTTGTTGCTTATTTTTTGTTGGGCGAATTATAATGGCGCCCCGTGTCGTGCGGGAACTAAACCTTTTTCGTCTCTCCTCATTTATTTTGTTTTATATTATATTCCTGAAGTGTTATTATTGCGAATTGCGTTTCAAGTAGGGTCATTTACAAGGGGATTATACTAAGTCTACAGCAGGAACCTTCACACGATTATACCCAAGAAAATCTTAACACGAATCTAAATGAATAGTTTTTTGTTTTAAAATTTATAAATATTATTGCAAGCGTCTCAAGAGTCAGAAGCCAGTGGGATTACAGCATTATAAGGGAATATTATGAGGCTGAAGGAGGAGTAATATTTCAGGAAAGTACAGAAAATGATTTTTCTCATTTTGGTCAAGCAACTTTTCTTCACATCGATACCTATGATGGAATTGCAACTTCCCCACCACGTGATACACATTTTTTAAGATGAATATATATTTGAAATCCTATTTAGATACTATTTTAATTAATCTTTACGACGAATCGGCTTACAGTATGAACATCAAAAATATGCTACGGATAAATCGAAGCTTTTACTAGCTTTTCTATGTATTGGAATTACAATAAAATTATTATTTACGTAACAAAAAATATAAGCGTAAACCACCAAAAATAATGTTTTCTCATGACTTTACTATGAAGTAATACAAGAAACAATTTAATAAAATACCCCTTTATGGCTAAGACTATTTTTGAGGTTTTCCATGTTCTAACTTTTTTCGTTCTTATAAAATTATGCACAAAATAAATAAAAACCACTTTTTCGCTTACTAGCCTCGTGCAAAAAGATGCTCAATTTTAAAATTTTGCAGGCATGAGATTCGAAATATTTCTAGCGTGTATATTCCTCTTAATAAAAAAATGCATTCATGGACTGCAATTTTAATTATTCGTAATGCGCGTTTTCAACCCGCGAAAAAATATCCCCATCAAAAAATTCTACGGACAAAACATCCTACAACAAAATATGTACGAAAACCTAACCTAACCCAACTTTAATGGATGTCTGTATGATTTTTTTTCCCATTTTACTATTTTTGAACAATCATTAATTTATTGTCTTTACAGGATGTCTGTATTATTTTTGTCCCATTTTACTACTTTTGAACAATAATTTATTGCCTTTATAGGATGTCTGAATTATTTTCGTCCCATTGTTTTGTTAGGTTAGGTTAATTTTTAATAGATATTTTGTCGGAGGATGTTTTGTCCGCATGATATTTTGTCGAGGCTATTTTATCGCGGGATGAAAAATCACGGAACCTGAGGGTCACCTAAGCAAGGGCGGATCCAGGGGGGGGTCATGGGGTCATGACCCCCCCCTGGGCTGGATCCAGGACCTAGGTGGACCTACTTTTTATTTGTATCTATTATTATCAAAATTAAATTATAACTTCTTGTGACTTGACCACGACTATGTGACCCCCCCTGGCGCTATGTGACCCCCCCCCCTGGCGCCAAAATTGGATCCGCCCTTGCACCTAAGCAAACGCCAAGTGATCTTCTTGATCGTGGCAAGTATACTAATAAAGCTAAGAAGGGGTAACCCAGTGTTTCTTAACCGTAAACGAAATTTTAAAATTTCGTCCATTTGCGCAGCAATGGATTTCCTACTACAAATAAAAAAATGATGAAAATTTAAAAAAAAACACATTATTATTAGATTGACATTGAGTATTATGCCTCAGTTTAAATTTTGGTGCATGAAAGTACAGTTTATTTAACAGAAATTTTCAAATTGTTGCACCTTAAGAAAGTTTGTCAATGTGTCAGAGTGCAATGTGTGCATAGATCGTGAATAAGCTTATTTTCTATTTTCACACAGCGCCCCCTAAATGCTAAAAATTTGAAAACGCCCACCCCAGACCCGCCAGGGGGGCGCTGGCGTCCACTTTAAGAATCACTTGTAACCGGACCAACCTAACCAGCGATACCTGAGAAAACATTATAAGCTTACACAAATCCGTGAAATCACACAATATTATAATTATAGGATTTCCGACGCTGAAAGCATTTATAACAAAAAAATATTTGACTCGGGATTATTGCATTTCCAAAAATTATCCTAAATTTAATTAAAGAACACCGTTATTAGCATACTTGAACAAATATATCATTTGTTAAAAATTTAAATAAAAGAAATATAAATTTCAAATATAGAATCTATGTACAATAATTTTGGTATCAATTTTATTAGTTGTCAGTTCGTCGTTCGGTTTATCGTTTCCACAATCAATCCCAATTTTGAAAAACAAAGCACATCCCAATACTAGATTTAATTGAACCCGAGTTTAACGTAGACAGTGAAACACCACCGAGATTATTATTTTTATTGTCATACAGGTCTCAGATGATTTTTTTTCAAAAAAATTTGTGGCGCAAAAGTTGTCACCCGCTGTTCTTTGGCTGTAATTTTTTTACGGATGAAACATTTTGGTTCTGCATTTGGAATGTGTTTATTTGATATCTTATTTTTTTTCCATTAAGCCGAGAAAATTATATCGGTCAAGTGGTAGTCGCCAGAATTGATGACCACGGGCCCGATTTATGGCATTTTCCACCACTCTTTCCAGAACTTCCGGCGATAGGTTCTCGCATTATTGACGGATATTCTCTTTGAGGGCTTCAGGATTCTGACGCTTGTTGACATAGGCTCATGACTTCTAGAAACCCCACAAAAAGAAGTCTGGAACGGTGAAATCATGTTTTGTTGACGTGTATTTTGTATCTGTTTACTGCACAAATGTCAAAGCAGAACTGACATTTGCCACCATTTGCAAAAATTATGGCATCTTTCGATAGGGTGATGACTTTTGCGCCACCTTGTATATTCTTTAATTGTCCGTCCCATTCCCGCAGCACTGAACAGTGAGGTATGGGACGGAAGTGTATATACGCACCCAGAATTATGTGTACTATCTATCAACAATGCTTGGTTCTAGCTAGGGCTACCTACTACGTTGCTATTCGCTGGTGCATTTAAGTTCTAATTTACATGACCCGATATCCATGTCGTTCGTTGCTTTGACTGGTATTCATGTAGCGAATATAAGCTATGTTTGAACGGTGTTCATTACACAGGGCTCGTTAAGTTCGGTTCGAAATCGGTGTGTTTATGTTTATTGACACGGGAATATGCTTGTCCATTAGGGTGAGCCATCAATAAACGAAGTAGATTTTTGAAGTAAAACTTCTTTACGCACGCTTGACTTGGGGAGTAAGCTAGTGAATGCGTGACGAGAGCGTTACGAAAAGCAAGGCGGACGGTAGTTGAGAGGGAGATATAAGTTAGTGAAGATAGAAAGAGAGAGAGTTACGTTTCGTATATTGCTGTAGGGGCAAGAGAGAGAGGTGCGAGCACACATTTTCTTTCAGTCTTTCTCTCATAGCTAGTTACGTTTCGTATATCTAAGACACAGTGCAGGCCTATTGTCTGTATCACACTGTAGTAGCAAGAGAGAGCAGTGCGCGCGCACATTTTCTTTCTCTCTTCCTGTCATATGGATGGAACTAAAGAAGCTTTAGTTTAGTCGTGTGGTGTAAAGCACACTCTTTTTTTAAGAGATATCGTTCACAAGAGGTTCAAAAGTTGCATGATTATCTAAATAATAACCTAATTTTTATTTTTCAGATTCAACAATAGGTACTGTTCGTCCTACGTCGAACTTTGGATATTAAGTGATTTTAGGAAGAAGGAATACAATTTTGAAGTGAAAACTTCTATAGCACCGTTGTAAGTTGAAACTCGATGAAACGGTAACGAGCGACACCAAAAAGAGACAAACACATACATCCAATTTGGGAGACGGGAATGGGTACCGCCGCCCCGGGAACCTTTATTGGATAACCAACACCTCTGCCACAGGTCACCCCAAGTGGTTCGCTACGTTTGGTGATTTAGCAGGGGTGCCCGGGTCCATGGAGTGAGTTTGTCTAGGTCTTGGAGGCAGATGACCTGGACACACTGAACCCCATATTTCTACCCACCCCTTAAACCCTTTTCCTTCCCAGAACTCTCCTCTCCTTCCTTTCCTTTAAAAAAACCCTCCACACAGCATCCCCAAAGATGACATAGGCTCCTAGGGAAATTATTTTCCTGTGTGTGTGGAGCTCATGTAAAAAAAAAAATTACAAAATTTAGCATAATATTTATTGCTATCTCATTCTCTCGCACTCGGGTACTAGGTTCCAATATAATACGATAAATCGACAATCCCACGCAAATCTTTTTAGGTTTAGTGGTATAAAGCGCCTGACGAACCTTTGTAGACATTTAGCAGACCAGATATCGAATAAAAAAAAAAGGAAAATCAATATCCAATCTTCAAACCACTCAAAAAGGGCCAAAGAAAACATAAAAGAAAGCGACATCTACGACTCTGAAGAAGAAAACACAAATACTAATAAGATGACCAAATGTACAGGAGTAGGTGCTCTGGAATTCGACAACAAAAATATGAAAAAAAAATCATCCTTCACATAGATAAATAAAAAAAGTGCTTCGTGGTCTCCCCATCTTTGTCTACTTTAGTTTCTGAAGGTTTCACCTCTACCGCGTGTGAATTGCACACTCTGATTTTTTTTTACCTAATATTTACTTTTCAGTAGTTCATCAATTGAGTGCCAATATTTCACAAACTTCTTTAAACGAAACACTTTTTTCGTTATTCCAGAATAATAAATCATTTTTCTCCCACAAAATACTTAGGAGGCATACATTGATTATGTGAGCAGTTTTTCTTCCAATCTAGACCCCTCCCCGCCCCCCCTTGGTGAGATAAATTTGGGTTACTTCGTATATTCTTTTCAAGTAACTTGAGATTTTGCTGGACCCCCTCCCCCCCTTTTGAGTTCACGTAATTAATAAATGCCCCTTAGTACTCCATAGTCGGTAACATATTATATACAGGTAATACTTACTTGTTTATATGCAGCATAGGACAATTTGCAACTGCTTGTTTCAACGGAAGTTACTAGAAAGAGCTGCATGAACGAGAAACAATGGTCCTTCAAGTACCAGCATAAATAGTAATAATAATTTCTTTTTTTAAAGAAAGACAAACATTCCCGGGTTACGAATAACCCAACACGTCGACGCCCGGTTGGACACAAACGCGATGCTTACAGCCACTGACCGTTCATTGATTTGGCCGAATCTCTAGTAATACGATTGTAATAACAGAGTTTTTATTTGTAAATTTAAAGTTAACCGCGCCACCTGAAGATGTCATTGCAGGTCAATAAGCTTTCTTCGTTGTTCTCATATGGTAGGTATAGGGTCAACGATTAAACCTAGTGTATACGTACCTAGGGATTAAAAAAAATAATTACTCCGCCCCTTTAATCGTTTGCTTGTAAATACATTTTTATTTATTACTATCATTTCAACAACAACTATGCTAAACAATCCACGGCTATTTTATGTTTTAATTGGTTATTTCATTTTTATTTTATTTTATTTTATTCTTTCTCTTCTTTTTTTTTTCTTTTGCAATGCTAAACAAATAACAGTTAGCTACTATATTTTCAACTTTTTCATTATTTTATTTTATATTCTTACTCTTCTTTTTATTTCCTTATCTTATTTCATCAATTTTCATTCTTTTTTGTAGAAAGCATTCTCCACATGTTCATACCCATAATTATTTGACTGTCCTAAAACGGGATAATACTCCTAGTTGGGCAGTCAAAATTTAATAAAGAATGTATTTAAATGTATAATATTGTGCTAAATAAACAAATAAATAAAAAATAAAAAATAATGTGCCGATTGAGGAGAAATTTATATGACACTTTGTTATATAATAACGGTTAGTGGTTGAGTAGGCAAATGTGTCTGGTCCCAAACCAGGCGTCATTAATTCAATTCCTCTTCTAGCTCCTCCATCATTGCATAAGCAAAAATTTCCGCTTAAAATGATGTTAGTGGGAGATTTTCAAATACAAATCATTCCAATCTTTTTTAAAAAGGTACCTACTGAATACATACCTAATTTAAAAAAAAATTCATTGCTTTATGAAATGCGCTCTACACATGCCTTTGTAGACATTTATTATATGAGAACTTATTATGTATATTCATGTTATGTTATTTCATCAATGCATCAAGAATACCCATATTGACATCGGTGACCGGACAACTCAGAATGAAATCAACTCAGAACCTCCTTTGAAAAGTCATTAAAAGTGATGAAAAACATATATAAAAAATGGTTAAATAGGTTACTTTAGGTTAGGGTTTTGGGCTACCTATTTTAAAACTATTTTTTTTCATAGCTTTTAATCTTTTAATATCTTTTCAGAGAGGTGTTAAGTTGATTTGATTCTGAGTTGGTATGGAACCATTGACATCAACTTAATTTCCTAATATAGGCATGCTTTGAAAACTTTACTTTTTGACCTCTAAAAGAAGAATAAAAATAAAAATAGAAAAAAAAGATTAAAGTTAATATTCATTTAAAATACATATTTTTACGTTATCCTTTCAGTATTCAAATGCGCAACTTTCGAGACTCCTGAGGTACCCACAAATGTGACGGCCCACCCTATTACACATGTCATAGTCAGTAAATGTGTCAGTGAACCTTGAACTTCCGTGAAAAGGGTAACTTTGAGCTGTCCATCTACCTTTAACCACCCGAAATGCTTGAAATGAAATGTCAAAACTTGAAGCTTTGGCTACCTATATATATTGAAACCATAAATAATGTATTACAAGGAATTTGTTCGCTGAAGCAGCAAAAATATAGAACGGTGAGCTCTGGTGTCAAGACATTTGCATGTCATATTCGATGTAAGTCAGCGCACAGATTTGTAACTCTTAAAGTAATTTCTATAATGAGAAATTGACCTTTGAAAAATCATTTCTTAAAACTTAATTATCACTCATTGATTGGCACTTTTGTTTAAAAAACCATTATTCGGATGACAGATAGCGATCTTGTTTGAAAACCGTTACGGTAAATCTCCGAGATAAGTAAAAAGCAATGTTCGTAAGTGTGTGCCCTATACACTCAAAAATCTATCAAACGGACTGCCCGTTTCTGCACAGAATCGAGTTTTTTTGGGGTATAAAGGGGCTTCATACCGTAGGTGGCTGCCAAATTATAACAGTGTGGCAACTCCAGCCCCAGGACCTAAGCTCGTCACTTAGAAGTACACCAAACATATCAATGGAATCTAATTTTTCAATAAAGCAACAATTTTTCAATATCATACATGAAGCGTTTTTTAAAATTAAATGTGAATAAATGAAGCAAAATAACTTTGTTAGAACCACTTATATATTTTATTACCGCCGACCGGTTTCGGAACGACCGTTCCTTCCTCAGGGCAAACATATAACGACTTGACAATTACAAAACAGTGGGTGAGTACAATGTATTATTACTAATGTTGTGGTAGGGGTGGGGGCGTGGCTAATTAATGAAGAGTTGGTGGGGGAAACAGAACGGACATTGAATGGGAACATATTAGGTCCTTACATATGAAATTGGCGTTTTGCCGTACTGGCAACTTTGATCTCAAATATCTTCTCTTTGGTTAGGAATTCCAAATTCAAATTTATACAGCTATTTACTCATGTATTTGTGTTTCGAAAATTATAATTCATTTGTTTTATCCTTAATTGTTTTTTCTTTGCGTCACTTAGTTTACAAAATGGAAAACTTGAAATATCGCGTTATTTAGGAGTACGAGTTTCACCGTGGCACCAGTGCTGCAGAAATGGCTCGAAGGATTAATGAAGTGTATGGCGACGGTGCCGCAAAAGAAAACACAGTGCATTTTTGGTTCCAACGTTTTCGTTCTGGAAATTTCGACCTGCAGAACAAGCCCCGTGGACGGCCGGAGACCAAAGTTGATAATGAAGAATTGAAGGCTATTGTGGAAGCGGATCCATCGCAAACCACGTCCGAGTTAGCTGCAGGCTGCGGTGTTAGTGATAAAACTGTTTTAATCCACTTGAAGCAAATTGGGAAGGTGAAAAAGCTTGAAAGGTGGGTACCTCACGAATTGAGTGAAGCAAATCAACAAACGCGCTTTAGAACGCCAGACCACACACTGCACAACAGACGGATACCAAATTAGAGGAGCTTCAATTGGAATGTCTAAGACACCCACCGTACTCTTCGGACCTTGCCCCAACAGATTACCATTTTTTTCGAAATTTGGATAACTTCTTGCAAGGGAAAAAATTCAACTCCGATGGGGCAGTCCAAACCGCCTTCAAAGATCTTATTGATTCCCGTCCGAATGGTTTTTTTAGTAAAGGGATCCATGAACTACCTATGAGATGGCAAAAGTGCATAGATAGCAATGGTACATAATTTAATAAATAAATATATTATATTTAAAAAAAATCGACTTTATGTTCCTCCCATACAAAACGCCGATTTTATTGTAAGGACCTAATATCTAAGATCGGGCTAAAAGATTATATTTTTTGTTTATTGATAATGGATTCATTATTTTAAGGGATTTTAAAAATTTATTTCTAAGGCTTCTAAGTTATCTAAGCGTTTTCCTTTATTATTAATATGAAGTATATTATTTATTCCCGTATTTTTTCTGTTCAAATGTTATTATGTCTTGTCAGGTCGATATTAGTTCCTAGCTAGGCAGATTGCCTGTTCTAAGGAACCAAATGCTCGTCAAAATGCCAAACGAATTATGCTGTAATAAAATTATTATGTGCGTCTGGAATTTTATTTTTTTTTTATTTGAATTTTATTTTAGTAATTTGTACATTTAAGTTTACAAATTTCTAATTGATTATAATATTTCATATTGCAGTTTTTTTTTTTTTTTTTTTTAATTATAATATTTTAAATTCACAAAATTTTTGAAATCACAAAATTTTTTGTTTTTGTTTTATGTAGCTCCTACAATCCATCTTGAACTTTTCAATTGGTGAGGACTTAAGAGTTTCTGGTAGTGTGTTATATAACTTAATTCCTTTGTACAGCAGACTGTTTTGCGTATTCGTTTTGTCCTTTTTGTTTAATCTTATTTCCTTGCAAGTCCTTGTGTAATGTCTGTGAATGTCCTTATTGTATACGATTTTATTTGTGAAGTATTTTGGTAACATGTTGTTTAATATTTTGTGAATAAATATCAACGTGTTCAAGGTCAGTATTTGTTTCACTGTTAACCAATTAAGTTCCTTTAACATTTTAATTATTTTTGAAAATCTATTTCTTCGGAGTATTATTCGCATTGCTCTGTTTTGGAGAATTTGAAATTTATTCTGTTCTCTTTCATTACAAAGGAAAAGGATACTTGAACAGTAGTTGAAGTGTGGAGCAATAATTGAATTGTAAATGGTGATGGCGGTTTTTCTGGAAATTTTCGGCCGAATTCTTCCCAAAAAAGATGAATTGTACAGTTTGATTGCCATTTACAGCTGTCATACGCGTCGTAAGAAACAACATAGTAAATAATAAAAGTAACAAATAAAACATTTAATAATTGTGTTTTGCAGCAGGGAAAAAAACAAATATAATATGGAAAAAAATTACTGCAAACGGCAGCTACCTTACTATCTAAGTATTCTAAGTACTGCAATAGAGATAACAAATGCGATCCAGCGAAATGGTTATTCGGCTTAATATTATGAACTCCAAATGTGATAAAGGCAATTTGCTGGTCTGATGAAAGAGTTCCTTTCATTCCTGTTAAGTGAAGCGTGCCGGTCATTATTGATGCTTGCCATGCCATAACATTCCGGGCTCAATCATAAGTGGCCATCGGGCACCGGGCACCAGCCTGCCACGTGGCTTCTGTTCTGTTGAGTGGCCATCCAGAATCAATCTCACATCAAGTCAACTGATGGATGCATGCAACAAATAGGCATGGAGCATGGGATAATATTGATAAAGATGTTTATCAAATTGAAATCAAAAACCAATCAAATTTTGAATGAAGCCATTGATGATATACTCGTAGTTACCTGAAGATAATAGGTAAAGTCAGAAGACTTTAAGACTTTTGACTGGTCAGTGGTTGAGTGGGCATAGCGCTTGGGTCCCACCTAGGGCTGCCACCTCTCCGGGTTTGACCCGGAGTCTCCGGGTTTGCATGGTGCATGTCCGGGCTCCGGGTTAAACATCGATATCTCCGGGTCAAACCGGGCGGTGGCAGCGAAGCGACAAACGACCATCACGGCGCGGAGCGCGTCACTGTCTAACTGCGTGCGGTGAGTCGGCGGGCGTCATCAGCATATTTTAAAAGTCGTGGTGAAGCAACATGCAATAAAATAATATGGGAATTCGTAAAAGAGTGCGGCGAAGGCGAATCCAATGACGCTATAAGTTTATCTACAAGGATCACACTACAGGAATGTTATTTATATTTCATTCATCATTACATGAATATGCTGACAGAAGCCATACTATTGCTAGAAAAAAAACTCCGTGACAGCTGCTGAGTTGCATCCAATTATGAGAAACATAAAAGACAAGGTTGAAAGCCGACTGCATGATGAATTTTACGGTGCCAAAATAATGAGAAACATAAAGTTTTTGAGGCCTCCTGATCAGGATCAATTAAAAAAAGAAGCCAATGAGGATTACAGGAGAACTCTTGAATACATATTGAAATATTACGATTTCGAGGATTCTGCATTCAAATTTTTTCCAAATTCGATCTAACAAGTGCAGTAAAACAATCCCTTCAAAATGAAAAATATAGTTTTAAGTGCCAAGCTGGTCAGTCAGACTAGCACTAGCTAGGTCATTTATATTAAAAAAAAATTTAAAAAAAACATTACAAATGTTAATTTACCATGACATTTTGCCTTAATTAAATAATTCATACTAAAAAATTTTATTCTTCTAACACAGCAAACTTATTTTGTGTGGCCATTTTAATCAAATTAAAATACTTAGTTTTACCACTTTTATTGTTTATAAAAACATTATCTATATCTATTATTTTTCCATTGATACCATTGTCTATGTCTATTTTCAAAATTAGTAGGTATTAATAAAACCCTGAAGAAGTGAGCGTTGCTCACGAAACTTGTCGGTTTTTATAAACAATAAAAGTGGTAGGTAAAAACTAAGTATTTTATTTAATTAATTTGAAAATAAGTTTTATTTTAATAAAAAACCTATATTTCTAAAATCTCCGGGTCTACTGTTTTTGAAAGGTGGCAGCCCTAGTCCCACCCGAGCGTCGCGTGTTCGATTCCTCGGCTGTCCTCCATCACAACAAAAGCAACATTTTCGGCTTTCTGTGGTGGTAGTAGGAGATTTCAAACATTGTTGGGTTATTCGTAACCCGGGAATGTTTGTCTTTCTTTTAAAAAAAAAATGAAAAAAAAAAATTATATACTCATAGTTACCTAAAGATAATAGGTAAAGTCAGAAGCTGTGTTGAAAGCTTCCTCACTGCCACATTACACAGCGGATTGTAAATTAGATACATAAAATGAACAATAGTAAATCATACCGACGATCCCGAAGAACAATGTTGTGCGATTTTGCAGTAGAGCTTTTACGAGAATACCTCACAAGAGACCCCAGCTGCTCCCATCTGGAGCCAGTGAGACCATGGCATCCCCAATTGGGATATGTTGTTAGACTGAATGTAGTGAAGATGGGAAGTAGACGGGGAAGAGAAAGTTCCCAAGCCATTTCAAGCAACATTTCAATTCTGAATGGTGGTCTTACACCAGGGCGATGTTGAGAGTATCTTCCACTCTGGAACGTGCCGCAAAAAACACACCTTTTATTATTTTAAATGAATTGACTGTGAAATAACACAAATTTATTAAATAAAAGTTATTTGCGCACGCCGGGATATGGTCCCGCGACCTTCGGATTACAAGTCAAGAGCCTTAAGTCTCAACCACGGAGGCCGTCAGCTGTTCAAAGTTTCGTTTTTGCATTTTTACTCGTTTTGAGAATAAGAAATGCATTTTTAACATATATGAAAAATATGTAAATATAAGTGTTGTTTTGATATTTTGCATTTCATATAGCTTCATACAAAATTTCGAAAGTATCAACAAAATAAGCCAACAATATCTACGATTTTCATTTTTTAGCAAATCAGACATTGTTCTTCGGAACCGTCGATCCGTAACAGAAGGTTTTATGTTAATAGTAGAAATGCATAGATGTAAGTTTAGATATCTCATAAACCAGTTCACTAGACTAGCCTTTGTTGAGGCAGTAATTTTGAAAATAATTTTATGTAGTTAGGTTCGCTGGATGGTTTGGTGAAATCAATAACTTTGAATGTGTATAATAATAATATTATCATCTAAAACTGTGTGCATCAAAAAATCTATATTCATAAACGTTTTTAGATTACTCCTTTGAGAAATAATGTATAACAAAGATTTATTAGGTTGTGGCTTTTTTCATTGAATGCCAAGTACCGAGGACCTCAGATTCTCTCGAAATTTTACGACCTAAATAATTTCTATAGACATCTTTTCTGTATATGAAAAGAGAGCAAATTGTGTTAGGCGCCGTATCTAGAAGACGGTTTACCGATTTATGGATTTTTTTATAGCCAAAGCGGGTCGTTTAAGATTTAAGTAAACTTCGCATCGAACAAATAGCCCTTAATCGCTTGACGATTTTTCCTTTCCGCGTAAATGCTCCGAAGATGTTGTCAGCCGTTCTGCAATCTGACTTGTACAACACATCAATCTTACCACTTCCGTATCTCCACAAACCGCCAAAAGAAATAAACTAATGGCACAAAGAGCCGTAGAAGAACGATCGTAAATAAAAGGGGCCAAATTAAGATAATAAAAAATACATAATTTGTTTCGGTAATGTACTTAAAGCCACATTTGTGGAACTTATAATGTGTTGAAATACAACAGATGAATTAGCTATTGAAGATTGAACCACTTGATGTAATAAGCACACTGGGTCAAAGAAGCTCCTAAAAGTTAAAAAAAACATTAATATATTTAAGATAAACAGCCGACACATCAATGTAAACATTGACAGTCGGGCAATTCGTTAAATTTTGTTGATATGAAGCAGGAAAAACTCGCAGATACGGCTTTTTCAGTCTATAATTTCTAGGTAACTATAGCGATTTTCAACGCGCTATGGAGGATTGAAATATCCATTAAACGGTTAAAACGTGAGACAAAATGCCACATAGTTTGGAAACTGGATAAAACAGAGCAGTGACAAAAAAGAACAAGTTAGGTTAGGTGTGATTTATTTTCTTCACGGTTCTGTTTGACATGGAACCGCTTGTTACATTAGCCCCACACAGGAGACTCTTGAAGAAAAAAATCCTTCAGGGCCTGTGTCACATTTAGGGATGTTGTGTGGGGGGCTTTGAAAGGAAGGAGATGAAGTTCTGGGAAGGAAAAAGGGACGGACGTGTGAATACATCCCTCCCACTGCGGTGCAAGATGATGGGTCGAGAGGGTCCGACCGAAGAGGTCTAGGTTAGTTCCCTCTTAACCTGTCTTTCCCGATCCGGCCCGCCACGCAGAATATGGGTAAACTCATTCGCCGCCAAGACCTAGACGAACCTCACCAAATGAACCGTTTGATACCCACATTTATTTTATTTTTATTTTTTTTTATTGAGTTAGTTTATACTACATGAATATAAATTAATAAGCACAATGTAACATTTCATTTGATAAATTTAAATATTTTTACAGTAAGCATAACATTTCTTTTTAATTAGGTCGCACAGTTTACACCCGCGCTATGCAAGCGGGTTCTCCACAGAGCGTCGGACCATCCCATTACATTAAATTATTTCAAGTGTTCAGTAAGAAAGGGTAGTTTTAAAACCTTGACAAGAGAGTATCTAGGGAAGATAGAACTTGTGTTAAATTTCAATACATATTTGTGTAATCCTGTCAATAATCGAAATCAGTTGGCAAAGTCAGCATTAGGTTGGTGTAAAGAAATCACCGAACAACTCTTTGAAATACTACATAAAGCCCGTTTACCTTCGCCGTAGTTTAAGTTTAGTAGAAAAGAAGGTAAGTGTAACGAAAACAGCAGGGAGTAGATTCGAATTTGATTCGAAACTTTTTCAGGGTTGATCCCTACGCTTCAACAAACTCTAGCTTACACATTGGGTTTAGAGTGAAACGGTTCGTTTTGGGAGAAGAAATCAATGGTTCTTGTCTCAGAGTTCTTCTGCTGGGAGCTAGGACAGGATAACCACATGACAAATAAAATAGGACAGACGATTGCTGAAGAAAAAATAATTAAGACATAGATAGTATAGTAGTAAACAGGGGTATCTATTAGATACCTCTGTTACAACTTTGCACAAAAAATGTTTTGAACCCATCTGTGGTCGTTGCTATTGCGAAGTTTGAACCAGATTTCCATTTCACTATTGAGTTATCAAAGGTAAAATACACAATTTTTCAAAATCTTCGAGTGAAAATAATTGGTTTTCATCTTCGACTGGGTGAATCGTTTTAAGGTGGTTGTTATGTTAAATTTAATTGTGAAAATGAATATATACATAAATAAGTTTTACCAAATGTAGATACTAATATTTTTACCAATTTATTTCTTCATGCTGTCGCGTTTTCAGTAAATTAGGGGGTACTTTGCACCAGACACAATGTTACCCCAATTCTTTTTTATTTCTATTGGCTGTATGCTGCTGGTTATATGCTCTATTTCTATTGGTTGCATAAGTTTTGTTTTTAGGAATGGGTAGAGAGAGAGTATAAGAGGAAGGCTGATCCATTTTTTCATATCTGTTGGTGCCAAGAAAATCGTCAGATAAAAAAAATCAATGTCGCAGCTGGAATAAGTGTTGCCCGTGAAGAAAAAATAGAAAAAAGCGAGCAATGGAAATAGCAACAGTTTATGATCTACAAACAAGCAAGTCAGAGCGATTCAAGTGACGAAGAAGCCATATAAGAAATGATAAAGCATTCCTCAGGTGACAAACAAGGAAATTATGTTAGAATGCCGTCCCAGGAAAAACCTGACGAGGAAAACGAGGACCAGTTACCCTTTGAGTATACCTTTAAGCACATTAATCAGCAGATTGGTTCATTTGTAGTATTAAGATATAAAAATGAGCTGTACCCTGGGTCAGAAAATTTTGATGATGACAGTTTAGCAATAAGAGCTATGACGAAATCTGTAAAGGCTTGGAAGTGACCAAATAATATTAAAGATGATGGTATTAATCCTCCCTGGAGCATTTATTGTTCACAATCCCAGAATTACAAAATATTAGTAGCGGAAATAACTATTTACAGTTTTGTTTGGATGATAATTTTTTTGTTATTATTTTATTTTATAAGTTCAATATTATGAGCAACTATCACAATTTGGTGGCAGATAGATATACTATTTTATTTTTCTCTTTTATAAATAACATTTTTCTTTTAAATAAATCGAAATTTAAATCACCTATGCATTTTCTGTTTTTTATTTTTTTATATATAGTTTTACATATTTTTTGTGGGATAATAATAATAACTATTAAGGATCGCCACAATATTTTGATGGTGTTAAATTGCATAAATATGCGATATCCAATGAGAAATAATTACAGAAATAAAATTGTGATGCAAAGTCGCCCCCTAATAGGACATACTTCACATCACTTTTTAAAAAATGGATAATTAATTTATGAAATTAAATTAAATAAAATTTATGAGGCCGAACAATCAGCACAAGACAGGGACATATGGAGGAGCCTTGTCGATGCAATGGGTCCCCGACCCGAATAGGATAAGGGGAAGAAGATGATGATGATGAATTTATGAAATCGATAAGTATACTTAATCCACAAAAAACTGTTGTTTACGATTCATATTAACTTGCCACTTAATTTCAAAAATACAATTCGTTCCCGTTAAAAGGTATTTATTTTTTTGTGAAAGTGACAAAAAACAATGCAAAGTAGGTTTACGGTAAGAAAGGTTTACGGTACCCTGCGAATATAAATACTAAAATTAAAACAGAGCGCAGTGAAAATAGTATGGTATTTTATAGGAGCAATAGAGAACGTAATTTAAACAAAGGCAAGTCCTCCTTTTGGACACTGCGTGGTAACCCTACGCTGGGATGACTTAGGAACTTTATGAAATGGAATCCGTGTCAAAAGCCTAATAAAAATTCAAATGAATCCGACAAAGAAAAACTTCTGCTTCTGAGGGATTACTTGGGACAAAGCTCCGAATCTACATTTTTAAAGAAGATATATTTCTAAACAAAGAAGGAAATGGGAATACTTCTAACTTTCTGTAGGCTGTATCTTTCTGTTAGATTCGTCGTTTATGAGAAATAGGGAGATAGGACGATGGAGCTATCGGCGGTACGCCTTTACAAAAGCTGTCTCGCGTTGGCCGGGAAGAGATAATTCCTCAAAGTCAGCAAAATAAAAAAAAAAATGTCTAGAAAAGATTTGCGAAATGCTGACATAAGTTCACAAATACACGGATCGAAAATTAGGTGAGGCTATTTCCTTTCTACGTACATCCATTTGTATTTTCGTACACAAATTGATTCATGTTGAGAATTGGAAAATATCTTTGCAAAAAAAGTACATTTTGTCAAACCCTTTGTGGAAAAGCAATTAAAGTTATTTCAATATGCTCGGCTCGGGCAAGAAAGAAAATTGAATAGTCAAGACTCCTTTGAAGAAGTCAAACTTAATCAGACCGCTTTTGTGTTTTCTTACCAAATTTATCGTTGGGGGACCCTTGGGAACCAAATGTGTGTATTTACCTGAAACGAAAGGAAAAAATCAAATTAACTTAAATATTATTGTAGTATTTTTGTAAACAAACAACTAAAAATATTTATGTAAACTGAAAATCGTCAAGTTTCACATTGACGGCAGCGACAATAAATCCAATGATGAAATCTATCGCTTTGATATGCATAATGAATTTCAAATATAATCCCACTATATAATATAGTGTAGGTACCTGTGGCATATTGTACAGTTTATCTACTATAGTGTACTATGTACTTCCTATCACTTCCGTCTATCCGTACTATCCGTCACTTCTGGACACACCGACCCGCAGATTTCTACCCACCCCTTGTACCTTTTACCTTCTCACGACTTCCTCTCCTTCCTTTCTATAAACTCTCCACACGGCATCCCCAAAGATGACATAGGCCCTGAGGGGCATTATTTTCCTCAGGGCCTCCTGTGTAGAGTTAGTGTAACTGGTTGGGCGTGATATTTGAAAACGTGTAATTACAATAACTATTTTTCGCCTGCGGCGCATTTTTCATAAAGGCTGTCATACTTGCATATATACACAAATAATCTCAGAATGTTAAAAATCCGCCCAATTCCATCATAATAAATGAAAAATGTGGCTTGTGGAAAATGTGCTAATTTTCAAATAATTTTTTCGTCTGCGGCGTTTTTTCCATGTGATCTGTCTTACTTTTTTCATGCATAGGGGGGAGGGTGTGTTGAAGAAAAGTACTTTAGATAATGTTGGGAATCTCTGCGCTATACGATGCTGCTAGGCACCGCACGAAGCACAATGATGAAGGGCGATCGATCAGACGGCAGTCAGAAACTCACCGGCCGAGCACTGACTGAGCAGGCTCGCACGCGCACGTCACACAAATTTCATGATTTCTGACCCCCCGTTCCTGTCACACAGAAACTACTATTTAACGTGTTAATTTTTGTGCATAAAATTATGAAAAACCAAATGCCAAAATACTTTAAGCATGAAATTGTTTTTAATAGAGACATTCATAATTACGAAACAAGAAATATAAACAGAGTTCGATTGCCACAAATGAAGAAATCAAAATCACAGAACAGCCTAATGTACAGAGGACTAAAGATGTATGATGAAATGCCTGAAAGTATGAAGAATGAAGAAAGAATGAACGTATTTAAAAAGAAATGTTATGCTTACTGTAAAAATATTTAAATTTATCAAATGAAATGTTACATTGTGCTTATTAGTTTATAATAATAATATTTGGCTGATTTATAAAGCGCCGTTTTCATGAAAAATCATCTCAAGGGCGCTGTACATATAATAAGCATACAATAAAATAAAATGAATACGATAGGCTTACAACTAGGATTCAAACTTATAACTAGGAACCTACATTTAAGACTTATATGTAGCTAGTGACTTACAACTAAGACTTATTACTACTGACTTAAAACTGGTGACATACAAATATTTGCAACCGTGACTTAAAATTAGAGATTTACAATTAAAATAGGTATTTACATACAACAATAAATATTTTTAGTTTTGCCAGGTATCTAATATTACCAAGTGATCAACAAAACTCTACAGATATAGGTACAGACAGAGAAAGAGAGTCGAAGCAGTTTGAGGATATTATATATACATGTATACATACATAGATATTTTATTCTACACATTTTACAAATTATTTTATACCGTATTTTAATATTAATATTGTTAGCGCCAGAAGAAGAAGGAAGTTCGTACATAATATTACAATTTTATAACACGGTTGTGAAAATGATTGTAATGGGTTAACAGTTTTTAAAGGAAAGCATAGGTATCTTAAATGAATGAATGAATTTAATCGTTATATGCATGTAGTATAAACTAACTCAATAATTAATAAAAAAAAAAAAAAAAAAACCACATCGCCACATTTGTGAGACCCCTCCCCCTAGCGTGACGTCACATATTTTGCAATTTTACATGTAAAAATAGTCTCTCTCTCTCTGGTTTCAATCCTGGGATTGGTTTGCAGCAATTTCCTTTAGTTTCCTCTTCCATTCTTCCCTGTCTTGTGCGGCTCTTTTGAGGTCTGCATATGATAAGCAGCGCACGTCCACCAGCAGGTCCTCCAGGTACTCTCGGCGTGGGCGTCCCCTAGAGTTTGTCCCCTCGGTCATACTCGGTCATAGTAGTTGGTAATATTTTAAAGTTTTTCGTCATCATTTAAAATCGTCACGGTCATAATATAACCATAACATAACACAACGGAGGGGGCGTAACAGATTACCACGACGAAAGGGGTATAATGGGATACAACAACGGAGGGGGTGTAATGGGATACCACAACGGAAGGGGCGTAATGGGATAGGGAATTTTTTTTTTGGCAGTCGCATGTGTCGCGTCGTTTTGTGCATGTGACGTTACAAAGCTGATGACCCCCCCATACCCCATGTCACACTTCTCTACTCCCCTCCCCCCCCCTTAAGATGTGACGTAATTTATGGATGGCCCCTAATTGAAATTTTGAACGCAGATTTATCCATCGCGCCGAAAGCAAATAGTTGTGTTTTTTAGTACCTAATTAAGATTTTATATAAAAAAAATATTCATACTAAGCGATTTCGAAAGTTTACCTTTTTTCCCATTGTGGACTGATGTGCAAACGTTAAATGTACAGTTTTTATACAAATGATATAAAATAAACAAAATATTTATTTCACACAATGAGGTAAGAATACACTAGTCGCTTTCTTTTGCCTGTTTATTTTAAAGTGGTTTGAAGATTGAATATTGATTTACAAAAATAAAAATGTTTATTTTATTTGGATTATGTAGGATTCTAACCTCGGTTCGCTGGATTTCTCTGGCTATATCACTATACCGCTGCGCTATGGGACGCATGCGGCGAGGTTCGAATTTACGCATTATATTCCGACAACCCGTAAAAAAACAAAGCGGACAATGAGCGCAGAACTAACATCGTTTCCGTTTCATATTTCAACCAATAGGAGCCTTGAGCGCAGCTTGATGCTTAGGTGCCGTAGTGCGTCATTTCCGTTTTATCCGAATTTCAAATCACTCTAAAGAAGTTTCACTTCAAAAAAATAATTGAACAAATCACATCAATATCAGAAATATATCGGAATATTAGTGATTTCTTTGAAAAATTTCTATCCATGTGTGTGTATGTAACGTCATCGCAATATCGCATAAGTTCATTAAGCCCACACTTTGCCGATAACAAAATAATGTGAAAAACATTTCACAAAGAGGGTTATCATTTCATTAGGTCGGTAATAAAGACAAATTTAACAGCCGAGAACCAGCGGGGTTAATATGAACCAATTAATTGAATTGCCAAAGAATTAGTGCCACTAAACGCACCAACAATGATTCATATAATATTACGCGATGGCTTCAATCGAACAACGAGGTTTTTTTCTCTCCCAGTGATGTACGACGGAGCAAGCCTAATCTGACGTTGACTGTTTGGACAAAGGAAAGAAAAATTATGTAATATAAATCATTTGTACCATTTAAGATAAATGAGATTCTTTCTCCCAGCCTCGGAAGCCTAAAGGTTAAGTATGATAATTTATACCAAGTTTAGGAATTTCGGGTAAAGGTTAAAAAATCACAATTGAACGATTATATCGTTTAGGGACAGCAGAACTGAAAAGTGTTATTGGTTGAATTGTAGAAAATATTTGCAAATAAATCTAATTATATTATTCTTGTCTTGGATTTCCTAGCAATCAACTATTTGGACTAACTTAAATAATTTCTGTTGACTAACTTAAATGCGTGTGGTAGGCCTGTATCATAGCGATGTCAATGAAAGCTTAAATCATTGTCAGAGTAATGAACAAGCTTAGGAATGGGTCGCATAATATACCAATCCAGGATATTACAGGACGTGCTGACTTACTTTAACCAGTGATCCGGACGTAACGTAGAATTTAAAAAAATCATAGTGTGCAATTCACACGCGGTAGAAGGGAAATCTTCGGAAAACTAAAGTAGCCAGAGTGGGGAGACTACTAAGCAATTTATTTTATCAATGGGAAAGATGATTTTTCTCATATTTTTTGTCGTCAAATTCCAGTGCACTTTTTCTAATACATTTCTTAATCTTATTAATATTTGTGTGTTTTTTTAAGAGTCGCTAGATGTCGCTTTCTTTTGTGTTTTCTTTTGCCCATTCATTTTGGAGTGGTTTGAAGATTGGATATTGATAAAAAAATATTATTTTGGATTTCGTAGACTTTGATCCTTGGTCCGCTGAATGTCTGGCCGTTAAGGGTCATTAAGCGTTTTATTCCACTAGACCAAATGAGATTTGCACGGGACCATGGATTTATCGTATTATATTGGAACCGAGTACCGGTGAAATAAATAAATATTTTGTTGCCATCTCATTCTCTCGCAGGCCAAATCCTATAGATGTATGTGTTTATCTCTTTTTAGTGTCGCTCGCTTCCGTTTCATCGAGTTTCCAATCACAACGCTGCTAAAGTAGTTTTCACTTCAAAAACTTTCTTTCACATGTCATTACATCAGGGGTCGGACAGTTAGCGTCCAACCCCTCTGTCAATCCTAACTGTTCAAAACCAACAATTTTTTTAGATGCAAATGATATCAGAAATCACTGGTTTAAGAGGGAATAACCCAACAAAACCGGAAATATGTCCTTTTTATATCAAATTTTAGACGTATTGACTCTTTTCCACAAAAAATTATAAATTGATTTAGAAAGACTGTTTTTTTATTCTAGTAAAGCTATGTTTTAAAATTTGAGAAGATATGTTCATTTTTAGTACAATAAGGTTTCGGCAGATTTGTTAATTTAAAAAAAAATTGTATTATACAACACATATTTCAAATCGTAAATACAGTAAAATAAATCTATAAATATCTGGGAATGCTATAATTCAGAATTTTAATTTTAGTTTAAATAAAATCATTTAAAAAAAGATCCGCACACGTGTTTTGTGACGAAAATACTTCAGTGTGTCTATTTATTTACGGTCTTACAAACTAATATATTTAAGTTTTTTTTTTATTCTTATTTTGCTTAGACATTATTGAAAAATTATAAATTCTTATGATCAAAAAATAATTTCAAAAAGTACATAATTTTAATAGTTTTATCATTACGACTTTCAGCATTTTTGAATGTAGGTATAAATTGAAGCAAATTTTGAATGAAATAAAATCGATATCGAGTTATTATTTAAAAAAGCTGGTTCGGAGAATAATTATTTTTTCTCATTGGAACCGCCCTGTACGATCGTGAGAACGTCTTTCAACGAAATATGAATTCTCGGCCGCTGGCTGGTTAATGGCCATTAAGTAAATCAAGTATGCCCTGTAACACCCTGTATAGTTTGGAAAGCCGATTCAGGAGAATATTTATGAAACGAACGCAGAGTTGTGCAGCGTTCCGGTCTCTCTGGCCGCCCTTTCGGGGTAGTGATGTGGTGGTTAGATAGTTATAAACAAAAGCCAACGTTGAGTAAAATAATTAAAACATGGTAAACAAGAACACAAAATACACTTCAATTAAATTTAAAAACAAACACAAAATAACCTGAATTCCTCAAGAGAAAAAACACATAAAATAGTACGAGTATATTTACCAATGTTGACTTTGTAATGTAATGAGATTAGTGTCTTTTCGTTATGGGAAAAGTAACTTTATTTGTTTATAGTAGGAAAGCTTTTATTATGATGTTTTAAATTTAATGGTATCATTTGTTTGTTTGATGTTTTATGGTTGCGTACTGTGTAGGTACTTCTATTGCCATGTAATGAGGTCCTTTTACAAAGATAAATTTGTTTGTTTTGGCGAAACTGTGAACGTACATTTCGTTTCATTAAGCTGTAATGGTGAGGTTCACTTAAATTTGACAGACCTTCGTATTATGGATCGCTATTCTATAAAAATCTAAAATATTTTTATTTTCATGTTCAAACGCAAATATTTTTAAAAACATTTTTGTATGCGTTGATAAAGTCAACAGCCGTTAATTCATTAGTCATTAGGTCATTAGTCACTAGTTTTTAAGTATCAGTAGGTATTAAATTGTTAGCAATAAGTCTTAGTAAGTTGTAAGTCATTAGTTATAAATATTAGATATAAGATATATAATATTAGATATATATATATATATATATATATATATATATACATCCCGCTATCATTGCTGCGTCTTCTAATGGTCCACTTTCATTCAATCCTGCGTCCGACCGTCATTCTGCGTCCGGTATACGGACGCAGGATTGAACACATGTAATTTCAAGTTTTCCCCACTCCTCTACCCTCATACAGTCCAAAAACGAAAATAAGCCAGACGCGGTATTGGTACCTAAATCAACTGAAATATGCTATTTTAGTTCAGTGCTTTGTCACCGAGCGGCGAGCCGCGGCGCTGCAGTAGACCATCGTATATTTTTTGCAAAATATACGTTTTTATTGGCTTTTATTGACTCGCGTATCGCAGCTCCTACATTTGGCAACATCGCTTTTTAACAGCGTGTCTTCTGTTCTCTGCGAAAACAAAGCAATCATACTAATATCGCACATTGCTAAAGATTACATTGAAATTCAGCTTCATCACCTATTCAAAATTGGCGCCAAGTATGATTCCAATAAGGATGGATCTTTGTCAAACGTGTGTAATTAATATTTCAATTTCACCAAGACAATGTTGCAACAATATCGTCGTTGTTTACGCATTAAATAATAGTTTTCTGCTGATATTGAATTTGCCAAAGCTGCATTTTTTTTAAAGCAATGATTTACTTCTTACTCGCTAAATGAATTGAAATTCATTGTTAAACTAATATTCAATCACGGCATCTATGCTTATATCTAAAAATAAAGACGAAATTGCCTAAACTAATTTACTAGAAGTGGTATTTTTCTTTTAGTTTCGTCTAGTCCTTCTGACTTTTCAATTTCGATTTGAGAGTCGGACATGGGTACCGTCGCCCCGGGAACCATTTATTGGATAACCAACACCTTTGTCGTAGGTCACCCCAAGTGATTCGCTACATTTGGTGACTTAGCAGGGGTGCCCGAGTTTATGGGGTAAGGTTTGACCGGGTCTTGGCGTTAGATGCGTTTGCCCACCAGGTGCATGGCAGGCCGGAACGGGAGAGAATGGTCGAGGGAACCATTTCGACGACTTCTGACTTCTTCAGTCGTTTTTTCTCGGAACATCGCCTTTCACCGAAGTGGGAGGGATGGACTCATACATCCGTCACTCCTGGACACACTAACCCCCAGATTAACCAACCCAACCTTCATTCGCTTTTCTTGCCCAGAACTTCCTTTCGTTCCTTTCCTAAAAAGACTATCCACACGCACCCCCAAAAATGTCAGCGCTAATGTAAAATTAATATTACTAAACTGGCTCTTCAGAGACTACAATTGCACATTTATGAAAAAGCCGGAGGAAAATTAAAAAAAAAAAAAAACTAGAATTTGGCGATATTAACCAACAAAAAAATTTTCATGACAATTTTTTGTAGTGTAGTAAGTAATCAGATGGAACGAAAAGAAGAGATGTCCTGGTTCTAGTTAGTTTAGACGAGCAAGTAAACAGAAATTACTTTAAAGTCATGAATTGCGGCTTCCGTGGTCTAGAGGTCGCGGGTTCAAATCCCGGAGTGCGCAAGTAACATTTTATTTATAAATTAAACAATATATCTTTGTTAGAACCCCTTATATATTTTATTAACGCCGACCGGTTTCGGAACCACCGTTTCTTCCTCAGGGCAAACATATAAATGACTTGACAGTGGGTTGGTACAATGTATTATTACTAAGGGTGGGGGTGTGTTTTGTGTTATTTCATAATGTACCTATTCATTAAAAATAATATGTTGTACTTATTTGCAGCTTGTTCTAGAGTAGTAAATATGCCCGAGGAAGACACGGCATGATCATATTAAACAAATTCTTGAGTCAGGCCAAGCCAAAAGTCAGAAAAACAGAAGAGCGATTATGAATGTGAATTGTGAATGAGGCAAAGAAATATATGCCAATACCTAGTTGTTTGCGTGATGGTTAGTTAGTTATTGCTAAATACTATTTATTTGTTAGTGACGGCATGTTATTTTAATTGTTTACTTATACCGTTTTATGCTTTCCCTTTGTTGTGTTTTCCTTTTTTCCTCCTAAAAGAAAATAATGCATATTTTCGTTTTAAGGTCCACAAAAGAATCTTAAAATTGTTTCTCCCGTGACGAGAATGCATTAGTTAACTTTAATTTGAAAAGATACCTACTGTCAAACATGATAGATTTGATAAGCATTTATGTAATTCTATGTTGATTTTAATGACATTAAAAAATACTCATAATTACTGTGGATTAAAGATATTTTTTTTTTACTAAATGATTATTTAAAAAAATTCAACACACATGGCTGAAAAATAAAAAAGACTAGCATAACCAATTTGCGTATAAACGCTTTTTTATGGTTTTTTATGTAAATTCCTCACAAGAGCCCCAGCTTCTCCCGTCTGGAGACAGTGAGACTATGGCATCCCCAATTAGGGGTATGTTGTGAGGATAAAGCTAGTGGGGAGGGGAAGGAGATGGGGAATAGAAATATGGGCAAGAACCTGGCTTTTCAGATCTAGTCACCAAACACGGCTAAAGCTATTTCAAGCAATTTTTCAATTAATTTATTTTGAATGGTGGTCTTACACAAGGGCGATACTGAGAGTATCTTCCACTCTGGAACGTGCCGCAAATATACTAGATATATATTATTGTTAAGGAATTAAATGTGAAATAACACAAATTCGTAAAATAAAATTTTTTACCCACGCCAGAATTGATCCCGCTACCTTGATTGCGAGTCAAGAGCCTTACCCCCAGACCACGCGGTTGTTGCTACTTACTTTACTTTATTAAAACGTTAACATGTATTTTTGCTCATCTTTTATTATTTTTTTTTCATTAACTCTACACTGAGGAAAATAATTTCCCTCGGGGCCATGTCATCTGGGATGCTGTGTGGAGGGTTTTTTTGAGGAGAGGAAGGAATGAACATTTGTCTTGAAGAGACCAATGTTTTAGGAAGGAGGAAACACAGAGGCCGGCAAATCATTTCATAGCCGAGCTGTTGAACACAAGAACGAGTCGAAGATTTATGATACAAATGTGTGTGTATCTATCACCTCTGTCTATTTAAACAATTTTGCCATATTCCATTCTGAATTTCTTCCGAAATATAACATAATTCTCTTGAACACTTAAAGTGTTTGAGCTCTTAAAAATATATATGTTATTGATGAAAATAATCCATGAATTTCTTTACATTTTGAAAAAGTAATTATTTAATTATTTACCTACCTATTAGAAAAATGTTTTTCGAAATATGCTCCGAAAATTACAAAGAGCACATTTATTTCCGTTATTTAACATGTTATATAGGTATGACAAAACACCTTGCGTCTTTTTTCTTCTTTTAGCGCGCTTACCAGAAAGCCTAATAATCATATTCTGATGATTTGTATAGGGCCGTTTTTGTGAAAAATCACCTTTAATCAGGCGTCGTACAAATTTATCTTTCTTCTAACTAAGGACTAGACACTAGACAAACTATTATCACAACTTGTGGGTAACAGATTGCATTCACCGGTTCGACGATCACCAAAATAAAACTGTAGTCTATAGTACAATGCATTTGACCAAAGAACGTAATGCTGCATTAAAATGAACGTATATTGTTTTATTTATATTCTGCACAGGCAGAAAACATATTGGACCATACTTACCTGGGAGGCCACTTCAGATTTACACTCTATTGTTTTTTTTTTTTTACATTAACTCCACAAAAGGGGCCCTGAGGAAAATAATTTCCCTCAGGGCCTATGTCATCTGGGATGCTGTGTGGAGGGTCTTTTTGAGGAGAGGAAGGAATGAACATTGGTCTTGAAGAGACCCATGTTGTAGGAAGGAGGAAACACAGAGGCCGGCAAATCATTCCACAGCCGAGCTGTTGAACACAAGAACGAGTCGAAGAAGCGACCCGTTCTCGTGTGACAAATGTCAATCGTGTACAAATGTAGGGCACGCGTTTGGCGTGTTTCCCGACAATGCGCCGGTGCCGAAGGGATCAATTACGCTAATTCTTCGAAGCATCTTCCATTGTAATATCGGTAGAACAAGGATAGCATTCCCACCCGACGCCTGTGCTCTAAAGATTGCAACCCGTCTATTAAGATGTGAGAATCTATCAAACGGATCGCACGTTTTTGCACAGAGTCGAGGGTATTTTTCAGGTATTTTGGAGCTCCAGACCAGAGGTGGCTGTCAAATTCAACCGTGGGGCGCACTTGTGATTTGTACAGGGTTAGCAGTTGTATACTATTAAATTATCTGCGGGCCCTGTACAGTAACGCCCAGCTTTTGAGAGGTTTTATACCCTTTTAACATTTTTATAAGCTTTTATGCCTTTTTATGAATAAAACAAATCATTTGGGTTCCTACATTGAAAAAAATTTTTGAGCTTTTATAAAATTCTAATTTTATTTTATGTAACTAATTCAATTTTGTTCATCTTTAAGCAAAAGCAAAATAATGCCCATCTTATTGTGACACGAGAATTCCGTGAATGTAATGGTTGACTGTTGAATGTTCAATGACCCATAGAAAGATAAACAATAAAAATGAAATAACTTGATTAAGATAAATAATTATCACATAATGAGCATCAATTGTGGTCGGAAAGAATTTAGAACGTTTTTCGAGGCAGTTTGTTTATAATTAAGGATACGCATAAACACTTGAGATGTAAGTTATGAATGGATCAGCTGTCCCAAGGACGCTTATCACATAATAGTCAAACATTTATTTTTATTGTGGCTTGGACATTTTTGTTTCAAGTTACGGTGTTTTTGTATTTTATTCACACGTATGACCCACAGAGCAGTACATTCGACCGGTCAATGGCCGAGTTTGGATCCCACTCAGGCGTTGTATGTTCAGTTCATCTGCGTGGCTAAATCCTCCATCTCGACACAATCAACAATTTCTGCTTACTGTGGTGGTAATTTTGGAGGCGGGTATGGGTACCGCCGCCCAGGGAATCATTTATTAACCAACACCTCTGCCATAGGTCACTCCAAGTGGTTCGCTACGTTTGGTGACATGGTAGGGGTGCCCGGGTTCATGGGGTGAGGTTTATCCGAGTCTTCGTAGAGGATGCGCCTGCCCACCAGCTGCATGGCAGGCCGGATCGCGAGAGAATGATTGAGGGAGTTCCTTTAACTTCTCCAGCCGTACTCTCTGGGAATATCACGTTACACCGCAGTGGGAGGCATGGATTCATACGTCCGTCATTCCTGGGTACACTAAACCCCGATTTCTACCCATCCCTAATACCCTTTTCATTCCCAAAACTTCCTTTCCCTAAAAAGACCCTCCATACAACATCTCCAAAGATGACATAGGCCCTGATAGAATTCTTTTTTCCTCAGAGCCTTCTGTATGGAGCTGATGTAAAAAAAGTAAGATATTTTCAAATATTGTCTGGTTATTCGTAACCAGGGAATGTTTGTCTTTCTTAAAATAAAATAAAATATATATCCTTACCTATGTTTTTATTTTTAACTTTATGAACCCTCAAATTATAACATTTAAATATGAATGTTGATCGAAATATAAATATTTCGATCAACATATTAAAATCTTGCTATCTTTTTCGATCAACATACCATGTTGATCGAAAAATCCTCAAAGATGTAACGAAAAATCCTCAAACATGTAAAAAATAATTCAATGAATAGAGAAAACTTTTATAAAATATATATTTACATGAAGACAATATAAGCGAAACTCATTCGAAAATCTGGAAACAGAAAAATCAGAAAATTATATTGGCAATATAGTATAATACGAGTAGGTAAAGTATATTTGCGGCACGTTCCAGAGCGGAAGATACTCTCAGTATCGCCCTGGTATAACGTTGCTTGCAATGGCTTTAGCGTGTTTGGTGACCAGATCAGAATAGCCAGGTACTTTCCCACCTTCCTCTTTCCCATCTCCTTCCCATCCTCACTACCTTCAGCCTCACAGCATACTTCAATTGGAGATGCCATAGTCTCACTGGACCAGACGGGAGTAGTTCGAGACTCTTGCGCGGTGCTCATGTAAAAAAAGTGAAATCACTTCCATATTGCAGGTCACGATTCCTTTAAATTTTCTAGATTCTCCTCGTACCAATTCTCAGCATCTCCTTTCGTTCGTTGTACAATAAAAATACATTTACTGTATATTTTAAATACTGTTTTAGCCTTCCAATCTTTAAAACATTTTTGGAATTTCGGAAAGGTTCCCATTTCCAAATTTACTCCCTTCTATACCCTACCGTTACTATGTCACCTTTGCTATCCCTCCCTCTGCTATCCCTCGTCCTCCATCCCTTACCCTCACCCTCTCATGTGTGTCCTTTCCCATGAGCCCTCGTTACACTCTCGCGACCCTCACCCCTCTTGCTTTCCTTTCCACCTTCCCATCTTCCCTGCTTTCTCCCCTTCCGCGAACCAATCCCCAAATTTCCCCTTCCCCTTCCCCTCCCTCCATCACTCCTTGAAGCGAAACTAAATGAAAAACATACATTTCAAACAACTCGCACGCCACTAATTGTAATTTTTTATCCAAATTTCATAACGCCAGAGCTCACTATTATATATAGAAAAATTCACGGATGTGCGCATAACAACTCACCAAAGTTTCATCGCTATCGGATGAATGCCAAAAGAAATAATTTAATAGCGCTAGAGCTCACCACAGAAACCATCGCGGGCATGCGCACGACAAATCTCCAAATTATCATCGTAATCGTATGAATGCTTTAGGTACATAAACATTCGTTTTTAAATAAAGATTATTTTTACATTAGCCAGGGGGGGCAGGAGAAATTTCCACAGGAAGCCCTGAGGTAGGTGTCCAGGAGTGATGGACATATGAATCCAATCCTCCCACTGCGCTGCAAGGCGATGTGTCGAGAGATTATGGCTGGAGAGAATAAAAGACCACCTTCAACCAGTCTCTCTCGATTATACCCACCATGCAGCAGTTGGGCAGACGCATCGGTCACCAAAACCTGGATAAACCTCACCCCATGAACCCGGTTACCCCTGCTAAGTCAACAAACGTAGCGAACCCCTTGGGGTGACAGCATTTATATGAAAAGCATTAATATAATTATAATTTAATTCTTCATTCATTATTAAAATAATTTTCCTCAGGGCCTATGCTATCTTTGGCGATGCTGTTTGGAGAGACTTTTTAGGTGAAGAAAGAGAAGAAGTTCTGGGAAAGAAAGGGATACCCGGGGTTGGTAGGAATCTGGGGGAGTGTGTCCAGAAGTGAGGGACGTATGAATCCATCCCTCCCACTGCGGTGCAAGGTGATGTTCCGAGAGAGTACGGCTGGAGAATCAACCAACCAATCCCTCAACCATTCTCTCCCGATCCGGCCTGTTATGAAGCTGGTGGGTAGACGCACCCGCCGCCAAGAACCAGATAAACCCCACCACATGAGCATAGAATATTATAGGGCACCCCTGCTAAGTTACCAAACGTAGGGAACCACTTGGGGTGACCTATGGCAGAGGTCTTAATGTCAAGATTATCCAAATGGGTTCCCAGGGCAGCGGTACCATACCCGCCTCCCAAATTGAGTCTTTCGGAAGACTACGGTTTCTTTTTAAATAATAGGTCGCAAAATATACCTACTGATTATCGTGTTGTAGTAATAAAGTCCTTATATGGTAATCACTGTCGTGATGCGAAATCAAAATGGGGAGAAGAGGACGCATATAAAGGTCCCAGCAATACAGATCTAGTCACTAAAAATAACTAATCGCCCTTCAAGCAACGTTTTAATTCGGAATGATAAGTCTCAAAAAAATCCCATACCAATTTAATAAATATTACGTGCGCATCGCCGCCGGGTTGATTAGAGTCCGCAACACATTGGCCAGTCGTATTGGCACTTTCATATTCTATTAATAACTTTACAGTCGTCCAACCAAAAACTTGAACAAATAAGCGGCAACGTTGCAAGACGTTGGTTTGTCATCAACATGAAAATGAATATATAATTGGACGCTACATTGTGGACCAAATTGAAGAAAATATACGCAGGATGCCTCACTGCATTGAATATGAAAGGAGTTCGGATCGGTGGAACTTTGAAGGGCGTTTTTTTCGTTTTGTATATTTTTAAAATCATTATTTTTAAAAATATAAATACCTAGCTACAATCAAACACTTAAAAGCTAGTATATACTTTAGTTAAAGCTATGTAAAATTAAGTCCTTCAGATAGACGCAGTAATGTCGATCTGATGAAAGGACGCAGCAATGATAGCGGGATGTATATATATATATATATATATATATATATATATATATATATATATATACAATTACTCGCGCAATCATAACTTATACCCACTATGAAAAATTACTACACTTAGACATTTTTCATGATTCCTTGCAAACATACAAAACTAATTTATTAAATTTCTTGGCGTGATATAATTGTTTTAAAATTACTTACACTTAACTTTTCATTAAACTTTAATCAGTCAATTACAATTAGTGAGCATATAATTCTTGATTTTAAAATGTCTCCTTATCTCCCCCCCCCCCCTTTTTTCTTCCTTTTTATTCTTATTACTCATTTATTCAATAATTAAGTTTTAAGACCGGTTCATATCTCAGGCGTAATCACCAAATGACATTCTATGGACTTACGTAATAGGTACATAACCATGTAATAATTCAATTTAACATACCTTATAATCTGTATTATATGTACTGTGTATGTCTTAATAAACAAATAAATAAATAAGTCACAAGCGTAAAAGTATCAGTAGGTAGTTAGTTGATAGCTTTAAGTCTAGGAAGTTGTAAGTCACTAGTTTATAAGTAAATGGCGAAACCACGAAGACGGGGCCCATACAAGTGGCTATAATTTCGGTGTTACTCTGTCTGTAACACCGGTTCCATGAACTCCAGAACTTTTCATAATTTTCAATATTGAAAGTATTTGTTTTGAGAATTTAGACAATCAATAAAATGCCTACGTATAGTTTAATATTTTTACCTAAAAAATATTTTAATTGCCTTTTTAATAGGTTGAACTAATTTGTCGAGACTATGCGTGATATTTCACGGTTCCGCGTTGGTTCTATAAATAAGATAGGTAATTAAAGACAGTAATAAGTATTTTATTTTTGAAATAATTATATTGTTTAGATGTGGATGAAATTACTGGATTATTATTACCACACCCACTAGTCCCGAGGTGTTCAAATGTTAAAAAGATGTGTTTTTTTGATATTTTATTTCATAATCTGGAAATATTCATACGTGCCGCAAAAAGGTCACATACGGCTATAAATAACGTGTTAAAATTTGAAATAACAGCGAAAGTAAGGTACAAGAATTGAAGCACCGGTGTTACATGGAACATTGTTAACAAAAATATACTCGTATGTACAAATGTACAGGTGCTTCCGTCTCGGTGAATAGTTTGATAAAAGCTTCAAACAAGTCATGATGTGTTCAGAATTCCATAGCGATAATATAATGAAGTTTGTTGGTTTCAGCTTTCAGCGGTGGAGGTGGGGTGTAGTTAGGTTTGTTATATGGTGTGGGGAAGGGATAGTGGAAGGAAATGTCGGGAGGAAATGCCAGCCACCGATAAAAGCGACGCCAGACGCCATTTTCCGGTGGCGCTAATCGCACACCCTGACACTCGCTACCCGTCACCCGCAACCCGCCACCCGCCACCCGATACAAACTGTACAAGATACTCTAGCATTAACGGCTACTGGAATATGATGAAAGAACGATGATACAAGAAATGTATAATGTAAAGTTTAAGGCTTCGTAGCAAGCATTCAAATGGAAGAAGATTTGAAAGGGAAATGTGCAATTAATTCATTTGAATGTTTAAGGGAGGGCGCTAATATTAAAAACGATTATAATTAATAATAGATGTGAGCGAAATATTTAATAAGCGCGACTAATTTAAAATCAAGCAAATATCTGTCGACAAATGTCTAAAGTGTGTTTTTTATAATTTTCGGAGTATCCTTCGCGATGTTTTTCTAACGTGGGAATTTCGGGGGAGGGTTTAGAGATTGGTTCACGGCGAGTTCATCGAAAATCAATTCATCGAAAGCAAATTCATCGAAAACGAGTTCATCGAAAACCAATTCATCGAAAACCAATTCATCGAATGATCAATGCAGCGAATCACCGATTCATAGAAATTTTTTTTTTGTAGATATGTGAGAGAAATGCCGAGCGGACCGGGAGTTAAAAAAAGATTGGTCAAATAAATTTATACATAAAAAAAATTGATAATAAAACTTTGGACAAGGAGACTAACCTAACCTAACCTTTTTTTCGATGAATTGGCGAATCGACGAATTGAACCTTCGATGAATTGGTTTTCGATGACTTGGTTTTCAATAAATTGGTTTTCATTTAACTCGTTTTCGATGAACTCGGTTTCGATGAACTCGTTTTCGATGAATTTGCTTTCGATGAATTGATTTTCGATGAACTCGTCGGTTACCGTAGAGATAATCCATAAAAAAATATTTTTATAATTTCTTGTGATCAATCGGTAGAAATCCTAATAGAAATCCTAAATAGAAGAAAAAAAGACAAGCATCAAAGATAGAATAAGTAAAGGCTTCTCAGTGAGATTTGGATATCTGGAGGTTATTTTTTATTTATTACAGAGTCCCAATTGCCCGGAGCCTGTTCATCAGGATCATCATGCGGAATATTGTGAGGCAGAAAGTAAAGGGGTGGGGCAAAAAACATAACTTTTAATAGACAACACGTTACTGGAGTTAAAGATAAAATAGAGCATATAATAGTCCCACACAGTACAGTCCAGTATTACTGTCAGTTCTTCGTTTTTGCTATATACTGAAAATAATTCGATTAGGAATTAGACACGTTTAACTCTCTGCCTGCAACGTATCTTAAGATACTTTGCATATGTTGCTCGCCAAACTAAGGACTCTAACTTGGAGAAACTCACAGTCACTGGCAAAGTAGAAGGTAAACGAAGCAGAGGAATGCGCTGGAGTGACCAAGTATCACTAGCATCTGGTACATCGGTGTCCGCAGCTCTTCACGCAGCGCAGGACCACGTGGAGAAGATGAGCCTTATCCACTATGCAAAATGGTGTAGGGGCCACGATCTTCAGCATTGAGGAACCGACTTGAGAAGAATTGAAATTACATCTTCTGTCTTTTTTGTTTTCATGTACGACGTGGGCGAAGGAAGGTGACGATAGTCGATTTATACTTTGCACGGAGATACAGAGAGGGTGTAACATTTTAGTGAAGAATTCATTATAATTTTATTTGTCATCGGGTTTAGAACCTCTGTGCGCCCACCGCTCCACCATAATGACAACATATCGCACCTGAGCGATAGTAGTTGCACAAGTCAAAAATTGCATTTTTTGTGTAAAGTATGCAGAAATGTTTCTGGATATCTGTTCTACGTTTTACCTTCAATAAAAACGGCACAATTCTTAAAAATATTATTGTCGCCTTAAAAGCGAAAATGTCATTGTTGCCTATATTATAAAATTTTACTCGAATTCAAACAAAATAGTGGCGGCACAATGATCATCTGAGCTGAACTCTCCACTAGAGACGTAACGAACATGTAACGAAAACGTAACGAAAATGTAACAAAAACGTAACGAAAATGTCATTGTTATATTATATTATGTTATAATATTTTACTCTAATTCAAACAAAAATAGTGGCGGCACAATGATCATTTGAGCTGAACTCTCCACTAGAGACGTAACGAAATTACATAACGGCTTCACAACGTTTGTAAAACAATCTTTTTTATTGGTTAATAAACTGATTTAATACACTCAAACGAAATATTCAAACTGCTCTCCTGAAAAAATAAGTTTTTTGAGTTGTGCCATTGTTATTCCCCAGGTGCGGTATGATTTGAAAAAATTATAAATAAATACAAGCGTTCAGCAGATATTTATTTATAACCTCCAGAAACGAACATGTTATTTTGACTTTATTTTCTACAGTTGTAGTATCTGTTTTATCATGGACATACATAAGACGGCTTGTTAATTCGACACAAAGCCTTGCAGTATGTAGTTGGCTCATCTAAAGGAAATAGTCACAACAGACAACATATGATATTATATATATCAATATGAAAGCCGGAACGGCGCTCCGGATACGGGGAAGGATGGGGAACGCGGAACGAGGAGAGGAGAGAGACCCTCGGGGATAATTTATTAAACAATGATATTTGAACGACTGACTTCACTAAGCAATCTTTTAATAAGATAACTAGACAAGTTAATTGACACATTTAATTCTTCGCAAAGATTGAAGTTGGATAACACAGCTACCCAATACTACAAATAATGCAGGTCGTTAATTGAACACAAATCGAGTGATCCAGATTTATGGTAAAAGTGCACAAATTAAAAGCATCAAAAACATTCAGAGAGTTTGTGAGACGAAAATAACTAATTTGGTTGCATACATATTTTTCGAAGTAATAAGTAATTAAGGATACCAAATTTTAATAGCATTGAGGAAGGAGATGTGATTTATCACACAAGGGAGGGCGCTGCCAAATGAGTTCTAAAACTACCGGAACGTCGACGTGCGACGTAGTGTAAAGTAGGGTTAGGTAGTGCAAAGTAGTGTAAGGATGTGTAAGATGGTGTAAGGTGGATGCATGTGTTGTGTGTGCTTAGAATGATCATGATGGATTTACGCCAAACTGTCAACCGACAACGGTGGCGATCCAGTGTAAGCTCTGAAGGGTCATTAATCATAAAGAAAGTTACCTCCGCTCTCGCTTTTAATGCCGGAATCCCAAAATAAAAAGAAAAATGAAAACTGTAGGAGACGGTGCAAGTCGAAAGCGTAATAATCCCACTTTTCTATAAGGGCCGATAATAAATGGCGCTGGAGGTATTAATCAAATTTCAAATATATATGCAAGGTGACTGGCAATTTATGCGAAATACCAAAGACAGAATTTATAGAGGGGGAATGGCAGAGTAACCTCTCAGGCAATTTGTTCGTTTTTGGGAACAACTCATATAGGTATCATGTAAATAATTGTGTCATGGTGAGAAATATGATCTAAACGATGTTAGATAAAGAAAACAACTATTTATATTCGAATCTAAATGATAACGCAAACTAATTCAAATGTACATCTTTATGAAACCAAATCTTCCAACAGCGTTTTGAAAAAACATTATGAAACTTTGGGAATATTTAATAAATTATTTTTTATAAATGAAACGACAGAAAAGTGAGGTAACGAGAACGTTTGAAATACATTTGTCTAAAGCAGGGTTTCCCAACCAGTGATCCGCAAGAGGGCAGAAGATGGTCCGCGATGGTCCGCCGGTTCAATAAACCGTTCAATATGCCGGTCCCTGGTCGAGAAGTCTGAATAAAAAAAATCGGGACAATATTCAGTCCACTGGTCTAAAGCATGTGCGTTTTTTTTTTGTTTTCAGTAATTTTATTTGCAAAAAAAGTAATGTGAGGCATTTTTAAACTTTTTTTACGTTTGGATTGAAAACTTTCACATTTCAAAAATTATAACTTTATTTTGTATTTTTTAAATTAGAAAACGTATTTTACCACCTTTCGTAAATAGTGTTTAATTTTCGGATACGTTCAGAAATATTCCATTTATTTGGATTTTATCGCAAAATATCTCGGACATATTTTGACCTTCCGCTAAAATATGTCCGAGGCCTGAGGGGCTAAAGCAGAAAGAGGCTGTTTGAACTATCATAATCACAGGGATGCTTTTTTACCTGACAACAACCACTGGTAATTGACAGCAGGTGCATCGGAAAATTGACTAATTTACGTTCTTATATTTTGCATTGTAGCCAGTTATTCTGTAGGTAGGTACATACGTAATATTCAACGCTAAGTATTACGCAACGTAAATTTTGGTATCGCGTCTCTTCAAGTCGCGAGAATTCGGTCAGCTGCCGTACAGAAAGCACTTTGCGAGGGGCTGGCGTTTGTAACGTCACGCGAACTAGCGGGTACGGAAAAACGTCGTGCATTATTTGCAGGCAAGATTATGACCTTCTACTATAGGTACAAGTTGAAAAAGTATGAATAATCATCATATATACATTGTTTTATTAATTCTTATATTACTTGGATAATTAATATAACGCCATTTTCGTGAAATATCACCTCAAGGGCGGTCGAAGATAGTAAACAACTTTAACTATAGCTAAATTATTTATTGTTATCAAGTTTAATTTACACAACACCGTTTTATTTTTTCTTTCTTTTCAATAATATTAGATATTATTTCATTTATAAAATAGATTATTTTTAAACATGTTCTGCTATGTAACTGTTTGTATAAATTAAATAATAATGTTATTGAATATATAAAAGAAATAAAAAATAAAATTATCTCTATTAAACAAAACTTTGTGTTAAGTTTTCAGGTCACAATAGCTTACGGTAACACCTTTCATTACCGACTGAGAGGGAGTTCTGCTTGTATACCTACTGTATAATAATATAAATGATAGTAGGTTTTAGTCAAGCTTCGAACCTAATGCCTTAGAGTTTTTACCCTTACCCTACAGAGGGCAATCGTAATTAGTTTTCGAGCATATCGCTTTTTAAACACTTTGCTACTCATAGATATTAAATAAACGAAAAAGCTGTGTTATTTACAGATGTTGGAAATGCAAAGTAGGTGTGAGATAAACAGTCAATGAAAAGGCACAACTAACCAACTAACTAACACGCAATTTCTCAGCAGGGGTATGTAGAGAGGACGGACGGCCAAACAACTCGGGCACACGGGTTCTTTGCCTCGCTCACATTTGCTTTACTATTTGCCTCATCCACATGCATACATCGTCATAAAAGGCACAAAATACCAATAATTCACACGATAAAGTTTTATACGCTACTTGTGAAATGAAGGTCGTAACTTTATTATTTACTGATGTCCTTGACAGATGGATGTCAAATAAAAAATAAATATATTTTATTTGACTTTATGTTACATAACATCATATTCACCGAATAAACTTGCGCGTTATGTTAGAACGATTTGCTTTTATGTTAGGACGATTGTCAAACAGGTTTCCATCGAAAATCGGTGGAAAAGTTCGGGAATGGCAGAACACATAATGCCCGTAAAGAGTTTTGTTCGAAACTTTAATAATTTGCGAGCACGGCGATAAAAAAAAACTCCAGTTTGCCACAAAAAGTTTGCCTAACAATACATTTGATCGCGAAATTTCACAGAGCTACCACAATCGATGTAATCATCTTCCATTCGAGGAAATTTTGCTAATTACAAATTAAAGCGAGAACTAAATTTTACTACTTTAAGAATTTCAGATAGCCTTGAGCAGGAAATGACTTTTGAACAAGTTCTTTCAGTAGAGCTTTTACTTATATCGATTGATAACAAAAGTGCTACGTCTAGCCTATACAAATACGTTATATCGAATGAACGAATAAAGTGAATAAAAGGTTTCGATTCGGACGTGACTAGCATTAATGAAGTTTTTTCAACTGCATGGTGAGTTTTAGTAAGGCGAATGCGAAACGCAGGACTAAAAAACTTATTGTTAGTGGGTTATTAGGTCAATATGGGTAACATTTTTTCAATCAAATTTACTTTCTGGAACACTAGCTTTTTAAACTGCCCCCAAAGTACAAATTAGGTGTCAAGATAAGGGAACTAAACGTCCGAATAAATAGATGTAATAAATAACGGTGTTTTAGTATCAAGATACGGGAGAGGAATTAAGGCTTAATGTTTTAAATAATTAAATTAACAATAATTAATACGTGGACGGTTGGCGCAGTTACCGTGATAAATTGATGGCCTAATATTCGTGCAAACAATAAACCGATTCTTTATCGCGCCCGTAAATCTTTCCTCCGTTTCCCATCTCGCCAGGAGCGGTGGCGATAAATGATAACGCTATGAGAATGGAGGAATTCCTGGATATAACTCACGGCTGCTTCACGCGCGGTTCTGCTTACCGAATGCTAGAAAGGTACGGTCATAAATTATTCCATTCGGCCATCTTACAAGATAGAATAACAAGTAAGAAATGTGGACACAAGTTTTGTGCATTAGTGAGGGGCTCGGTCGTGTCCCGTGTCATGCCTCGTCATCGTAGGAGAGGGAGAATATAATAAAGTGTAATAAATGAAGTGGTAGAAGTAGGATTAGAAGAAAACTGAGAAGGTAGGACGTATTAGGTATCCACGAGTCTACATGGAAACAAATTGAGACCGATACAATGACAATGATTAAATATTCTTAAGGGGGAGGGGGGGGGGGGGGTAAGGTTTTACATGCCGAGAGTACTGTGTCAAAATTTCAAGTAAATCGGAGCAAGTATATTTCGAGGATAAAAAAACTTTAAATCGATTTTCTCGCAAACAAATTTTTGAAGTTCGTGAACATCATAACTCAAAATCTACTTGCCGATCCTTTGGAAATTTTGTATACTATTTCTACACATATATCAACAGGTAGTCAGAGAGAGTGTTTTTACCAGTTTTTTCTATTTTATAATAACAAATTCACCGAATTTTTTAAGCAAAAATCGCAATTTTCACTTCAAAAATAAAAAAATCGAAAAAAAACTCCCTCTGATTACCTAGAAAAACGTATCACCTTTTAAACGCATTTCGACTTATTTTGTTTCAAATGATCCGGTAACGAGTTATGGTGTTCACCGCATAACAACTTCGTCTTTAAAACCTTACCCTCCTCCCCCCCTTAAGGACGGCTATAAATTAGGATTACATTATATTTTCACTCAGTTAATGGTATTGGTCAGTGGCAAACGCCTACACGACAGTAAAAAAAGAATGAATTTATTATCTTAATACCGAGAAATTGTCTATGGAGAGGCGAGATAAGAGGTAGAACCTTTTCCGAAATGTCTTCCGTTTATCTAGGAGCACCGTACTTACCCCCATAAAAGACGTGGGATTTGAAATAATTTTACGAAACTTAGTTCGCTAACAATTGAAAATATTCCCGAATTGAGCGGCCTTAACTTGTGATTAATGATACTTATTTCCTTAATTGGCGTCCTCGAGAAAGGAATCTTCAAGAAGGGAGAAGCGAAATTAGAAGGGTAGAGAATACGGATACGGAAAAATCCAAGAAGACGGATAACTAAACCTGGCAGGAAATTTACCTCACGTTGGCCGGGAGATATTCTCGTAATGTAAGTCGCAATCTACAAGAAAAACGGACGTAATCACGGAATAAGAGGCCGAAAATAAAAATAACGTAAAGAGCGTGGAAAAATATAATAACGCCCTCCATTCAGAGAAGTTTAATTTGCACGCACAGATTTTACCGACACAGCGAAATGAGGCATTTTAGAAAGATTGCTAATGGCGAGATTTGCGCTCATATTTTCCTCATACAAAAGGCAACTATGTAATAAGACAGGGAAATATCGTGGTAATCGTATCACTTTCCCGAGGGAATTTCAACCTAATGTTATTGCTTCTTCTTTTATTCAAACATCTTGTTTCCAAGATAAGTGAAAGGCCAGCGAAAAAACCCGACTAGTGTCAAACCTTCGTTAGAGCACGGGGCTAGTTGTGTTTACGGTGGTCCGGTTGGGTACTTGGCACGACTCCAGATACTAATATCTACAGCCTGTGTGTCGGACGAATATCTACAGCTCATATTTGAACTAATATCTACGAACTTCAGAGTGTTGACTAATATCTACAGAGCTAAGGTCAGACGAATATCTATGACGGTCCCAGTGTTGACTTATATCTACAGAGCATAGGTTGAACCAAAGATATTGAAATATAAGTAGATGTGCTATCTGCCGTTTTTACTATGTGGGTCTGCGCTTCCGGGTGTCGCCGATATTGTTTACCAATTAACAAATAAACTAAAAGAACAAATAATTAACGAATAAACCAAACGTTAAATTACTAGTTAAAAAAATATTTTTTCGCCGAGACGAAACATTTCACTTTTGTATCAAAATTTAACAGTTTTGCCAGTGCAGGCCTTATTATGGTATAAAATATTGATTCAGCACATATCTGACTCTGAGTATAAGAGGAAAGTTGAACATGGGCACAATACTAGGTTCACAAAGAATGAAGGCATGCTTGTACCTAAACATAATAATAAATACGGACAGCGAACCCTTGAGTATAATGTGCCTAAAATATATAATATGCTACCTGGTAATATTAAGAAATGCGAATTTCCAAATAGAGTCAGATATTTGCTGAAAACATGGCTACTAGGTAGAAATAATTTGTATTAGGCGATTTAGTTTTACTATTAATGTGTAAGTTTATTGTTATTGTATAAACTAAGATCAAAGTTGTAATCTGTAAAAAGTTGTAATAAAAATCCCGTTGACAAACTACTTAACTGTAGTTTAAAGGGATATATATGAAATAATAAAAAAAAAAGTTAAACTAAATGAACGAATTCTTTCCTTATTCAAAATATATTGTTAACCAATATTAATGCACATTTTCAAAAAATCAACGAAATGAACAAATTCTTTTTGTATGAAAACTACGCTAATTAGCGCGTAGTCCGGCGACAGTTGCGCGGACACCATAGCATATATGTTTATTTGTTTGTTTATTTAGTACAAGATTATACATGTATATACATAATTCATTAATTTTTTTTGACTGCCCAACTAGGAGTATTCCCGTTTTAGGACAGTCGAATTATTATGGGTAAAATGGAACATGATTTGTATTTGTACAAAAAAGAAAGAAAATTGATGAAATAAAAAGAACAAAAAGAACAAAAAGAATATAAAATAAAATAAAAAAGTTTAAAACCTAGTAACTGTTATTTGTTTAGCATAGTTATTAAAATAATATAAATTTAAAAAAGAAAAGGTAAATAGGTACATGTATGTAACTAATAGAAATTGAGAGGGTTAAAACATTTAGGTAACTTTTGTATGCATTGCATATTATAGTCCTACATACATGTGTTGTAGAAAAAAAAGAAAGAAAAGGAGAAGAGAAAGAATAAAATTAAAATTAAATAACCAATTAAAACATATAATAGCCGTCGGTTGTTTAGCATGGTTGTTGAAAAGATAATAAAAATAAATAAAAGTTATATATGTGTGTACTTAAAAGCAAATTATTAAAATATAAGGTGGTAACTGGTGTTTGCCTTTCATATTATAATCCTACGTACACATTTTATATAGTGAGAACAGAAAAAATATAGTAAAATAAAATAAACAATTAATACCTAATTATTACTGTTGTTTGCTTAGCACAGTTATTAAAATAATAGGTATATATATGTACTTAAAACTGGTGTTTACATTGCTTATTGATAAGCCCACATATATATGTACATATTTTGTATAAATATTAATATAAAAGAGAGGAGATATAAAGAATAAAATAAAATATTCAATTAAAACATAAGATTAACAGCTGCTTGGTTAGCTTTCTAATTTAAAAGTAATAGGTAGGTACATACATACATATAATAATATAGATTAGAAAAAAAGGGTATCTTTTGAGAATTTTTGTTGTTGTTTTTGGTTTGTATTTGATTTCATTTTTTGTGTAGTAAAAGTTCACTCTCCTTTCTCCCTAATTGTTGAAACCAAGTAGTGGTCAATTTACGAAGAACACCTGTGCTTTCTTTTTTCCAAGCATCAGGCATGAAGTTGTATAGGTTTGGACCTAAGAAAGAGAAGTGTCTTTGAGCGAGAGATGTTTTGGTTGTGGAAGTTACAATTGGATTTCTCCGTGAGTGTCGGGTGTCGTGAGAGTGGTTAATAGATGGGTAGAGGTGGCGTTGTTTATGGGTGTTTAAAATTAATTTTCTCATGTACAGTTGCCTAACATCTAGAACTTGTAAGTCTTGAAATAGTGCATCACTGTGATATCTAAATGGTTTTTTGAGGATTACCCTTAGTAGTGATTTTTGAGCTTTTGCTAATTTGTCCAAAACAGTTTTTGCACATCCACCCCAACCTAAGGATGCATAGTCTAAAAGTGACCCACACATAGCATCATAAATGAGTTTCAATTCTTTTTTACGTAAGATGTTTCTGATTGCCATAAACATATACGTGAGCTTTCTAACCTTTGTGGTGACTAGATCCACGTGACCGTCCCATCTAAGATATTTGTCTAATATAACACCAAGGTATTTTATACTGTCCACTCATTCTAATTTATAACAATTACAGGTAGTTGAGTCACTGCATTTATGTACGAAAATATTATATGCTTCCTTGGGTTGGCCGGCTTCTGTCGCACTAAATCGTATAAATTTTGTTTTTTCCGAATTGAGTGTTAAGAGATTACAGTCTAACCAAAGTTTTAGCTGTTTTATTCCATCCTCTGCTTTGCAGTGTACATCGTTCCATATTCTTCCTTCAAATATTAAGACTGTATCATCTGCAAACGTTATAATGTGATTGGAAAAATTGCTGTTACACAAATCATTTATATAAATACTGAACAAAATAGGTCCTAAGGTACTCCCTTGGGGTACACCAAATTCTACAAGGGCCGGATCACTAATAGAATCGTTAATTTTAACTTTTTGGTATCTGTTAGCTAAGTAACTACCCATCCATTTGTGTGGCTGTCCCTGAATACCTATAGCCTTTAGTTTTTTTAGAAGTATTTTATGCGAAATGGTATCAAAAGCTTTGGCAAGATCTAAGAAGAGAGCAATAGACTTATTTCCCCTGTCAATATTTTTGGAAATAATATCTGCCAGTTTAGCAATTGTATCTATTCTGTGTTTGAATATCTTTGGGTTGAACTAATATCTACAGAGCGTAGGTTGGACTAATCAGCTAAATGTGTCCAATAGTCCGATATTAGGGATTTTTACATACATACTTACATAAATTAAGTTTTTTAAACTGCATACGCAATATTACGTTATTCCAATATGCTACACATAATTGCAAATCCAACCTCTGCCAGTGCTGTAGATATTCGTCAACACTTTGGTTCACATATATATTAGTCAGCAGTTTGAGCTGTAGATATTCGTCAACACTTTGATTCTCATAGATATTAGTTCGATTTTTTCAGTTTTTGGAATTCCTGTAGATATTAGAAGACGCCTCCCTTGGCACTATATCCCCACGCTTGCGATATCTCTTTTCCCGAACAAGAATTTGTAATTTCCGTCAACTTGGAAAAGGTACACATCACGAATTCTGGCCAAGCGGGTTGGAAACGATGCGGAATAATAATTATTACTCACAGGACGCACACAATAAACATGATGTCATCAAGATTACAGGTGTATTTCCGTGGTGAGATGGATACATCGCATGTTGTAGGCCCGTTGGGTTGGCACCTACCGTACCTGCCCTGAATAAAACGGGTAAACAAAATTGGCGTTATCAACAAGATTGACAAAATCACTTTTTTTATTCAGATTTCATTGGATTACGTAAACATTTTAAATATTCGTTGTACATTTTGGTTGTACATTCGGTACGTTGTACATTCGTTGTACGTTTGATTACGTCACTCCTGGACACACTGACCCCCTGACTCCTACCCACACCTCATACTTATTTTCTTCACAGAACTTCCTCTCCTTCCTTGCCTTAAAAAACCCTCCACACAACATCCCCTAAGATAATATAGGCCCGAGGAAAATTATTTTCCTCAGGGTCTCCTTTATGGAGCTAACTACTGTAAAAAAAAAAATCGATTGCAGTTCACACGCGATAGAAGCGAAGCTTTACCAAAACAATCTCAGCCAATACTTGATAAGTGAAGTCATAATCAAAGCGACCATTGAGCGCAGACCTAGCCTAATTTCCGTTTCAAATCTCAACCAATAGGAGCCTTGAAAAGTGACATCATAATAAAAACGGCCGATGAGCGCAGTTTATGCGTCGCAGTTGCAGTAATCGTCATTTCCGTTTCTTCAAAATACAAATCACAGCGCGGCTATAGAAGTTTCACTTCAAAATCCACGCCGCCCGCCGCCCGCCGGTTGTCGCCACGTGGCCACCCGCCGGTAACAGGCCACAGGCCACAGGCCACAGACACTCTTCTTTATATCAATAGAAGAAAAAAAAACACATTTATCAGAAAAGATAGAGTTTAGAAAAATGTAGTTTAATTATGTAGCAGTGATACCGTGAAAAAAATGAATTTTCACCTTCAAAAACTAAAGCCGACACCGTTATTGTCAAACTAGTAATAGGTACACACCAAAGATATTCAAATGCAAAAGAGATATGCTATGATGTCCTCGCAAATGTCGGCGGACCTAATCAGGGTAGTTTGCATACGAAAAGCATTTGTTCATTTCGTTGATTTTTTGAAGGTGTGCATTAGTATTGGTTAACAATATAGTTTGAGTACGGAAAGAATTCCTTCATTTAATTTAACGTTCGTTTGGTTTATTCGTTCATTTTGTTTTGTTAATTGGTAAACAGTATCGGCGACACCCGGAAGCGCAGTCCCACCTGGTAAAAACTGCAAATAGCACATCTATTATATTTCAATATCTTTGGTACACACTCTCTAATAGTTCATCCCTTTCGACAGCTGAAAATCTAGTAATGAAATTTGAGAAATTCGAAATGTTTCAATCGCTTGAATGAATTTTTAAAATTCCAACGGGATATCTCGGTTATGCCCCTGGCTGCGGTGATGTATTTAGGTTATATACGGAAAATTCCATGGAACATTGTACGGGAAATGTGTACGGATTATCATCGTAAGCCTTCCCCGTACGTGGCGATTCCCCTGAATAATTCAATTTGTAAGGTCGATAGGGCGGTAATCACGGGAATATATTTTTCATAATGCCAAATCGATATTTTTCAAGCAGCCCGAACCAAGTGGGTGGGTGGCGGGTCAATCGAGGAGCACGGAGCCTTTTTAAGGGGGGCAGAGATTTTAAACTAGCCCAAAAATGAACAAGACTCTGTCACTGTAAATTATAGGATAAAGCCCTTGCTTGCGGAAATACTGAATAGAATCTCGCAAGGTTAAAAGGAAATTTGAATTACATAATTATTTACGAGTTCTCCACTTCAATACAGTGTTTTTGTCTTTCCAATGTAACATGAATAGTTTTTCTCCCAATTTCAGTGCTCTGGTTTGCATTAAGTACTTTTGCGAACCGAAAAAAAAACGGTATTAATCATTTATAATGAATCTACAGTAATCAACCTGACATCTATGTATCTACTATAACTATTAAGGTTCCTAAGAAAAATATGTTTAATTATTATATGGTAGGTAAAGGGCTTTGACATTTTTGTTTATTTAGAAAACTTAGTTTATTAAAGTCTTTGATGCCGACCGGATTTCGTTTTCACCCAGGGCTAATAAAAGGCCATTGGTATCTGGCAAAGATGATCGATAAAGGATTTATAGATAACTAGCAGACCGAAATGTGGCTAACGAAACACAACGCCATTACCCAACCTTTATAAAATCCACACCACCCGCTTGCCAGCTGCCAGCTGCCTGAATTGAATTTCTCAGCTTTTCTCTACTATAATAAGCATGTATTATACACATAAACCTTCCTCTTGAATCACTCTATCTATTGATGAAAACCGCATGAAAATACGTTGCGTAGTAAAGATCTATGCGCACATACATTTTGAGCAACTTCATTTTATACTATGTAATGATGATGATAATGATATCGGTCCTGAGCACGACTGCAGATCGCTAACGTAAAAACTACAGCTCCCGCTGAAAAATTTTGTGAATTTCAATTTGGGAGGCGGGAATGGGTACCGCCGCCCCGGGAACCTTTATTGTATAACCAACACCACTGCCATAGGTCACCCCAAGTGGTTCGCTACGTTTGGTGATTTAGCAGGGGTGCCCAGGTTCATTGGGTGAGGTTTGTCTTAGGTCTTGGAGGCGGATGACCAGGACGTACTGAACCCCAGATTCCTACCCACCCCTTAAACCCTTTTCCTTCCCAGAACTCTCCTCTCCTTCCTTTCCTTAAAAAACCCTCCACGCAGCATCCCCAAAGATGACATAGACCCTGAAGGAAATTATTTTCCTCAGGGCCTCCTGTGTGGAGCGCATGTAAAAAAAACAAATTGATTGTGTTGTGAATTGTTATTTGCTCGTTCGCGATCTGAAGCTAAAATCGGGAACGAAGACAAGTTACGTAGTCAAAACGAAACCCGGCACCAAAGCAATTATTAGCTATTCTTAAATATCTTGCTTACTCACCAAAAATGTGATTGAAACTGTCGAACGGTTTGGAAAATCCTTTTCTTGCCCGGAGATCATTTTAAAAAAATAATTAATGTAGAAAGAAATATGAAATATTGTTTACATAATTATTACTGAGTTTAGCGAAGGCCTATTTTGACTCGACCACTCTGCATGTCGTCTTATTGTAAATTTGTTTGTGTGTTCCGTGTCTGGTCAATCCTTGCAATAAGGTAGCCGTTTTTTATAGTACCCTTTCATTCCGCCAGGGCGTATGAGTGTTGCGACTTGCGACCGTTGCCAACTTTCAAGTCGGATTAATCAACATTGCGCAAAGTCTACTGTTCACAGAACTACTAATTTAGTAATTATCAGGTTGGCTGGCGGCGGGCCTGTGAGGAAACAATGGTTAATCAAAAACATTTATTAATTATTACAATTGGACGAGGTAAAATTAAAATGGACATTGATGATTGTGCTTTATTTGTTTATTCCCTTTTATTTTTCTATTAATAATTACAATTGGACGAAGTAAAATTAAAATGGACATTGATGATTGTGCTTTATTTGTTTATTCCCTTTTATTTTTCTATTAATAATTACAATTGGACGAAGTAAAATTAAAATGGACATTGATGATTGTGCTTTATTTGTTTATTCCCTTTTATTTTTCTATTAATAATTACAATTGGACGAAGTAAAATTAAAATGGACATTGATGATTGTGCTTTATTTGTTTATTCCCTTTTATTTTTCTATTAATAATTACAATTGGACGAAGTAAAATTAAAATGGACATTGATGATTGTGCTTTATTTGTTTATTCCCTTTTATTTTTCTATTAATAATTACAATTGGACGAAGTAAAATTAAAATGGACATTGATGATTGTGCTTTATTTGTTTATTCCCTTTTATTTTTCTATTAATAATTACAATTGGACGAAGTAAAATTAAAATGGACATTGATGATTGTGCTTTATTTGTTTATTCCCTTTTATTTTTCTATTAATAATTACAATTGGACGAAGTAAAATTAAAATGGACATTGATGATTGTGCTTTATTTGTTTATTCCCTTTTATTTTTCACCCTCCACACACACAGCATCTCAGATGACACAGGCCCCGAGGAAATTATTTTTTCTCCTGTTTGGAACTGATGTTAAAAAATTAGGGATTTGCCGAATTCTTTCCTGATTTTGTATTGCAACAGCTTTTACGAACATCAGATTTAAATTAGATAAAGAGACAAATTATCTTTTGACATAATTACCTACTGCAGAGATTCATTTGCAAGTAATGTGCCAGCCCGCATAAATTAGATTTTTCATTCTTAATTTGCTGCTATTTTGACGTATTTATTCATTTAAATTGGTTCATGAGAATCAGTGGTTCCCAACCTTTTTCTGACCCGGGACCACTTGTACGTTTATTTTTTCGACAGGGACCAACCACAAGCAGTGGTGTAGCGAGGGGGAGGCCGCGCCCCGGGTGCCCCCCCCCCCCCCCACCAGGACGGACCAATTTTTTATATATTTTAACGGAGGGGGTAGAACGGGGTAGGATGGGGTGGGGTGGGGCGAAACGGAATACCTTAATGGACACTGACCACAAGGTACAATAATGATTGACTAAATATTGTCCCGATATTTTTTTAATCAGACTTCTCGACCAGGGACCGCCCGCGCGCTGGCTCGTTTATTGACCGGCGGACCATCGCGGACCATCTTGTAGCCTCTTGCGGACCACTAGTGGTCCGCGGATACCTGGTTGGGAAACCCTGATTTAAACAAATCATATAAGCCAATTACTAGAATGTGTGAATAGATATACTTGACGTTGACAGTTTTGCTAGATTCTACTTGCTAACAAGTCACCTTTTTACATTTTTTACTCTGTTTAAATAAAATGTTCTCTGTTATTATAACATTTATAACAAAAAGAAGATGGAGAGATATGTAATTACGAATGTTGGAGAGAGTGCGCTAATATTTTAAACGGTAAAAATGAATCGAAGATTGTGAAAATGTTTAATAAAACACGATTCGTTTAAAATAGAGCAAAAATCCCTTGGGGGCTGTCTAAAACAGCATTTAAAGAAACACTGTGAATTTTTCATTCATATAACTTTTATAAATGAATCAGATGAATCAGATGTCCAATAATAATTTTCGGAGCATAATTTGCGATTTTTTTTTCTATCGAGGGAATTTCAAATGTGTAGATATTATCTTGAAAAATAACATATACTTTTTAAAGAGCTTAAAAACTTCAAATTTTCACGGGGGTTATACAAGAAATCGGTAGAAATTCGGGTAGCGGCGGTTTAAGAGTTCATATTCTTTTTTTTTGGTTGTAACACACATAAAATATCTTTATATATATCGTATACCTAATTACTAGCTTTTATCAAACATACGTCATACTTTGTTTTATGTTAGGTCTTATATAAACCTAGTACATTATTTAACTACTACGCGAGTGCACATCTCTTTTGAATTTCTTTTCAATATTATCGCATTGCACCTACTTCTAATAACAACTGTATCACTTCATTATTTTTGTGAAACTCATACATTCTTATTTTGTTATACTGATACCCTCCTGTATACAACGGTATACTTATAATCTCACGCATCACTTTAGCGTAAACGCCATGAAATGGCGTTTAAATAAATAAATATAAAAATATCATATACAACGTCGGAAGCTGTGAGAAAAGGAACAATATTTATTTATAGAAAGAATGAATATTTATATACAAATGTGAAGACCATGTAAGGGAACGTACCCATACTACGTGACCCGTTTAGGGGATCTTTAAAATACCACGTTTGGTCACAATGGGGGGGGGGGGGGGCTTAGGTTTTTATCAATCTACAAACCTTTTTATATTTTTTCCACTAACCTTTTAACATTTTTCCACTTGTAATTATAGGTATGCATGCTCTTGCCGTCATGAAGCAAGCGCCGTGTTAATAAAGACAAATATAAGCCAAATAATATTTTTTTTAATTTTTCGTTAGCAATAAATGATTCAAAACCATATTTATGATTTACTACGTGAAAATTGTAGGGGGAGGGGGGGGGGGGGTCTTGGAATATACTACACGTGGTCACCGGGGGGGGGGGAGGGTGGTAAAAAGTTGCAAAAAGTGGGTCACGTAATATGGGTACGTTCCCTAATTAATTGTAAGGATTCAGGACTTGTAAGGATTCATTTCTCTACTTTGCATTAAACTGGACAATAAAGTGAAATTAATTAATTGAATCGCGAAAAGACAGTAATAATTAAAAAAAAAAAACAGGTATCGACGTACAATTCACTATTCAATGGCTTTATTGATCGATGGAAATAATGAGTAAGTAATTATTTTTTGTAATAATCTGTTTCAGTTGTATTTATCAGTGTCAGCTAAAGTAGCATTATTCTTAAATTGACATCTTTAAAAATCGCAATTAATTCAAATGCGTAGGACATTGTACATTGAATACAAAACATCATTTTACTTATGAATTGATCTAAACAGACATTTAATCTCCCCTGAAATCCTCAATGAAGGTATTTATTGGATGCCTCGAACTAAGTGAGTAGGAAGTTGGATTATTCTTGCCTTTTATGAACACTCGTCCATAGAAATGGCAGAGCTTAGGCTTCGCCGGTCTGATACGGTAAAATGAATAATTCAATAGATCGCTTCATACAGTGGATATGGTAAGGGAATTTACCTTGTTACTTATTAGGAAAAATATTCACCGTACAATCGATTTCAGTAATATTGAGGAAAATGGGAAATTCTTGATGTTTTTGCATCAAATTAATATGTAGATAATTTATACAGAAATGCTTTGCGAAAAAGGTCCCGAGGGCGTTTAATCAAATGTATCTGTAGGTACCAATTATCGAACCCATACCTTTTCATAAGGTAAACCGTCAATAAGGGTTGCTTGAAATGGCTTTGGCTGGTTTTTGTGAACATTTGAAAAACCCAGTATCTACTTAAAAACCTCCCTATTTTGTATATATATTTTTATACAACAGCTCCATGCAGAAGACCATGAGGAAAATAATTTCTTTCAGGGCCTATGTCTTCTTTGGGGATGCTTTGTGGATTGTCTTTTTAGGAAAGGAAGGAGAGGAAGTTCTGGGAAGGAAAAAAAAGTATGTGGGCGGGTAGGAATCTGAGGGTCGATTTGTCAAGGAGTGATGGACGTATGAATCCATCCCTGCTATTGCGACACTAGGCGATGTTCCGAGACAGTCGTGCTGGATTGTGCCAAAAGGTTTCCTTCAATTGATCTCTCCCTATCTGGCCTGCCACGCAGCAGGTGGGCAGGTGTATCCGCCTCCAAGACCCGGACAGACCCCATGAACCCGGGCACCCATGCCAAGTCACCAAACGTATATAACCACTTGGAGTGAGTGACCCATGGCAGAGGTGCTGATCCTGGGGCGGCGGTGCCCATACCCGTCTCCCAATTTCTCCTCGCAACTCTCTTCAACAAGACAACATACCCAAATTGAGGATATCTTAGTCTCACTATGGAAATTTGACGGGACTCTTGAGACGTCAAAAATGTAATCTGATATTATTCATCAATACCTACTTATTCTTGAAAAACTCTAAAGAAAGAGCAAGAAATAAAAAAAAAGTATTTCTTCAATACACTTAAAACTAATTGCCGAGGAGTAGTAGGGATCAAACAAAGCTATCGACGTGTTCTCTCACTTTCGTTTAATCATTTATCGTATTACTTAGATATCTCAGAACAAGATTAATTTATTAACCTCTTTCGAAATCAAAAAGTTTAGTCAGTAGCAAAGTGAGAAAGTTGAAAAATGATCCAATGATCCGAGCAAAAACTATTCATCTGAGTATTAAAAGTTATAACTCATTTAATATTATTGAGAATTCTTTGATTTTAGGTAAAATTCGTTAAATAAACAAATACACGTAAACGGTGAGCGATTTATTCGTTTTTTTTAAATGTTTTGGTAGAAAGCTTTTTAAAATGTCCCTGAAGACTGGCTCTGTGCCCTCTGGTTGGAAAAAAACGGTTATCCATCCTATTCCAAAGAAGGGTGACCGCTCCAACCCGGCCAACTACCGCCCCATAGCGATCACATCAGTTCTGTCTAAGGTGATGGAACGTGTGATCAAGGGAAATTATTTTCCTCAGGGCCTCCTGTGTGGAGTTAATGTAAAAAAAAAAGAAAGCAGTCACTTTGTGGTTTGACACATTAAAAACATTTTATTCAATACTAGCAGACCCGGCCACACGTTGCTGTGGCTAACGAAACACAACGCCATTACCCAACCTTTATAAAATCCACACCACCCGCTTGCCAGCTGCCCGCTGCCTGAATTGAATTTCTCGGCTTTTCTCTACTATAAGCATGTATTATACACATAAACCTTCCTCTTGAATCACTCTATCTATTGGTGAAAACCGCATGAATATCCGTCGCGTAGTTTAAAAGATCTATGCGCACATACATTTTGAGTGACTTCATTTTATAATATGTAATGATGATGATAATGATATCGGTGATATCGGTCCTGAGCATGACTGCAGATCGCTAACGTAAAAACTACAGCTCCTGCTGAACAGTTCTTCCGTAGAACGAATTTCAAAAGTGACTATAGTAAGGCCCGCCAGCCTTTTTAAATCACACAAAAATGTTTTCTTTAAATTTCTCGGCTTTCTCTAATATAATTTCCATGTATTATACATTCCTCTTCAATCACTCTATCTATTGGTGAAAACCGTATGAAAATCCGTTGCGTAGTTTAAAAGATTAACGCGCACATACATTTTGAGCGACTTCATTTTATACAATGTAATGATAATAATAATGATATTTACGGCATTCGTATGGCGGAAAAGAGAGAAGGCAAGTCGAGGAAAAACAAAATGAAGCTTGGGAATGTTTTATCTGCCAGTAGATACAGAAAGACAGGAAGCCCTCAAAAATTTTGCTTTCAAATGTGTAGCAGTAATTTACGAACTTGTCAGCGGGAATTAATAATTAATTAATGGAAGATGTCTAGAATTCTGTGTTCTGCACGATTAGCAAACCAAGCATGAATCGATAACTCATTTGATTAGTCCCACTGTTTCGCAAAGTTTCAAGGGTAATTTGGTTTAGGTTTCTGTTCAATTACGAACAATCAATTAAGGCCTCTCTAATCCTTCTTGTGTGTAGGCCTGAGAGGTTTAGGGACAAAAACTAAGGGCTCAGTGTGAAACTAAACTAACTGTTACGTGTTGTATCATTAGCGGCGTAAACTCTAGTCTAGTGTATTAGAACATTGTTTTTACAAGTATTAAGAGGGATTTTCATAATATTAGGAAAATGAAGTAGGTAGGTACGTGTGAACGACGTACGAGTTAAATGCTTTTTTTTACATTAGCTCCTTGAAGGCCTTGAAGAAAAGAGAACGTTTTGGAATAAGGGATGGGTGAGGTGCTAAGATTGAAAAAATACGACGTTATTGATGTAGCTGAAAATATATATTTTTTTACATGAGCTCCACACAGGAGGCCCTATATAATAATTTCCCTCAGGGCCTATGTCATCTTTGATGCCGTGTGGAGGGTTTTTTTAAAGGAAAGGAAGGAGGGGTGAGTTCTGGAAAGGAAGAGGGTTTAAGGGGTGGGTAGGAATCTGGGGTTCTGTGTGTCCAGGTCATCCGCCTCCAAGACCTAGACAAACCTCACCCCATGAACCCGGGCACCCCTGCTAAATCACCAAACGTAGCGAACCACTTGGGGTGACCTATGGCAGAGATGTTGGTTATCCAATAAAGGTTCCCGGGGCGGCGGTACCCATTCCCGCCTCCCAAATTGAATTTCTACTTTTTGTTTGAAAATCTTTCAGTATGTGGGGATGCGGCGCATCCCCATACTGAAAATCTTCCTGCAAAATAATGAAATTTTGAAAAAAAAATAATTTTCAGCTACAATAACATCAATAACGTCGTATTTTTCAATCTTAGCACTCTAGCTCACTGAAAACTCACGGACCGCCACTGGTGGGTAGGAATCTGGGGTTCAATGTGTCCAGGAGTGACGAACGTATGAATCCATCCCTCTAACTGCCAGTTCGAGAGAGACCGGCTGGAAAGGTCAAAAGGCCTCCCTCAACCAGTTTCTTTCGATCCGACCCGCCACGCAGTAGGTGGGCAGACGCATTCACCGTCAAGACCTAGACTAACCTTACTCCATGTCAAAAGAATATCCAAAGTTTATTTGAGAGAACATAATCGTTGTGCACAAGAACGTCCCGAACGCCAGGAGGCAGAGGAAAATTTAAATGAAAGCATTTCAAGGAACATTTAAATTTTAAAATCTGGTTTAAATTTAAAGTGCAAATATATATCAGAATAATATTGCATACCCATACGTTTAGAGCCCGCGACCTCTGAAGTTTTAACAGGTCACTGAAAACTGTGTTTAAAAAGTTTCTCCACAGTTCTACTTTTATTTTACGCAAAAGGATTGCCAACTGCACAACAATATGCAAATTTGAGAAAATAAGCCCATGGGTACTGCACACAATGTAAAGCAATTACACAATATGCAAAACGAACACGCTTTATTAAAAAGTCCGACAGATTTAAATAGGCATAGGTGCCAAGTTATAAATTGGCAAACTCAATTACGATTATTTTAGCTTTATACAATAGACGACATTGAAAAACGCGAATACGTTCACAAAAAAATGCAGGTAATTGCAGCTGCAAAAAAAAAATAACCCCAACAAATAATGACAATCATAAAAATATTAAAAAGACAAATAATATTACCTCACTCGATTTATCAGTGTGATTCATCTATATTATTTCATTACCGAATTATGCAGGAAATACATTAACAGGGTGGCCACAAAAAACTGATTTCAAAATTCCCTGATAATTCCAGGTTTTCCAGGGCAGTTTCTACATTTTCCATGATAAGTTTAATTTGATATAAGGGAACGTACCCATATTACGTGACCTGTTCAGGGGGGGGGTCTTCAAAATACCACGCTTGGTACAAATGAGCGGCGGGGGGCGTTTTTGGTCACCGGGGGGGGGGGGGGGGGGGGGTGTTGTTAAAAAGTGCAAAAAGGGAATTCCGTCATCTATAGCATAAATTATTTCTTTGCATTACAATAATCTATATAACACAAAATACACTTAATACAAATTTATGATATTTCGCCTGAAGACAATTTGTGAAGAAATGAAAAGACCAGACGAAAATAGAAAAATAAACAAAAAAAAACATTAACATTAGAGGAGAGACAAAAAAAAATCACACGAAACGAGCAACAATACTAGGGAACAGTTTAGATTTAGAATATTAATAATTAAAATAATATACCCTTTGGGTAGAAGAACAGAAAAGAAGAAACCATATCTGAACCATAAGCATTCGACTAAAGTTTAGAAAGAGGTTTATTATGTATTTACACGAAGCTATGGTATAAATAGTGATGCAATGTAATTTTATAAATACTAAAAACCTTAATTTAAATGTTAAAATACCTAAGCACACACATACACATCAACTAGATGACATGATTGTGTTGCAAGGGAATTAATAAAAATAATAATAAAAAAATACCTATCTAGTTTGTCTCTGTCGGCATATCTTTTGTTACACAAGTCGCAAGTAAAAGTAATAAAACTCAACTTTGGGATTTCACAAATCGCAAAATAACGAATATAGTTTTATTTTTGGAATTCCCTGATATTATAAAATTTTTTCGAAATTCCCTGACATTTCCCTGATAATTCCAGGTTCGGTAAAATTCCCTGATAATTCCAGGTTTTCCAGGTATTCCAGGTCTGTGGCCACCCTGATTAACTATCCTATCAACAATGGCCTCCATAGACGACCCTTTAGCAGTTACAGTGCTAAAGATGTATTAAAAGAAACTGTGTGTATTAAAAGAAAAATAAAAGAGAAATTAAAATTAAATTAATTATTTGTATTAAAAGACAAATTTGTATTAATTTAAGGAGTGTATTAAAAGAAACTGCGACAAAACTGACGAAACTGTACAGTTTTCGACTACACACTGACAGTTTTAACTGTACAGATTTATCTATTCGTATTTTGATTAGATCTCAGTTAAACTGTACGGTTCAACTTTTGTCCTACACACCTAACGATTTACCTGTACAGTTCGACTGTACAGATAAACTATAGATATAATATTAATACAGTTAAAACTGAAGGTCTGTAGCCCGCTTTAGAAATATTAACGTCACCTCACTTTTGTGTCGCTTCATGTGAAAATTGACAAAGTTTCATATATTCATAGAGGTTTTTCTGTATTTAACTTTTGATCACATTTCTCACCGCCTCTGTAACGGAGATACAACGTTTACTATGAGACCTGTATGAGCTGTTCCCAAAATCTAAAAAATTAGTCCGAGGGGTTAATATATACATACGCACGCACCTAAACGCCCAGGGGAGTATTATATTTTACATTGAAAGTACAGTTTGCAATAGTGCGAATTTTATGCGAAAAGCGTCATTTTTATGACTTATTTAAATAAGGCGAATTTTGTAATTTTCTGAGAATAACGCAAATTTTCGTATCTTTCATGCAATTAATGAGATTTTAAAATAAGACATGAATATTGCACACTCTTAATATTTTCTTGATAAGCATAAAATAGAACGCAACTTCACGTAGAAAACGCCGCGTAATGTCATTAATTTTTCAATGAAACGATGGAAAAAAAACGTTCTGCTGACTTTGCTGCAAAATACCAAAAAGGTAACATACAAATCTATGCTGCAAATATCAAAAAGTTACCAACAATTTTTGCTGCAAAAAAAATATTGAAATTAAACAAACAATCTTTGTTACAAAATACCATCGCGTTTCACAACACCGCGACCAAAAAGCGCCAATTTAGCCAGAAAATAACTAACGTTAGTTATAAATAAATAAGTGGATATGTAAATAAAAAATTTCATGTTCGTAGGTACACCCATTATTATCTAGTATCTCGGTAACAGTGCACCTCGTATTCCTGTACATGAAGAATGTCGTTTGGTCTGTCACTTTGTGTTTTTATACATGTTTGCATAGTCTTGTGTAATTTTTCTTTGGTTCTGCTTTTTGAGAATTTTCAATATATTATATGATTGTAGAATAATCGAAAGGTTTATAAATATTAAAGGGGTATTCTAGTCTAGAAGCATGAATTGTAGGTATTTTTTAGTGATGTGCCAGATCGTTAAAAATGTATATCCGCGGATACGGATCCGATTACGGATATTGGTGTCAAGATCCGCGGATACGGATCTTTATTTTCTTATTAAATCGGTGTCGGCGCGCGAGACCTTGAAACGATAGTTGATGTTACGCCCGCCGCACAAGATAAAATATTTGATTAAGAAATAAAAAATAAAGGAATTTAATAGTTTTTTAATTCAACCCAATCACCTGTGTACAGCATTTCATCCTATCAATTGAAAATTTATAAGGTAAAAGATCCGTAAAAGTTCCGCGAGAATAGTAACGGATACGGATAAGGATTTTTCTTCTCCCTCGGATATCGGCGGATACGCATACGGATATCCGGAACATCACTAGTATTTTTGCAGGTGCAATAAAAAACAAATAATATTTTCAGTAGTCATAATTTTACCAAATATTTATTAAACATTAAAGAATACATAAAAAAAAATCAAACGAAATAATTCATTAATTCAAAAAGATACAGGATGTTGAAGTGGGGAGGGTCTCAAAAAAATTGCGCCCCCTGGTTGACACGATTGCAACCCTCCTAGTAATCAGAAAAAAAAAACAAATTATGACTTAATTCAAACATATGCTGCTATAGCAAGAACCTCGGAAATGTAAAAAATTTTTTTTTCGCAAAATGGCGGCTGTCTGAAATAAAAAGAGATTTTTTACCAGTTTTTTTTTACATTTCCGAATTTTTAAAAAATTGTAAATAATTAAATTTTGTTATAGTTTTGGTTCATGCCATAGTAGTAATGTGTAGAGAAGGCTCACACCAAATTTCAAGTAAATTGGTTCAGTAGAACTTGAGATATCGTGTCAACCGTCTCGAAAAAAGTAGTTTTTAGAAAAATGCGTTTAAAGATTTGTTCTATTTAGATTCCGTCTAAACCGCGACACTAAACTGGTTTTAACTTTTAAAAAAATTCTAATTTCCAAAAATCCCTTTAAAGAGATATTTTTGAATACCTAAACTATGGAAATATGATTTTTTTTTCTAGATTAGAACAGCCCCTTAAACAATATTTTTTTTACGGATTTGATGTGCTTGAATAAGGTTCGTAGAAATGCGTTTAACGAGGTTAGCTCATCGAGGGGGTGGAGCGATGATTGGCTAAAAATTCGTGACGTAGCTTGCAGTCCATGTTCCACTTTGAGATTTGAATTAACCGCATTACAAGTTCCATTGTTTTACTTCGAGGTACGTCACGCATTCGAAATTTCAAAATTTGTACGAGTTTTTTCTCGAAAAAGGCCCGTATTAGCTAACCTTGTTAAATGCATTTTCTACGAACCTTGGTGCTTAACGTTCTAAAATTTAAAAATAATTAGATAATTCTTATTATTTTAAGTACCTGCATAACGTAACTTAATTTATGCCGCGGTTCTTATAATAATTTGCGGTGTAATGATCAGCATAGTTGGCTTCCTATCAGTTAATCGGGGATCGATTTTATGCCACGGATTAAGTTGGTTGATGATTTTTTACGGGTCTGCTCTAGTATATAACAAGAATTTCTGACGCTGGACCAGAATCAAAGGGTAATAAAACTCGAGCTGCAGCTCGCAACGTCCCGCCAAAGGTTAACTGATAACTATCGCCTTTTCTGTAAGCCGCTCGACCAATATGGGCATTGGACGTGGACCACATAGAACCGGAATATGGTGTTGGAATACGAAGACGTAATCCCACCGGCCGCCAAAATACACTCATTGCAATATTATAACATGGCCGATGTGCCAAAATATTAACTGGCACACGGAGAGTTCTTTCATACTGGTTATATTGGCATATATTACTGTACTCTCGTTTAGAATAGGTATTCCGTAAGGCAGAGGTTCCCAAAGTGGGTGCCGCGGACAGAGATCAGGGGTGAGGCGCCCCTGATGTCTCTACTAAAAATCAAAATTGACATGCACGAATACAAACATTTTATGGAATGGAAAATCACCCGCCTGGCCGGTTCGCGCTCTGGGAACAGATTGGTGGGAGGCACAGGAGTGGGGATACGGTAGTGGTGCTGCGCTTGCAGCGGCCGCGTGTCGCATCGAGACCTCTCGAGCGACAGCAGTCTAAAAACAAAATACGCTTGTTCGGATTTGACGGAGTTTTGGATATCTTATTCCCCGGTTTTAAAAATTGTGCTGCCACCCGTCGCACTAAACGGTTTTTGTAATTATATTTGAATTTTCTTTGTAAGTTAAATACGAGTCCGTCCTGGGGAGGGGGGGGGGGTGGCTAGAGAATTGTGCTCTTGGGGGTGGGTGACACTCGGTCCCGGGGCTACCACCTACCACAGATAGAAATTATATGACCGGGGTGCCGTGAGAAAATTCAAATTTTCTAAGGGTGCCGCGACTTGGAAAAGTTTGGGAACCCCTGCCGTAAGGTATTCATTCCATTAAAGTTTTATTTGTAATGGAATTGTCAGAAACTATTTGAATATCAAAAACAGTTTATGGTGCACCACGTCATGTAAAATTCGGGATCAGGCCGGGAAGGATAACACTCCTCATATAAGGTTTTAATTCCCGTTTAACACTAGGCACTTGTGTTGATATATTCAAGAAAAGAACATCGCTAAAAACTGTTTTATTTTTTTTGCGAAGCTCAAGCACACATATTTAAATGTTCAATATGAGCTTGAATATAAAGAATAAATTCCAAATTATTATGCAATAAAAACATAACCGAAAAGGGATTCTTAAGTAGGAGATTTTGAACTTTAAATCAATTTTAATAGGCCTGATATACATTTTTTCTGGGCTTATAAAAATACTCGATTATTTCAAAGGCAAATGTGTTTGTTCTACTCGCTGTATTTAATTAAAACACCTAAAATATATTCAAGCGATCTAATTTTCAAACCAAAACACTCAGAATTGCTTCACCTTAAATCCAAAAATCTGTCCATCTTTCGCAATATTAAAATGATTTGAAAATTAAAATAAATATTTTAACTTTCATTTATAATATTATAATTACTCCACCCGGATTCGTCAGTGAAGAAAATTAATGAAAGGAGTAATAAAGACAAGTTAAAGTGTTAAGTATAATAACATTTTCTATTAACAATTTTCTTTAATAAACCTTTGATTTAATTAAGTTTTCAAGTCTCAAGAAGGTATACAGGTTTCAAAATTAATTTATTTTATTCATCTAACTTATTTCATTTGCTAGAAATAATATTTTAACAACTTGGTTATATCATTTTAAGAACTTCTTCAAAAATTTCAAATCAGAGACTTCAATATGTAAAATGAAGGTAATAGTAATAGCAGGTCGAACTGGGTTGTTCCAAATCCCTTTCTGTGGTAGGTACCTAGTTCACCAAGTCAAATGTGAACAATTCACCCGATTAAGCTCCGGATAGAATCAATACTCGCCGGGAAGAAGGGCACGAAGGTTTTCCTGCGGTGATTGGGCTAATTGGGAGTTACAGCTTCCCTTTGCAGATGAAATAATGAAGGGGCGGATCTGGTGACAAAAAAATGGTCACCAAACGAGCTGCCCATAAGCCATTGCGTTTTTTTGTTCAGATTTCAATATACTATTGTATAATTGAACGCATGCTTGGAACAAGGGGAGCAGTCGCTTATTTTTGTCGGCGTTAAGACTTCATGAGCGAAATTGCAAAATGTTTAATTTAATGAACTTATTTGAAATAATGAAATATAAAAAGAAATTGTACATATCTAATTAAAAGCCTGTTTGACAGCATTCCGAAAAAATATTAAAAATAATTCAATAATTATATAATTTGATAATTGTACGATCTCCGAATTTTTTGGGTATCATCATCATCATCACTCTTGGCTCTAAAACCCCTGGTGGCAGATCTCTCCTATTTTGAAGCTCTAAGGTAGATGTCTTTGAGGACGTTGTCGCTCCATCTTAATCTTGGCCTTTCCAGGCTCCATCGCCCTCGAGTTCAGCAGGGAATTTGGTGCTTGATGCTCAGTCATTCTCTCCACATGACCCAGCCACCGAAGATTCCCCAGTTTTACAAATTTCGTGACGTTTTGCTCCTTCAACAGAGTATGCTCATTGATGTAACGTCTGCGACAAAATGCATTTTCCAAAATTTTTTGGACATATTGAATAAAACAAAACGAAAGCATAAAATAAAATGTTACAAATTATTAAAAAAGCAATTCGGGGTAATTGACTTAGATATTTTTAACTACATGATATTTATTCTAACGCAGTAGTTTGGGTAGAACAAAAAAGTTCCCCGATATCTGCTCTAAAATGCAGAGATTAATATTTGAAGTAGAGTAGATAGGTATGTATTACTAATGCTTTCGTAGAATCGAGTACGTAATGGATTTCCATTAAATTGATGAAAATATGAAGTGTCTTGTTATTTCTAAAGCTTGAATCTCAGAAATTTAATGATTCATTTCCATCATCAGTTCATAACATGAACGCGAATTTACGATCTAAATGTCAAAATCTAGTGTTTTCTTCGAAACCATTTGAAAAGTATGGAAAAAATGTTTCACGAAAATATTAAAAATCGTTGGGCATGATCTATATCATAGATTCTTAACTGGGGCGTTTTAGATTTTCAGGGGGCGGTAGAAGACCAAGAGAAAATTGGGGGGGCGTTTCAGACTTTCAGGGGGGCGGTAGGAGATACAGAGAAACCAATCTCATCCCATCCTACCTTGCCCTATCCCATCCCATTAGGGGCCATCCATAAATTACGTCACACCTTTAGGGGGGGGGGGAGGGGAGTAGAGAAGTGGGACATTGTGTGACAAGGGTTACGGGGGGGGGGGGATCATGAGTTTTGGGACGTCACACGCACAAAACGACTCCGTTGTGTCAAATGTAACCCCATCGTGGTATCCCATTACGCCCCCTCCTTCGTGGTATCCCGTTACGCCCCCCCCCCGTTGTGGTCAATTACTGTTTCGGATTCAGGAGTTAGGGAACGTACCCATACTACGTGACCAATTTTTTTGCAATTTTTAACCCCCCTCTCCCCCTCGGTGACCAAAAACCTAAGGCCGCCGGAAGGCATGGACGGAGACCGAACCATCAGCGCACTATAGGGACGAATGGAGGCGCCTGTCGATGCAGTGGGTCCCCGACCCGAAAAGGACAAGGGGAAGAAGATGATGATGATGACCCTTATCGCCTTACAGTTCGACAACAATTCCACATTAATATAAAATTAAAATCAGCGGGACTAGAAATACAGAGATTGCATATTATAAATAACGATAAATGAGCTCTTGTAGGTAGGTCGGAGTTAATATCAAGAAAAAAGTTTTAAAAAATCAAAGAAATGTTCGAGATATGTTAAAGTAAAAGTAAAAGTTTTTGGTTTCATGTGATACTACGGAGAACTACGAGAGTAATCAAAGTTTTAAATAAAATGATTTTTTAAATTTTTGTGATAACCTAATAATAGTTCCAGCTGCCCCCGCCTGGAGCCAGTAGGACTGTGACATCCCCAATTTGGGTATGTTGTGAGGCTGAAGGTAGTGGGGAGGGGAAGGAGATAGGGAAGAGTGAGGTGGGGAAGTGCGTAGTTATTCAAATCTAGTCACCGCACAAGGCTTTTCAAGCAACGTTTCAATTGTGAATGATGGTCTTACACCAGGGCGATACTGAGAGTACCTATCATACTACATATTATTTTAAATTAATTAATTGTAAAACAACACAAAGGAATCAAATAAAATTCATTTGCGCACGCCGGGATTCGATCCCACGACCTTCGGATTTTCGGATTGACCTACCCCTCGACCACGGAGGCCGTCAAAATGGACTCCTAATAAGACTACTCGTTGTAACTCCAAGTTCCGCTTATAGTCCGAACCCCGAAATGAGATCATCCAATTCGAGATTAAATGAAAATGATTATGTAAATTTTTACAAGTATAAAGCAAAGTCGCTACCGCTGTCTGTACGCTTAGATCTTTTAAACTAAGCATCGGATTTTGTTTTCACCAATAGATAGAGTGATTCATGAGGAAGGTTTAGATATATAATTTGTATATGCCTAAACCTTCTTGTAAGGAGGCACTGCTGAAACCAGCGGCATTCCAGGAGAAATCCTGAATTGCTAAGCAGTGACCTTTTCATCAATAGACTCAATGATAAAAGAACAAAATGTATAATACTGTAAAAAATCTATTGATGAATAAACGTTTTTATCTTTATCATTTATATATTGTCAAGGATTTGTGTAAATTGGTTGAAATATATAGTATATAAAGGGAGCGGGCTGGCAAGCGGGCAGCGGGCTGGCGCGGGCCATGTGGATTTGATATGTAGGCCAGTGGCTAAGACTCTTGACTCACATTCCGGAGGTCGCGGGTTCAAACCCGGCATGCGCAAATAAATTTTATTTGATTAATTTGTGTTATTTCACAATTAATTCATTTAAAATAATATATAGTATATTTGCGGCATGTTCCAGAGTGGAAGATAGATACTATTAGTATCGCCCTGGTGTAAGACCACCATTCAGAAGTGAAACGTTGCTTGAAAATGGCTTTAGCCGTGTTTAGTGACCAGATCTGAATAGCCAGGTACTTCCCAACCTTCCTCTTCCCCACCTCCTTCCCCTCCCCACTACCTTCAGCCTCACAACATACCCCAATTGGGGATGCCATAGTCTCACTGGCTCCAGACGGGAGCAGTTGAGATTCTTGTGCGGTATTCACTGTAAAAAAAAAAAAAAAGATGTCGTTGTGTTTCATTAGCAACAGCAACGTGTGGCCGGGTCTGCTAGTTTACCTAATAAATAGAGTAACGCGAGAAATGTGAAAAGAGCAAAACGATCTTCGTCTAAAGATAACTAAAAAGTTTTTCATTCTCACGAGGTTTAGGTTTAATAGAAGAGCGTTGGGCGCAAAGCAAAAGAAACTGTAAAAGGGGCCTTTGTTTAATCCTCAGTATTTGAGGAGATTAAGCAGAATGAAGGAATTCATTGAATAATAATTACGAAGTGGAGCGAAGTGCCCGGGATATAGAATGGGGCAGGAGGAGAAAAGTAGGCTTTATTCTAAAAATAACAACGAGAGAAAAATTTTAGAGTCTTAATCCGCACCGTGCTTCTTTTGCTCTGTGCGCTTTCCGTGAATTAAAATGCTAAAATAATAAGAAGAAAAGGTGAATTGGTCGAAAAAGGTAGTTAAGACCCAAATAAAAACTTAAGGCCAGGCGCACTCGAGCGACTTTTGTCGCGGAGAAAAGTAAAGACTATTTAAAAATCCACACAAATTAATAATAAAAAAAATCGCCCAAATGTCGAATCGCTGCACGTGTGTTCAATACGTACTCGTAGCAATAGGTTTTGAAATAGTAGTCGCCCAATAATAGCCGTGGCACAAGTTGTTCCTGTGGCCTAAGGCAATGTAACAAATTTACTTTAAAATTGGAAAGAGAAAAATATATCATTGAAGAAGAAGATAACAATAATAAAATCGAAACGAAAATATGAAAGAGAACAAGACATAGAAAAAGAAAATGGTCGCAATTGGACTCGAAACCCAGGCTTCTCGTCAATTTTAACTACTCGGAACCATAAGCTTGTACAACCTTGTTACGACTATGTAAGGGAAAGTACCCATACTACGTGACCCAATTTTTCCATTATTTAACCCCCCCCCCCCCCGGTGACCACGTGTAGTATATTCCAAGACCCCCCCCCCCCCCTCCCCCTACAGTTTTCACGTAGCAAATCATAAATATGGTTTTGATACATTTCTTGCTAACGAAAAGTTTTTAAAAAATTGATTGGCTTATATTTGTCTTTATTAATACGGCGCTTGCTGCATGACGGCAAGAGTGCATGCATACCTATAATTACAAGTGGAAAAAATATTTAAAAGTTAATGGAAAAAATATAAAAAGATTTCTAGATTGACTACGTGATAAAAACCTAAGCCCCCCCCCCCCCCCCCCATTGTGACCAAGCGTGGTATTTTGAAGATCCCCCCCCTAAACAGGTCACGTAGTATGGGTACGTTCCCTAACATTACTAGACATACGTATGAGGCTTACCTGTGTTATTAAATTCATATCGATTCTTAAAATGATCGATGGTAGCTAAACAGGCATGTCGATTATATTGATTGCTAAAAAAAAAATATCCCAAGCAGCTTAACACGGAGTGCCAAAAATGCCAAAAACAAAGAAAAATTACATTGCATTTATAAAAAGCATTAACTTTGTGGCTCGCTAATATCAATGCAAATCAATGATTTATTGGTCAATAGATGTCGCATATTAAAAATAAAAATGGAAAAAAAATTATCTATTTAGGTGGGGTTTGAATCTTGTAATCATGCATTATGATAGCGGCTAATAAAAATGTGCGTTAAGAAAATGAAGATAATGTTATTAGTTCTTACTCGAAGTATGATACGAAGTATGGTTCGAGTCTCAGAAGAGACCGTATCTTTTTCTGATTTTTCTGTTTTCAGATATTCGATTGAGTGACTATAATATTGTCTTCATTTAATTAAATATTACAATTTGAGGTTTCATTGAGTAAATTGAATATAAAAATAAAAACTAAATTGATTAAAAAAATAAATCTATCCACAATAACAAACACAAAATATCCATACAAAAATCGATCTGAGTGCTTTTCAGAACTGTTATTACTTTGTAACTTCCTGTACTATATTATACTTTGTAGTTTGATCATAATAGCGGTATTGACAGACTTTCAAGAAATTCCAATACTCAAATAAATATTAGCCAATAATATTTATGTGTCCCAACGTGAAGATATAAAACGACGTAAAAACGTACCGTCAAACCGGAACGACGTGATACATAGGTAAATAAACAATAAAATATTTATATCTCTGTCGTTATATTTTTGGCGTGACTAATATTATATTCCGCGAAGGAGGCATTTAATATTCCGACACTGACTTCGCTCAGTATTATAATACGGTATTATTTAGTATATACTATGCTCACCAGCTCCGGATCTAGGGGGCGCCTGCCCCGGGCGGCAGTTTTAGGGTGCGCCAATATCGTAATTTATATGTTTGTTTAAAAAAAAAAACTTGATTGACAAAGCGCCTGGCATCCAGCGCACATTGTTCTATCGATTATTCATTTGATTTTAAAACGCCCAGTTGGTTTTTGAACACATTCTAAGATGATTTATGAACGTATCCTAATTCGATTTTGAACGCATGCGTAGTGTTCCTCATGGGTTCTCAACGTGAGCCGTAACGCCCCCTTGTAGGCGTTTGAGACTTTCAGGGGGGCAGTAGAAGACCCAGAGAATGGGGCATTGAGATGGTACAGTGAGGGCGTGGGCAGAAAAAAATAGTCTATACAAAAAAAACACACACTAATCGAATACTAATAAAGCAACGTTAACTTTAATATTGGTTAATTTTTGGTAGTGTATGTATTGTAATCGTTTTCATCACGTGTTTTTATGTATTTCTATGGAAAACTTTATAGAGATGTGAAGTTTGATTTAATATGAATCTTCTACTTTTTATTTTGGGGTTGTTTCTAGAACAATAACGGAGTTATAACGATTTCTGTGGGAACACTCGCGTTAGCTTGAAAACAATCTTAGGGGTCGGAGTGGTTAAATTGGATGATATAAAGATTTTATTTTTTTATTGTACATATTTATATAATTTTATTATTATTATTTTTATTATCATCTTACGTGTACGCCCCGGTTTCAAAAAGTCCTAGATCCGGGGCTGATGCTCACAGTATTAATACTTACAATGACTTCGCTGGTATTATTACACGAGCTTTGATATTAGTTGGCTTTGCAGTCAGACTAGACGGTCTGGGCGTCAAATGTTGGGACAAGAATGGTCTGAAGTTTCCTTAGCAAATAAACAAGTTGGGAAATCAAATATTATCGTCAAGATGATATTTGATTTCCCAAAATTTCATTTCTTTGATCAAGATGAGAAGTTGACGTAGAGTATTTACTAAGTAAAAAAAATTACGTAAAACTAATGTTTCTAGTTTAACAAGGAGAATTTGTATAGGAACGGGAGTTTTTTTTAATTTTATTTTTTTATGTGAATATCTCACAAGAGTTCTAGTTGCTCCCGTCTGGAGCCAGTGAGAATATAGCATCCCGAAGTGAGCTACAAACCCGAGGTAATTAAGCCTACTGGGAATAACCAAAATAATTAGAAATTCGACAGTCAAAGTCGATTAATTAAAAATCTTGTAGACCACCCCTCTCCCATATGTTATGTATGCAAACCGTAGGTAAAGAATAATTTGTACCAGTCTGAAGATGGCTTTAAGAAAGCTGAAACCGGTTAAGGTCAAATAAATTAAAGTGGAAATAAGTTTTTGGTTAATTATAATTTATTTATTTTGATTCTAACATAATAATTAGATAAAATTTCAATTTGGGAGGCGGAAATGGGTACCGCCGCCCCGGGAACCTTTATTGGATAACCAACACCTCTGCCGTAGATCACTCCAAGTGGTGAGCTACGTTTGGTGATTTAGCAGGGGTGCCCGGGTTCATGGGATGAGGTTTGTCTAGGTCTTGGAGGCGGATGACTAGGACACTGAACCTCAGATTCCTACCCACCCATTAAACCCTTTTCCTTCCCAGAACTCTCATCTCCTTCCTTTCCTTTGAAAACCCTCCACACAGCATCCCCAAAGATGACATAGGGCCTGGGGGAAATTATTTTCCTTAGGGCCTCCTGTGTGGAGCTCATGTAAAAAAAAATAATAAAACCACAATTTTTCATACAATAATCAACTTCACTAAGATTAAGCGTGTTTTTTTACGTTAGCTCCACACAGGAGGCCCTGAGGAAAATAATTCCCCTCAGGACCTATGTCATCTTTGGGGATGGTGTGTGGAGGGTATTTTTAGGACAGGAAAGAGAGGAAGTTCTGGGAAAGAAAAGGGTATTGGGGGTGGGTAGGAATCTGGGGGTCAGTGTGCCCAGAGTGACGGACGTATGAACCCATCCCTCCCACTGCGATGCAAGGCGATATTCCGAGAAGTCGAATAGAAGTCGAAGGGACTCCATCAACCATTCTCGCCGCCAAGACCCTGACAAACCTCACTCCATGAACCCGAGAACCCTTGCGTAGCGAACCACTTGGGGTGACCTATGGCAGAGGTGTTCGTTATCCAATAAATGGTTCCCGGGGCGGCGGTACCCATACCCGACTCACAAATTGAAAATATGTGTATTTCATATATTGCAAAATTATCGATATTACCTAATAATTCCTCGTTATGGCTATTTGTTCCCGCAAGAAACATTACCGTACTTGCTTTGGGGTAAAACTGGGTCGAATTCCATGCAATTATAGATGCATTTATTTCTTGTCGTACGAGTAAATAGGTTCCAAAAATAATTATATAAGATTTACAGATTTTTAAATTTTTTTTTTTATTAAATCCTTTATTTTTCCCAATTTTACGTTTTATAGTTACATATTTTAGATATAATAAAAATAATGGGAACCCACTAAGGCGCAGCCTGAGCGTGGTATTATAGTTAAATATATTTTATTTTAGTACCTAGAAAAAACAAATAGTGGTATATTTGCAAAAACTTTATTAAAATTTGTTTAAACAGTTTGTACAAAAAGTGTGTTCAATAGTGTACAAGGTAATAATTAGTGAATAGTGTAATAACAGTTATTTTTTTTTTTTTTTTTTTTACATTAACACCACACAGGAGGCCCTGAGGAAAATAATTTCCCTCAGGGCCTATGTCATCTTTGTAGATGCTGTGTGGAGGGTCTCTTTGAGGAAAGGAAGGAGTGAACATGGGTCTTGAAGAGACCCATGTTGTAGGAGGGAGGAAACACAGAGGCCGGCAAATCGTTCCACAGCCGAGCCGTTGAACTCAAGAACGAGTCATAGAAACGACCCGTTCTCATGTGAGTAATGTCAACCGTGTACAAATGTTGGGCGCGTGTTTGGCGTGTTTCCCGACTATGCACCGGAGCCGAGGGGATCAATGATGCTAGTTCCTCGGAGCATCTTCCATTGTAATACCGGTAGAACAAGGACAGCATTCCCACCTGACGCCTATGCTCTAAAGATTGCAGTCCGTCTGTTAGGATGGGAGAATCTATCAAACGGACCGCCCGTTTCTGCACAGAGTCAAGGGTTTTTTTTAGGTATTTTGGAGCTCCAGACCAGAGGTGGCTGCCAAATTCAACCGTGGGGCGCACTTGCGATTTGTACAGGGTTAGCAGTTGGGTACTATTAAAGTATCTGCGGGCCCTGTACAGTACGCCCAGTTTCTGAGAGGCTAACTTAACTCTGGTTTCGATGGAGCCCCCGTACCTGAGCTGGTCACTTAGAGTTACACCAAGCATATCAATGGAGGTCCTGTTCGGAAGGTTGCTTCCGTTGAAGGAGACTAGATTTTCATTTCGATCCCTTTTAGACGTTATCAAACATGATTGGGTCTTTGAAACATTAAATTCGACGAGGTTATTCTTACCCCAAGAGAAAATACTCTCGAGGTAACCGTCCATTCTTTGCTTCAAAGCCCTCCGAGCTATTGGAGTTTGTGTGCCCTTTGGGGGCTTGTCAAACAAAAAGCTATCATGGACTGTACTGTCATCCGCGTAACAATGTATCGGTGCACATGACAAGAGGTCATTGATGTGCAACAGAAACAAAGTCGGTGACAGAACCGATCCCTGTGGGACGCCAGCATTTATCGAATGCGAAGAAGAGGTGAAACCGTCAGCAACCACCTGAATCGACCTCTCCCTCAAAAAGTCGGCAATCCACTTACACAAGGATGCGGGAAGTCCGTAAGAAAGCAGTTTGTTGACAAGCCCTCGGTGCCAAACCCGGTCAAAGGCCTTGGAAATATCCAGTGCAACCGTTTGGGTCTCACCAAAACGTTCCAGGCACCGCCCCCAAACATGCGTCACATACGCGAGAAGATCACCGCACGAGCGGTTCCGCCGGAATCCGTATTGACGGTCGTTAATAATTTTGTTCTTCTCGAGGTATGTGAGCAGTTTGTCGTTGATCACACGTTCCATTACCTTAGACAGAACTGATGTGATCGCTATGGGGCGGTAGTTGGCTGGGTTGGAGCGGTCACCCTTCTTTGGAATAGGGTGAATGATCGCTTTTTTCCAACCAGAGGGCACAGAACCAGACTTCAGGGACATTTTGAAAAGCTTCGTCAAAATTGGAGCTATTTCTGCAGCGCACCTCTGCAATACCAGGGCAGGTATTCCGTCAGGCCCACTAGCTTTATTAATATCAAGCCCTCGTAAGACTTGGAGTACATCCCGATGCCGGATCCTCAGCTTTTTCATATGAAAACCGCAGTGAGGAACCGACGGCGGGGTAGCACCTTGATCATCGAGGGTCGAGTTTTCCGCGAACATTTTGCCTAATAAGTTAGCCTTTTCGGCGGCGGTATTTGCTAGAGAGCCGTCAGGTCTGGTAAGAGGTGGCAGACTGGATTTGCAGAAATTGCGACCTATTGAGCCCGCAAGCGACCAGAACGCTCTGCTGCCGTGCGGGCAGGCAGCCAGCTTTCTACTGATCTGCAGGTCGTGCTCGAATTTAGACCTATTAATGATCCTCTTGCTTTCCTTTGCCATTTTGTTATATTCTGTTCTGTTTTCGGACGTTCGAGATGTGTTGTAGGCTCGGTAAGCCGCGTTTTTTCGTCGCACTGCTTCAGAGCATTGTCGACTGAACCACGGCTTTGAGCCCACACCAGTTTCTTTAACAGTGGATTGGATGAAGCCATCCATCGCGGATGTGATGACTTCACCAATTTCCTGGGCACATCTTGAGGGATCCGAGGTCCGAAAACAGACAGCTGACCACGGGAAAGCATTAAAATGTGCCCGCAGACCAAACCAATCTGCTGATCTATAGTGCCACACTTTTCTCTTCAGCCGCTCGTTTGGCGGTCTGAAGGTTACGGGGATTGACGTCGTCACCAGGCAGTGGTCGGACGATCCTAAAGGCGCTGTGACGTCAATCTTGTAGCCGTGTGGCACAGTGGTTAAAAACAAATCTAACAGATTGGAGCGGTGAGTCTGGACATCAGGAACCCTTGTCGGCCCCTGAACCATTTGCTCCAGTCCATGGCAGAGGGCAAAGGATTCCGCCTCTCGTCCAGCCGAGTCCGTTGGTCCTGAGAACTTTAACCAAGGTTCGTTATGAACATTGAAGTCCCCCAGGACCAGAAACTCTGCCGTAGGGAAGCGGGGCAAGAGGTTATCAATAGTATTACTTAGATGTTTGAAGAGTTCGGACGTATCTGAAACGCTAAGGTTCGGTGAGCGGTATAGACACGCGTAAAATCTTACCGTACTGGCAAGATTGACACGCACCCACATTACGTCGAATCTGGAGTTCTCCAGATTGAGTTAGTTTGTAGCCCCTGTACTACACAGTTGACGTCAGCTCGGCTGAAGAGACAGACACCTCCTTTGGGTCTGAATTTGCCAACGAGGGTGAAGCCCGGGCAATCCAGATAGGTGGCGTCTGTAGGCTCGGCTATCTGCGTTTCGGAAAGGAAGAGAAGGTTACGGCGTTGGGAGAGAAGGTGTTGGTGGACGAAGTTTAAGTTTTTGTGCAGGCCGCGAATGTTGGTGAAATTCACCAACAGCTTTGGCCTGCACCGGGGACTCCTGCTTCTCGCCGTTGTGATAGTGATATTACTGTTGTTTGTGCAATTCATGATTTTATATGGTTTTTTTTTTTTTTTTTGGGGTTATTAGAAGAAAGGAAGGTCCGGGAAGGAAAAGGTATGAGGGATGGGTAGGAAAGCTGGGGATCAGAGTGTACAGGAGTGACGGACGTATGAATCCAACCCACCCACTGCGGTGCAAGGCGATGGGCTGGGAGAGTCCGGCTGGAGAGGTCACCCAATGCGCCCCAAACGCTACTGCTGGGTCCCCTCCGGTCACGAACCGGCACAACAGCAGCGGCAGGGTTTTTGCACTCGTTGATGGGGCAGCCCACCCTCAGTCGTGAGCCTGAGGGTCGGGCCCCTGTACTACCGAGCGACCCGGACAACGGTAACCGGTTGTAAAGGGTCTCCCTCAACCAGCATCTCCCAATCCGGCCCGCCACGCAGAAGGTGGGCCGACGCACTCGCCATCAAGACCCAGACAAACATTACCCCATGAACCCGGGCACCCGTGCTAAGTCACCAAACGCGGCGAACCACTTGGGGTGACCTGTGGCAGAGGTGTTGGTCATCCAATAAATGGTTCCCAGGGCGGCGGTACCCATACCCGCCTACCAAATTAATAATAGTTATAATAAAGTGTAATAATAAGTGTAAAGTTTGTGAGAAACATAAACTGATGTAAAATTAAATAAATATAGTTTTTACTTCTGTATGGTTCAGCCATATTTTTAACTCTTTTATGTAATGCGGAAGTTTATTTATTTATTTTTGAAATACACGGCACAACATGTGCCATTAACGTTTAGTTGCAACTTGGATATTTTTTGGTAAAAGGTTAAAAGTGCGAGGTCCAATAAAACTACTGTGAGTTTGCATTTGTTTTGTGTTTGTTTGGGGGGTATAGAATACATTATTAGTTCTAATGTTTGTTCTGTTTTCATTTTTTTCGAATTTGTTTCAGTTTTATAGATATATTTCATAGTTTGCAGTATAAATAGTTTACGGAGACTGAATAGTTTAGATTCTTTGTATAAAGCATCTGTTGAAAATGTTTTAATTCTATTAAACATAACTTTGACAATATAATTTTGAGTTGTTTGTAAAGGTTTTATAAAAACACTAAGCGCACCACCCCATCCTATTATTCCGTACATGAGTGAAGATTGCACCAAAGAAAAATAAATCATTTTCAATTTGTCAATATTCAGCACTTCTTTAAGTCTGTAAAATATGTACGTAAGATATCTTAATTTAGAAACGGTATTATTAATTTGTATTTGCCAATTTAAATTTGTATCAATATATATACCCAAGTATTTGATCTTATCAACTTTTCCAAGTTCAAAGCAAGATGACCATGAAACTTGATTACAGTTAGCATTATGTATTCTAATTTTAAGGTTATTAGGTGGTTTGTTTTTACAGTTTTTATAAAAAGGTAGGTAAAATGTTTTATTGTTGTTTAGGAAGAGTTTATTACTATTTAGCCAGGATGTGACATGTGCCAAACATTTTGATGCATTTAAGAAAGTTTCAAGCCAGGATTTTCCATTTACTATTATTGCTGTATCATCAGCGTAAGATACAATATTACCAGGAATTACAACATTACATAAATCATTTATATATATTAGAAACAGAACTGGGCCTAGCACAGTACCCTGTGGTACTCCATGTTTTATACTTGTTTCAGAACTATAAAAATTCCCTATTTTTGTTTTGTGTTTTCTGTCTTTGAGATAGTTAGTGAGAATTTTTAATGTATCTTTTTTGAAACCTATTTGATTAATTTTTTATAAGTATATTGGGATTTACCGTGTCAAAGGCTTTTCTTAAGTCTAGAAATATAGATAGACTTTTTTTGTTTTGATCAACAGATGTGTATAATTTTTTTGTCTTTTCATCTTCAGTGCTTAGTTTACTTCTAAATCCATATTGATTATGTGCGGTAAGCCGATATATCGTGTGTACGTCAACAAGTCCCTGTCACCTGCTCATATTTAGCAAATAAAAAAGTTGTAAAAAGTTATAAAAATATCATTACTTTATTTGTCAATGGATTATTCACACTTCTCACGAAACTATGAAAAAAACAATAAACGCACCTAAAGAGTTAAAATAACAAGTTTACGATATGAATATTCCACATCTAAAAATAAAATACACAATATACAAAATGGAAGTGTAAGCCTTCACACAAAACTTAAATTTGAATTTGAAGACAAAGTATCTCCTGAAATTTTTATTTAATAAAAAAATACAGCAAAAATATCTACTACGGATATCGGCTATTTTTCGTTTGTGTTTTAAATTTTGGTACATAGTGCATTACAAATTTTTATTTTGGGTGAATTTGGAGCCAACCTTAGACATTTTTATGGGACTAATTTAAAAATAATAATCGGGTTAAAACATTTAAAAAAATTAACTAAATAATAAAAGATCACAAAAAAGCTTTTTTGTATAAATTTTAATTTATGAGAACACACGATAAAACTGTGTTATCTTACTAATTACTATAAACGCGAAAGTTTGTACCTATGTATGTGTGCTTGTTACTCTTTCAGGCAAAAAGTACTGAATGGATTTAAATGAAATTTAATAATAATATAGCTCGTACATCAAAATATCATATAGGCTACATATAATGGTAAGCTCTGGCGTTATAAAATTTGTATACTTAAATGAAAATGTGTGTATTTCATATATTTTAGCGGCAGGGAGGATTGGCAGGGGGAAGGGGAACGGGGGAGGTGGGGTTCGCGGAGAGCGAAGAGACGAGGGAGGGGGAAGGCGGGAAGGTGGAAGGGAACGGGGACGCACGGTAAAGGAATTGCAGGGAGAATCAATTTTTTTCTTTGAATGGCATTGCAACGCATGACGGGAACCAACTAGTATATAACAAACGTAAATCGGTCATTTATAATTTAGGTCCGTCAAAATGATTTTATTAATCAAGTAGTTTGGTGTCAAAGACAAATTTAAGTTTTGAATGAAAAAGCCTTTCCATATTCATATACGCATTTTTATTCTTATATTTCTCTGGTCATACCCTCTTGGGTATGACCAGAGAAAACCAGAAATATGTCATTTTCAAATCAAATTTTAGACGTATTGACTCTTTTCCACAAAAAATTATAAATTGATTTCTAAAGAATGTTCTTTTATCTAGTAAATGCATGTTTTAAATTTTAATTTTAGTTTAAATAAAATCATTAAAAATATATATTTGAACACTAATTTATGACGAAAATTTCTCTATTTTGTCAATCTATTTACGGTCTTACAAATTAATATATTTAAGATTTTTTTACATTATTATTTTGCTTAGACATTATTGAAAACAGATAAACACTTCTGATCGAAAAATAATTACAAAAAGTACATCATTTTAATAGTTTTATCTTCGCGCCTTTCAGCATTTTTGGATGTAGGTATAAATTAAAGCAAATTTGGAATGAAATAAAATCGATATGGAGTTATAATTTTAGAAAGCCGGTATACGATACGATTGTACCACCCCAGCCAGGAGTACTCCTGTCCCGGTGAGACCGGTACACCAGGGGGCACTGATTTGTTAGGACTAGGAACACGTGCTCTGAGAATGGGAAGGAGGTTGGAGTTCAATCGACCGGTATACATGGCAACCTAATAAGCCAATATTGGAATTTAGGCTGGGCAGGAATAAAGGAATGGATTGAGCATTACGATATTTTTTTTAATTCTTTCTTCTTGCCTATTCTCGGCTCTTCTTGGATCTTCTTGTCTATTTCTCGCTTATTTTGAACCTTCTCGTCTCTTCTTGTCTCTTATTGATTCCAATTATTGTCCCATCTTGTCTCTTTTTGGATCTTCTTGTCTCTTCCGGCTCTCCTTGGCTCTTCTTGACCCTTCGTGGCTTTTCTTGTCTCTGCTCTTTGCTTCTTCTTGTCCCTTTTGTGATTTTTCTGTCTCTCCTTGGCCCTTTCTACTTCTTCTAGTCTCTTCTTGCCTCTTCTTGATTCTTCTTATCTCTTCTTTGCCCTCCTTGGATCTTCTTGATATTTCTCGTCTCTTAATGTCTTTTCTTAGCTCTTCATGTTACTTCAGATCTGTTCGTCTCTTCTCTGCTTTTCTCATCTCTTCTTGCCCCTTCTTGGATCTTCTTATCTCTTCACGGCTATTCTTGGCTCTTCATAGCGTTTCTTGTCTCTTTTTGGCTATTCTTTTCTTTTCTTGGATCCTCTTGCCTCTTCTTGCATCTTCTTGCCTTTTCTTGCATCTTCTAACTTCTCGCCCCTCCTTGGCTCGTTTTGTATCTTCTTGAGTATTCCAATTGCTTACCAACCCTCCCTGTTCATTCTTGTTTAATCGTCTCTTCTTGACTCTTACTGCTTCTATCTTCTTGCCTGTTCGTGAATCTTCTCGTCTCTTCTTGAATCTTTTTGCTTAACTTCTCAACTTTTCTTGGCTCTTCTTGCTTCTTCTCGTATCTTCTTGACTCTTCTTGCTTCTTCTAATCCCTTCTTGGCTCGTCTTGAATCTTCTGACCGACTCTTCTTGTCTATTCTTGTCTCTTTCAATCTCTTCTTGTCTTTTCTTGGCCTGTCTTGTATCGTCTTGTGTCTTCTCGTATTTTGTCTCTCCTTCACTCGATTTGACTCTTCTTGCAATTTATTCATCCTTCTTGGATCACAATGTCTGGCTTTTCTTGCCACTTCTTGTGGAATTTAATCGACCAGTGCGTAAGTGCAGGAACAAAGGAGATGATTGAACGATCGTTTCTCGTTTCCCACTTATTTATGCTCCCCACTTCTTCTGCTTCCAACTACTCCCTTCTTTAATTTTGCGCCTCTACCAGTCTCTTCTTGCTGATTATTTTATTGTCGTGGCTCTTATTGGTTCTTTCTTGACTTATTAATTATTTTCTTTCCACTCCTTGCATTAACTTGCTTCCACTAGCCAGTTTTTCTGCTTCTTGGTTCTTCTGGCTTCATATGGCTTCTTCTAGCTTCTTCTTGGCTCTCCTAGTCTCAGCTTGCATCTTCTTGCAAACTTCTTGGTTCTTCTGCCATCTACTTGCTTTTTGCATCTTCTTGGCTCTTCTGGGATCTCGTAGTCTCTGCTTTCATCTTCTTGCTTTTTTATTTTTATTATTATTTTTTTTATAATTCTTCTGGCTTTATCTTGCATCCTCATTTTCCTTCTTGCTTCTCTTGACTTTTCTTGGCTCTCCTAGTCTCTGCTGACATTTCCTTGCTTCATCTCGAGTTTTTTTCTTATCATGGCCTTTCTCGCTTCTTCTTGCACATTACAGATTTTTCTTAGTTCTTCATACTTTCCCCTGCATATTCGTGGCTCGTGAGGCTCTTCTTGGTTTTTCCTGTCTCCACTTATTTCTTCTAGCCTCTTCTTTCTTTCGTGGATATTCGAATGAGATCCTCAAATAGGTTTTGAAAAGACAGAATTGCTTGAATTGACAAGCTCTCGGGTTGCACTTAATGCTGTAAGTCGGGATCTATTTCAGTGCAAGAACAATATCTAAATAAAATAAAATAAAAACCTAAAAATGAAAATAAAAAATTAAGTAACTTGTCCGTTAATTCCGTGTACAATATAAGGGACACCCTCCGAAATGTGATGACAAAAGACCCACTTGAAATTATCAAAATAATCTCTGCAGGAATAAGAGACCTCATACGGGGACGAAACGCGTCAACAAGCTTTTGATGAACATAAACAATTAAAATAAATATTTTAAAATCAGGCTGACTGGAAAAAACAATAATTAAGAAAAAAATTCAAGAACGACTCTCTAAGTGGTTTGTTTATGTTGGTATCCGAGTTCAATGCTCTGAAATATTATGTTTTATAAACAATCTACGCCATCAACTAATATTTATAAACAAAAGTAAGGTGGATCTTATCTTTCAGTATTGATGTCAGGCCTTTGTGTCAAATCCGTTGTGTTCACTCGAATTTACTTGCAAACTTTGTGGAGAATAATTAATCTTTCTCACTGGAACTGTCCTGTGCGATCGTAAGAACATCTTTCGACGAAATGTGGATTTTCGGCCGCCGGCTGGTTAAAGCCCCTTAATGTCAAATTAATTAATTAAATGAAAATTTGAAGAAAATTGGTCACTTTTTCGCAATCTGTAAATAAGAATTCAGCATGCAAAAAGGCACACTAATCGGGAGGGCGTAGAAAAAAATAGTAGAAGAATAACATAATCCTAATAAATCTCGCCCATCCCTCATTCAGCAGGACTTGGCACAAAAGCGAACAACGGTGCGCGGTGTTTGCACCGGAATTATCGCGGTTTCCAAACTACCACAAGCTCGCAGCAGCCGATTTCCCATTAAGGTAACTACATCTGGGAGCGGTCCAAATGGCCAGATAATCTCCTCGTTCACCCACTTTGCTCCGAACAAGCGGAACGCGAACAGGCCGCTTTGCATATCCCATCTCTGGATGTTCCTTGATGGCCTAATGGTGAAATAATGTTACTTTGTTACGCGATTCAATGCTTGTACGCCGCTTCAAAAGGCCACTTGCAACACATTTTTAATTATTTCGCCGATTTAGGCAAATATTCTAAGATATTTCGTTTTTTTTAATCGTATATTGAATGGCGATTTTCTGAAAATTTCAATCTGAAAAATCAGACCATATTTCATAAACTGGAAAGACGGGACATAATTTTATGAGTACGAAAAAACAAAAATCATTAAAAAAAAACGACGTTTTCCACACGAATGGCACAAGAAAATATTACATCTCATAAATATTTTTTTCTTTGACCAATCATATTGATCATTAATCATGTTCAACATCTATAGGTATATGACTAAATCCAATGTAATAAACTTGAAATTGTTAATTTTAATAATAATAATTTATTAAAATTTTGTTAAAATCAGCACCATTACCATTACGCTTCCAAAACAGGTACATAGAGAAGGCATAAAATGTACGGGGTTCACTTCGTAACATCTGTCAAAAAGTCAAACCAAAAGATAAGTTCGCAGAGAACAAACAATAAATCTAGTTAATGTTAAATGTCAAATTAAAAAATTCGCCGGAAATCAAAGTTTTGCCATTTAAAAAAATAAATCTGTGTGGAATTTTACAAAAATAATTGAATATTATCGGAGACGAAACATTTTCTTGTAGTGACGTCACACAAGCCCAAATAACGGATTTATTTATAAAAATAAAATAAAAAGTAAATTTCAAAAAAAAAATTGTAACGTTTTCGTAATCTTAGTAAAAAAAATCTATCCACACGATTTTTTCCAAGTCATTATGAAATCCATGCAAGTGGCCTATTTTAACAGCCAAATGTATTTGGCCATCAGTACCGTGGACGCTATCCTATCAGGTTTCAGATTTGTCTCTCGAAGGGACACTTTATTTATTTTTTTTTCTCGCTAACAGAATACATCACGTAATTATTACAATATTTAACGTTTTCAACATGATCATAGCGATGATTCCAATTATAGGTGGGCATTAGGGTGGGTCACGATTGTATGGGAAAAAAATCTTTTTTGATTTGCCTAATAGTGATAAAAGTGTGTTAAGATGAAGATATACGTGAAATCCTATTTAGATACTATTTTGATTAATCTTTACAACGAATCGGCTTACTGTATGAAGATCAAAAAATATGCTACGGATAAATCGAAGCTTCTACTAGCATTTCTATGTATTGGAATTACAATAAAATTATTACTTACTTAACAAAAAATATAAGCGTAAACCACCAAAAAAAAAAGTTTTTTCATGACTTAACTATGAATAATATAAGAAACAATTTTTTAAAAATACCCCTTTATGGCTAAGACTATTTTTGAGGTTTTCCATGTTCTAACTTTTTTTCGTTCTTATAAAATTATGAACAAAATAAATAAAAACCAGTTTTTCGCTTACTTGCCTCGTGCAAATAAGACGCTCGATTTTAAAATTTTGCAGGCATGAGATTCGAAATATTTCTAACGTTTATATTCATCTTAGGGAACGTACCCATACTACGTGACACTTTTAGGGGGGGGGGGGGTCTTCAAAATGTCACGCTCCATACAAATGAGCGGCGGGTTGCTTAGGATTTTGGTCACCGGGGGGGGGGGGGGGGGTTAAAAATTGCAAAAAGTTGGTCACGTAGTATGGGTACGTTCCCTTAAATGGAGATATAAAATCACGTATTATTTAATATTATTTCGATATCATCTTCTTCCTCCGGATTGACTTTGAAATTTCACATAATAGAAAAAAACCCACCCTTGTAGAATCTTAAAAAAATATTAGATAAACCATTAAAAATGAAACATTTTTATTAAAACACGAAATAGAGAGAATATTTTGATTTATTTATTAAAAAAAATATATGAATATAATTCAAATCATCTCAAATCAGCAAAATAATTCTTACTCTCAAATTTCGGCGTTATTTTTCGACACTTGGATACGCGCCATAAATATATTTGTATCCATTTTCTTAATCAATTAATAATTTATGCTATGAGACCATGAGGGCGCCATCTATGGTTTTTGTATTGTATTGAATTTACCTATGTGGCTTGAGATGCAGTATATTCCTTACCTTTGTGAATCAGGCAATTACTTCTGACGGGAGTGTCAGTAAAAGGCCAAGAGATGTCTCTCCTGGTCAGTCATAAGAATAATTCATCTAATACTTGAATTATTGTTGTACAAAATTTGGCACGTATCATTAATATGCAAATTTATTCATTGTTGAAACTTCCTTGCTGTGCGAAACATCTGTTAAGATTATGCAATACCGCCTTGATATTTTGAGTGAGAAGAAGTGTCTTTTGTGCTGGACATCATACAAGAGCTGCATTCTCTGAGTGAGTATTGTTTTGTTTCACTTTGGTTGGAATTGCTGGGTCAACTGTTTTTGTGTCACATAGGGAAGAATTCAATTTTCGTTAATTTACATAGGGTAGTAACTCCCTCGTGTCAGGGGCTATTTACACGCCCCTACAACACTCAATCATAGAATTTCATAAAAATATACTAAATTTGCTATGGAAGGTTTAAAAAAATATGGTTTAATAAAGGATTCATAGTAACTTTTATATACACTACAAGTAACCCCTTAAAAACAAAAAAAAAATCAAAACTTTGAAGTGAATCCGGAGGAAGAAGATCGTAAAGAAATTAAAAAAAAAATTAAACACGTCGTTTTGAACCCATTTGGCACTCTTTTATCACTCCTGGAATTTAATTTTTTTTTTAAATGATTCATCTTAGTAGGCATACTATTTATTACAAGTATCTACATACAACAAAGAGGGCCAAAATTAAATATTAGTAAATGTATAAATACATACTTATGTATACACATACACACTCACATATACATACGTACGTACATTTACACATTAAGGGGGTTAAGGGACGTACTTGACTTATTTGTCAACTAGTGATTCCTGACATTATTTGGTGTAAAAACATATTATCATACATATCGCCTTGGTGATATACCACCATTTAAAATCGAAACACTACTTAAAATTGGAATCCCACTGACCAGATGGTTTTTCACCGTAACGTAAGTGGTACTAAGGAACCTATTTCTTAACTTTTCTCTTCCCCATCTCCCTACCTTCCCCAATTCCTTCAGTCTCACAAAACACCCCAATTGGACATGCCATAGTTCAACCGACTCCAATAAGTCGTGCGATGTTCACATAAACAAATGCTACGTGCGAAAAAAAACACTAAATGAAATATTTAATATGTAAAAGTAAGTAACTGAATTTAGACATTTACTTCTTGTACTGCTCAAAAAATTAAGCCCTGTTCAGTTAGTTTTCAGCATTGTTGAATTGTCAATGTTCAGCCGTTTGTAAAGATGGCTGAACCTACTTTCCAGAGCACACGATCGTCTTATAATATAAAGTGGTCTAGCTAAAGCACACGGAATCATTGCGAACAATGAACAAGAATAAGGCAATAAATTTAAAACCCAGTCTACTAAAAAGAAAATTTAATCATAAAATCGTCTGCATGTATTATGCTATTAAATAAACCATGATACAAATGATTATGAAAACAGATAAATAAGTAGCTAAATAGGTTAGCGTGTCTTTTGAAACGGGAGGAAAATAGATACGATCTATGAAATTCAGGACTAAAGCCGCGATGTCTCCTCCAGCTATTTAAAGAAAAAATAAACAAGAAATGCCTTGTGGGCGTGTTTTGTGATCAGGCCTAATTACGGCCTATATTTCTATTCAAAACTGTGTTTCACCATGATTACGACAAGGGATAGCAATATACAATTTCAAGCAAATGTAAGAGAGGCAGACCGCGTGCCACATGGTCTAGAACCAAAAGGTACTAAGTCAGTTGCACATTTGTTTCCATTCAAATTTGTACGGAAGTCCCTTCTAGTGTTATTTTCTTTATTCCATGCCTTCAGCCAACGCATTAAAATGATACTAATGGCTCCTGACAACCAAAACGGAAAAGTACCAGTAGGTAAACATCAAAATACATTTTAATAGCGTAATAAAAAAATAAGTTTTGGATGTTTACATTATTGACAATAGCAATAACAATGCTAAAAATCACGAAACAAATCACTTGTCTAAAAATAACACTTAAATGGCCAATCTAAACCGGTGATCGCTAAATCACAAAGTAGCACAAAAACACGAGCTTGTGTTACAATTGCTGAAAGTAAATTTCACTCAGGGATGAAGGTTAAATTACTTTTCAAGTTAATGTCATTATTGAGAAAAATCTGAGGAAAAAATAAGTCATTTTCCAAAATTAAAAGATTTCTTTGTCTTAAGAGGGCATTACCAGAGAAAACCAGAAATATGTCATTTTCAAATCAGATTTTAGACGTATTGACCTCTTTTCCACAAAAAAATTATAAATGGATTTCGAAAGATTGTTCTTTTATCTAATTTATTTTTATTTTTAGTATAATAAGGTTATTCCATAGGTCGTTGGCAGATTTGTTAAATTTTCAAGAAAGATTTTGTATTATACCACACCCATTTCAAATAATATAATCATGCAGTAAAATAAATCAATACATTATCTAGCAAACACATGTTTTAGAATTTTAATTTTAGTTTCAATAAAATCATTAAAAAATATGTACGTACATGTGTTTCTTGACGAAAATTGGTCCATTTGTGTATTTATTTGCGCACATATTTCAGATTTTTTTAACATTCTTATTAAATTTAGACATTATTGAAAAATGATAAATACTTATAATCAAAAAATAATTACAAAAGTACATTATTTTAATAGTTTTATTATCATGCCTTTCAGCATTTTTGGATGAAGGTATAAATTAAAGCTAATTTGGATTGAAATAAATTCGATATTGAGTTATAATTTTAAAAAGCTGATACGGAGAATAATTAATCTTTCTCATTGTAACCGCCCTGCACGATCGTAAGAACAACTTTCGACGAAATGTGGATTTTCGTCCGCTGGCTGGTTAAACGCTCTTAATCACTTTTCATGTCTATAAAACCGACATGTTTCGAGAGTCGAGAGCGATGCTCTCTTCCCCAGAGTTTGCTAAAATCGCTCTCGAAACATGTCGGTTTTAGAGATATTAAAAGTGGTTAAAACAAAGAAATCTTTTAATTTTGAATTAAAATGGTGCCACAAAAAAAGCTGTATTTGAAGAAATAAGACATATTGTTTTATGTAATCAAGCATGTGAATTGAAATATAGAAGCATTCACACTAATAACAATTCATTGCCAATTAATAATAATAGAGATGAATGGCAAGCCAAAGATATTAACTTTAAATTTGATATTTCTTGTTTATTCGCATTGAGCGAAAGAAAGCCCAGTAAAAATGTTGCTTTCGTATCTATACTGCCTACTGCTACGTACTAGTTTCAATTGGTGAAAGCGACCATTATTATTAATGATTTTAATCCCTCGGGTATTTATAGATTTACGAGTAATTTAGAAATATCCCCGGATGACAATAATTTTCAAATAGATTCAACGTTTTCTACAATATGAAATACTGTTTTTGAAAGCAGATGAAAAACTCTTTCTGATTTTAATATTTAAAACAGACATACAATAAAAAATATCTAAAAATAGAGAAATTTTTAACGATTGTTTTTTTCTTGCTGTAATGTTCTTTTATTGTGGCCTTACTAGCCCACAAATAATGAGATGTACACGTAAGTTCTTTTCGTCTTTTATTGTAATGTACAATGGATTCGATAGTACTGTATTATTGTCTAACGTAGCGAGTGATTACTAAGGCTACTGAAATGGTTCTGCCCGCGCCGACGTCTGCCTCGGCTCAGAGAGCACCGCGGCCGCTCGACAAACTTCGTCGGAACCCGAACGTTTCCGAATGATCCAATACATGGATAATTACATATACTACACATGCAAACATTAGAAATACCCTTTTATACGAAACCAACAAAAATATTTAATTTTACAAACGAATCATAAAGGTTATTAGCACTATTTAAAAAAAAAATCTTTCATATAAAAACTATGATTATAAAGACTTTTTGGAAAATATTTAAATTATTTGGAAATGAGTGGTAAGTCGTATATAAACTTTTAGATGCAAATTCCTCTTTCTAACATTGCTTAAATCACATATCTCACCGTAAAACAAAAGGAGATAAAACGACTTTTTTAAGTGACCGTTTCAGTTTGTGACGTAAAGTACACAAAAATACCAAGGGGTTAAAGCTTTTTTTTACTAACGAGCAAATGCAAGCAAATCTAAAAAAAAATATAGAAAGATATCAGATAATCTTTCTTGAAATTAGAGATAACAGGTATGTCGTAACATCCTTCACTTGAATATAGTCACGAGGAAACCTTCAAATGTATGTAATACGCAATATTTCCTTGAAATTTTCTTTGAAAAATGGGGATGAGGACCTGTGTTCAAGGGAAGAAAAACGCGGGTTGGCCTTTTAACGATGTAGCCTGTAGCCATTATGTGGCCTTCTACGGTACACAACGGGAAAAATAACCCAATCCGAAAGACATTCAGGCTACAATGAAATGAAAATGCGGAATACTTTCAAACGTTTATCTACTTCCAATTCACCTTAAAAAAATATTATGGTGGGGAAAGAAATATTGAATATTCTATAGGTACTCGTCAAAATCTATGTGTAAAAATGAAATTCCTTGGGAGAAATATTGAAATACCCCATTGTCCAAGGAAAGATAAAAAATTAACTAGGTAAATAACGAATTAAAAACTTAATTAACAAATTTACATTTATTTATTTATTAACGGACTTACGTCCAGCTCAAAATAAAGTAACACGAAATTTGGGAAAATGTACATTGTAAGAATAAAGGATGGTATATGAAAGCAAAGACAAAATAGAGATAAACACAATAGAAGTGCCAACTCAAGTCAAGACTTTGCTAAAATTAGAGTAAGTATAAAATATCTTCAATTGTTTAGTGAGCGACAAAAATCATTTAAACTTATACCAAAAAAGCAAGGTCTTGACATGAGTCGACCATTTTACACATTCTGAACAGTGGTGAATTATAACCACAATTAGTCAAGGGTTGAAGGAGAAGGAAGAGCAGTTCTTTATTTCGGGAAGATATATTGAACAGAATGAGCTGTAGTAATGTAGGTGAATCAATAATACAGTTGATAATTTTGAAGAAACAAATGAGATCAAATTTTTCCGACGGTCTTCTAGAGGAGAAAGGTTTAGAGTTAGTTCAATTTCATCATATTTATATTGACCTAAGATCACATGTTTCTACAAAAACAAAACGAGATACGTACGATAAAAAAAAAACTAATATACTCGACACAACTGAATTACATTTGAAGAAAATTAGTTTTCACATGCAGTCTACCTACCACAGATATGAGCTACCTTCCCTCTGCGAAAATCCTGTGCAAAATTCCAAAAAACAGCAGTTCATACCTGAAACAAACAAAAATAGTATTTAAAATAATTGAAAGCAATTATATAAAGTATGTACCGTTTCATATAAATAAACACAAAAGGATTTGATGAAAATCATCAAAAAATCGCCATATTTATGTGAAGAATTATTATTTATTTAAATAAAACAAAATAATCAAAAAAACTATCTGTATAAAGTAATTGTGTTTCAACATAAACAGTTTCTTCCAACCAATTCATAGGAAACAAAATTATGTCGCCGTTCCAAACACCATAATATTGATAGTAAAACATTACATATTTTCATAATAAATTTTAAACGGTTTATGAAAACATAATGAATTTTTGATGCACTTTATTATGACGTGTTCAAATCGGTTAATATTATTTAATTTCACAGTTGGAATCGCAAACGAATTATATCAGAATCTATTTTCGAAATACAGAAAATTGACAGTAAAGCACGCCTAGTATATAAAATCCGAATCGTGAATAAAACGTATAAAAGCAATAATCCCGCCGATAACGGCGATCATTTCATTCATACGGAAAGATAGAATTTTTGGGGCATGTCAATTTATAATATTTTCGGATGAAAGAGATCCGAAGTGTTTGCCAAAGATGAATCGATACCATTGTATTCAAAATGAATGGGAAAATAATATCACGCGATGCGAGATTTTTCAAAGCGTTCCTTCACCTTTCGATGTAGAAATGTACATTTTAGTGAAGAAAGAATAATAAGAAATTTGTAAGTCATGAAAGGGACAGAAGTAGGGCGTTTGATGAAGAAATACGACTGCTGTGTAGGTGGAAGAATGTGTTCGCACAGGTGACAGGTGGTGATAAAAGAAATGGACAGTACAAGAGTTCAAGAAAGTGACAGTTATTGACAGCTAAATTATTATCAGGAAGCGATATGGAGATAGAGTTGACAGAAAATTAATTGAATGGGGATGGTGGTCTGCTTTAATGTATTATTGAATGTGGCTCCAAAATGAAAAGTGGTGACGGAACCGCAAAAACTAACGATAGAAGAGATAAGCGATGTAAAATATTAAGGTTCTTCGTAGAATAGTGAGATTTTTATGTGTAATACTATTTATAGGACGTCTAACTATTCAGCTAATTGAAAAGACTTATTAATGAAAATTCAAAAGAGGAAACAACACCAGCGTTCCTTCACCTCTCAGACTTGTTCGCTTTTGGGGACCACTTTTATATGTAGGTCTCATAGAAATCGTTGTCTCCGTTACTAAATTAGTGAGAAATATGATCTAAACGATGTTAGAAAAAGGAAACATCACGCTTTATGTAAAAAATCTAAAAGTTAACCACAAAATAATTAACATGCACACCTACATGAAACCAAAGTTTCCGACCGCACACTGAAGAAAATTTATGAAATTGAAATAAAACAATACCTTAGTTTGTAACCACGATTTAAATATTCATTTTTTTATATACGTACCGGTTTCGCTTTACACAAGCATCTTGAGGGTATAAAATTAATCTGATCAAAAAAAAATAAATAAATTATGAAACTTTAAATTATTTGATAATTATTTTTACATACAGCGACGTAAAAAAGGGTGGGGTGATGATAACATTTACAAGGCATTAATAAAATAAACCAACGTGTTTTTCTTTATTTTCGTTGTCAATAATTTTAGTTCGAAAAACGATCCATTTATAGAACTTTTTTGCGTATGTTTATTTCTAATAATAAAATTCCAACGCGTACACCATCACCTTTCAAAAGCAGTTTGTAGTTTTCAAATACGTTCAGAAATATTCCTTTTATTTAAATTTTATTACACGAATATGCCGGAGGCCAGAGAGGTTAACTTAAAGTAGAAACCTCCCCCAAACGAAATTTGCGCAGCATTTCAGCTAACCAATTTCAGATTATGACGTCATTTCCATCAAGAGTTATGTTGCTTTGAAACAGCCGTTAAAGCCGTTTTTTTTAAATATGACAAGACTCGATATATCATTTGTTCACATTGTCGAGTAGTAACTGTCAGTAACTCAATAAGAAAAAGCTATAAAAAATACAGCTAAGTACATCCAGTAACTTCTTTTCGTATTGTAGGGAAATAATGCTGATTACCTTTTGAGGTTAAGTATCTTGTTACTTGCTTGTAAAAGCCTACGAAGCCTTTTTTATGATTCATTATAAACTTAACATTAGCTTTCAGCTTTGCGCGGCACTGAATACAAAAAATAATTTTCCTTTCGCTTTGAGTAAAAAAAAATATACGTCGAGATGTACGTAGTACTCCAGTACTCCAAGTAAAGCAAGTATTTCAGGAAAATATTTGTAGGTTTAAATTTTTATTAAAAGCTTTTAGCCACAATGATGTAAAATGGAGAACATGTGGGAGGGGTGTAAAAGAGGGGAATGCGGGAAGGGGAGGCTCACTCGGTTAATTCTAAAATCGAAGGGGTTGTTGAAATATAAATGGACGCTGTTACAAAAACTATTTTTGAAATTTCTAACATTTTGTTTTTTACACTCTACTTAAGTTTGTCTTTAATATTGATTATCATTAATTTATAGTGTAGATACCCATACATTTTTCGTTTTTCTATTAATTTGTTGTACTACCTATGTTGATATATGTTGTTGCTCTCTTATTGTTTATATAATACATCCAAAAATTAATACTTGTATTACGTTTAAAGCCATACAAGAATAAATGAAATAAATAAATAACTCTCCATGCTTAATTTTACCATTATTTTTTAATGTTTTGTCTTATTACATGACAAATATGAATGGAATAAAAACTAATTATTTAATGAGAAAATAAATACGTAAATTTCTAACTCAACGAAAGAGGGTGGTAATTGATACAGTGAAAATCATACTACTCATATAGAATAAAGATGGGAGACGCTCCCGACACATTTCATAATCATGCAAAAATTTAAGATCGAACTCTTTACGGCTTTACGCGGTTCGATATTTCTGATGGTTATTTAATAATCTGATAGAAGATACTTTTTTACCTGAATACCGCACAAGAGTCCCAACTGCTCCCAACCGTCTGGAAATAGTGAGACTACGGTATTCCCGGCTGGGGTACGTTGTAAGGCTGAACATAGTGATGATGGGAAGGAAATTGTGAAGAGGAAGGTGGGGAAGTACCTGGCTATTTAGATTTGGTTACCAAACACTACTTAAGTCATTTCAAGCAACATTTCAACTCTGAGAGTATCTTCCAACAGGAATCTCTACACATAATCGAATTAATCATGAGAATAACGAATTTGCGATTGAAAACTGGTAAGCAGTTATTTCTGATTACTTTCCCCGGCTTGGCCCGAGTTTTACATCCTTTTTCTAAATTAAAAACTAGTAGGTAACAGAAACATACTATTTTTTACAGATGGGTATTTTAAGGGTGCGTAGGTTGCTTCTAGCTGAAAGTAATTGCGTAGTAAAAAAATCCAGACAGAAAGAGCTGTCCAAAGTTAGCGACCGAAGATTTTATTGTTCTAGAGAAATTGCTGTTTCAGATTTTCCTGCCCCTTAGTCGTAGTATTAAGCAGAATATTAAAATAACCTGCGTAATATTTTAGCCAAAACCGGTAGCAATTAAGGGTGATACTTTATCGCTTATTTCTGAACTACGCATTGGGGATTCAAACGAAATTCTCTTCTTTTTATTATTCCTCCGGTAGGCACCGCCTTCGAATTTTACTCTACTCAACTCAACTCTTTTAGGATCCCGTGAACTGCCACCATTAAATTAAAAATATATATATACGCGACAACTTTAATTTTCTATTAAGAGGATCACCGAGAAATTTTAACAATAGGTATTTTACCAAACTGTTGCAGTCACTGCCGCTCTTAATAATAATAATAATAATAACGTAGTATTTATATAGCGCAGTTTTGTGATATTTCACTTCAAGTGCGCTTGATTATAATAAACTTAAAATTAACCTATAGTGTTCCTTACGAGTCCTTAAAAAATTAATTAAATAATGTGAAATAACGAATATACAAAGCAATTCCTAAAGAACAATATTAACAACAATAGTGAGTGCTGTTTTGGCATAGGACAATATATAATGATAAACCATCACGGTGCCATTCAACAAGAATCATTTAAAATAAATTATATACAATAGGAGGCATTTAGCATTTAGAAATAATACAAATAATACAAAATCAGAGTGCACATAAAACTATAGTAAGGAGGTAATCGAAACCAAACAATTACCAGAAACTTGAGGAACATGACTTATTATAGTAGATTGAAAAGGAGTTAAAATTCATGAAAGGTATGATTTTTTAAATAAGTTGGTTTTTAAAGCTCTTTTGAATTCAGCCAAGTTCTGGATATTAGTAAGAGCTGAGGGAAGTTTGTTCCAAATGAGCGGGCCAGTTACACGAAAAGATCGATCATAGTAAACGGCTCGATTTGACCTAGAAAGTTCGATTAAACGATTAGTTACATCTCGATCTGCTGACCTTAGAGTAAGCTGCCTATCGCTTAAGTTTTGTCGGACACATAGTTCCGATATATAGGCTGGCGCCATTCCTTGCAATGCTTTGAAGGTCATTAAGCAGATCTTGAACTCTATTCTTTCAGGGCATCGAAGCCAATGAAGATCCCTTAGAAGCGGGGTTATACGACAATACTTAGATTCACCAAAAATCATTCTTGCCGCAGCATTAAAAACGGATTGGATTCTATTGAATTGTTTTTAGGCAAACCAGCATACGCACTATTACAATAGTCCATACGTGAGACAACGAACGAATTTATTATCTTACTCCTCCGAATACTGAGCGAAAGGGACAACTGCAGCTCAGGCTGAGAATACCTAAGTAAAATCATCAAAATCAAGTTTTTGTTTTCCCCGATTTTCTCTTCCAAAACTGGAGCAATTTTAAAGATTTTTTACTACCTTCATTATTAGAATTTGAAATTAAAACACTTTTGTACTTTCTTCCACTAATTTATATTTCAGCAAGACCGATTTCATCCTATTACGGACATTTTCAAACTGGTAGTTGAAATTCTTATGTTACGGTAGTCTCTTCAGTGTTGCTGTGTTCGCTGCTTTTAATGAGTCTAGTTTTTGCAATGATAATTCGTGGTGGAATTCCATTGTATTAGAATTTGAAATTAAAACACTTTTGTACTTTCTTCCACTAATTCATATTTCACCAGGACCGGTTTCATCCTATTACGGACATTTTCAGACCGGTAGTTGAAATTCTTATGCTACGGTAGTCTCTTCAGTGTTGCTGTGTTCGCTGCTTTTAATGAGTCTAGTTTTTGCACTGATAATCCGGTAATAAATATAAACAGTAAATATAAAGGTTTTTAAAACCTCCTTACAAGTTCAGCGTGGAAGGAATTGTATGGAATTTCATAAATGCGTAAATAATACGAACAAACACTGAAGCTTTTCAAATATTCAAAATCTACGAAAACTTTTCTAGGAATAATAAATAGACAATAGACACAAATTTACGTGTGCTAATTAGGAACAATTTTTCAGATTGCAGAAATGAAAAAAAATACAATGACAGTAAATAACCTAACCTATTACTTTTACCATGTTCTGTTTGGTCAGTGTTCTGTTTTATCCGGTTACCGAATTTAGGCACGGTTTTTAGAAAACCACAAGATGGCGCTAATCGAATAATCCTAATTAACACTTTTCATCCAACGCTTGGTGGTTCACTGATTGGATGAGCAGTATACTAACAGCGCACACAAGTCTAAAGGCTTAAAACATGATGTTTTAGTACACACTAACTTCTTATCTGGGATTTCTTTAGATAAAAATTGAAGGCACAATAAAATAAATTTAATGCGAGGTATTTGAAAAACTCTAATTAAATAAAACCGTGACGGCTTCATTTGTAGTCCGCCACTGGTTTTAACAGTTGGACTAAAAATCTGTAAAAAAGTTTCGATCGCCCAGTTGATGTCCTCCGGATCGCTTACCCCTCGACAATATCCTCAACAAAATATCCTCCGACAAAACATCCTACGGACAAAACATCTCCGAACAAAATATCTACTAAAACTTAACCCAACCTAACAAAAAAATGGGACAAAAATAACACAGATATCTGTAAAGACAATACATTATTGTTATATGTATTATTTATGTCCCATTTTACTATTTTTGAACAATAATTTATTGTCTTTGAAGGATGTCTGTAATATTTTTGTCCCATTTTTTTGTTAGGTTAGGTTAAGTTTCAGTAGATATTTTGTTAGGGGACATTTTGTCAGTAGGAAGTTGCGAAACCGTACGTACACATTCATACATTTGACGGCCACATTCATTTTTTAGTCAGGTTAGATTAAGTTTTAGTAAATATTTAGTTGGGGGATGTTTTGTCCTTTTTGTCGAAGGATATTTTGTCGCGGGATGAAATCGTGCATTACCATGCGTACACCGTCGCATGCAATACAAAAATATCCCTTTTTGAAGTCTTGTTCTAGCGTTAGTCAGTAACGTTCGTCAATAACAAAGGTTATTGAAGTGAAATGTTTTGTACAGAGATTTTTGTTTTATAATTAAAATTCGTACATCTAGTATAAGTATACAGCGTAAAAACGCGACAAAAATCTGTTATTACGGTCTGGAAACGTAATAAGAGTTCATTCAATGTTCAAGTAAGCCCTCAGTGAAGCAGGTCTAAGTATTCTCTATTGTTTGTAAACAAACCCAATCCATTAGCAAGGGTGGGACGGGGTGTGAACACTGAACACACGACTGGTTATGCGAAGGGAAGTATATAAATAGGTTTACTATACACATTCAAAGTTAACATGTGGGTAATATAGGATGCAGGCGAATTATTCTCCACTTTGTTTTATATTTTCTTGTCAAGTCTGCATCTGAATTTTCTCCTAAAAAAATACCATTGCTTTTCTTTATTTACAAAAGCTCCACACACGAGGCCCTGAAGAAAATAATTCCCCCCATGGCCTTTGTCATCTTTGTGGATGATGTGTGGAGGGTCTTTTGAGAAAAGGAAAAAGATGAAGTTCCGGAAAGGAAAAAGGTACGAGGGTTGGGGAGGAATCTCGGGGTCAGTGTCTCGAGGAGTGACAGACGTACGAATCCATTCCTCTCACTGCGGTGCAAGACGATGTCCCGGAAAAGTTCTGCTTTAAAAGTCAACCAGTCTTTCACGATCCGTCCTGTCACGCAGCTGGTGATCATGAACCCGGTGACGTCTGCTAAGATATCGAAAGTAGTGAAGCAAAAATAATTCTTGTCTACCTATGTCATCTTTGGGGATGCTGTGTGGAGGTTATTTAGAGGAAAGGAAGGAGACGAAGTTCCGGGAAGGAAAAGATATGAGGGGTGGGGAGGAACCTGGAGGACAATGTCTCCAGGAGTGACAGACGTGTGAATCCATCCCTCCCACTGCGGCGCAAGACGATGTTCCGAAAAGTTCTGCTTTAAAAGTCAACCAGTCTTTCACGACTCGGCCTTCCACGCAGCTGGTTATTCACCACCAAGACCCGGACAAACCTCATCCCATGCCAACCTGCCTGCCAAGTTACCAAACGTAGCGAATTACTTGGAATAACCTATGGCCTATGGCAGAGGCGTTGGTTATCCAAAAAATAATTCCTGGGACGGCGGTACCCATACCCGTCTCCTAAATTGATCAATGCGTTATAACCTATCCCTCTTAACATCAGAACTTTCAGTGAACCATATTTATTATTTGTCGGTTAGTTTGAATAGTACATTTAGGTGCGAAAGACAAATGGATCATGTTAAACCATTGTGAACTAACTCACTTTGCAATTTTTGAGATAGAGTTTGAAATAAGGGCTCCAAATCATAATCTAGCTCTGTCAGAAAGAAGAACTAATTAGAGAAAAGTGGGCTATGATTGGTCTAGTTAGTATTTCTCTGATTGTTTTTTTCTGGAAGAGCTAGATTATGATTTGTAGACCTCATTTCAAGTACTAACTCAGAAATTTCAAAAATTGAGTGAGTTCACTATAAGACGATCCAAACGTAAACTTCGCTTGCATATTCTAAAATAGCAAAACTGCATTGGGTGGCAATTAGCTGGTTTATTGAAGTTTAAAGAGTCTAGCGATTCTACCGAGGTAACTTACCTCGGTAATAAGGTGAGATATACGAACAGTAATACCACTAAAAACATTGATGAAGATGAGCAGACACGTTTAGTTGTGGAAGACAAAAATAAACTTCGCTCGTATATTCTAAAATAGCAAAACTGCATTGGGTGGCATTTGGCTGGCTCATTTAAACTTAAATAGCACCTCTAGAATTTCTACCGAGGTAACTAATCAGTAATAGGAGGAGATGTTCCATTAGTTATACCAATAAAAACACTGATAAAGAGGAGTAGGTACATTTAGGTGTGGAGGTCAAAAATAAACTTCGCTTGTATTAAAAAATTGCATGGTAACTGCTTGGCAATAGGCCGAGTATTCGAACAGTAATATCAATAAAAAATACTGATAAAGAGTTATCTCAGGTCACTGCACATAAAAAGTATTTACAGTAATGCAATATTTGATTTTGCATAATACGATTTTTTAAACTATTATAATAAGAAAATAATTGGTATTTATCTCCGATTAGCAGTAAATGTTTACTTATACCAAAAAATTATTTAGTAATAAGAATCAAATTATTATAATTTTATTAATGCTCTTAAATTATTATTTGAAGAAAGTTGAAAAAACATTATGTATTTCTCACATATTTCATTATTTCTCAACCATTTTTGTGTGTTACACCGCGAATCTCATTTAAAATACCTGACAATGTTACTTCCCAGAGCGGAAAATACTCTCATTATCGCCGTAGTGTAATTCAGAATTGAAATGATGCTTCAAATGGCTTTAGCCGTGTTTTTAGTGATCACATCTGAGTATCCAGATACTTCCCCACCTTCCTCTTCCTTATCTCTTTCCTCTTCCCAATACCTTCAGCCTCATAACATACTATATATATATATATTTTATTTTTTTTTAAAGAAAGACAACATTCTCGGGTTACGAATAACCCAATAATGTTTGAAAATCTCCTACTACCACCACAGAAAGCTGAAAATGTTGCTTGTGTTGTGATGGAGGACTTAGCCAGTCAAGGAATCGAACACGCGACGCCCAGGTGGGACCCAAGCGCTATGCCCACTCAACCACTGACCGGTCATATTATATTTTGTATTAGTGATCGACGAACCGGTGGATGGAATTTATTAGTTATAAGATGTAGTTAGAAGTAAGATAGATAATTGTAGACACGATGCTCTCTACAAATCACCCAAATATTATAATAATTATTAAACCCCAATTGGGGATACCATGGTCTCACTGGCTCCAGACAATAAAATTATGGTTTAGCTAGATAACTAAAAGAGTATCAGGTAAGTACACGTGCACTTTGGAAGAAACGAAACAAATGGCAAAGCCAAATGATGAAATCATGAGCGATGCGGTTATCTTTACTCAGGTAAATTATAAAACCACACGCCGGCAAATATAACACTCATTATTGATTTACGTGATAATTCAAACATTGTTAGCAAATAAACACTGTTCGAAATCCGCCTAAAAACGTCCAGGTTTTCATCAAAGGTTGAATGGTTCTCGCTAATAAAAATAAAGAAATCCAGTTTCGTGTCAGATTTGCCGACAGCCAAGATCTAAGCAAATTGAAGAGCAGCATACTCGGAAACCTCCAAAGCACATAAACAGCGAGGTTATAAAATTATTTCGGCTCGTGCAAATCTTGGTCTGGGCGGGGGGTGAAAAACCATCAAACTGCGAACACATTTTTAAATGCCTTTCTCTCAGTTTTTTCAGATTTGTCATAATAGGTTAAGTTGATATTAACTACCTGACCGTAGAAGGGTTCAAGAGGTAGGTATTGTATTTTCATGGCACGGGCTTTTGTAATTTGTAACAGCTGGTTGGTAATCGGAGGAGTTTGGTTCTAGGAGCATTTCTGTCCCGGTGCGACACGACAGGCAGATGACGGGACACTATATTTTGAAGACTTAAAACCCGTGACCCAGGGATGGGAAGGGTGTTTAATAACATTAATTAAGCCGGCACACGTCAATGAAGAGATAAAATATAAATGTAGGAGACATGAATCAAGGTATGAATAATTAAAGAGCATTGTTTACAATTTTCTTCTTCTTTAACATAAAATTTTATTTTTTTTTTATTTTTTTTTATTTAGTAACTATATAATATTTTTTACATTTTTATATGAAACATGTTAGTTAGATGTATATGTAAAATATAAATATATTCGAAGTCCTCCTCACTAGGAGATCCTGTGCTGAGGGGGACTATGCTTTGGATAAGTTTTTCAGCGACTTCTATGGTTTAACTTGTTTGGATAGAGTTTTCCAGAAACTTCTATGATGTTTTAAGTATACTAGTAAGGTCATTTTCCGGTAGTTCCTTCAGCCAACATTTAATGTCCATAATGTAGCTATTTTTTGTTTTAAATTGTTTGATACTAAGTGGGAGGTTGTTATATAACTTTACTGCTAAAAATTCAGAACTTCTTTGACCAAATGAGGAGTTACACTTTGGTATATTAAGTGTGTCTGTTTGTTTGGCTCTGGTTTTATGAGCATGTGAGGTTTCTTTCTCTGGGTCGTTTTTGTGGTGATGTACTAGAATGTTTTTGGCATAGATTTTCTGTATGCTTGGAACATCAAACTGTTTAAAAATTTCTGTTGTTGACGTCCTTATAGGGACCTTTAGAATGGTCTTTATGATGCAATTCTGAGTTATCTTAAGTTGTTTTAAGTGATTAGATGCTGCTGAGCCCCATCCTATTACTCCATATTCCAATCGAGAGTGGCATAAAGCATAATATACTCTCTTTAGATCCCTCATCGACAAGATGTTTCTTAATTTTTTGAAGAAGTAGATGAGTTTTGTTAGCTTTTTTGAGGTAAGATCAATGTGTGAATTCCACTGTAGATTTTCATCAATTTCAATCCCAAGATATTTAATACTTTTTGTTTGGGATATAGACGGGCAGGAACATTGTGGAAAAGTATTTTGACATTCATGTAATTTGAGGGTATGCACATTCATTGGTTGTCCTCTTTTGTTTTTGGAGAAAGTGAGATATTTAGTTTTATTTACATTTAATGTAAGGGAGTTTACTTTTAGCCAGTTTTGAAGTACAGCCAGGCCATGTTCCGCCTCTTTGTAAGTTCTTGTCCAATCTTGTTCGTGGAATATAATAACAGTGTCATCTGCAAAGCTCATTATGTTTCCATTTATGGGAAGATTCATAAGGTCATTTATATATATGAGAAATAGTATTGGTCCTAATACGCTTCCCTGGGGGACCCCGAATTTAATTGGAAGAGATGTGCTCTTTCTTTTACCAATTTGTACAATTTGTTCTCTTCTAGTTAAATAACTTCTAAGTAGGTTTAGAGTTGTTTCAGTTATTCCATTTTTTTTTAGTTTTAAGTACAGTATTTTATGATCAATTGTATCGAAAGCTTTTTGAAGATCAATGAAAACTGCTAAGCATTTTTTGCCTTCATCCAGCTTTCTAATAATTGTATTAGTTACATTAGCTATAGCATCACCAGTACCCAGGTTTTTCCTAAAACCATACTGCGTAGGTGATAATACTTTATTGGTATCCAAAAATGTAAGAACTTGTTTTTTTATTACTTTTTCCAATATTTTCGATAGAGGAGTTAAAATACTAATTGGTCGATAATTTGAAATATCATTTTTGGGACCATTTTTATATAATGGTATGATCGTAGCAATTGAAACTCGAATATTGAATAGGTAGTTAAAAAACGTATTTTTTAAATGTAATTTTAACAATAGCAACATCTCGAGTTACGAAACCTACGGTTTAAGGTGATGCACTTACTAAGCAATGCCAAAATCTTACGATTTTGGTTCGAATATTAGATATCTTAGAAATATTTTACATGCTTTAATTAAATATTGCGAGTAGAACACAGGTATTTATTTGCCTTTGGTAATGGAGTATTTTTTTAGAATTTGAAATTAAAACACTTTTGTATTTTCTTCCACTAATTTATATTTCACCAGGACCGGTTTCATCCTATTACGGACATTTTCAGACTGGTAGTTGAAATTCGAGTATTTTAAAAATTGAGTATTTTTTGATTAGCTTTTCATCAGCCCAGAAAACATAAAAGTATCAGGACTACAAAAACTGCCCCAACTAAACTTTAAAATCTCCTACTTACGAACCCTTTTTCGGTTTTGGTTTTATTGTATAATGTGGAGAATTAAATTAATTATAGAATTATCATAAAACATTTAAATATTTGTGACAGAGCTTCACAAAATAAAATAAAACACGCTTTTGCCGATATTTTTTTATTAATAAATCAAAACAAGCGGCTAAAGGCGTGTTAAACTGGAATTTAAACCATATCGCTATGTACATAGGAGTGTTACTATTAGCGGCCTGATCTCGAATTTTACACGACGTTAAGCAAATTTGCAATAATGTGAAAACTACTGAACAACAAAATATTGTGAGTTCGGAGGATATAGAGAATGGAAGCCCGATGAGGGAGGCGTCTACTAATATCTACAGGAATTCAAAAAACTGAAAAAATCAGACTAAAATCTATGAGAACCAAAGTGCGTACGAATATCTACAGCTCAAACTGCTGACTAATATCGATGAGAACCAAAGTGTTGACGAATATCTACAGCACTACCAGAGGTTGGATTTGCAATTATGTATAGCTGGAATAACGTAATATTGCGGATGCAGTTTAAAAAACTTAATTTATGTATATATGTATGTAAAAATCGGTACAACAGAAGAGTATGTATGGGACGATGTATGAAACAAGGAGTTTGTACTAAACATACATGTGGCTGTCCATCATCTCTGGCAATTTATTTAATTCTACATGAATTGTTACAATTTCTTTCATCTTGACTAATTTTCGCACATGTCAAACGGTTGTCGACATCCGGAGTGAGATTTTATGGCCGGCAATTGGGACTAAAATATCCCCAGATGTAGCGCTTTATTGGGTTAGCTGAGGCTGTAAAAGACCAGCTCGCTAGTTGCTCGTGCCGGGCTCGGTGACCGGTGAGCCAGACACTTCGCCGACCGAACAAGATAATAATTCATATTATGTGGAATAAATAACTACGATTCCCAATTTATGTGGAGTTTTCATACAGATAGCTGCAGGCGGCTGTACGGTAAATGATATCCACTGAGTGGGTTCTTCTAGATTCTAGAAGAATGCATAAACATTGCACAATAGGAGGCGTTTACTAATATCCACAGGAATTCCAAAAACTGATCAAATCGGACTAATAACTATGAGAACTAAAGTGAGGACGAATATCTACAGCTCAAACTGCTGACTAATATCTCTGAGAACCAAAGTGTGGACGAATATCCACAGCACTGGCAGAGGTTGGATTTGCAATTATGTATAGCCTATTAGAATAACGTAATATTGTGTATGCAGTTTAAAAACTTAATTTATGTATGTATGTATGTATGTATGTAAAAATCCCTAATATCGGACTATTGGACACATTTAGCTGATTATTAAGGATTTGGGTTTTTGTTTTAACAGCTTTCTTTATTTCGAGTGCTTCTAAATTATTTAGTCTGTTACCATGACCATTTCTATGTCAGTTAGGTTAGGTTAGGTTAGATTAGGTTAGGTTGTGGTGCCGTGTATTTAAAAATAAATAAATATCTTTGTATCATGACCTCCATGTTTGTTCAATAAATTATTGTCCTCGTAAACAGCAAAATAGGTAATATTATGCAAAAACTTCATGTGCGTACTTTAAACGTTTAAGCCTTTACGTATTTAGTAATTACGTAATTGAAGTAATTTATGCTTTTCCGTACAACCTCTTGTTCAGCTGCAGTATAAATGTTTAGAAGAATTTGTTTTGAAAAATTACTTGCGATGCAAACTCTGAATTGACTCGTTGTGCCGATCGCGTTACGGTTGAAATTGCTTAGGGCCGTTGTTCCCAATCCTATTGATTCCCAACATCTATCTTCCCAAGGCAACACTCCGACCAACGGGCGAATCAAGCGTTACCTACTAAACAAATCACTTAACTGACCGGAGACTTTAGATTGATCGATCGAAAAGTTGGGAACAACGGCCGTTATTAGTCACGTTGACCGTCTGTCACGAATTATGAAAAAGAAATCAGAAAAATTAAGTCATTTTAAAAGTCATAATAAAAAAAAAACTAGGCTTTAGAAAAGATTTATCGAAAAAAAAATCATTACTCGAAAGGTAAAGAAGTGTTTGGAAGTCAACATTTTTTTAAAGAAACTAAATTGAGTGCATCAAAGTATTATTTATTATTTCAAAAAAGTCAGCAAAATTAACGGCCATAAGAGCCTTTAAGTGCGTATTAATAGCAAAGGTAAGGTTACAAGAAACAAAGCGCAATCAAAAACAAATAATAATCATAAAGACGTTTCCTCATACACTTCATAAAAATAGCCACATTATTCCGTGGAATTGAAGTATTGTATCCATAGCCATAAAGCCGACGTCACGACGGAACAAAAATAATCAGCGTTTGGTTTACTTTATGGACCATTGTGCAACCGATACAAAAGACTTTCGGTGGTGTCACATTCCTGTTAGGTTACTTTTCCAATGTTTACGAGGACATAAACAGCACGCTGCCGGCTTTACGAACGACTCCCTAGAACCTTTTGTTCCGACTGTTAATTTCGAATCGTGATAACTTGGTGATACTGATAACGCTGTGATTGTCGGATTTCGGTTTCGAGGTATATTTCTTCGGTAATTGAAATTGTTTGTCTTTGCAATGAAATTTGGTTATGTATATGAGTAGGTACATAAAACGAATACTTTTTATAATTCAAAAGATGTTTCACATCGAAAAGAATTCTATCAAAAAATACCATCGCCTCTCTGACATAACATTGTCGATTATATAATAAGATATAGTGTGCTAAAGTAGACATTTTCGTCGATAATTTTTACGGATTTTGAAAAAAATGTTCTGCTATTGCTTATAAATATGTTTAGCTAATTCTGTAGCAATTGCTATGGACTTACGTGGTTGATCCTTTAAGGTACAGAATTATATTATATGTCACTTTCGACTATCTTTGTGTCCCTCGTCTCTCACATTATTTGTCATTTAAGTGAGCTTTTATATGTATTAATTTGAATTTTATGTAGATTTATGAATCTTTTGACTGATTAGGTTTTTGTAAATTAACAGAGTTTTTAAACTAAAACACAGATTTTTTAACGTCTACTTTGGTGAATCAAATTTACGACCTTACTTGAACAGAGTTAAAAAATGTGGTGGAATCAGTTTTGTTCCTAGAACTAGTTTTGGATATATGACTAACACATTGAAAGATTAAAAAAAACAAAATACTCTACGGAACAACACCGCACAAACATGTATAACGACTCATTTTGTAACTTTTTTCAGGAGGTACGTTTTTCAGCAAAAGTTTCAATTTTATTACGCCAATATTTTGATACCACATCGAGCTTTATTACATCTCTTCTATCTATTACTATACTAATATCCTGATTCAATCGTTCTGCGTCTTTCGATTTCATTACAAAAATTTGCGACTGTAAAGGAAATGGATCTTAATTTTCAGTACTGCATAACAATTATTTTTTTAAATTCTTAATTAATCTTAACTAACTAACTAACCATCAAGCCTTTTATCCGCAGGAGAAGGCAGAGAGGACGACCGCCAAACAAGTCGGTCTTGGCACACACTATTTGCCTCATTTACATTCATACATACTATTATTCTGACTCTTGACATGGCCCGACTCAAGTATCTGATTCACTGGATTGTGCCATGTCTTCCTCGGGCGTCCTCGACTACTTCTCCCATTCACATAAGCGTTATTTATTCTCTTTACACTCCTTTCTTCGCTCAATCGCTCTACACGCCCAAATCATTTGAGGGTCCCTTTCTTAATATTACTCATTACGCTCACATCAGCCTTGCGTTCTTTGCGGATCTCCACATTTCTCACACGATCATACATGTTTCTACCCATAGACATCCAAATGGATAGACAAGAAGTTACAGATGAGGGGTAAAACCAAACTATGGAGGGCGAAGAGGGGAAAGATGACTGTGATTCGTTTAACAATCAATCTGACAGTATATAGGCATCTCGCATTACAATATCACCATTTAGTTCTTAAAAGCAAAATCTGCTTTGAATGAATAGACCTTTTTACATGGGAGCGCGAATTGCTTGCCACGTTAATAACATATTTGCTAAGGCCAAATGCTCGCCCCAAAAAGACTCGCCCTAATACACATAGCAATAATTTGTTGCCGTGTTTAGTTAAAACACTTTTACAAATGTTTCATAATTTACTTACCCCTGTAACCAGCGACGAGCACACTGGAGAACCGCCCACATTCGCTATGTGCACATTGATATGTAGATATATTGTATAGCACAAACTACCGTTTTGGCGTGTTAATTCGTTAAATGTATGGATGTTAGCTTCTCGCTGTTCACGGTAAGAATGATGACGTCACACATTTTAGATTCAAGCGAGGCTCTATCCCCTCCCCATGGAGCGAGCCGGTTCCAAGGAGGAGCTCCAGCCGGCGCCATTTGGAGGGGGAAATAATACGTTTTTATCACTGAGGGCAGGTCCAGATATATTCATATGTCCGTGGTTCTACCACATTTACGTCATAGGGATCTCATTTCATCAGCAATCTTAACACGATAACAAATAACAGAAATAAATCATTTTTATATAATAATACGAGTAGCTTAGGTACATCGTGTAACATTACGTTTTTTAGGAACAACGCAGGTGTAAAAAGACTGAAAAATGTAGGAAAATCAGAGAGAGCAAGAGAATAAAAAATATAAATTGGATAGATAGCAAATATTGCACTAGGTAGGTAAAATTATATAGCTACATATAAAACACTAAGAAATATTATTGAAAAAGTTTTTTAATACCTTTGAATATTTTTTTTCTAATTTAACATATAAGGGCAATTAGTTAAACCATTTAATTCCAACATATTTATAAAATGACTAGCTGACACGACAAACGTTGTTCTGCCATATAAATTATTTCTAGAGAATATTTTGGTTGTTAAATAAAAAATAACCAATGTATTGTAAGTATGTAGGGATGGGATTTGTGACAGAAAGAGGAATGGAGTTGTGTAGAAGATGACTGCCGATAAAAACAAAAAACACCAACTAAAGTAGGAAAATGAAATAAAGAAAATCAATATGAATTTCGAAGAGAAATACGAAAGACGGTTAAATTTGGGCATTTAAAAATACCAAAAACCGCGATTAAAAAATGGGAGGGTGGGGGTACGGTGGTAAATATTTTGGGTTATAGGTATTTTTTGATGCCAAATAAAAAAGAATACTAAAATAAATTTTTGTCAAAAAATAGATCAATAAATGATTATGATTTTTTTTCTGGATAGGGACACCTTAATTACCTAGCGGTATAAAATATACTTTAAAACCTATTCTCATACCTACCAAATATACATAAAAAAATTAATTAAAATCGGTCAAGCCGTTTCGGAGGAGTGCGACCACAAACACCGTGACACGAGATTTTTATATACAGGGTGTCCGGGGGTAAAGTGCATTAACTTCGGGAGGTGATTCTACATGATGGTAGGAGTAAAAAAGATTAACAACTTTTTCCGAAATTCCAACATTTTTTTCCCATACAAAAAGACGTACCTACTAAAAATCCTTAGTGTGGGGTACGATCTTACTTGCTGAGCGCCCGCCGGGCACGATTGTGGCAACATTGCATGGTTGTGACTGGCCCGTATCGTAACAGCGGAAAATAATAAAGCTGGCGGCACACGCCGGTCTATTTTTATCTTTTTACAAAAGATAAAAATTTCTTTTTCTAAAAGTTGGAATTTCGAAAAAGTTATTTATCTTTTTTACTTATAATATCATGTAGAATCACCTTCCAAAGTTAATGCACTTTACCACCGGACACCCCGTATAAGAAGATTGGGGTATGGAGGTGTTACATCACAAATGGAAAAGATTTTTAACAAATAGAAGAATTATAGCTACTTGTATGAATTATCTGTTAGAAAAAAATAATTTTTAATAAAAACAAATGTCAACCAGCAAAGCACTTGCAACCAGCAAAGCACTTAAAACAAAAATCTTCAATGTAACGTTATTGTTATCATGCAGCGAAAAAACAACATCATTGCGCACGTACATATTATACTCGTACCTACACACGAGTATTACATCATCAGATCATCAGTAATAATGATGGGATCCTTACTGCACGGTGAGCGATATTCTCAAGGGGGTAATGGAAACTGTTCGCAGAATAGCAATAAGTGAAATAACACTAACATTAGCATTCGAACAGCACACCAGGGGCAAGGGGCAATGGGCAATGAAATAGTATTCAGCAACACACACACTAATAATTGAAAGACGCTAAACAGATATAATTGGCATTGCCGGGACGAAATTGGAGCAGACTTGTTAAGGTCGCAATTGTAACCAGAGAGAAATTTTACGATTTTTTGCTGACAAACATAGAATGTTTCTGCGAAAACGTAATACGGAAATTGGCAATAAAATCCGCTATAAATCGATGACGCGTTAGGTTACCAGAAGATAAAAATACGAATGATGGATAAACTGGTAGATTTGAAATGAAAAATATCTAACGACATCTTTATTAACCATCATACTTTTGGCCGTTGGAATTTAAGAGCGTTTAACCAGCCAGCGGACGAAAATCCACATTTCGTCGAAAGTTGTTCTTCCGATCGTGCAGGGCGGTTACAATGAGAAAGATTAATTATTCTCCGTACCAGCTTTTTAAAATTATAACTCAATATCGAATTTATTTCAATCCAAATTAGCCTTAATTTATACCTTCATCCAAAAATGCTGAAAGGCGTGATGACTATGATGATATATGATGCTGAAACTATTAAAATAGTGTACTTTTTGTAGTTATTTTTTGATTATAAGTATTTATCATTTTTCAATAATGTATAAATTTAATAAGAATGTTAAAAAAATCTGAAATATATTAGTTTGTAAGTGCGCAAATAAATACACAAATGGACCAATTTTCGTCAAGAAACACATGTACGTACATATTTTTTAATGATTTTATTGAAACTAAAATTTAAATTCTAATACATAACTCTGCTAGATAATGTATTGATTTATTTTACTGCATGATTACATTATTTGGAATGGGTGTGGTATAATACAAAAACTTTTTTGAAAATTTAACAAATCTGCCAACGACCTATGGAATAACCTTATTATACTAAAAATTAAAAAAATTCTAAAAATTTATTACACACGAATGCTAGATAAAAGAACAATCTTTCGAAATCCATTTATAATTTTTTGTGGAAAAGAGTCAATACGTCTAAAAACTTTTTTGAAAATGACGTATTTCCGGCTTTCTCTGGTAATGCCCTCTTAACCATCATTCTTTTGGCCGTCGGAATTTAAGGAAATCTTAGATTACAAAATAAATTATGCGTTAATCGTATTAAATCATTATTTGGTAGGACTAAAACTCGTATGATGATGTGCTAAAAATGATATTGACTTAAGGAGCGGTGTACCCGCTTAAAAAGAAGAAGATGGAGAGATATGTAAATATGAATGTGAGAGAGAGCGCGCTAATAGTAAAAACGATAATATTTAAGCAAAAATTGTGAAAATGTTTCATAAAACACGTTTTAAATAATATCTCATTTATAGAAATACTTGTATTCAACTTGTAAAATAACTGAAAAACGTGTTTATAATAATTTTCGGGGCATACTTTGCTTTTTTTTTTGCTATCGAGGGAATTTCATTTAATTGCCGTTTCGGCGTGGGGAATATAAAGATAGATTTTATTTTCAAGTATTTTGGGAAAATATGTAATAAATCGGTAGAAAAGCGGGAAACCGGGCCTTTAAGTCGATGATCTAATTCGGTCAAAACAATTCTAAAACACAGATTTCTATGTTCAAGGTAAAAAAAGTTTTTTTTTAAAATTCACAGAAAACATAAAAAAAAAATTAATTACAAATATTGTACAAGTACACGTAAATCACGTTGAAACATTTGGATTGTAAAAGGTTTTTGCATTATAAAACAATATTATATGCTTTATGGTAACTGACTGATGTACATGTATATATGAATACATATGAATACGTAAAAAAATAACCCGTGATACCATTAGTGGAAGAACACAGATCTCATTATTTTATATCCTCCGGGATTTATACCAATTGTAAGGATGGCTAGATCTGGTGCATTGCATTCCATTATAAACAATTTAAGATTTAAACAAAATTGCGGCGTATTTAGGATGGTAAGAAAATCTAATCGCATTTGTTGCGCCAAATACCCGATATTCTAATTCTAATTGATAAGGAAGCGCTGGGTCCACACATGTTCTTTTGTCCGTTCCGTTCCTCCGTTCCGTATCAGCGTCGCGATCAAGAACGCTAGTTTGGACGCCCGTTCGGAACGGTACGGTGTTACGGCGGGACGATACGGGTCGAGGTACGCCCCGATCCATCGGGAGTCGGTATATTCGGCCCGTTCAAAGGCGATACGATACGGCCGATACGGGTATGCGCCAGTCTGGACGTGATCGCGGCATGCGCAGGTCGTTCTCTCTGTCGAATGGAATGAACACGCGATGCCGATGATCGCAGCGACGTTACGGAGGTACGGGCTATTTTTACTTGCGTCCAGAGTTTTTGATACGGAACGGAGGTACGGAACGGAGGAACGGAACGGACAAAAGAACATGTGTGGACCCAGCTTAAGTGGAGGAGGCGTGTAGGAAGTGGTGGGATAGGAATTTTCCCGCGCCTGACAGTGTCTATGACCAAAGAACTCGTGGCAATCATTTTTACAGCGTACTGTCGTTTTCTCAGGCCAGTCCGAGTGGATTATCATGGAAACGGGTAAAGGCGGCCGGCGTACAGAACGAGATTAAAGCGGATAATAATATAATAAATCAAATATAATGATACCATTTTTACTACAACAAAAATGTATAAATTGTCAACTTCGACAATTTCGACATGAAAACCGTTTTTGTTATTGGTTTTCAAGACGTTGCGACCTGAAAACAGAAGTTATTGATTTTCAAAACATTAGAGATAGAAAAAGCTGCGTAAATTGTTAAAACACCACTGTGAGTTTAGTTGCTTTTGTGTGCATCGCCGAATCCGCATTGGCCGGACTGGTGATATTTTCTTTGTTATTTTTACTATTTCCCATGAAAAGAAAAACTACCTAGGGTACATTTTAGCTATCTATTCAGGCGGCAGAACCTTTAAAAGTTAACTAAAACTACTTACAAACTGCACAAAAGTGTGAACAAAATAAAACAAAAACTTTCAGGTCCAACATCAGGAAGGTTTCCAAACTCTGACTAATGGCGTACGGAAGAACTTGACTACCAGACTGCACCATCCATTGAACATAGACAATACGGTACTTGATTATATGTATATATTTATATTACATAGGGTGTTCGAAAACTCGTCGTACAAGCTGGAAACTGGTGAATATACATCACACAGAAAACCCAAAACAAAAAAAAATCGGTAACTAAAGTGTTAAAAAACTGTTAGTGTATTGTACTGTAACTGTTAGTGAGACATTTAAAAATACATAATAGCAACTGCGAGAGATGTTTTTCAAATTTGACCTCAAAAATTGCGACGTCCGAATCGATTTACCTACTCGAAAACGAAAGTTCAAAACAAAAAAAGTTTTTCAACAAAATTGACTTCAAACGTGACGTAGATTTTTTTATTAGCTTTTTACACAGCAGGACCTGAGGAAAATAATTTACCTCGGTGCCTGTGTCATCTTTAAGGGCGCCTTCCATTGCGAGCGGAAAAGAGTAGAGCGGAGCGGAGTGGGAGCTGAGCGAAATAGTTTTGACCATCCATCAAAAAAGAATCACTTAGAAGATAGGTGTTTGCCTTCCACTGCCTGTGCGAGAGAAATGAGCGGGGCGAGCGGAGCGAGGTCAATGAAAAATGAGAAATAGTTTTGCCCTTCCATTAAAAACGAGGCAGTATCGCTTTGTTTCGAAGTGAACGGAGTGATTTTTGTGATGTCGAGTACTGATTCTAGTGAATATGATTCTGACAGCATGTATGCAATGAAAAAAAATGTTACGTATGAATTAAATGTACATTTATAAAAAGAATCTCACCTCAAATATGTAAAAACTTAAAAAAAATAATTTACTTTCTTATTTCCGCCAATATCATCACACTAATGGTTTTCTAAGCCGAATTCTTTATGTTGACAATCTTTGCTAGTCGTATCCTATAAACGAAGTTGGCAAACGGCTTCAATAAACACCTCCATCTCGACAAAAACGCAGCGAGGCAATTGAATTGGCTACAGCGCGCCTTCCACTGCGAGCGGAGCGGACTCATTACGGAATCCGCTCGACTAGCAAACGTTAACTGCATACAAGTGCTTCCATCAAGAACGAGGCCAGCGAAGCGGACTAAACGAGTTAAATAGTTTCGAACGAGTCCGCTCCGCTAATGCGAGCGGAGCGGACTCCGTACGATCTCCGCATGACTCGCACACGCTAACTGCATACAAGTGCTTCCATCAAGAACGAGGTGAGCGGAACGGACCGAACTAGTTAAACTAGGTCCAAACGAGTCCGCTAGCGCACACCATCGCCGACTAGTTTCTAGCGGACTCCGCTCCAAAACTGTCATCAATTCAGTTGCCTCGACTGCATTTTTGTCGAGACGGGAGTGTTTATTGAAGAGGTTTGCCAATTTTGTTTATAGGATACGACTAATAAAGTTGTCGCAATGTCGACAAAAATAATTCGCCTTAGAAAACCATCATTGAGATGAAATTGGCGGAAATAAGAAAGTAAAATATTTTTTTAAAGTTTTTAAATTTTTGAGATTAGATTCCTTCTATAAATATACATTTGAAAACATTTTTTTCATTGCGTACATGCTGTCAGAATCATCTTCACTAAAATCAGAACTTGACACCACAAAAATCATTCCGTTCATTTCGAAACAAAGCGATACTGACTCGTTTTCAATGGAGGGGCAAAACTATTTCTCATTTTTTATTGACCTCGCTCCGCTCCGCTCGCCCCGCTCATTTCTCGCACGGGCAGTGGAAGGCAAACATCTATCTTCTAAGCGACTCTTTTTTGGTGGAAGGTCAAAGCTATTTCGCTCATCTCCCGGTCCGCTCCGCTCAACTCTTTTCCGCTCGCAATGGAAGGCGCGCTTACAGTTCTTGAGCGGAGTCCGCTAGAAACTAGTCGGCGATGGTGTGCGCGAGCGGTCTCTTTCGGACCTATTTTAACAAGTTCGGTCCGCTCCGCTTTCCTCGTTCCTGATGGAAGCACTTGTATGCAGTTAACGTGTGCGAGTCGAGCGGAGATCGTACGGAGTCCGCTCCGCTCGCATTAGCGGAGCGGACTCGTTCGAAACTATTTAACTCGTTTAGTCCGCTTCGCTGGCCTCGTTCTTGATGGAAGCACTTGTATGCAGTTAACGTTTGCTAGTCGAGCGGATTCCTTAATGAGTCCGCTCCGCTCGCAGTGGAAGGCGTGCTTTAGGGATGCTGTGTGGAGGTTATAATGTTTTGAGGGGTTTAACGAAGGGAGCAGAGGAAATTCTGGGAAAGAAAAGGGTATGAAGGTGGGCAGGAATCTATCTGAGGTTCATTGGCATGGAGTGACGGACGTATGAATTCATCTCTCCTAACGCGGTACCAAGGCGACGTATCGATATTCTGGCTGGAGAAGTCAAAAGGTCTTCTTCAACCAGTCTCTCCAGATCAACCCATCACGCAGCAGGTGGGCAGATGCATGCGCCGCCAAAACATAAAGACAAACCTCACCCCCATGGACGCGGGCTTCACCAGTTTCCCGATTGTACTAAGAGTATCCGGACACCGTTGAACAAAGTGGCGCGAACCAGAGAGCATAGAGGGGTCTACTTCTTTTGGGTATCGATTGTGGCTAGGCACAGAGTACTGAAGAGAAAAACCAATAGAATTATGTTTATTTATCCGAGTAAGGTCAACTTCATCTGGTACTTACTTCAGGTGAAATTGATGACACATTTCCAAATATCGAATATATTTCTTGGACAGATAATAATTGATCATTGGTCTGTCTAGCCAAAAGGTCGTATAAATTGGTCAAATCATTTTTTTCCATATCGGTTTGATAAAATTTTTAAATCGCACTTCTAGGCATTTTATGTTCAGAGGTATAACTGTGTACCGGCTAATGGGTGGGTTCACAGACCATAAAGTAAAGAGGCAGAATTACGTTTATGCTAGAATGGCAATCTATAACTCCGTGGCTCTCGGATAAAAGGATAAATGTCAGTGAATTGTTCAGGAAACCAAAAACAAGGTTCATTATTTTTCTGAGCAAAATTCCTACATTATCGACTAATGTACTTCAAAAGAATATTGAAAATTTAATCACCTTTTAAAAATGCATACTGCGAGAGTGTTGGATGTTACACCAATTTATTGAAGTATTCTTTCTCAGGATATTCATATGCTTTTAACCAAATGTTGAACCACAATATACGGCTTATACTCATATTTTGATGTTAACTATTGAATGTAAATAAAACTTCAATAATGAATATGCATATGTTGTAAGTCAAACGTGAATGTGACCAGAGATTCAACTGACAATTTCGAGAAATAACTAATTGTGTAAAGATGTAAGCAAATTCTTATTTGTAAGCTTTTGTCATTTCATAAAAATTCTCCAGTCTTAACCCAGTTTTTCAAAATAGATTTTAACTCAACTTTTGACAATAATCTTCTTATTAATGTAATATCAACAGTGATGGGGATAGCAAATGTACAGTCATGCAATCAATGTCCAGTGATTTAAATATAATGTCCTCCGCTTCCAAAGTCGTATCTTAGTAAAGCATAATTCTAATTAAAGTGTGTTTATCGGAAGTGACCTGCCACGGAAGTATGCTTTCGGGATCTATTTGTAAATAATAAAATTAGATAGAGCCTAAGAATTCATAATATATCATACAGCGTCCTTGAGGTGATTTCTGACAAAAACAGCGCTCTACAAATCATCCAATTATAATTATTATTATTGTTTGATAATGCCTTCAGAAGGCCGCCAGGACAGCAGAACTTGTACATAAGTAATAAACAGTTTTATTAATAAATTAAATAACAATATTATTGAATTAATTAACTTACAATGTGAACAAAAAATTTAAATGAACGCAAATAATACAAGTGATATCATCTCTTGATACGAAGTCAAGGATGTAGACTTGTAGACGGCGATGTTCAATGTTTTCTCTATTTCCTGCCATTATAATTTAGCAAAATATTGGAAACGAGACGGAATGCACGGCGCATGTTTCCTCAAAAGAAAACAAATAGAAAATGTTTCTCTAAGAACTAACAACGGATGTGATGGGTATTCTCAGAAATAAATTTCAATGTGATCTTAAGTTGTGATGTTCGCGAGAATACAGTTATAATATTTATTTAGGAAAATTAAAATAAATATAATGAATATACATTAAACAAACAATGAGTAACGTGTTGAATTCGTGGTTATCCATTAAAAACAAATAAGATAATATCCTTGTGTAACAAATCACTAATGACTAATGGACTTGAACAGAAAAATGTTTATATAATGAATAACAGATCACTTTGTACAAAACAACAATATTATAAACAATATCTACATGTTTCGATAACAATTTTATCTTCATCAGGATATGTTAATATAAAGAAAAATAAATGACAAACAAGTATAGACAAATTAGAATAAACTATAACATAGACAAAAAGATGGATTAGCAATGGGTTCAAGCACTAGTCCCCTAGTAGCAGATATTTTTTTAAACAATTTTGAAGATAAACTTTTTAAAAGTCGGGCGTTATTATTAAAATATGTTTATTTTTGGAAAAGATATGTAGATGATTTTTTTTGTATATGGACTGGCACTAATAGAATAGAAATTGGAAATAATTGCAGCTTAAATTTTTTGGATTTAAATATTTCTATCATTAATAATAAATTTGAATTTAACATTTTTCGTAAAGATACATATACAGATATCATTATACATGAAACATCTAATCATCCATATTCACAAAAATTAGCAGCTTTTCATACCTTGCTAAGTAGATTAATTAATGTTCCCTTATCTTTGAGTAATTTTAAAACAGAATTAAATACTATTAAACAAATTGCAATTAATAACGATTATAATTCAAAATTAATAGACAATATGTTAAACAAAAAATATAAGAAAAAGTTTTTTAGATCTTTTGTTTATCCACGCGTTGTTGAAAATGATAATAATTGGAGAAAATTTTTATTTTTAAATAATAACATTTCAAATTTAATAATTAAAAAACATGCCAAATAATGTACAGCCAGCTTTTTATACAAATAACAAATTAAAAAATTATATATTAAATAATAAGGATAAATGTGATTTTTTGAACAAATCTGGGGTTTATAAATTAATTTGTAATGATTGTAACTTTTTTTATATTGGAAAAACTTCTAGAAATTTTAACATTAGAGTTAAGGAACATATAAGATGTTTAAATAATAATAATTATTCTGAATTTGCCAACCATATTTTGGGAACAAGTCATTCTTTTGATATTAATACAGGTCTTAAAATTTTACATACTAACACTACGGGCATACAATTGGATAATTTAGAAATTTTAGAAATTAGAAAAAGCATTAATAGTAAATTAAATATTATAAATAACCAAATATTTTTTTAAAATAGCCATCTTTTAAATATATTTTCTTATCAATACTTACAATTAATTATAATTATTGATTTTTTGATTTAGACTAATTATTTTAATTATTTGTTCTTAAAAGTTTTTTATTATCTAAATGCAATTTTATTTTTCCTTAAATAATTTTTATATATAATTTTGTATAACTATTTTTATGATTTGTAAGTAATTAATCACCCCTACTTTTTAATATTTTGTCTATGTTATAGTTTATTCTAATTTGTCTATACTTGTTTGTCATTTATTTTTCTGTATATTAACATATCCTGATGAAGATAACATTGTTATCGAAAAATGTAGATATTGTTTATAATATAGTGGTTTATACAAAGTGATCTGTTATTCATTATATAATTAATGATGCCACAAAGTAATTTTGCGAAGTTTGAAGAAGAAAAACATTTAATTATTTGACAAAAAAGATCGTATATGATATCATACCACACATGCTTACTAGCACCACAGAATAAAGAATATAACACTAAAAGAGAATTCCGTACAAATTTGAATGGAGACAAATTTCGGTTATCACGCAGACCGTTTAGCACGCAAAAATTGCATCCGAAATTGCATACCTTCGTAATTTTTTAGTAATCATGGTGAAATACTTTTTTACATTAGCTCCACACAGGGGGCCCTGAGAAAAATAATTTCCTTCAGGGTCTATGTCATCTTAGGGGATACTGTGTGGAGAGTCTTTTTAAGGAAGGGAAGGATAGCAAGTTCTGGGAAGAAAAAAGTATTGAGGAAAGGGTAGGAATCAGGGAGTCTGTGTGTCCAGGAACGACAGACGTATGAATCCATCCCTCCAACTGCGGTGCAAGGCGATGGGTCGAGAGAGTCCGGCTGGAAAGGACAAAAGGCCTCCCTCAACCAGTCTCTCTCGATCCGGCCCGTCACGCAACAGGTGGGCCGAGATCAGATCCGCCGCCAAGACCTGGACAAACCTCACCCCATGAACCCGGTTATCCCTGCTAAGTCACCAAACGTAGCGAACCACTTGGGGTGACCTATGGCAGAGGTGTTGGTTATCCAATAAATGGTTACCGGGGCGGCGGTATTCACACCTGCCTCCCAAATTGAGTACACAGTTTTGTATGGAAACATAGGCCGAAATTAGGCATATATTGGATCACGATACACACAAAACCCACAAGACACTTCTTGTGTTATTCTTTATTCCATGCAACGCAAAGAAAAAAGGGGTATCATCAACCACGGTATTTTAGTTATAAACTGCAACTATATCTTCAGCGGGACAAATAATAATGGTTTCACCCTGAGGGAGAAGTGGTTGCTCCAAATTTACGCCTATCAAAATGTTTGTCATTTGACTGTCCTAGAACGGGAGACCTTCCTAGTTGGACAGTCAAAGCTTCTTTATATTGATGTATTCTCTATAACAAATAAACGTTTTATTATTATTATTAAAAAAAAATAGGTCGGCTGCCCCCGCATTCCGAATTTCTACTGATATAAAATATATTTCCCTTGACACGTTTTAAGCTCTTAAAAAATAAATGTAATTTCTGTAAGAGATAAGATAATATCTACACGTTTGCCGAGTTGAAGCAGTAATTATATGAAATTTAAAATTGTTAATAACTTGTTGAACTCTCCCGAACTTCTTTCGTTAATAGGTTTTCATGTACCGAGTAGATCAGTTCGTCACAAATTACCTTACCATTGTAATAATACAGGATCTAATGCTGAATTATATGCCATAATAAATCGCCTGCATATACTTGGTAACAAATATGTTGTTGATGATATGATAAATATTGAAAGATTATCAACATACAAACATTATTTAATTAAAGCTGTTTGTCAGCGCTTCTCAGTTAGATTATAATCTAATATACTTTGTATGTTTATAATATTCTTCATCAATGTTTATTTCTGGAATTTTTAAATTTATTACTACGTACTTTACCTAGTAATTTTTAGTTCATAATATCTTGTACACATTCATGTATATGAGGTTTTCTTTTTCTTCATGTTTGTTTTATAATAGCTTAGGTACTATTTTTGCTTTATACTGTCGCTTCAATATGTGCTCTTTAATTTTTTGTTATATTTTTTTTTCTTCTTAACTATGTATATTCTTTCAAATTATTGCAATTCCCATGTAAAAGCCGTTAATCGGCGTTAATTCATAATAAATAAATTATTATTTTGTTCTATAATTTAGCATTTATTTTAAATAAGTCATACTTTATTAAATATTTTTGCTTACGCCTATTAATTATCCCCTCAGGTCCCAAGCACATTCTGTTAAAAGGTCTGAACATTTCCCCTTCGCAATAAAATTCAAACAAACGGAATATTTCTGAAAGAATCCGAAACCTAAATATTGCTTTTAAAATGTGATGAAAAAGGCTTTAAATTTAATTAAAATAGAAATAAACACGTATAATTTTTTGAACAATTTTTTATGAAAACATAAAAAAAATATAAAAATCGCACACTTTATGTTTTTTCTAATTAAAATTACTGATAACGAAAAAAATATTATTAACGTTATCGTCACCTCACTTTTTTGTCGTTTAATGCAAAAATTATTTAATTTAACTTAAGTTTCATAACGTTGTACATTTTTATTATTTTGTGGCTTACTTTTAGATTTTAATACAAAGCTTGGTGCTTTCTCTTCATAACGCCATTTAGATCATATTTCTCACCACGTTAGTAAGGAGATACAACGATTTATATGTATATGAGTTGCTCCCATAAGCGAACAAATTAGCCTGAGGTGTCAAAATCGTTTTTTAGTATTAGCGCGCTCCCTTTTACATATTCTCCTCTTTGAACGCCTACTACAGAGCCTTAAACAAAGCCACAACTATAACGCATCCCCAAGAATATTTTATTAGATGTATTAGAGATAGAAATAGTAGAACCATTACCCCCATTTAGAAAATACGCTTACGTTAATCATCGCTTACAACTAAATATAGAAATTTTCTAATTAATGACATAACAGGACTAACGTTGTGCGGCGCTTCTTACATCTAATGTACAAACATGATGATACTCGTATCTCGTTTTCACCCATTACAAATAATAACTACTGCGATTAATCACCCAAGGAAGAGAGTGAGTGAGATATAAATACTTCAAAAGCACCTATATCTCATTCAGAACGGTTTGAATATATCAGCAAAATCAACAAAACCAAGAAACATTATGGCGTTGTTTAATTTGCAAAGTTTTGTTTCTGCAAAGTGAAACAATATTAAAACAACTCTCCTGAAATCATGATCCAAGCTGATGACATATTTTCCACTAATATTTGTAACACTTCCAATGCGGGAAGTTGATTCAAGCATCTACTTAGGCCCGGCTTCCCGCATTTCCACCGATTTATTACTTATTTTCCTCAAAAAGAAGAAAATGGAGAGATATGTAATTACGAATGTTGGAGAGAGTGCGCTAATATTTAAAACGGTAAAATTGATGAGAAAATTGTGAAAATGTTTAATAAAACACGACTCGTTTAAAATAAAGCAAAAATCTTTTGGGGGCTGTCTAAAATAGCATTTAAAGTAACACTGTGAATTTTTTCATAACTTGTAAAATAACTGAATCATTAAATTAAAATCATTTAAGGCCCGGTAGTACCCACTCAAAAAGAAGGAGAGATATGTAAATACGAATGTTAGAGAGAGCGCGCTAATATTAAAAACGATATATTTTAAAATGCTTAATAAAACACGACTCGTTTAAAATAAAGCAAAAATCTTGTTGCGAATTCTAAAATAGCATTTAATAAATCATTGAAATTTTTTGTATACATATAACTTGTAAAATAACTGAAAAAAAGTGTTTATAATAATTTAAACCATAATTTGCGATTTTGTTCTATGGATGGAATTTTATATACTTAACTTGCTTTTCGGCGTGGGGAATATATAGATATTATCTTCAAAAATAACATATAAATTTTTTAAGAGCTTAAAAACTTCAAATGTTTAAGGGGGGATATGTAAGAAACCGGTAGAAATTCGGGTAGCGGCGGCTTAAATACTAAGTTTAAAGATCTTAAAAAAATGTTATTCTTGAAGTTAAAATCCATAAATTCCCCTCGCCGAATCGGCAGTTATACGAAATTCCCTCGAAATAAAAAAATCGCAAAGTATGCTTTGAAAATTATTATAAACACGCTTTTTCAGTTATTTTACAAGTTATATGAAATAAATTTTTTTACAGCGATTTATTAAATGCTCTTTTAGACATTCCCCACGAGATTTTTGCTTTATTTTATTAAGCATTTTCACAATTTTCGCTTAAATATTATCGTTTTTAATATTAGCGCGCTCCCTCTAACATTAGTATTTACATACCTTTCCTTCTTTTTGAGCGGGTACTACCGTGCCTTAAATGATTTGATTTTAATTCAAAGACTAGCTATAAAAATATTAGTGGTGATAACTAATAACGAGTCGTTGAATAAGACATAACCATAAAATATGAAAATAGTTTCTTTGGATATGATTTTAGATTTTCACGGCGAAAAGTATTTTTGTTATTTATTTATGGGGTGTTATGACGTGTTGCGCTACCTCCTCCTTTAGCCAACGTTTCGGACAGCGTTACAGGGTCCATCATCAGGGCAGAGGTGTCACATCAGCAGATGTGTGTATCACATTCCGCCCTGATGATGGACACTGTAACGCTGTCCGAAACGTTGGCTAAAGGAGGAGCTAGCACAACACGGCATAACACCCCAAAAACAAATAACAAAAAAAGGATGTTTCTTTGTTTATCCCGTTGCGTTCCTAAACCATTAATCTGATTGCGATGAAACTTTATAGTGAAGCATTAAAAGCAAATTAAAATCAACGAAATTTTCTATTTTTGGTAAAGTGGATATAAGGTCATTTTTCAAAAAAATTTATTATTCATATTCGCAAAATAATTGCGTCCTTACTGACTGTGAAAACTAAATAATCGTAATATTTTCAACATTTGTCGACGTATTAGGCAAACAAAATCTCACGATGCAGCCGCATCCATCAGGTTATACGGTGTGATATTTGTCAGTCAATGGTTACTTTACAATGACGATGTTAACGATAAATCACGTAATTCACTATATCTCGTTAAGAGGGCATTACCAGAGAAAACCAGAAATATGTCATTTTCAAATCAGATTTTAGACATATTGACTCTTCCACAAAAAATTATAAATGGATTTCGAAAGATTGTTCTTTTATCTAGCATTCGCATGTAATAAATTTTGAGAATTTTTTTTAATTTTTAGTATAATAGGGTTATTCCATAGGTCATTGGCAGATTTGTTAAATAAAAAAAAGGTTTTGTATTATACCACACCGATTTCAAATAATATAATCACGCAGAAAAATAAATCTATACATTATCTAGCAAACGCATGTTTTAGAATTTTAATTTTAGTTTCAATAAAATCATTAAAAAATATGTACGTACATGTGTCTTGATGAAAATTGGTCCATTTGTGTATTTATTTGCGCACTTACAAACTAATATATTTCAGATTTTTTTAACATTCTTATTAAATTTAGACATTATTGAAAAATGATAAATACTTATAATCAAAAAATAACTACAAAAAGTACATTATTTTAATAGTTTTATCATCACGCCTTTCAGCATTTTTGGATGAAGGTATAAATTAAAGCTAATTTGAATTGAAGTAAATACGATATTAAGTTATAATTTTTAAAAGCTGGTAAGGAGAATATTTAATCTTTCTCCTTGTAACCGCCCTGCACGATCGTAAGAACAACTTTCGACGAAATGTGGATTTTCGTCCGCTGGCAGGTTAAAGGCTCTTAAGACGATGAACCATGTCGTGTAAAATTCGAAATCGAACCGCTAAGAATAACACTCCACGTGTAGATGACGACAAGGTTTAAATTCCCGCTTAACACCAGCCGCCTGTTTTGATACACGATGAAAAAAAACGTCAAAAGGGATGTTATATTTTATTTTGCGAAGTTCGTGCACAAATTTTGTAAAAGTTTTACGAACATTTTATAATTTTTTTTTTTTATTCGTTTATTCCTGATCTCGGGGAGGGTGGTGCAGTCCCACGAGTTCCATATTATACATATTTCATTATTCCATATTATTAAATTAAAATATTTCAAGATGAAAGAAATTTTTTTTTTTACATAATGAAAGGAAATAAATAAAAGAAAATAATAATAATACAAAAATAAAAATAAAATTTGAACTTTTTGTTATCTAGGTCATCAGGAAGTGGCTCCCTCGCTTATAAATGGGACCCTGCCAGAAGTGGAATGCTGCCATCACAAGAGTGTTTTCGCTCGAGGCCAATCGCGTTCTGTAGCTGGTGATCCGTTTTTTTATTAGTGTTCGGAATCCGGGAACGCGCCCTTCTTCAAACATCTCGGTGGCACTGCAGTATCAGGACAACCCAAAAAGCGTTCGATATGAATTGTTGTACTGTATTTCCATTCTTTTTAGTGACGCTTTGTTGAAGTTGGTCCACAACTCCCAGGTATATAGGCTCGTGCAGTACGTGTTAAAAAGTTGCCTTTTTGCAGCTGGACTGCACTTGTTAAATCTTCGAGAAATCATATTTGCCCTAATGCACAGTGATCTTCTCTGTCGCTCAATATCCGAATCATCACTGAGGTCCGCTGCTACGATGTATCCTAAGTATTTGACCTCGAATTTTTCTGTTATTTTTGTGTTAATATTTATTGTGTTAATATTTATGACGTTAATACTTTCATGGTGCCTGCGCCTGACTTGAATACGAGCAACACAGACTTAGTGGGGTTATAAATAATAATAATAATATTTGGCTAATTTATATAGCACCATTTTTGTGAGAAATCACCTCAAGGGCGCTGTACAGTACAAGTAAATACGTAATAAAATTGGTAAAACTAAGATTTGTAAATATAACTAGTGACTTATATCTAAGTGTACGATCAGGTACAAAGCGGGATTCGGTTTTCAGATTAACGGCGCTCAGTGCCCTGTTCCACCGGCGGCTGTTGACACCGAGATGTGGACAAACAGAATGCGGATAAAACTTGCGCTACCTGCGCGGTAGCTTGACAGCAGCTGTCAGTTTTTACGAAATGTCGAGTTCGTAGACGACGATTATTTACTCTTGGAGAATCCTTTCTTAAAATTAAGGAATAAAACAATGGTATTTGGTAATTGGTATCTTTAAATATGAAAAAAAACCTCAGAAGAACATGATAATATGTTAAGTACGTGCTTGAAAGGAATTCACTTGTGACATTTGAGGTTATTTCAAAATTTTATCTTGTTGATTTCATTCCATCACTTGTCAATAACATTTCTGGTGCTATGGAATATATTTATTTTATCCCAGATTGGCGATTGATTGAAAACAGCGGCAATTAACAGGTCGCTCATTTTGATATCAGATTCTGACCGGCGTCACCGGCGAGCAGGAATTAAGAATTCATTCCGGTAAAGCTTATCGGCGCCGCCTCGCGCGGACACAAATCTGAACCTGCCTTCACTATGGGCGGTCTGATACGTTGACATACAAACATTCTTGTCAGCACGCCTGCGCCAGTCGGCCGCCCATGCGCCAACTAATCAGAAAACCGAAACCCGCTTTGTACCTGTTCGTACCCTAAGACTTGTAACTAGTGGCTTAATCTAAGACTTATAGCTAGTGACTTATGACTAAGACTTACGATAGTTGACTTAAAACTAGTGGATTAATGACATACATATTTACAACTGTGACTTAAAGTTACAGACTTAAAACTAACATAAGTACCAACATTTCAAAATACTTATTTGCCATTGTTGTCAGTGATAATGACAACATTAAAAACCAAACAACAAACAAGTTCAGTAGGTATATGTACAAACTCGCAACATAGATAAGTTATTGCTGCGAGTCGAAGCAGTTTGAGGATTTATAAATTTTATACATAGGTACATACACATTTTATACATATTATATTCTATTTTTAGTGTTATTAACGCCAGAAGAAGGAGGTAGTTCTTATATAATATTACTATTATGAACACGATGAAATAATGAACTTAATGGAATTATCGGTGCAATAATGATCTTAGCTGGATTTATAGGAACATACACAAGCTTATCTTAAATTAATGAAAATGAATCGCCGTGGACATCAACAATTATAGAATGACGAATTTAAGGAAATGAGTGTCTGAAAAGATGCGTTTTTAGCTTGGATCTAAATTCCGCTGGGCTGGTTATGCATCTCAGTTCCATGGGAAGTTTGTTCCAAGCCTCAGGGCCAGATACTCCGAATGCACGATACGATCACCAAACTTAGTGTTCGGATTTCGCTTAGGTATTTTTAACCTTCCAATTGCAGAAGATGATGCTGATCTAAGAGTTGACTGTCTTAGACCAATATTTTCAGGAATGCACAATTCAGATATATAGGGTGGAGCCATTTCATTTATAGCTTTAAACACTATCCAGCATAGTTTGTATTGGATCCTTTCAGGACACTTCAGCCAGTGAAGATTTCGGAGGTGTTCCGAAATGTGCGAAAATTTGGGTACCCCAGTGATAAGTCGTGCTGCGGCATTGAACACTGATTGTAGTTTATCAGTTTGGCATTTAGGAAGACTTGCATAGATGCCATTGCAGTAATCAAGACGTGATACTACATATGAGTTAACAAGAAGCTTAGTTGCTTCTGTTGAAAGATTTCTACGAACTGACTTGAGTTGTCTTAGGTAAAAGAATCCCGTGCTAACGGTCCTATTCACCTGACTTTTTAACGAGAGGTCTGAATCCAGATGAACTCCCAGAAGTTTGACGGTTGTCTTCGAAATAACGTCATTGCCAGAAACAGTAATTGGTAAGTTGTCTATTAAATGTTGAAGTCTATTCGTGGCTGCCCACAGAAACTCGGTCTTTGAAGGATTCAACTTTAGTTTGTTTGAGGACATCCAGAGACTGATAGCTTCCAGACACTGAGCTGTGCGAATTTTAAGGCTGGTGATCTCATTTGGTGTGCAGTAGAAGTAGACTTGCTGATCGTCAGCATAACAGTGAGATAGGAGATCAAATGACTCGATAATTTTTGCGACATCATTTAGACCATATTATGTTCAGCAGCGTATTCTTCACAAATCTTTAACAGTTTTCTCAGTCCTTTTATACTTGGTGACAAAATGATATCTTAATTCTTCACATTATACAATAAAACCACATTCCAAAAGGGGTTTGTAAGTAGGAGATTTATAAACTTTAAAGAAGTTTTAATAGGCAATTTTTTTTTTGGACTAACAAAAAGATTTGCAAGAAAAAGTGGCAGCATTATATGTTTAAGAACAAAAGCAAACAATCAGCGCATTGACATTTGACTTTTTTGAATTGACTCATTATTCAATATTATATTTATCACACTATCGCTCGCAGCAGCTCTTTCAAAAGATGAGAATTCGTTCCATGCAAAATGTGAATTTTTCCAATATTTTAAGAAATATTCTGCTATTCGGGGCGGAGACAAATCAACAGATCAAAGATCGTATAAATTGGTCCAGCCGTTCTTGAGTTATAAATGGGGTAACTAACCCGACTTTGTTTTATATATTAAGATGTAGATACAACGTTATTTATTTATTTATCTATATAAGGTATGTTTACATTACATTATTCGAAGCCTATCTCACTAGGGTATACCTGTGTTGAGACAGGCGTAGAGGTACATAAATGAGTATCATACATAAGAATATTTAAGGTAAGATACATACTGATTTATACAATTCAAACAGAAAGATGATTTAAATTGAGGGTTAATACCATAAAGAGAGCATTATATAGGTGAAGGAGGAGATGAATAAAGTAGTAAATCCTGTCGAATATATTGTACATATAGGATTGTAATATTTTAATTTCTTTAATAAGGGTAAGGACATACGTGAGATGGTAATTCTGTCTATTTGTAATCTATTTTACAGATGTTAGCAGTAGTGTGACGTCCAATACTTATAATCCATTTCTTTGTATCTTGTTTGAATTTGGTCATTGATTAAGTTTGTCTAATCGTAGCTGGTAGTGTATTGTGTAGTTTGCAAGCTATGTATTTGAAGTGTTTTTGTCCAAAGGTGGTTTTAGAAAAGGGAGTTTGGAGAAGTTCTTTATTTTTGGCTCGGGTATTGTGTATCATTTGTGTTGGTTTGTATAGGATTTTGTTGTTTTTATGTAAATAAACTAAGATGGATTTTGCGTAGAGCTGTTTAATGTCCATAACGTTGAAAGTATTAAAGATCGTATCGGTGCTGGTAGTGAGCACGTTGATGGCAATGATGTCGAGGGTAATATTTTCAGTTTCACAAATCCTACAATTATAATATCCCATGATTTTTCACGGGTCTGCGCTAGAATATATGGAAATAGCATGATCGTTAGATAATTGTTTATTCAGGATCAATTCGAAAGGAACTAAAAAACCAATAAAGATACCATCAACAGCTTTTTCACAATGTTGACACCACTCAAGGTATAAATGCATCCAAAATGTGCGTAAATGTGAGTAAATTTATCACATTAATTTAAGTAATACGCGACCCCTTTTTAAATACATCTGTTTTAAGTTCGATTTTATATGAATGATTACATGAAGATTTTAAATTGAATCTTGGAAATGGAAATTAACCCACTTCCCGAGATCCAATCGAACTGAAACTCGGAAGACAGCCTCGTTGTCCATGACAATGCATTCTATAAACGTAGCACTCGTACGTATTTTTCGAAATTGGATGACAGTATTTATTTGTTTATTTCACGCCCGGAGTGCTTTTACATAAATAAATAAGGCAGCACAACTTTAACATGAGAAAGAAATAATATAAATAAAGTTTTATTTATTTATTTATTTAATTCTCACCATATATTCTTATTTTTTATTTTTACATACAAAAAAAATTAACCTCACTAGGACTAGGCCTGTGTTGAGGTTAACTTTTATAAATTTGAGTGATTTTACACACACAAAATATTTAGTATTTTGTGTGTGTATTTTAAAATTTAAAACACTAAAATATTATAATAAAGTAAGAAATAAAAATATCATATTAGTGACCAGATGGGTAATTTAAGTATGATTTGTAACAATATAGACCATAAATAAATCTTTAATTACTATACCCACCAAGAAACAAAGCTAGTTCAAAACATTTAGAAAGTTACGATAGAAAAAAACATACATCAAATAATAATTTATTTATTTATTTATTTATTACACGCCCTGATGGGCTTTTACATTATAATTTATAAGTTGAGTAACAAACAATGAAGAAAATAATACATAATACAGGCAACCAAAATTTAAAAAGTATAGTGAAAAATAATAAGAAAAAAGTTAGGATAAAAAAATACATAATATAAAAATACAGGCAACAAAAAAATATACTCGTATTTAAAATTTACAGCAGTTAATATAAGAAACAAATTTCGGTATCTACTATCCAATTAGGATTTGGCTAAGGTCTTAGGTTCAATGATCAGTCAAACAAATAAAAAACTTTTATAAGACACACACACAGTTCACAACAGTTTAAGAGACAGTCCAGGGGGAGAAAGGTTTAATCATCAGCCTAAACAATTTTTTATTATTTGAAATTGAATACCAGCCGGTCCGCTATTAGCGATGGCGAAAATAGAAATATTATAGTAAAAAAAAACTTTGTTTTTACGGGTTGCCTTTTATTGAAACAACAACGGTTTCCAAGTGAATATTTTCAAACATCACACAGGCACACTGAAGTAGATAGCGATGTAATGGAGGATGAATAATTAACAATCTGCAACGCATCGGACTTGGTACAAAATCGATAACTATATTGTAGCTAAATGCCGAGTGAATCGTTAACTGCAAACCCATTCCAATCCACTCCGAGCCCGGAACTTAGTCATCGGCAGAGTGATCGATGCATAATGATAAACATTTGAATTCAAGAAGCCACGGCTAACAAATAATGCACTATTGCTGGCCGACAAGACAGTTATCGATAAGGCATTAGCCTTAGACACTGTTTCTCAAACCTCAATCGGCCTTTTAATTTGTTTTGGTGTAATTAAAAAACAAAAGGAGCTTTACAATCAAATGAAAATGAATTAATCACAGTTGCATTTTTTTAAGTGAAAGATTCTTTAGCGTCGTTGTGATTTGAAACTGGATGAAACGAAAAATAGCGACAGTAAAAGAGACAAACACATACATCTGTAGGATTTAGCCTGTGAGATAATAAAATAGTCGGTCTCCTCTTTGTGCGGTGCTTAGTAGTCTCACCACTCCTATCTACTTTAGTTTACTGAAGGTTTCACTTCTACCGCGTGTGAATTGCACACTCTGATTTTTTACATAATCCCACACGGAGGCCCTAAGGAAAATAATTTCCCTCAGTGCCTATGTCATCTGAGATGCTGTGTGGAATGAACATTTGTCTTGAAGAGATCCATGTTGTAGGAATTAGGAAACACAGACGCCGGAAAATCGTTAAACAGCCGAGCTGTTGAACTCAAGAACGAGTCGAAGAAGCGACCCGTTCTCATGTGACAAATGTCAACCGTGTACATACTCGTATTTTGGGCGTGTTTCCCGAGTATACAACGGTGCCGAGGGGATCAATGACGCTAGTTCCTCGAAGCAACTTCCATTTTAATAACGGTAGAACAAGGATAGCATTCCCACCCGACGCCTGAGCTCTAAAGATTGTAATCTGTTTGTTAAGATTGGAGAATCTATCAAACGGACCGCCTATTTCTGCAGAGTCGAGGGTTTTTTCAGGTGTTTTGGAGCTCCAGACCAGAGGTTGGTTCCAAATTCAACCATGGGACGCACTTGCTATAACGGGTTAGCAGTTGTGTATAATTAAAATATCTGTATACAGTACGCCCAGTTTTTGGGAGGCTAATTTAACTCTCGCTTCGACGGACCCCCCATACCTGAGCTGGTCACTTTACACCATATACTGCATATTGAATAAGTATTATATTTTTATAATCAATCACACAATTAATGCAACTTTCATTTTTTGTTTAAAAATCTTTACATGTAGGGGGGAGATGTAGCGACTGTCTAACGTAGGTTCCTACACAAAGCTCTTTACACTCCGTGCCGAACGAGAAATTACCAACAGCCATTGAAAATGATGACTGGTGGACAAGGCACAGCCACGAGCATTACTAATTTCTTGAAGAGCTGTTAAAAATAAGATTTAATATGCTGCGACAGTTCCGCTGGGCAGGACGTGTGGCAAGATGGACGACAGTCGACCACGTAAGAGGCTTCTTTCTAATAAGACAAATTGAGTGTTGGAAGATAAAATTTAGATGGCTGGACGTAAAGGCAAAAACCGCATCCTTGTGCATAAGGATTAGCAGAGGACAGGCAACCAATAGGAATGGAGGTATTTCCTAGATGCGGTCAGTACTCTCCAAGAGTTGTAGCACCAATGACGATGAGATAGAATCATAAAATGTTAGTAAATGACAAGTTAAGTTTGTTCGTTGAATGACCCGCATTAATGTTCATGATATTACAACATAAATGGTCTTGGACACGCTTGTCTAATGCCCAGGTAAACCTACATTAAAAAATAAGGGCAATTAAATACTATTTCGAACTGTCCGATGTCCGTCCGTTTACGTAGTACGTCAAAATCAAACGGCTAAACAAAATATTAACTTGACACGCACGGATTCTAATAAATTACTTGCGAGAACATCAGTTCAAAACTAACTCGTACTGAAATAGCTCGGGTTTGGAACAACCTGTCGGCACCTCTATTTCTTACGTTAAAAATTTAATTAATTCTCAAAGTTTAATTGGTAACTATGATTCCTGTGATCTTTCATACATTTTACAAACCAGTAACAATATAGTAGATATGATCACCAAAATGTAGTGCAACTTTAATATCTGAAGTATTAATTTTTGTCTACCGACAAATGTGCACAATTTCAATTTATAATAATAATCTAATAAAGTTTTCGAATAGACTTGATAAAGATTATTCGCGTTATCCGCATTATTCGTGTTTGCAAAACATCGTTTACCTATACTATATTATGAACTTTGTCCGGAAGCACATTAAAAACTTGTCTTTCTTTGATCACATTTTTGTTAAATTTCGAGAAATTTATTCTTTTTTATATAGCTGGTCCCGGCATGCCTTGCTATGCCATTTAATAAATAAATTGTTTCTCCCTGCGTGTCCTTTCCTATTCGTCCCATTCCCACTCAGCCTCCTCCACCTGCCCTCTCCCCACGTTGCTCCCCCCCTTCCTGGTTCCCCTCCCCATCTCTACCTCCCTCCTGCTTTCCATAGCAATAGCCGCTTCCTCGCGTGCCACCAATAGCATTTTTTTTATACAAATTTCATAATGCCAGAGCTCACCGGAAGTTTTATAAAAACCTTGTCCTAACAATAACGAACACACAAAAAAAAAGAATTATCCAATTTGGTGTAGTCTTTCGAAAGTTATGCGCTTAGCAACACATTTAGCGATTCATTTTTATATATAAGATAACATATTAAAACATTTTTTTTTCTTTTTCCACTTAATTTATTTCTTACCGTAATCGGTTTCACTCTATTAAGGCCATCTTCAGATTGCTACAAATTATCCTTAAACTATGGTTTATCTGAAATTCCTGTCATTTGGTTACTAGCTGGGGTATCCGGCTTCGCTCAGGGAGTAAACAGAAATGACGTTCGAACCCACGACGGATCTGGCTATTTATACCCCTACCAATAGATAGCCCCACCCATACAAAAAAGGCTTCGAACGGTCCACAATGTTCCAGAACATTCGAGTGTTCTGAAATGCTCTATAATGATCTGGGATGTTCCCGAACGTTCAGAATGTTGTGGAAAGCTTTCGAATACTCTCGAATGTTCTGGACTGTTGTAGAAATTTCTAGAGGGCGAAACTTCCAGCCCTTATATCTTCAAAAACACGCCATTCAGGTAAAAGCGGGAATCTTCTTCATGGATGGGGGATAGAGGACTGCCACACCAAATAAGTCCCTTGATCGTACCGGGACTCGCTTCTGAGTTTTAGCGGGACGCACACTTTCATACACTTATTTAATAATACATATTGATGATTAGGCATAATTACTTCGGGTACACAGATTACTCTAATATTTATTTGGGGAATATTTTACATTAATTATTAGCAAACCATTTTATTGTTGTCTTGCAGGTATCTATTATCGAAATTAAAAATCTAGCAAAGATACGTCCTTGCAAGACCATCTGAAAAGAACTATTTAATATATAATATGGGGACAGTTTGGGGAGAATTGGTCGTTTGGCAAACGTCGCGTCGCGTCGCTATCGACAGGAAGGGACTTCCACAAGACACAGACGAGCACTTCATGATGCACCGCCGCATATGCCCAGTGACTGTGCCCCGGTGCATCCGATTGCAGGCGTAATGTACTGGATGTTGACACCGGGGGTATTAATGGCACCCTGACGGAAATACTAACAAGAGATAAATATAATACAAATAACTCAAGTATTTATTACCGGTAGCTAGTATTGAACAGAAATGTTGTAAGATTATGCATGACGCCTGAGTTTTCAGGTGTAAAAGTAAATTAACGTTTTAATTGACGATGACGAAGCAGAGCTTGATTGTAATTGCTTAGTTAGAGCTAAATATTAATTTGATAACTTGTATAGCGTCGTTTTTGTGAAAAATCACCTCAAGGGCGCTGTACCTTACCGAGATAAATCTTTACATAGTATAAAATGAAGTCGCTCCCGCTGTATGTGCGCTTTGATCTTTTAAACTACGCAACGGATTTTCATGCGGTTTTCACCAATAGATAGAGTGATTCAAGAGAAAGGTTTATATGTATAATACATGCATAATATAGTAGAGAAAAGTCAAGAAATTCAAAGATTCAATTCAGGCAGCGGGCAGCTGGCAAGGGGGCGGTGTGAATTTGATATTTATGCAAATTAATAGATGGCGTTGGTTATAAAGGTTGGGTAAGCCACAGCAACGTGTGGCCGGGTCTGCTAGTTTAACATAAATAAATAACTCATATAGAGGTACTCGGTAAAAATATCTTTTAAAATCCATTAAAGTAACTTATTAGGTTTTATTTTTATTTTTTTCCCTTATCAGGCCCAATTACTCCTCTTTTCTGATAAGGAACACGACGACCAATGATGACCTTAAATATAATATTTTGAAAATTGTATATGTATAATTGTAACCCATATTACAATAAAAATACATAGTTGGATTTAATTATTTGTAGTTTTTTATAACCATTCCAATATTATTTTAACCGAGTTTTCTAATAATATTGTACTTTGGCATTTTAGCGTGTACCTACACACAATGAAGAATAAAAAAAATTAGAAAATGTCGAACACACAGTGTATTTGGATAAAGAATTTTCATTTGTATATTTTTAATGGGAATTACAGATAAATATAATCATATTAAAATACAACTAACTTTAAAAGAAACAAAAATAAGATTAATAATGATTGTGATTTCTTTTATATAGGTAAAACTTCGAGAAACTTTGAAATAAGGATTAAAGAGCATATGAAAGCTTTAAATAATAATAGTTTCTCGGAGTTTGCCAACCATTTAATGAAAACTAGTCATACCTTTAATTTTAACAGTGGAATAGAATTTATATATTGTAATGTCAATGGCTTTTAGTTGGATAAATTCGAAATTTTAGAGATTAGAAAGAGTGTTAATGCAAATTTAAATATTATTAATAATCAAAAATGGTTTTTAAATGACCCGTTATTAAATCTATTCCCCTTTTAAATTTTTAATTGTTCTATATTGCCCCTCGTCCCTTACACATTATGTTCTTTCAATTTTTTATTTTTTATTGTTTATGTCTATTATTTTTCTCTATTACCTATGTATGTCTATTTTTAAAATTAGTTCTGTCAAAACCCTGAGGAAGTCAGCTTTGCTGACGAAACATGTCGGTTTTTGTAAATAATTAAGTGGTTAATACAATGTTATTTATTAATTTGAAAAATAAGATTACCCTAAGAGAGGACTTTAAAATAATTAATTTTTTTAAATACCCTAAGAGAGGACTTAAAACATTCCGAACGGTTATACAAAAATAGAGCTTAAGATTAAACCAATATTTATTACTTATCATATAAACTGAATAATAACCATGGAAACCGCCACCATTTTTTTATAACCGTTCGGACAAAATGTTCGATATGTATTTGGAGCGGTATGCCAAGTCATCTTAGGTATTTTGTTTAGTCATTGGTTGATAGTGATGCCCCGAGGAATGGCAGTTTAGTTATCAATTGCGATCAACAATTTATGTCGGAATATAATAGTAGGTACTTAAAGTAACAAAGTTTTGACTCCGATTGGTTGTCTTTCACCAGGGCGATAATGAAAGTATCACTTCACTGGTGTATTATAACCAGCTGGCAAATTCATCAAGTGGGCAACTCAAGAAATACCAGGAAGAAGCACATTTTGTGTAGGTACTCCCTGGTTCGTGGATCCCAGTTTCAAGAACACAGGAGATTTCTAAAATCCATATTTGGAGCGCTGGAGTTGGCCAGGTGGTTGGAGTGTTGTGTTGCAAATTGAGTGGGAGTTCGATTCCCAAAGTGGGTGGGTGGACACTGAAAGCCTTCGCTACATTATATACAATAAAATTTTCAAAATTAAGCCGAAGTTCACTGGTCAGGTTGCCTGAAACAGCACTCGCCGCTTTCGATAAATTTAATGTCTAATTTGACGATCTCCGTGATCTAGCGGTACGAAACGCAGCGGCGCACATACATTTATTAATTTACATGCGTCATTTTACACAAAAATAAAATGCTATAGATACTAGGTACTTAGGTCAATTATTGTACGAGAAGTTGTCGAGATTTTATGCTTCTCAAAACCAAACTTACATGCACAAAAAACAGTGTTTTATTCTACGTTATTAATACCCTAGCGGCTGTACGGTTGAAATTTGAGAATCCGACTCCGAGTACTCTGACTCTGCGCCACATGAAACCATCTGCGAACGTAAAGTTTGTGACTTTAGCTACTTTCGTAATAGAACCGAATTATGTCAAAAGATACCCCCACTTACGTTAACACTAGCATGATGAACGCCGGCTAGCAGGCGTAAGTACTCTTGGATTTGTATTTACATTAATCTCTCCAGTCTGAATAAGGATGATAGTTTGTGGCTAAGGTACCCACCGCCCGCAGGGTCTAGCAGCAAAAACCTGCAGAGCGGGTTTTTAAATGCTGCTAAGCGACAAATACTTTTGGACTGAACGTAGCGAAATCCTGTTTTGACTCCACCACTTTTCATTTCATCTGTCTGTAAAATTGCTAGTGCGTTCCGCAAACAATCGATCCTGTAAAGATGGTAGTTGTATTAGGTAATACCAAAGATATTCAAATACTGAAGAGATATGCTATGGTGTCCGCGCAACAGTCGCCGGACTACGCGCTAATTAGCGTAGTTTTCATACAAAAAGAATTTGTTCATTTCGTTAATTTTTTGAAAATGTGCATAATTTTTTGGTTAACAATATATTTTGAATAAGGAAAGAATTCGTTCATTTAGTTTAACGTTCGTTTGGTTTATTCGTTAATTATTTGTTCTTTTAGTTTATTTGTTAATTGGTAAACAATATCGGCGACACCCACGCAGTAAAAACAGCAGATAGCACATCTACTTATATTTCAATATCTTTGGGTAATACCTTTTATTTCTCCAGAGCGCATGATCATTGCCAGCTGTCAAATCGAAATAAGCAACATTACGCGAAGCCTTACTGTTTATTTTAGTTTTTTTTTTTATTTTTTTTTTTAGAGAAAATGCAGATGTCAATTGACAAGAATATACAAAACAACAACTAGAGTACTCACCTGCATCCAAACTATTTCTCACGAATTGACTTAAAAATCAGATAAAAACATACAAATATTTTTACATTTTTACGGGAAAAAAAGTATACACATAAGAATATTATTTTACAAATAGAGAGATGAGAGAAATGCGCAATATCCTCATAAAAGTTAACAAATTATTTTTGTAAAAATTTAGACGGTAAGACAAAAAATATACGAGAATATATACATATACTCGTATATATTCTATGATAAAAATAATGTAATACAGAAATTAAGGAAAAGAAAAGTACTTAAAATTATAAACGAAAAACTACTAGTATTTTAATGGAGGAAAAGTAACATTGTAACATGTTCCATTTTTTTAAGATAAGTACTAAAATAAAAAATAAAAAAAAATATATATAACCTTCTAAAAGCCTTAAAGGAAGCCCCAAGTCTCGCAACTTTACGTAGAATGTTTAAAAAAAATGATTTGTGTAATATGTAGGTATTTAAGAGCGATTAACCAGCCAGCGGCCGAAAATCCACATTTCGTCGAAAGTTATTCTTACGATCGTGCAGGGCGGTTACAATGAGAGAGATTAATTATGCTCCGTACCAGCTTTTTAAAATTATAACTCAATATCGATTTTACTTCATTCCAAATTTGCTAATTTATACCTACATCAAAAAATGCTGAAAGGCGTGATAATAAAACTATTAAAATAATGTACTTTTTGTAATTATTTTTTTATTATAAGTATTTATCATTTTTCAATAATGTCTAAGTTAAATAAGAATTAAAAAAAAATCTGAAATATATTAGTTTGTAAGTGCGCAAATAAATACACAAACGGACCAATTTTCTTCAAGAAACACATGTACGTATATATTTTTTAATGATTTTATTTAAACTAAAATTAAAATTCTAAAACATGCGATACCCAGATAATGTATTGATTTATTTTACTGCAATCATATAAATGATTTGAAATGGGTGTGGTATAATACAAAATCTTTTTTGAAAATTTAACAAATCTGCCAACGACCTATGGTATAACCTTATTATACTAAAAATAAACATTTTTTCTCAAAATTTAAAACATGCGAATGCTCGATAAAAGAACAATCTTTCAAAATGCATTTATAATTTTTTGTGGAAAAGATTCAATACGTCTCAAATCTGATTTAAAAATGACATATTTCTGGTTTTCTCTGGTAATACCCTCTTAACAAGGTAAGTTAAAATATATATTTACAAGATTAATATATACCAGTTTAATATATTTTATAACCATTTATATCTAGTTATCTGTTTTTCTTAGAATATATAATTACTTTATTGTGAAGGTATTATTTTCTATTAGATGTATAAAAAAAAATCATTTATTAAAATTTCAAATAGACATTCAAACAAACAAATATTTGCAACATGTTTCAGAGCCCTTGTGAAAGAACACCATTCAGAAGAAAAACTTGCATGAAATGGGTTTAAACCTATTTAGTGACTACAGGAATCTATTTTGTTTAAAATAGGTATTTTGTACTGGTGAAAGTTAGTGGTGCTGGCGACACGGTATCGCTTCGAAGTATATAAGTACACACTTCACGACTAAAAATTACACATCTACCGGATCTGCCATGATGATGGACACTGCAACGATGTCCGAAACGTTGGCTAAAGAAGAAGATAGCGCAACACGGCATAACACCCCAAAAACAAATAACGAAAATAGGTACCTACTTCTTCAAAGCCTTCCTCTTTCCTCTCCCTTGAACACCAATAGCGGATGTCATAGTCCCCAATGCCTACAAATCAGATTTGAAAACTCTGGAGTTTTTCAAACGTTAAACAATTATAAAATATTTCCATAATAATAAATGGTCATAATGGGTCGCTGCTAGAAATAAACAAACAATATTTTTAATACATTAAACATTAATCTGTAAGTGTAGAGTTTTTGTATGGATTATTGAATAGAATCAAATATTCATGAAATCATCGCGAGTTGAAAATAACAATTTTCGACTAAAACAGAGAAAGCTACAAGTAAGCTTCTAGAATTAGTAGATTTAAAAAAAATAATAATCACTCTCTCTCTAGAAATTAAGGTCACGTTATAAACGTTGAAAATTTTCGATTTCGCACTCCAACTGGGCGTACTGTACAGGGCCCGCAGATACTTTAATAGTACACAACTGCTAACCCTGTACAAATCACAAGTGCGCCCCATGGTTGAATTTGGCAGCCACCTCTGGTCTGGAGCTCCAAAATACCCTCGACTCTGTGCAGAAACGGGCGGTCCGCTAAATAGATTCTCCTATCTTAACAGACGGATTGCAATGTTTAGAGCACAGGCGTCGGGTGGGAATGCTATCCTTGTTCTACCGGTATTACAATGGAAGATGCTCCGAGGAACTAGCGTCACACGCCAAACGCGTGCCCAACATTTGTACACGGTTGACATTTGTCACATGAGAACGGGTCGTTTCTTCGACTCGTTCTTGTGTTCAACAGCTCGGCTGTCGAATGATTTGCCGGCCTCTGTGTTTCCTCCTTCCTACAACATGGGTCTTTTCAAGACCAATGTTCATTCCTTCCTCTCCTCAAAAAGACCCTCCACACAGTATCCCAGATGACAAGGTCCTGAGGAAAATTATTTTCCTCAGGGCCTCCTGTGTGGAGTTAATGTAAAAAAAAGCGGCGAGTGAAGATGGTTTGAAAGGGAAATATGTAAATACGAATGATAGAGGGAGCGCGTTGATAATAAAAATCATTAAAATTAACAAGCGTAAGCGACTGTGGTGAAAATATTCAATAAAACACAACAAATTTTAAATTGAACAGAAATCTCTCGACATCTGAGGTGGCATTTAAAAAAACACTGAATCTTTACATACTTTTGTAATTTGGGTACCGCCGCCCCGGGAACCATTTACCGGATAACCAGCAGGGGTGCCCGGGTTCATGGGGTGATGTCTGCCACCCTGCTGCGTGGCTGGCCGGATCGAGAGAGACTAGTTGAGGAGGTCTTTAGACCTCTCCAGCCAGAATCCCTCGACCCATCGCCATGCACCGCAGTTGAAGGGATGGATTCATAATGTCCTTCACTCCTGGACACAATGACCCCCAGATTCCTAAACACCCGTCAATCCTATTTCCTTCCCAGAACTTTCTCTTCTTCCTTGCGTTAAAAAAAACCTCCACACAGCATCCCCCTAAGATGACATAGGCCGAGGCAAATTATTTTCCTCAGGGCCTCCTGTTAGGAACTTATGTTAAAAAAATACTTATATGATATGATAAATGACAGAATCAGAAGAGTTATTCTCTATCTTTTGTTGTATCGTTATCGAGATAACGAACGTGATCTTCTGTCAGATTTGGTGATTTATTTGCTTTTCTATGTTCAACGTACATTAAATGAATAAATAAACATTCATACTTGCAGAAATTCGTGTTTAAAACGATCTAAATTAAAATATGTGACAGTAAATAAGTAAGCATCACACAAATCTGACAGGAGATCTCGTCCGTTAACTCGATAACGATTCCACAAAAGATCGCTATGCAGATGTGATTTTTATAATTTTCGTTGCATATTTTGCATCCCTTTCTTCAAAAATCGAGATACCTAATTACTTAACTCGGCATCTGAATAGATTATAATCTATTCAAATAATTATCTTAAAAAAAAACATATATACCTATCAGAGGCGGCCCGTGACAAAATTTGCCGGCAGTGCATTTCACAAAAAAATGGTAACATTAATATGGGAAAATATAATTAATTGATTCACAGATTCGCGAAAACCAACATCAAGTTGTAATCGTATACCTATCAACTCGATCCAACAAACTAAATTGCAATACTACATGTATATGTACTGGGAGTATGAATGTTCATTAACTTTTCGGTAAAATAAAGGCTATCGTTTACACAACTTTCACTTCACAATTTATCATCAACCACGAAAAAAAAATGTGTTCAAGCGATCACATTTACAAAGCCAAGATGCTTTCGAATATTTAATACTTCGTTTTAAAAACTCTATTCATAGTTTTTTTCCCTTAACCTTACTTGGAGGTATTATATTTAGCAAAGGTTTTGGAGAGCCATTATTTTTCAAAAACAATTTATTCTCAAATGAAATTCGGTTGCTTTTGAAAAAATCGACATTAATCGCAATGTTTTCATTACCTACCACTCATTTTTAAATAAGTTTTTTACAGAGCAAAACTAGCGAAAACCATTGTAACCAGTGTCAATAATGATCAGTGATCTGCCAAATGCTTGATTTCGCCGCCCTGGTGCGATGGTAGAGCTAATACATAACATTGTCAATTAGTTGAAAATTCGTCATTCCTAACTAACTCATTCCAAACGTTCGGTAACATATAACGCATGTTAAAGGTTTTGTCATAAACCAGAATGCTTCTGCGCATGTGCGCCGCTAGTGCACGAGCGTCTCATATATCTTCCCTTATGTCTTGCCCATTTCACGGTTCCAGCCTCTGTAGACTGTCCCAGTAGAAATATCACTTCATGTGACGTCACGTCTCGGCACAACGGAAGATGCACGCATTGCTTTTTCGTATGCGCCGATGCGAGTTTAGTACGGAGTCTAATACGAAAGTTAATTGGTAAGGATATTATAACGAATTGGCGGGAATTCTTCGTGAATGAATGTTACAAATTTACACTTTTACACGTTTGTTGATGTTTGTACGAATTTACACTTTTGACGTTGGCAGTGCATTGCACAAATGCACCAATGCAGGAGCCGCCACTGATACCTATATTTCGAAGAGCTTAAAACTTCCTGTGTTCGAGGGAAGCATGTAATATGTGGGTAGAAATTGAGATTGTGGCACTATATTGTATTAGCTTCGGTTGAGAGCTCTTTGTGATTAAAAACTAGCTTGACGAATCCCCGGCGCCAGCTAGACTAGAGATTTTGTTTCAAAGCCAAGAATTACGAAATAAGTTTTTGTGAAGTATTATTGTGAGAGTGAAATCTGTCCTTGGTAAAAATGAAGGGCATAATCGCTATATCGTTTTCAAAATAATTCCAAATTTTAAGAATCGGAATTAATCTCTTGAATATTAAAATATGAAAAATAATAATATCTATTAGAATTGAGCTACGTCGACGACCGGCGTGGTCTAGGGGTAAGATTCGTCGACGACCGCCTACATAAATATGCAGACAGGGGTAAGGCTCTTGACTCGCAATCCGAAGGTCGCAGGATCGAATCCGGGCGTGGGTAAGTAAATTTTATTTGATTAAATTGTGTTATTTCACAATTAATTAATTTAATATGATACATAGTATATTTGCGATACTTTCCAGAGTGATAGATTCTCTCAGTATCGCCGTGCTGTAAGACCACCATTTAGAACTGAAACGTTGCTTGAAATGGCTTTGGCCGTGTTTGGTGACCAGATCTGAATAACCAGGTACATCCTCACCTTACTCTTTCCCATCTCCTTCCCCTCCCCACTATCTTCAGCCTTACAACATACCCCAATCCCGATTGGGGATGCCATAGTCTCACTGGCTCCAGACGGAGCAGCTGAGACTCTTCATAAAAAAAACGTCTGGAAGGTCATTTCTATCACGGATCGGCTCGTGGCATGAATACAAGGGTGGATCTGTCTACCGAGCAGATCCGTATGTGAATTCTGCGCATACGAGTCCCCACCCATCAATATACAAAGACTACTATCCCATGAATACGCTAACCACTAACCCAGCTAAAACGCTTGTCATGGCTCGCCAGTCGCCTATCCTCCAAATCGTCAATCAAATAATGTCAGACTAGATTTATAAGAATGATCTTTAATTCGCAGTATAAAAGAAAACGGTATGATTTATAGAGTAGAGCCACCCGCCTCAAATACTAGAAATCTTAAGAGAAAACCCGGTCGCCGAGAAATTTTAACAATACGTATTTTACCAAACATTTGCTGCCACTGTCGCTCTTACTTCCCCGGAATCCGGATAATATCGAAATTCCCCATTTTTCTGCTCCAAAACTGGACAGATTTTAAAGACATATTTCCTAACTGTAATAGAAGAAAATATTCTATGCCTGTAGGTTTTTCTTTAAAAAAAATATATTCTCTAGTTTGTATACTGTACGTCTGTTAATGGCGTTCAAACCAAGCAATTTTAACGAATTTTGGAGGGGAATTTTGCTATAAGAAGTAAGTAACTTATCAAAAAAGCAAAACTCGTACCAACACGCAAGAGGTCGATAACTTTTATTTTATTTTTTATTAGTGACTATTTAATTACAGGTTTGACGAGAATTACAAGATATGATAATGTATATAAATATATCATCTGTTTGTTCTTAGTACTCCTCACTAGGTGGTCCTGTGCTGAGGCGGACTGGTAGATTTCTTTGATTTTCCGTTAATTAGTTTCTATGATGTTTTTAATACATTCTCTAGTATGTCTGCATTAATTTCCTTCACCCATGTTTTGATCTTTTCCTTAAACTTATTTATCTTTTCTATCATTTTCAAACTTGGAGGAAGGATGTTGTAAAGTTTGGTTGCCGAGAAATATATTATGTGGTTTCTTTGGCCAAAACTTGTCTTGAATTTTGGAACATCTCGTATATCCTTTTTTGAGGCTCTTGTGTCATGTATCCGAGTTCATTAGAGAGATTTTCTGTTTTTAAAATGATGTATAAGAATATTCTTGGCATATTGGCTTTGTTTTAAATTTAGAATGTCAAAACACTTAAAAATATCTTTTGAGGGGGTTCTGATGGGTAATTTTAGTATAGTTTTTATAATGCTCTTTTGAGCAATATCTAAGTGGTTAATATGATTTGCTGTAGCAGATCCCCAAACTAGAATTCCGTACTCAAGACGAGAATGACATAAAGCATAAAATACTTTTTTGATGTCTTTTCTAGGTAGTATGTTTGTAAATAGTAAAATTAGTTAGAACCTAAGCATTCCTAATAAATTGTACAGCGCTCTTGAGGTGATTTTTCACAAAAACGGCGCTTTATAAATTATCCAATTATTATTATTATTATGTTTGTAAGGTTTTTGAAGAAATATACAAGTCTCGTAAGCTTTTTATTGATTCCATTTATGTGTATGTCCCATCTAAGGTTTTCGTCTATTTCCACTCCTAGATATTTAATACTTTTTGCCTTTGTTATAACAGGGCAAGAACAATGTGACTTATTGTTTTGACACTCGTGCAATTTGAGAGTGTATTCTTTACCCGGTTGACCTCTTGAGAAAGACTAATTTTAACATTGTTATATTAAAAAAATATTTGCAGTAGTGTCATAATCCAGAGAAAATTGGGGAATCCGCCTGTATGGACAAAACGCCGCCCGGTTCCCTCCTAAGCACCAAACTCGTGAAATGTTTGGAAGGTTTTGTAATTATGTTTGTACTTTTCAAAGTAATTATTAAGATGGCTAAGAACGGTAATAATTCTGCGGCGCTATTAAATTAATTAATCTTTCTTAAGCTCTGAGCAGGCTTTTCAAATAATAAAAAAAATAATTACTGTAATTAAAGCACGGATAAATTGTGTTGTACTAACGTTTATAGTTGGCTGGTTAACATAAATAATAAGGATTAAAACTTGGGCCCTCTTTAAGCCGCCGCTACACCGATTTCTTACATTTCTCCCTTAAACATTTGAAGTTTCAAGGTCTTAATATATGTTATTTTTGAACTTAATATCTAGAAGCGTTCCACGCCGAATCGCAAATTATATAAAATTTCTCGATGGAAAAAAATCGCAAAGTACGCTACGAAAATTATTATAAACACGTTTGTTTCAGTTATTTTACAAGTTATAATAGTGAACAAAATTCATAATTTTCGTTATTTGTTTTTGGGGTGTTATGCCGTGTTGCGCTACCTCCTTCTTTAGCCAACGTTTCGGACATCGTTGCAGAGTCCATCATCAGGGCAGATCCGGTAGATGTGTCACATCTACCGGATCTGCCCTGATGATGAACTCTGCAACGATGTCCGAAACGTTGGCTAAAGAAGGAGGTAGCGCAACACGGCATAACACCCCAAAAACAAATAACGAAAATGCTTTTGGCCGTGAAAATCTTAAAACTTACCAAAATTCATAATGTTTCTTTAAGAGCGTTTAACCAGCCAGCGGACGAAAATCCACATTTCGTCGAAAGTTGTTCTTCCGATCGTGCAGGGCGGTTACAATGAGAAAGATTAATTATTCTCCGTACCAGCTTTTTTAAATTATAACTCAATATCGAATTTATTTCAATCCAAATTAGCTTTAATTTATACCTTCATCCAAAAATGCTGAAAGGCGTGATGATAAAACTATTAAAATAGTGTACTTTTTGTAATTATTTTTTTATTATAAGTATTTATCATTTTTCAATAATGTCTAAATTTAATAAGAATGTTAAAAAAATCTGAAATATATTAGTTTGTAAGTGCGCAAATAAATACACAAATGGACCAATTTTCGTGAAGAAACACATGTTCGTACATATTTTTTAATGATTTTATTGAAACTAAAATTAAAAATCTAATACATAACTTTGCTAGATAATGTATTGATTTATTTTACTGCATGATTACATTATTTGAAATGGGTGTGGTATAATACAAAAACTTTTTTGAAAATTTAACAAATCTGCCAACGACCTATGGAATAACCTTATTATACTAAAAATTAAAAAAAATTCTAAAAATTTATTACATACGAATGCTAGATGAAAGAACAATCTTTCGAAATCCATTTATAATTTTTTGTGGAAAAGAGTCAATACGTCTAAAAACTTTTTTGAAAATGACGTATTTCCGGCTTTCTCTGGTAATGCCCTCTTAAATGATACTTAAGATACCTTCCACGAGATTTTTGCTCTATTTGAAACGAGTCGTGTTTTAATAAACATTTTCGCATCGATTTTATCGCTTTAACTATTAGCGCGCTCCTCTAACATTCGCAATTACATATTTCTCCATCTTCTTCTTTTTGAGCGCGGATGCGGCGCCTTAATGTAATACCGCATAACGCACAAGACCAGTCGGACCGTGGCATCCCCTATTTAAGGAATTTGGACAGCCTGAAGGAAGAGGGGGAGGGGATGGTGGGCAGGAAGGTTGGAAAAAACCTGGTTATTCAGATCTCGTTACTAAACATAGCTTAACTTATGCAACTCCTCTCCCCCAAAAATCACAAAAAATACAGATTGCAGATTCACAAATCAATGTAATAAAAGGTGCATATTAAAACATTGTGGTAATTCTTTTCGTTAGTAAGACTTGCACCCCATCTTCTACGAATCAATCATGAACGTCACAGATCACAGATTCACAAATCAATATAAATATGTATATAAAAAAAAACATTTAGTAATACCGACCACGTTTGCAACTTTTTTCCCTGAATCAATCATGAACATCGCAGAATGCAGATTCACAAATCAGTATATAGGGGGACAGGATAATGAAAACAAAATATGGAAGATACTCTGGCCGTTAGCAGGCCTTATAAATCATCTTCCACGAATCAATCATGAAAATCACAGAAAGCAAATTTACAAATCAATATCTAGGCAGCCGCCTAGTAGGGTGATTCAATATATTTTAACCTATATAGATGTCTATAAATCATATATCATGTGTTTTATAAATATATACAATGAGGTGAATATGAAAATATAACATGGTAATTCTCTCCCTTTTAGCAAGTCTTGTAAATCGTGTTCCGCAAATCATTCATGAAAATCACATAATTCAGATTGACAAATACAGTGAACCCGCGGTAATCCGGACCCTGTCTAATCCGGCGCCCCCTGTAATCCGACACGCCTATTACTGTTGATTGTACATAAAATTTCACTATTATAATGCACGATTGGTTGTAACTGTCATATGTACTAAAAATGTCCTGTTAAACACTTATATTTTAGTACATATTTTGAACATAATTATTTTCAAACGTAAAGAAGTTTAGTTATTATTTTTTTGTAAGTTCTATAGCACTGATGATGTTATTTTTATAATAAAATATTAGCTCTCCATTGTGATGTTTAATTTACTAAAATCCACATACATATTATGTACATAATTATATAGTACGATTCGTAGTTCAAATAGATTCTTTGATTTGTAATTTCTCGAATTACAAGGTACTCTTATTCAAAAAATCCGGACTATAGAGGGTCTTAGGCAGTGCTCTACAATTCGAAAAATTCGATATTCCGACATTTCCCTGCAAAACGTTTTTCGGATTACCGCGGGTCCATCGTATTGAGGTTTATATGAAATTATAATATGTTCATACTCTCCACATTAGCAGGTCTCATCAATCATCTCCCATGAGTTAATTATAAAAATCACATAATCCAGATTCACAAATCTATAAAATGAGGTGAACGTACACGACGATGTAATACGGTAGTAATCTCCACATTCATCTCCCACAAATCAATCGTGAAAATCATATAATGCAGATGCACAAATCTATGTAATGAGTACGTACATGAAAATGTAGTATGGTAATACTCTCCACATTAGAAGATCTTTCACTCTCACTTTCAAAATAAAATAATGCACAAAACCGATTTTATTGGTAATCTAATGAGGGGTGTATGAAAACATAATTGTGGTGTATCGTAAAAGCTTCCGCCTTGTAGAGACAGATGGCGGTGATATCAGCTATCGGTATATTCCGCTAGATGGCAGGCAGCGTAGTGCTTAATTTCTCCGGTAGGGGATCGGGGAAGCTGAGAGGGTGTGTTTGAGTTATCACTCGCCAGAACCATTTTAGCTAGCTCCTAGTTAGGTAGACTACCGCAGTCCCATTCGTATACGCGAAGTATAAATAAAACCAGATACGAAGAAGAATCTATTTTATTACGAAGTAATCTCCATCCGAAGGTTTGGGAGAATCTGTTAGTGTGTCCATAAAATAACAGAACACGACAATAATATAAAACACAGTATACAAACATAATATCCCCATTAGCAGGTCTTATAAAATCATCTTCCACAAACCAATCAGAAATCTCACAGTGGAGATTCACAAATCAACATAATGAGGTATTGCTAATGTAACCTCATACATCAACGAATCATTGGATAAAGGTGAAAAATGTGCCGGTATATTTATTGATCTCAGAAAAGCTTTTGATAGTATATCCCATGAGATTCTACTAAAAAAACTAAACAATATAGGTATAAAAGACAATGCAATTAAATGGATTTCGAACTACCTAAAAAATCGACCGCAAGTCGTAAAAGTAATCAGATTAATAGCGATAAAGAAATATCAGACTTTGGAATCCCTCAAGGTACAGTAATAGGACCAATCCTTTTCATCATATATGTTAATGACATTTTTTTTCAACCACTACATGGCCAAATTACTTCATATGCCGATGATACGGTATTAATAATTAGCGATAAAACTTGGGAAAAAGTAACATTTAAAGCCACCGAAGACATAAATATTTTAAAGAATTTCTTCGACGTAAATTTACTATCACTAAATGGTGATAAAACATTTGTAATTCCATTTGCAATACACAAAAATGGATACCCCTAAAAACATTGACATCATCATCCATGATAATTCCAAAACACATAGTAAAAATTATTGTATCCAAAACTGCACAATATTAAAAACAACAAACACAATCAAATACTTAGGAGTTATTATCGATAAAAATTTGAAATGGAAGGAACAAATTTGTCAAGTTGTAAAAAAAATTAGAAAATTGATTTATATATTTTTAAGAATCAGAAATTTTTTATCTGTAAAAAACTTATATCTAATATATTACGCTTTGGTTCAATCAACTTTACAATATGCTATCATTAGCTGGGGATCCGCATACAAAACTAATCTTTCCCAAATTGAAGTTGTGCAGAGGCTAATAATTAAAATCATATTGAAAAAACCTTCTGACTACACAACGGATCAATTATTTAAGGAATTCCAAGTACCATCTTTCAAAGATCTATACAATAGAAATGCATTGATTCAAACTATAAAAGAAAAAGAAAAATATCAATTTATAACTGAAAACCGTACTAGACATAAATATATTTTCTCATGCCCAAAATTAAACACTTCCTTTGCACAAAATTATTATACTTATCAAGGAAGACTTATTTTCAACCGATTACCGGATGAAATTAGAAAAATTAATGATAAAATCCAATTAATAAACACTGTTAAAAAATATTTTAAAGATAATATAAAAAAAAAAAACTGAAAAAAAGTTTCCGACTAATCTAATCTCAAGAACAACTACTTATAACTCAGTTTCCAAGTGATACTCTGTTCTTCAAATAAGTTAAATTTTGTATTGTTTTTAGCAACTATTTACATATCACCGAACTTACAACTTATTGTTTTTTACATTCACATTGTAATTTAAGAACTTAAATATAGCATTAAAAATGTACACTACTCTTCCAGACACAAGCTAATGCTTCCATGGAAGAGTGGTATTAACGTATTTTAAAATGAACATGTACGCAAATTACTACATTATCTAAATGTATGTTTTATTTTATATGCTAAAATAAAAAATAAAAAAAAATATGAAAAGATAATACATTTATCACAATATCTGTCCCCGTTAGCAGGTATTGTAATTCATCTTCCACGAATCAATCATGAGAGATGCAGGCAGAGATTGCAGATTCGCAAATCAATCAAGGCGAATCAGCAAAGTGTGTCTGCAGTGCGATGTGCCCGGCCATCGGGTTATATTATCAATTTATTAGCGTTGACCGCCTTTCGCCGTTGCACAATAATTGATTGAAATGTCCTTGGGCGGAGACGACGACCGGCGACACTTCGGTCAGCGAACGCCGGACGGCGCTGTGAGATGTGAGACAGACAGACGTTTAGTCATAATAATTTTGCTCGAGAGACGTGTTGGGAAAACATCGCATAAAAAAAAAAATTAGAGTGTACAATTCACACGCGGTAGAAGTCAAACCGTCAGAAAACTAAAGTAGACAATTGGGAGGGCTACAAAGCACCGCACAAAGAGACCGATTATACTATGTCATTCTCTCGCAAGCTAAATCCTATAGATGTATGCGTTTGTCTCTTTTTAGCGTCGCTATTTTTTGTTTCATAGAGTTTCAAATCACAGCGGTTTTCACTTCAAAAAAATTTTGTGTGCAGTTCACACGCGGTAGAAGGGAAACCTTCAGAAAACAAAAGTAGACAAGAGTGGGCAGACTATGAAGCACCGCACAAAGAGGAGACCGATTATTCTACCTCATTCTCTCATAGGCTAAATCCTATAGATGTATGTGTTTGTTTCTCTTTAGTGTCGCATTTTCGTTTCATAGAATTTCAAATCACAACGGTGATAAAGAAGTTTTCACTTAAAAAATACCTTTGAAAACATTTTTTGAGCCAATTAGAGAACTTTCATCATTATAAGATCCTCGGGTATAGGATGGTTCATGATAACTTCCCATAGGTCAAAATGTGGCCAACTGGACAAGATTTTAACACTGGCACTGCTGCCCGCTATCGTTCAGCCAATGATGTGTCTCGAACTGTACTCGCATACTGGCATATGGGTGACATGACCTCCGTAAAAGTATTAATAAAGGATTTTATTATTACATACTATAGATTTAATATTGTTAATTATTAAATAAAAATAATGTTGGTACATACTTGTGTATTCGTCTGAGATGATTTAATCATCACTTCAAATTTTGAAAATTAAAAATTCATTTGGATCAACTTGGATAATTTTACTCATTACGCAGTAATATTTCACATCACGCTAACAAGCTTCGAAAATCGAAAAAATATGGGTGATAATTTCAATGTTAGTACAGGATTGAAACATTGCGTTATTAAAACGTTGCTTGAAATGGCTTTAGCCGATTTTGGTGACAAGATCTGAATAGCCAGGTATTTCCCAACCTTCTTCTCCCTCCCTCTCCCACTTACCTTCGGCCGCACAACATACCCCCGATTGGGGATGTCACAATCTCACTGGCTCCAAAAGGGAGCAGTAAAGACTCTTGTGAGGTATTCACATAAAATAAAATATGTTTTAGTATAGAATGAAAGTGATTAAACTATTATTCACATTTAATTTTCTGAGAGGCAATTATTTCGAACTGCTTGCTGTATTGTGTTTTGAATGGCGTTTAAATCGTGTTTGTATTGCGTTTGAATTGTTTTTGCATTGTGTACGTTCATAATGTATTTGTATTGAGTTAAAATGTACATATCTATATTAAACTATGTTGTCATGCTTTCGTATTATAAACATTGCATGTATCATGCTACAAATTATAAACATTGTTATCGTAGACCTCATTCAGATGGTGAGTAAAGTGTTAGGCGCCGATACTCAAAGGTCGAGGGAGTTGGCTCTCGGTCATTCTACAACCACGTGTCGGTTTGGCGTTAACTTTTTTGCTAAAGAAGTTCCACTCCAAAAATTCAAAGACATCCGATATTTTGCAAGGAATTGCCATTTTTGTATATTGACTGCACTAAACAAGTAAGCTAACAATTCGTCAAATTTTAACCAGCAATTCTGCACTAAACAGGTAAGCTAAAAATACGTCAAATTTTAACCAGCAATTCTGCACTAAACAGGTAAGCTAAAAATTCGTCAAATTTTAACCAGCAATTCTGCACTAAACAGGTAAGCTAAAAATTCGTCAAATTTTAACCAGCAATTCTGCACTAAACAGGTAAGCTAAAAATTCGTCAAATTTTAACCAGCAATTCTGCACTAAACAGGTAAACAGGTAAGCTAAAAATACGTCAAATTTTAACCAGCAATTCTGCACTAAACAGGTAAGCTAAAAATTCGTCAAATTTTAACCAGCAATTCTGCACTAAACAGGTAAGCTAAAAATTTCGCAAATTTTAACCAGCAATTCTGCACTAAACAGGTAAGCTAAAAATTCGTCAAATTTTAACCAGCAATTCTGCACTAAACAGGTAAGCTAAAAATTCGTCAAATTTTAACCAGCAATTTTGCACTAAACAGGTAAGCTAAAAATTCATCAAAATTTTAACCAGCAATTGCGCCTAACGGTACGCGTGGAAAAAACTAGTAAGCACCTGAATTATAGGAAATTTTTGAGTTATAATAAAAAACCGAAAAATGAATATTTTAGCTAAACCTCAAATTACAACTTTTCTTTTAAATGGCAAAACTCGGATTTGTAATCAGAATCCCAAAATACGTAAATGAGAACAAATCAGAACTGTACCTGAATTAGTTTCAACAAACTGCCTAATTACTGGACTATTTGTCCGGTTACTATATTTAAGAAAACGTACGTGGAGTAAGCACAACATATCTCTATCTGACATGTGGTGCTTACTCCACATATATATCTCATATCTCAGATAGAGATATGTGGTGGAGCAAGCACCTCATATCTCTGCTCGGTTTATCGCAGCCGATGATCCTTGGCTAATAAAAAAATATGTAAATAATAAAGAAAATAAATCCATCATTAAACATTACTAATTTATGAATGCAGTAGAGACAAATACCAGAGGCGCAGGTATATTAAAACTGTACAAATATTGCACAGGGCGTAGGTACCTACCGCTGATAATTTCGTTGTCACCTCTGCTTATTTCTAATAAATGATGTTTTGTAATTGACAAAGATGCTCTCAGTGACAGGACAGAGTTATTAAGATGAGAACACTTTAAAAACAGGCACATTTTATCAGACCTGTGCCATAGAAAATCCAATGAAAGTCAATCAAGTTAAGTAATTAAATACAATGCCCAGAAAGATAATTGAATAGTCAAGACATCTTTGAAGAAGTCAAATATAACGAACCCGCTTTGGCGTTTTCTTACCGACCTTTTCTTTGGGCGACTCTTGGAAACCAAATGTTGATATTTACCTGAAACAAAAAGAAAAATTCAAATTAAGCATATTATTCAAGTATTTTTTTTTAAACAACAGTAATAACACGCAGCTTGTACAGCAAATTATCGATTATTTGGTTAGAAATATCTCGTATATAGATGGTACCAGTCTGATCGGAATATTTAAGAGCGTTTAACCAGCCAGCGGACGAAAATCCACATTTCGTCGAAAGTTGTTCTTACGATCGTGCAGGGCGGTTACAAGGAGAAAGATTAAATATTCTCCTTACCAGCTTTTTAAAATTATAACTCAATATCGAATTTATTTCAATTCAAATTAGCTTTAATTTATACCTTCATCCAAAAATGCTGAAAGGCGTGAGGATAAAACTATTAAAATAATGTACTTTTTGTAGTTATTTTTTGATTAGAAGTATTTATCATTTTTCAATAATGTCTAAATTTAATAAGAATGTTAAAAAAAATCTGAAATATATTAGTTTGTAAGTGCGCAAATAAATACACAAATGGACCAATTTTCATCAAGAAAACATGTACGTACATATTTTTTTATGATTTTATTGAAACTAAAATTAAAATTCTAAAAATTATCTATTGCTAGATAATGTATAGATTTATTTTTCTGCATGATTATATTATTTGAAATCGGTGTGGTATAATATAAAATCTTTTTTGAAAATTTAACAAATCTGCCAATGACCTATGGAATAAACCTTATTATTAAAAAAAATAAAAATTTTCTCAAAATTTATTACATGCGAATGCTAGATAAAAGAACAATCTTTCGAAATCCATTTATAATTTTTTGTGGAAAAGAGTCAATATGTCTAAAATCTGATTTGAAAATGACATATTTCTGGTTTTCTCTGGTAATGCCCTCTTAACAAGTTATTTGAATGCAGTAGAAGTGAGATCTCAAGATGCAGCAAAGGGCGCTTAGATATGCATTGGACGTGTAGAACTGTCCGTTTTGGACATATAGAACAGGTAGATGACTATAGAATCATAAATTATAACGCGCAAGTGGACCGAAGAAGTCGGGGACGACCTATAGGAAGATGGGATACCATAAAGTGAATAAAATATTCTCTTAGTTAGTAATTAAAATAATTGCTAACTAAGATCGGGGTGTCACGTAGGGATGCAACGATATATCGGAAAACAGATAAATATCGATATATCGACAACTAAAAATATCGATATTTATCGATATCGAAGACACGCCGATATCGATATATCAATATCGAAAAACTCAATATAGCGTATCCCAAATTAATATACCCACAAAATCGGGTATAATACTATTACTGGCAACACTGAGTGCCTAAAAAAAATTGATTCTATTCTCTAATCTAATCTGTGGTAGGTGAAAGCACTATAAATCTTTGGCAAAGACGCAAATAAAAAGAAAAAAAAACTGACGGTGACGATGAGCTTACGTTATCTTTCTGGTCCTGTAAACACTCTAAAAGTAAACATTCTGGAAACATGGCAAGACATGCAAGGTGTATATCCCAATCTTTTTAAAGTGGCAATGAGTCATCTACCAATTGTGGCAACAAGTGTTCCTTCTGAACGTTTTTTTTTTCAAAAGCAGGAGCCGCTATAACTCAAACCAGAAACCGTTACAAGGAATCAGACTTTCAAAGTTATTGTTTTTAAGTTCGATAGCTGGTACAAAAAACTGGAATTAATTTTTTTTAAATAAATTTATGAAACAAATTTTCTATACGTATCCAAATTTTGTGATTATTCATATACGTAAGTATAAAAAATATAAATATACATAATCGATAAACGTTTGATATGAACTAAAAATACATTGGATTTCTATAAGCTTTAAAAAAAAAGAAGAAATATCGATATATCGGCCTAGTAGACCGATATATCGATATATCAATATCGACTTAATTCGATATATATCGGTATTTTTGAAAACATTGCATCCCTAGTGTCACGTGTCACAGAATTTGAAAATTCATCAAATTTCAAAATTAATTTTCAAGTTCTGCTATTACATCAGTATAGTTGCTTCATAGGACTGAAATAATAACAAAACTTTAATAGAACATTCACAGAACCAGGAAACTAACTTTGAAATTGAATGAACTGTTCAAATTGTGATACAACCCATCCCTTAGTCGGAATTACAGATCAATTCTTTTATATATGTCCTCTACAACACAGGTGAACTCCTAGTGTGGAGGACAATATATTATACCTTTGTAATATAAATGTACTAAGAATAAATAAATAAATATATTTATTTGTACAGCGCCCTTGAGGTGATTTTTCACAAAAGCGGCGCAATTTAAATTAGCGAATTATTATTATTATTAGAAAATGTGCGAAGTGATGTATGTAAGAGTATGTAAAAACAGAGCCTGACGAAAATACAAAAATCATTAAACTTATGGTGTAATTTTTTACGTCCTTGACCTCTTAATTTGAAGAAGTTATTTTAACAATATAAATATAATACACTGCTCTCATTAGAATAACAGAGACGAGTATAAAAATGAAAACCAATAGTAGTTTTTATTTACCTGACGACAAATTTATTTGTCAAAGTTTCCTACAAGACTTGTTACGACAGCAAATTATTTATTATAACAAAACTCGCTTACAAAGTTCATTTTCATTGTTGTAGGCGGTATTAAAACCGACTGATAGAGTTATTTCTTACAACAAAACTGGCGTTACCGTGGGAATACAATAATGAAACGTATTATCGCGTAGTGGGAACGTTTTGTAAAATAAAATAAATACAAATTGTCTTCCAAGTGGCAATAGACACTGTAAAAGATAGAGTAAAAACCAATCGGTACCACACACATAAGGATTGAAATAAATAGACATTAAAAAAACAGAGTGTGCAATTCACGCGCGGTAGAAGTGACACCTTAAAAAACTAAAGTAGACAAAACGGGGAGACTACGAAGAACTTTTTTTAATCAATGCGGAGGATGATTTTTTCCATATATTTGTCGTCGAATTCCAGCGCACCTTTTCCTATACATTTAGTCATCGTATTAGTTTTTGTGTTTTCTTCTTCGGAGTCGCTAGATGACGCTTTCTTTTTGGGTTTTCTTTAGCCTGTTCATTTTGAAGATTGGACATTGATTTTATAAAAATAAAAACGTTTTTTTTCCGGAGGTCTAGCCGCTAAGATTCAGTATGTATAGTATATTGGCCATTAAGATAAGACCGTGGATTTATCGTATTATATTGGAACCGAGTACCCGTGAAATAAATAAGTATTTTTTATCGAAGGAAGCAAATACTTTGTGGTGTGACATTATATTATATTAAATGAAAAAACACACTTTGTAAAACACCACTTTTTATTTGAATTACTATGTGACAGCCAACCATTGTTATAATAAGTCCTGACAAGTTGATTTAATAAGCCCTGACGAAGCTTGAGCTAAGCGAAACCTCTTTGGCTGTTAAATATTAATTCAAATAAAAACTATTTTATTAAATCCTATAAACGTGTGTGTTTGCCTCTTTTTAATGTCGCTCGCTTCCGTTTCATCGAGCTTGCAATGACAACGGTGCTAAAGAAGTTTTCACTTCAAAAACAGACATCTGATAAAAAAAACTCCACAAAAAGACAATCTAAAAAACACTAGAGCTTTGAAGTGTTCAAGATGAGAGCGACGATTTGAAGGTTCATTTATTTAAAAAAAGCATTGAAATTATCTCGCAGTGCACGAAGCCAATATACGGTTCTATTTATGTACCGGCAATGTCAATGGCCCAAACTTCTAGTACCGGTGCACGCTAATGGAGGAACTTTGTAAAAAAATACACAAAATAATACCGCAATAACTATACTAACGCTTCGAATTGATTCCGTTGATTTCTTCTAAGTGCCTTCGATAATGTCTGGTGGTGTGAAACGTGCTATTGCGAGGCACGCTACTAAAAAGTTATAAAACGTTTCTTAAATAAAATTTGCTGGTGATTTGCGAATTGGTGCGCTTCGAAGAAGTGTCCTCGTTTAATAAGCGAGTTGGCGGGAGTTTACAATTTCGTGTGCATTTGAAATTCAACGTGATGATGCACGAACAATAGGGATTACCTACAAATTTATGGAAATTTCAACGAACTTTGATTCACAAGTTTCTGAAATGTATGAAGTGAATAAATTATAGCATAAAAAAGTTCTATTAATAAGTTGGTTAATAAAGATATTTTTTCATGTAGGTACTGTATAATATAACTGTTACGTGCCTACCATTCTGCTTTATTGTTTTATGAACACTTCAATAGAGAACCTACACCTAATGCTTTATTAATGATAAGATTAGATAATGCGACTGTCCTAAAATGGGAAAATCAGTGTAGTTGAACAGTCAAAATATTTTTTGGTCAATTAAATTGTCAAGAGCGATGGAGATTTCCGGGTGTTCGATTTAATTAATACCACAGCTTTAATAAATATAAAAAAAGAAACAAACCAATGCTGTGGTTTAAAGCCAATGAATCCACCTAAATTTCACAATAGGCCACTTGCATGGATTTCATAACGACTTGGAAAAAATCGTGTGGATAGATTTTTTCCCCAAGATTACGAAAATGTTAGTAATTTTTTTTAGAAATGTACAATTTTTTTATTTTTTTTATTTTGAAATAAATACATCCATTATTTGGGCTCGTGACGTCACTACATGAAAATGTCCCGTCTCCGAAAATGTTCCTATTAATTTTGTAAAATTCCACACTGATCTATTTTTTTTATAAGACATCACTCTGATTTCAGACGAATTTTTGAATTTGACATTTAACGTTCACTAGATTTATTGTTTGTTCTCTGCGAACTTATCATTTGGTTTGACTTTTTCACAAATGTTATGAAGAGAACCCCATACATTTTACGCTATCCATACGTGTTTTAGATGTATAATGGTAGTGGTGCTGATTTTAACAAAATCAAATTTTATAATATTCTTATTATTATGATAATTTACAAGTACAAGTATATTACATCGGATTTAGTAATATAGACGTTGAACATTATAATGATTTATGATCAAAAAGATGGATCAAGGAAAAAAATATTTATGAGATATAATATTTTTGGTATGCCTCGTTATTCTTCTGTGCCATTCGTGTGGAAATCGTTCTTTTTTAAAAATTATTTTCGGCTATGTAATTATAGATTTTTCGAGCCCATAAAATTATGTCCCGTCTTTTCGGTTTATAAAAAATAGGCTGATTTTTCGGATTGAAATTTACCAAAAATCGTTAGGGTTTCAAAAATACCATAAAAAAATACATAATGTCTTAGTATTTGCCTAAACCGGATTTTTTTTAAAATGTGCTGCAAGTGGCGTATTAACTGCAATCAATACAATAGTAGAAGGCGGAATGTTACTACAAGCTACATCACGCTTTCGAAATTTCGAGAACGGCCTGACTTTTTTTTTCAAAAAAAGGCCTGTATGTGCTAACTGCGTTAAATGCATTTTCTACGAACCTTGCGGTACAACCAAGCGTTACTGAGCGACAAAACGTTGTTTAGACAGAGTATTAAATTTACTTGCAATACTTTCTACCGGGCATATATAAAATAACGTTTGTCTCTTTCTCTCAAAGGAAGCTTTCACACAAAAAACAAACTGATAAAAAAAGTAAAAAAATATTCCTTAGGAGAGTATTTAGAGGAGAAACATAGAGAGTTTGTAGACTTGTGTGCAAAATATTTACCAGACAAAAAATACGGGATACATTAATAAAATGTTGAATTTATTACGACATTAAAGACAGGTAAACGTACCGGAGTACGCAAAGTTCATCAAAATATGAACGAGCAACGACGGTCAACTTCCGGGTGTGTCATCAAATTTGCATAAGGAAGTATTTACACGTACCTACAATAATAATACAAATAACAAAGCATTGAAGTTATTCATTCTCATTAGCGATACTCGCCAAGAAGAAATAATCGTTTGAAGAAACCATTTACTTGATTATTCCGAATTTTTCAAAAGGAAAAGCAAGGAAGATATTAGAACTAGCCCGTATACCAATATTATAAATGTGGCAGTGTTGGTAAAAGTATTATAAAACCATTAAGGGTAATAGAAGCTTCCAGTAATTATTATTGGAACATCGTTAATAGGGTTGACTCAGAAGGTATAGATTTCCCAAGCAAATGCCTTACTAAATATTGAAATAGCCGCTTGCGGTACAACATTTTAATAAAACATATTTTTGGAGGTTGCCCTTTATTAGTCAGCTAAAATGTAGGAATTGATAATTTTGTATTATCAATATATATTTTTTAAATAAAGTTTAAACCATGCTACCTGGCTTAAACACCCCCTTTTCATTATTTTTCATGGGGATGCATATGATAACCCCTCAGGCTAATTTGTGGCTATCAACAACTCAAATAGGTCTCACAGAAATCGTTCTTCCTTACTACAATATCATAGTGAGAAATATGACCTAAACGTTAGAAAGTGGTGTTAGAAAAAGAAACTTAATTCTTCATATTCAAATTTAAAAATTAACAACAAAATAACCAAAATATACTCATTTATGAAATCAAAGTTTCCGACCGAAAAACGATAAAAAATGCGATGACGACAACTTTTATTTTTATGTACATTTGAATACTAAAAAAATATGTATTTTTTTCGATATCAGTAATGTTTGTTAGAAAAAACGTAGGGAGAGCCGTTTATTAAAGCGTTTTTAAGTATGAATTAAAAAATTACATATTTTAAAAATTAAATATTTATTTCGAATTATAAAATTTTAAGGTGTTTTTTATCACCTTTCGAAAACAGTCTTAGTTTTCAGATACGTTAGGAAATATTACATTTAGGTGTCGTCCATTAATCGCGTGAGACTCGAAAGCGGGGGGGGGGGGTTCGGAAAAAATCACAATATATCACGAGCGGGGGGGGGATATAATGAGATAACAGGTGTATTTATTTTTCGTTGAACGCACGATAATATTCTGAAAATTTCAATATACTTTGTACTAAAAGAATACACGTGATTTTGGGTATTGCGGGGGGGGGGGGGGTAGTCTAAAACCTCACCACATATCACCAGGGGGGGGGGAGGGGGTTAACATTTGCTAAAAAACATCACGTGATTAATGGACGACCCATTATTTGGAATTTATTGCAAAGCGGAGAGCAAATTTTGATCTACTGACAGGTAAAATGTCCACAGAGTAGTTAGACCATTATATTCAAGAGAGAAAAGATATGTAAAATCAAAAAGAGTTCATCCTCAGAGAGTTTTTGATGCATGCAGGCAATAAAACAAAAGTAAAAAATTGGGCCCAAACTAAATATGTCATTATTCAACACGGCCGAGCGTAATTATTTAGCTCAGTGCGTATAAAATTATATTATAAGTCATCAATTTCATGGGTCAACCTGTAAATGTTTGTGTTATTAAGTAAAATAAAAAATGTTCCTTAAATATTATTTGCATAAATTATATTTTACGCGTTTTCAATTTATCATAATTGAGTGACTATGTTGAATCTAATTCGCGTTCATTAAATAGGTTGATGCATGATGATAATATATCTTCATCAAACACAATTTGCTGATAAAACAACACACGACTGGTTTATAGTCAGGAAAGGCTAAATTAATTTTCCTATTAAAGGGTCGACAACCATTAGCACAATACAAAGAACTGCAACTTTCCACCGAGTGGTAAATTGAAAGAAAACCGTGTACAGGTAACCTAACTAAGTAGATACTGGTGGAGCTATTTATTATTCTCTTTGTTTTGTTCAGGTTATCAGGGAAAAATAACAGTGCAGTCGTAGCGACAAATTATCTAGCTTTGGGGCAAGACAGTCAGGGGCGTACCATTAACGTCCCTTTTAAATATATCTTTTGATTAATTTTATTTTATCCTGACGTATTGATAATTTTGATTAAATTAAAAGTTATGTTTACAAAGTAATTTTTTTTCATTTAACATCTTTTTTTATTTAAATTTTGTTTTCTTGATTGAACGAATAAATACGCAATAAATAGTATCTTGGAAGTGGGAATTAACCCACTTCCCTACATGCGAAGGAGCTGAAACTAGGCTGATAGACTCGTTGTCGATGACAATGCACTCTATAAATTTGGTGGTAATTACGCATGTACACGCGGACATGTATGCATTTCTCTAAAAAAGGGTGATAAATTTTTAGATTGCAGCAATTAATATCTCTACATATTATAAATTAAAGTCCTCCGCCGCGTCTGTCTGTCTGTTCGCGATAAACTCAAAACCTGCTGAACTGATTTTCATGCAGTTATCACCACTAGATTACAGTGATTCATGAGGAACGTTTAGGTATATAATTTGTCAAGGTTTTGTGTAAATTGGTTGAAATATAAAGGAGAATATCTATGGGGTGGAGAGCGGGCTAGCAAGCGGACGGTGTGGATTTGATTTGTATGCAAATTAACAGATGGCGGTGGTTATAAAGGTTGGGTAATCATCCAGTAGATGTCGTTGTGTTTCGTTAGCCACAGCAACGCGTAGCGGGGTCAGCAATTATGAAATAAATCTCCGTCCTATCCAAATGGGATTTGGCTTAGGTATTAGCGCCGTTAGCGGTAGAATAAATCACTACTCTAAACGTACTATGTTTATCCCCTGCCTTCAGACTTTCAGAGTGGAAGATACTCTCAGTATCGCCCTGGTGCAAGACCACCATTCAGAATTGAAACGTTGCTTGAAATGGCTTTAGCCATGTTTGGTGACCAGAACTGAATAGCCAGGTACTTACTCACCTTCCTCTTCCCTATCTCCTTCCCCTCCCCACTACCTTCAGCCTCACAACATACCCCAATTGGGGATGTCATAGTCCCACTGGCTCCAGACGGGAGCAGTTGGGGACTCTTGTGCGGTATTCATGTAAAAAAAAAAAAAGGTACATACAATGTTAAGCACGCTAGGAGTTAACTCTGTGTTATGGTGGACACTTTTCAACAGAAATTTGATCCAGTGTAGTGGAAGACTTAAATAATTATATAAAAACCATTTAAAAAAAATATAAAAGCAATTCAACACTGTAAAATATTGACTTTTTTCAAGAGAGGCTGGGCCTGAAATGAAAGGTGGCTGGTGAAATAGCACAGAGTAGGGACGCTTGGAAGCGCATCGTCGCAGCAACGGGTTAACTGTCCAAGGTAGGAGAAGGTGGTGAAGATATCATATTAATTTACTTCAAATAGTTATACAAGTATTTTAGAGCTTTAATCTCCTAGCTGATGTAATTCCTTCCATTTAATAACTCCGAAAATCCATTGATAATTGCTTCCAGAAATCTTAACTTTCCCATTGTTTTGATACATTGTTCGTGAAGCGCAGACTTGGTCTGCACACAGGTCGGCTGCCAGATGGCTTGTCTGCTTACACTGTCTTAATGGATCTGTCCTCCCTTGCCTGCAATTCACGACCAATTCAGCTAGTCAGACTGACTCTTATTCCGCAGGTTATGTGGGTATTCTTGGTTGGTTGTTCAGTGCCTCCACGATACCAGCACACCGTTGTTTTGGGCCTCGAATCATCCAAAGACTTAATTTTGCTACATTATTCATATTGAAAGAATATTTTGATTCCGATGTGAACTTAAATTGTTGACTGTTGGAGCAGTGTACTTGTAGTTCCTAGTTCCTACTCGTCTTCGCCCGATTTCAATGATGTTAAAAAACTTATTTCATGATGTTATTAAGGGCCCACAACCCGAATTTCTACCGATTTCGTGCATATCTCCCTTAAACACGGTAAGTTTTAAAGCTCTTAAAAAAATATACGTAATTCTTGAAGATAATATCTAGACATTGCCCGCGCCGAAACGCAAATTATATAAAATTCCCTCGATAGGGAATTTCCGCAAAAATCGCAAAGTATGCTCCAAAAATTATTATAAACACGTTTGTTTCAGTTATTTTACAAGTTATATGTATGAAAAAATTCACAGTGTTTCATTAAATGCTGTTTAAGACAATGCCGGCGAGATTTTTGCTCTATTTTAAACGAGTCGTGATTTATTAAACATTTTCGCAATTTTCGCATCGATTTTGTCGCTGTAAATGTTAGCGCTCTCCTCTAACATTCGTAATTTCGTATCTCTCCATCTTCTTCTTTTCGAGCCCGGCTGCAGAGTCTTAAAGGATGCATTAGATTACTAATTTTACAGTACTGAACAAGCTGCCTGAGTTCGCCATTCGAAAACTATTAGTGTTTCACACCAACAAACAAATTTACCACTTTATAAACTGGAAAATCTGTTTGTCAGTCTTAACAACTATTGGTTAGACCACCCACTGTGAAATTGTGAATTCGAATTATCACACTTAATGGGTACTATCCTGCCATAGTATGCCTATTAAAGGTTAAATTCATTATCTTATAAGGCTAGGTAATAATTATTATAATCGCTTTACATGGAACGCCATTTGATTGGTAAACTCCTTGGGGGTATTTCCCCATCCTCTTGATAGCTTATCCACAGGATAACGTGTAATCAAATTAAAACACTTGCAATAGGTAGAAAACACGACTAACTTATTTGACATCTAGTTACTACTTACTATTCGTAGGTTCGAGTATGGAATAGTAAACTCAGACTTTATCTCTACATATTATAAATTAAAGTCCACCGCCGCGTCTGTCAGTCTGGCTGTTCGCGATAAACTCAAAACTACTGAACGGATTTTCATGCGGGTTTCACCAATAGATAGAGTGATTCACGAGGAAGGTTTAGGTATATAATTTGTCAAGGTTTTTTTGTAAATTGATTGAAAAATATAATATATAAATGAGAATGTCTGTACGTGATGGACGAGCTGGCTGGAAAGCAGGCAGTATGGATTTGATTTGAATGCAAATCTACAGTTTTATGATGAAATGATGAAATTGATGAAATTGTGCACATGTGACCTTCAAAACACTGTCGGGTTCAAACAAGGTCACTGTCTACATTTGATTTTGAAAACTCTGTGTAAAGCCCGGACGCGTATTTACAATCCCTACCGCGTTTCAGTCGCTTTAAATTTTCAATATCAAAATTTAAATATTTAGAAATAAACTCTGTGTAAAGCCCGGACGCGTATTTACAATCCCTACCGCGTTTCAGTCGCTTTAAATTTTCAATATCAAAATTTAAATATTTAGAAATAAAATTATTAATTTTTAATGTACACATTGGAAAGATTATTTTATCTAGATTTTAGAACAATTTTTGTTTTTGCAAAGTGATAAAAAATTATCAATATAGAGGTGTATTTACAATATATGGGAATAATATTAAAATTTAAATATTTAGAAATAAAATTATTAATTTCTAATATACACATCAGAAAGATTATTTTATCTAGATTTTAGAACAATTTTTGTGTTTGCAATGTGATAAAAAATAACCAATGTAGAGGTATATTTAATATGTAAATTGTCGTTAACGCGACTGAATCGGTATAGGTTTTGAAAATACGCAGCCCGGACATCGCCGGGGACTTCAGCTAAACAAACAAATAAATCGAACTTATCCGATATCTAACCACTACTATTCGTAGGTTTGAGTATGTAACGTGAACTCAGACTTTATAAACAAATAAATCTTAAATATACCATGATATTCCATGGATAAGCTATCAAGAAGAATGTGGTGAAATACCCCTCTGGCATCATTAAACAAAATTGTGAAGAAAAATTATTCGAATAGAAATAATTCAGAGAAATCTTTTGCTTCCAAAGTTCTAAATGAAACAAAGTAACATAAAACAATTCCGAAAGAAAAAACAGTAAAAAAACTTTGGAACTTTTATCGCAGTGTCATTTTTCTAAAAATTTTATAAAAGGCGTGTTGTAAAATGGTTAATTGGACCCAAAGCTCGTCGGTTATTCAACAAAATAGGCGGTTTCCGTCCCGAGCCGAGTCAACACGTCACCAACTCAGATTTGGGAAGAAAAAACCACACACGCCGCTGTGCATAAATAATGTAATGAATTATGGGTATTGAATATAAATATTTACATTAAAACTCCAACAAACGTTAACACGCCGGATAGGAAGTGTGTAGAATGCTTACACTGTGGATAACTTACAAATATTACGTAATATGTATGTATAATGGAATGAATGTACATTACCGTAATTCTGGATGGTCGTTCTTGAACAATTTCTAATAAAAAACTTGAAAAAAATTCGACATGAACAACATTTTTAAGTTTGTAGATAGGTATCATGTGGCTTTTTTACATTTACTTCATACAGGAGGACCTTAGAAAAATAGGGTCTCTTTGTGGAAAAGAAGGAGTGAACCTGTGCCTTGAAGAGACCCATGTTATAGAATTGAGGTAACACAGAGGCCGGCAAATCATTCCTCAGCCGAGCTGTTGAACTCAAGAACGAGTCGTTGTATATTTTACCATAGTTTACAGCGTGCAAACTTCTTAACTGTTTCATTATATAGATTAAGAGGTTAAACCATTGTTTATTTGTTTGTGAATACTGCACAAGAGTCCCAATTGCTCCCATTTGGAGCCAGTGGGACTATGGCAACCCCAATTGGGGAGATATGGGCTGAAAGTAGTGGGAGAGGGAACGAGATTCAGGATATGATTTTAGATTTTCACGGCCAAAAGTATTTTTGTAATTTGTGTTTTGTGGTGTTATGCCGTGTTGCGCTATCTCCTCCTTTAGCCAACGTTTTGGACAGCGTTACAGTGTCCATCATCAGGGCTACACTACAGGACTACACATCTGCTATGTCAAAATATATTGAAACCGGAACGTAATTTATGGAAAAGAAAGTCTTGTTATTTTTATAAACATTTTTCATCTCAATCATCTTCAACAAACACGTTCCCTGAACTTTTTCACTTATTTGAATGTACGAGGGTGGGTTTTTAAGTTTGCGGATTGGGTAAGGAGTGGAAATAAAAACCAAAATTATTTTTCCTTTTCAACATATTCACCTATTACCCTAATACATTTTTCCGATCTTTAAATTAACTTAAAGGAACTTTATAACAGCGCGAAACTCAATTTTCTCCACATTTCACAATTTCTTCCCGATTAATCACTTACCTTCCCATTCCGTGAACTTAAAAACCTCCCCTCGTAGCCCGAAAAAAAACGCGAGATTTCTAGATTGACTACGTGATAAAAACCTAAGCCCCCCCCCCCCGTTGTGACCAAGCGTGGTATTTTTATGACCCCCCCCCCCCCTAAACAGGTCACGTAGTTTGGGTACGTTCCCTAAGTTAAACAACAAAAAAAGACTTGTGAACTTTTGGCTAAATGAATGAGTAACATAGTCCAATTCAGAGCAAACGAAATGTACCCCCACGTGTAGGTATTGAAGACTCTTCTTTCGCCAGATGAATAAGCGCGGTCTTGTTAAATCTTTCCCTTCTTAATTTGGCGCTAACGAAGCGTCAGTCAGTCTGTCTGGCACAGTCCATGTGCAGTTCGTTCAAGCGTCAGACGCACTTGAATAATAAATTGTCGCAATTATAATGCGACCCTTTGTTCGGCGCTCACCCACGGGTTCGGCCGGGCTTATGGTCGGGGCATTTGCTCAGCCTCTTCCTGCTGCCAAGGCATATTATACACAATAATAACCCGCAAAATGGTTCCATTTATACCAGTGAGATCTCCATGGCAACATACGGTTTAAATCGTCGACTGGCAGCGAAGAGTCTGCAAAGGTTCTACCACTGAGAGCTTCGTTATGTTGTAGCTTTCCGAAGGAGGGAGAGATTGCTGTTGAGTGTTGTGTCGTTCTATTTGAAATATCTATCTATCTATCTATCTATATCTATATATTATATAAATAAAAATAAATCGCCGAAATGTATGTACGCGCATAACTTCCGAACGACTGCACCAAATTGGATAATTCTTTTTTTTTGTGTTCGTTATTGTCAGGACAAGGTTTGTATCAAACTACGGATGAGCTCTGACGTTATGAAAATTGTATATAAAAAGTGGCACGCGAGCTGTTTGAAAACTGAATGTACCGGGACTGAATGTATGGAATTCGGGAGGGGGTAGGGGAATTCGAGTAGGGGGTTTGAGGGAGAGGGGAAGGGGACCCTGGGAGGGGGCGGGGAATGGGGAAAGTTCGCGGGACGGGTAAGAGGGGAGTGGTGTGGTGGGAGCGAAGGATGAGGAATCTGAGTGGGAACGCGAGAGGGTAAGGGGACGCGGGAGAGTAAGGAGGCGGAAGGGGAACGGGACGAATGGGAAAGGACACGCAGGGAGAAACAATTTCTTTATTAAATGGCATAGCAACGCATGCCGGGTACCAGCTAGTTTAACATAAATTTTTACCATTCATTTTATATTTAAATTCGTCTTGATTCATTTCCGTCTATGGACTCTTTTACATTCAATTCAACATCTGTGTCACATTTTATCTCAATTTTTATAGAACAAAATTGTCTTTGTATCATTTTGTACACACTTTCAGGAGGAGCAAAAGTCTTGAAACGTAATGTCGTCAATTCTTTGCTAAAATGCAACCATTCCATTTCTAAAAGACTTACAGCCAGCATCTAAAATCATCTAACATTTATTGCAAGTATTTCTGAACTATTTAAACGCAATTAATTGATATAAAAGTAATTTAAAACAAGTGTTTCATTCCGAGTAAAACCACCAACATTATTGTGCGATCAACCCAATTGTTTTGGAAACCGAAAGAAGTCAAAAATTAGAGCCCGATTTATGCCCGAATCCATACCTTCAGAGATCTTCCAAGGACCGAACAATTACTACGGATAAATCAGCGAGTTGCCTTTTCAAAGTAAAAATACCAACCGACAATTTTTTTCTTCTTTTACATATACAATAATATTACTATTAAGTGTATAAAAACTGTTAATTTATAAACAGGTTTTGCTGTGTAATTATTCTGCGTTTTATAAATTTTAAATTAAATATCCCACTGAAGACTTAAAATATAATCTTTTACTAAATATTCTAAAAATACACACACCAGAAGACAGACGTAAAATAAACGACTTAACATTCTTATTCAAAATACTTAACTCTAAATTCGACTGTTGCGAACTCCTGCAACTCATAAACTTACGAATACCGACAGTAACCATACGACAAAATACACAATTCTACTGCAGCATTCAATTCATAAGCGGAACTACATTGCCCACTCTCCGATACAACGATTTCACACTATGGGAAATCAGTACTTAGATGATGCTGACATATTTAACATCAACTTGGCGAATTTTGTGGATTTGGTAAAAAAAACTTATTCCAAAACTATTCCTAAATATATCTGTATTTTTTGTAAACTTATCAAATCGCTGTATTTTTTATTATTTTTGTGACTTGTGTGCATTTTTTTTTTAATTTTACTTTTATTTTTTCTTTATCTATTTAAAAATCATCTGTCATGAATAAATTGTACTAGCAAACATGTAAAAGCCCTCTGGGCGTTGAATAAACAAAATAAAAATAATTACGCGTAACAGCTGTTTGTCTAAAGGCAATTTTGATTTTACTTACAGAAGATACTTTTATATTATTTCTAGATGAAATTTTTTTTATTTTTATTTTTTTTTGTTCATGTGAAGCAGATACTTTGTGATGTGACATTATAATTTAAAATAAAACAATATGTATATATAAAAGTGGTGTTTACAAAGTTATTGTTTTATTTTATGAAAAATGTATTGTTTTTATTTTTTGTGATTTATTGCTTTTATATTTAGTAAAATGTTGTAAATTATGAGAGGTTATTTATTACCCTTTTCAAAGTTTAATTATAGAGGCCACACCAGATCTTTCAGCGGTACGCGTTTACATGCGAACATACGGTTTTAAATTGTCATATTGCAGTAAAAAGTCCACTAAAGGACTACATGCATTTACGATACATGTGTCGTTTATTGAGGAAGAGATTATATCGCATCGGAATTATTTATATTGACTACCAAATTGAATACTGTGCAAAAGGATTCCATTCATAACATCGGAAAACTTCGATTCAGAAATTTATGGTAACACATGCTTTGATTCGTCGGCTTGCTGGAGAAAGTTCAGCCACCCAAAGCTCCGTTACCACCATGCTTTCTATTACATAATTTTTTTTTTAATTATAAAGAGATCAGCGATACCTATACCCAAATCAAATTGTTGTACAGTGGTACTAATAATAATTGATTTGTGACAATTTATTTCGTATTTTCCATAAGAAACATACAATAGGTATGTGGGGCAGTGGCTAAACTGGGGTAGTTCATACGTCAAATATGGGAAACTCTCAGAAATCAAGATTGTTTCTCAATTTCTTGACGTAAAAAACCCTGAGACAATATTTTGATTTATACATTAGATAGGCCATGCAGTAATTAATCTAGAACACATGAAAAAAGTATTCATCGAATTCAAAGAAAAGTCGATTTAAAGTACTTTCTGGTACCTAAACCAAACTTCCAGAAATTGACTCAGACACTTCTAGCTTTAACACCCAGCTTATTATTATGAAAGCGAGCTTTATTATAAATACATACATTATTGATGATTCCATTAGTATGTTTACATTTGTTATTACTCGGTGCCATTAGTCATAATTATCCTTAATTATAATTTGCACAGCGGTGAACAATAATATTCATAAATTTGCGAACCCCGTCATAACGAGCTGAACGAATGGATTAAAAAAAAAACAGTGGTTGTTAACCTGTATTCCTCGGAACTCTGAACTTGTCACCAACTCGGAACTTGTTACAAATGTTCAGCGGTATTATGAAAATAAGTTTTTAAGATGAAGCCATAGTAAATAATGCAAAATCATACAAAATCATATGTTTTTGTTTTGAAAATTTGATGGCTTAAAAGTATTATAGATGCTTCAATTAAATACTGTGTGTAGAACATACCTTGGCCCTTAAAAATATCGGTCATTTTTTTAATAAGTCTTTTAATAAGCCTATAAAAAAATAAAGTATAAGGTCTATAAAAAACACTTTCAAGTCCAAACTCTCCTATTTATAAACCCCTTTTCGGATTTGGTTTTATTGTATAATGTGGCAAATTTAGTTTCTTTTATAATAATCGCAAAAAATATTGATATTTACGCCCGAACTTCACAAAATAAAATAAAATACGCATTTTCTCGTTGTTATTTTTGACATCAATCAATACCGCCCGCACTGTACGAATTTGGATTCTTGAAGTGACCCTTATGGCATGGGCATAAGAACCATGCACTGGGCAACACCTTTTTCGTATCAGTCCCGCCCCAACCGGCGCCGGAGACAGTCGTGTGGTTTCGCGTCGCTAGCGTCGTGAAATCAATTTTAAATTTCAGTTTTCTTACAATAAACAATGCGTAAAACAGGAATTTATATTTTTCGCAGGCCTTTACGAAATCAACATGTAAAAAAAAATTCTCAAATACCTTTTCCAACCTTTCCAAAAGCTTTTTCTCAAGTATTTTTAAACTCCTCCCATAAAGGGCGTGAATTCCGATTTCAATTTTTTCCTGAACTATTGGATCGCCTTAAGTAATTTTTGTTAAAGTTTTAAACACCTCGAGCTCGGAGTAATATAAAAAGTAAAAAAAATCTAAAACTTGCGCCCCGGGAACGATTACACGATTAACGATTATACGATTTCACGAGAGTGTGAAGTTGGCATAAAAGTTGTAAAAAAAAATTACAAGTGTGCAGTTCAAACGCGGTAGAAGTGAAACATTCAGAAAACTAAAGTAGACAAAAGTGGGGAGGCTACGAAGCAGCGCACAAAGAGGAGACCGATTATTCTACCACACTCTCTTTTTCGTTTCATCGAGTTTCAAATCACAACGGTGCTCAAGAAGTTTTCACTTCAGCAATATATGTAATTTACAATTTTTTTAAAGCTTAGTATTTCAACTGCTATTTTTATGAAACATATGACTTTCCCAGTGACTGCTGTTATCGATCGATATTTATTTTTCGAGGAACTGTTTATTTTTTAAACTTTGCGATACTTTTTATTTATGTTTATGAACAAAAAAAATGTAAAAACTAGAATAGGAATGACAGCCCATTTCAGAAATCAACCATTTTTAAACCCTTAGACTAATTTGTTTGCTTTTCAGAACAACTCATATAGGTTTCACAGAAATCTTTGTATCTCCCTTACAGTCATAGTTAGAAATATGATCTAAACGGTTTTTGAAAGAGAAACACCACGCTTTTTATTTTAATCTAAGAGTTAACCACAACATAATTAAAATTTACACATTTATGAAGCCAAAGTTTTCAACGCAATTTGATAAAAAAATTAAGCTTCCGGAATTTTGAATTAATTATTTTCACACGAAAAGACAAAAAATGAGTTGATAACGTTTATGATACATTTGCCTAATGATATAATAGTAGTTTTGGTAAGAAAAACAATATAAGTATTTAAAATATTTAAAATATTATACGTTTTTTTCGAACTATAAAATGTGAAAGTATTTCGTCACCTTTCAAAAACGGTTTTTTTTTTTTTTTGGTTGCGTTCAGAAATATCCTATTGATTTGGATTTTATTGCAAAGCGGAAATATTTTGACCTTGCGACAAAATAGTCTCGGCGCCTGAAGGGTTAATGACAGGTGTGTAGTTCTGAAAATGTTCCTTGTAACAAAAAGCTTTACGCTACTTTTAAAACATAAAAAAGGCTAACTCAAAAGATGTAACACATCAATTTACTGAGTGTTTTTTACGGTATGGTACCGAGATAAACAAACAGAAAGACGAAATTAAATATTTATACCGCCAGAGTGAAGTTAAGACGCGAACTTCGCTAAAATAATACGCGATTTCATAAACTTATTGTCATAATAATTCGCAATTCCTCGAACCGGGGCGCGTTGTTCAACGACACGCGAACAAGCCGCCACCGTAAGAGTGAAATTCGTATGTGTATTTCAGCACGGTGGTGGCTTTAATGAGCAAACAAAATTTAATTTTCTCGGATCGTAAATCGCGCCGAGATCCCCCCTTTGAGGTTGGAGCGCAAGAATATTTAGCTTGCCGTAGATTTCAATAAATTTCAAGCATTTCTCGAGTCACAGCTATACATGGAATAACTCGGTCACTGTACACTTAATTTCACCAAAAAGAAGGAACAGGATAAGAAAAGCCGACCTCCGTGGAAGAGCGAAAAGTTTCTTGGGCCTGAAAGCGGAGTTTAAAAACCCAGAGAAAAAAAATTGCACGCAGTTTCAGCATCTTATCGCCCTGTATAAGGTTCAGCATTCGAAAACGAGAAGTTGCTTGAAAATGATATTTAGTGACGAAATCTGAATAGGGACAACTTATTTCTACTGGCTCTCGTATATTTGGACCCCTTGTGCACAACGTATGAAAAGAGGAATCCAATGTTAACCATTTTTTATGTACGCAAATATCAAAATACAAAATTTCGAGAATAGTCTCTCTCCTTTGTCGAGGAGAGAGACTATTCTTCCCCTCTTGACCAGCAATCCGAAGGTCGAGGTTCAAATCCCGGCGTGCATAAATAAAATTTAGTTGATTAATATGTGTTATTACACAATTAAGTCATTAAAAATACTGTACAGTACATTTGCGGTAAGTTCCAAAGTGAAAGAATTGAAACTTTGCCTGAAATGACTTTAGCCGTATTTGGTGACCAGATCTGAATAACCAGTTATTTCCTCACCTTCCTTTTCCCCATATCCTTTCCCTCCCTCAGCCTCACAACATACTCCAAATGGGAATGTCAATCTCACTGGGACGGGGGCATTTGGGACTCTTGTGTGGTATTCACATTAAAAATATATATATTTTTGAATATAGCTATAACTTTGTGGTTATCCATTATAGAAAAATGAAAAAATTCAAAAAATTTATTCAAAAATTAAATTAAAAAATCCCTTAAAAATAATGAATCTGTTATCAACAAACAAAAAATATTGTCTTATGGGCAATCATGAATTTGTTCCCCTACCCACCCACTCTACATTAATACCTACCCACCCAATCTACATTAATAACTAGCAACGGCTCCACCCCTACCTTAATAAAACATTGTTCGAAACTGTCAAATTAGTAAAAGCTTTCCCTGAAGAAAGAACGTTTGTTCCGAAACCGGTGGGATTTACGCATTTTATTAGTGGTTTGTACAAAGTTGAATTGTTTAATTTTTCTAAAAATATATATATTGGCTTCATTATTTTCAAAACACGAACTACCTTGAGCAGAAGACGGGAATGTTTTAAGTTTTACGAATATGGTTTCTAAATTCCAGTCCACTTCGCAAATACATACCTAGTGCAAACATAGAGAGGTTAATATTTGCCTTGACATTTCAGGGATCAGATGAAAGTATTATGACGGTGGAAACGTTCGAAAGATTTACCTAGAGTTGTTACCTAGAGCAAATTTAAATCTTTGAATATTCCGTAGAATGTGTGGGACTGCACTAAACTCCCCGCATATCGGAATAAACATTTATTATTATTATTAATACTCGTACAGCTAACAAAATTTTCTTGAATGAGCTTATTTTCCAAATTGACACAATGCCTCCTAAATGCTAAAAATTTAAATCGCCTCCCAGACCTCCAAAACGACCCCGTTAAGTGCTAGTTCAGACACGGCGGGAACCACGCGGTTTGAGACGCGCGGGAACCGCGTGGGTCTTATTTACGCAGGTATTTATATAATCATTCCGACATAATCGCGCGGTTAGTCCAACCGCGCGGTTACCGCCACTCAACCGCTAGAAAACAGAATTGAGCGACGCCCGCGCGGTTTTATTACTCCGGAGATCTTCCTCAGCGTTCAGTAGCGTTGCAGGCACTTGAAAAATCTTATACTTATCTTGAAACTGATCGCTAATCGCTAACTAACCGCCGATGTTTGAACAGTCGACATATTTGCGGTTCAAACCGCACGATTTTATCAATCGCACTGTTATCGCCTAGTCTGAACTAGCACTAAGAATCACTGCCCTAGATAAATGATTGTTAAACATTTTTATTAATAGTATTGTTGATTTGGAGGAAATGGCAGATTTTCTATTTATCTTATTTATGTTACCTTCTTTGCGTCAACTCTCTTTTTTTACATAACCTATACATTTTTTTCTTATATTTTGTGTTGCCTGTATTTTATTTAAAAATAGACCTACTGACGTGTAAAAGCCCCAGGGGCGTTTAAATTAAATTCACATTTCATTATAGATACTATCAATATATAACTAGATGGAAGCGTGATGATGCGCTATTCTTTTCATATCCTGGAATAAATTTATTATTATTATTATCCTGTTATTAAGTGTCCTATATCCACAGGACATATTTTTAAAACACCTTATCTATCGATAGGGAATAGGTGACTCTTTTGAACAATCTAGATTAACAACTTTAAATTTTATTTTGTTATCAAATACTGTAACCGACGTGTTGCTCTCCCTCATATTTTTTACCTTTTAATTTATATGTCTTTTATTATGTACAATGCCCCGGTGCAACCAATAAAGCTTGCGTGCCAAGTTGCACCGGGAGACATTCTAGACTCTTATAATTTTAATGCTTAAATATGTTTAATTTATGCTTATTTACGCCTCCAAAGGCAACCAGGCTGACTAGCCTCCTTTTTATTTTTAATTAAGACCCCTTTGAGGGCCTTAATTTCCAGCCTTAGGCTAAGGCCCTAAAAAGGGCCATTTGCCTTCCCTCCCTTGCCGCTCTGCTGTTATGGCTCTGCAGGAGGCGGCAGCTCCGCCAAGCGGGCTGCTCTCTATTTTAATTATGGCCCTTTGTAGGGCCTTTTTTCGTCCTGACCACGGTTCATGAATACCGTGCCGCCAGCAACTACTCTTTACAAACAAATTTTATCATTTTTAAATGTTCCTTTTCTTAATATACAAATGCCCCGGTGACACAAAAACAACTTGGATACCAAGTTGCCACCGGGAGACATCCTAAACTTATTAATTTATCGCCCTCAGGGCTATTGTTCCGGCTACAAAGCCAAAAACCAGTCTGGCTGGCCCCATTCAGGGCCGTCATATTGGTCAAAAATACACCATTTTTTAATATAACTTCATTTAAACACCCCGTAGGACGCTGAAACTAAGACGTTTCAGTGCAGAGTCCTACGGGGCATCCATAGAGCCACAAACCAGCATTATAACTCTTAAACTGCCAGCGCTATCAGCATTTGCGCAGATTTTCGAGCCATTTGTATCAAATCACGTTTTCTCCATTTTAAAAATCCCAGGACCTCGTAAAGCGACGAAACTAAAAGGTTTCGATAGCCAAGCTTACGGGGGACCTGGGAAAAATCCTAACTTTCTTATAACTATTCAAATTCTCCTGTAAAATGTAAATACCTACTGACAAAATGTCAAAACCCTCAAACTAACTCTAAACTCATCAAACAAAAAATCTACGAATGTAGAACATCCGTAGAACACCACTAGCATTAAGAAAACTATTGTAATTGTTATAATTTAACCTGTATAATTAATTTAAGAATCTCATTTTAATCGATCACTTTCAAGGAAATGGTCGGCAAAACCGGCGGCAACAGAAAACCGCCCCTTATATACAAACCGGGATAGGTAAAATCCCCCACTCTAAAATTGTACCACGTGACCGTTTTTTCACCCGAAAACGGGTATAAAAGGCGTGATTTTTGTGTGAATAAATCAGTTCTTCCATCAACGTCAAACTCGTGTTATTATTTCCTTCTGGGAAAAGTTATTATCATCCGCTGCCTCCCGCCGACCTCTGCCTAGACTTTGCTCCTGGTGCCATCAGTCTCCTCTAGAAAGCCGGCCCTACTTCAGGCTACCGCCACGCACCAGGACTAGGCAGAGGGATCAGGCACATCCAGTGTCCTCTACTCATCAGGCACTGGGTGCACGGGAGGTCAGTATTTATTATTTTGTTCATCTTCATCCCAGTCGTGTACTGAAACCGGTACCCTCTTTTTACAGTCTTGTACAGACCTGATACGTCTGGTACAAGTGGTCCTTCGAGCCGGATCCGCTGCACGACTCCAGGATGTCTCCGCCCGCCCTACGATCGAAGAAGACGGCGCAAGACGATGGACCTTCATCACCCCCTGCTGAGCCCCCGGCTGCTGCTCCGGACGCCGGAGACGAGCCCCTGGGCGTGCCTGACGTCTCCCCTGACGCCACGCCCCGGCCCTCATCCAGCACTACCCCGGTGACGAGCTCCGCAGAGGACAGCGATGAGGGGCCTCCACCCTCCACAGCCACGGAGGATACGGTGCGCCGGCTGCGACGACAGCTGCGCCACCAAGGGAAGCAGATACAACAGCTGATGGCAGCCTTGAACGCGCCTCAGCATGCTGCACCAGGGCTGACACAACCCAGTACTTCAGGGCTGCCACAACGCAGTACTTCAGGGCTGGCACAACACAACGCTCCCGAGCCGGCACGAGATAGCCGAGCCCCGCAGCCAAGCAGCCAAGGATGTCCATCATGGATGCCGCCTGGACCTTCCGGCCCCGTGCCGCCTGCACCTCTGGTGGACCAGAGGCCGAGCAGCGCCGTACGCGAGAGGCCTGTCGGACCTGTGCCTCTGGTGGACCAGAGGTACGCCTCACCGGCGCAGCCAGGGCCTGGAGGCCCTCCGCCGCCGCCCCCTCATCACAACGAGGGTCAAGGATGGATGCAGCCTAGGCCTTCAGGCCCCGTGCCGCCTGCACCTCTGGTGGACCAGAGGCCGAGCAGCGCCGTACGCGAGATGCCTGTCGGACCTGTGCCTCTGGTGGACCAGAGGTACTCCTCACCGGCGCAGCCAGGGCCTGGAGGCCCTCCGCCGCCGCCCCCTCATCATCATCATGAGGGTCAAGGATGGGTGCAGCCTGGACCTTCCGGCCCCGTGCCGCCTGCACCTCTGGTGGACCAGAGGCCGAGCAGCGCCGTACGCGAGATGCCTGTCCAACCTGTGCCTCTGGTGGACCAGAGGTACGCCTCACCGGCGCAGCCAGGGCCTGAAGGCCCTCCGCCGCCGCCCCCTTACTACCACATTGAGGGACCATCTGCATATGCCCAGTGGGCGCATCATGAGCCGGCGCAGCCTGATGACCAGATTCCATCCGCTGCCAGTCCGAGCTCCGGCCTGCCGCTATTCCCACCGCAACCAAGTGCGGAGGAGACGGCCCGCCAAACCAGAGCTTGGGTCCAGCAGACGGACAACCCGATGGCCCAGTTCACCAACGCGCTCACAGAGGCCATCAGAGCTTCAAGGGCTCAGGACAGCCCTCATCCCACAATTGAGGATGACCCCCGGATGGCTGCTCTCATCGCCAGGCAGTCGATGGCCAAGGACCTGCCTCCATTCTCTGGGGACCCCCTGGAGTGGCCCACCTGGAGGGCGCAGTACAACCAATCAACTGCTACCTGCCGGATGACTAGCAGTGAAAACCTCATCCGACTGCAGCGGGCCCTCAAAGGGAAGGCCCGAGACGCCGTGGGACCCCTCCTGATGGACCCCACTCAGGTACCTGAGATCCTTGACGTGCTGGAGCAGCGCTACGGAGGGACGACTTCGCTGGCTGCCCTGATGTTGGACAAGGCCAAGCGGCTCCCACAGATGACAGCAGAGGCCTCACTGGAGGACATAGCAGACTTTTCGGGCACGGTGCAGAACCTGGTGGCATCACTTCGCTCCCTCAACAACGATGGGTACCTGACCAACCCGGCGCTCCTCAGCGACATCGCGGGGAAGATGCCGTGCACGATGCGGCTGGCGTGGCTGATGGAGGTGCGGCACTACAACGCACCAGCTACGATCTGCCAGTACGCCGCCTTCCTGAAGGCCATCGCGAACGCCATCACCAAATCGGGTATGGTCGACCCCGCGAGGTCTAGACCACGTCGTGAACAGTCGTTCGCCACGACTGAACAATTCGGACGCAGAAGTGAAAGTTTGTCGCGAAAGTCACCACAATATGACCGTTCACAAAAAGTAAAAAATGAAAGTGCGCGAAAGTCACCACAATATGACTCGAACAATCGTAACGCGAACCCTAGCGAAAGTACAAATCGCGACGGGTGCCTACAGTGTGGCGAAAGAGGCCATCTGCTACGAGACTGCCGTGAGTTCGTCGGAAAGGACGTGAAGCTGCGCTGGGAAACGGTGAAAAGCTCCCGACTCTGCCGCGTGTGCTTGGAGAGACATGCAACAAAAGCATGCAAAACTCGCGACTGGTGCGGCATCGGAGACTGCCGTTCTCCCCATCACAAGCTGCTTCACGACCCCACGTACGTGAGAAGCCCCGCAACAGCCAACGTCCACCACATGTGACGCCAGGCCGACGGCGCCGTGCTCAAGGTGGTGCCAGTGGTGCTGACAGGCCCCGCTGAGCAGATCACCGCCTACGCGCTGCTGGACGAGGGATCAACGATAACACTGATCGACACCTCAGCAGCAGAACAGATTGGCGCTTATGGACCCATACAAGGACTACGACTCCACGGGGCCAAGGGCATGTGCTCATCAGATCACCTGTCGCGCCGCGTGCAGGTCACACTGCGCGGCGCCGGCATAAGCACCGACTACCACATCAAGGCGAGCACGGTGAAAGGCCTCAGCCTACCTGAGCAGAGGATACCTGGCGGATACATCACCCCCACCATTCTCATTGGGCAGGACAACGCACACCTCATTGTCTCAAGGGAGGTACACGAAGCCCGCGACTCTTCACGAATACTGTCACGGACTGCCCTGGGATGGATCACCCATGGAGGGGGGACCCCTTCTACCGAAGAAGGCCCCATCACCACTCTGGCTCTGCACGCTGAGAGCCACAAGGACGACTTGCTGAGCGACCTTATTCGTGCGAACTTCGCCATAGATTCACTGGGAATCACTTCAGCCTCCCGTGAAACCGCACATGTTGTACGTGCCAACCAGCTGATGGAGGACACCACCCGGCAGATGACTACCGGCAGATGGGAGACCGGCCTATTATGGAAGGCTGACAAAATCACGCTGCCCGACAACAGACAATGTGCGCTGAAGAGGCTGTGGTCCCTCGAACGAAAACTACTGAAGGAGGACGACCTCGCAGTGGCGTATCGAGACAAGATCAACCGACTAATATCACAAGGCCACGCGCGAGAACTCACAGCACGAGAGGCGGCGAAAGACTCCGCCCGCAAGTGGTACTTGCCGCACTTCGCCGTGGTGAACCCCAACAAGCCGGGGAAGATCCGCGTCGTGTTTGACGCTGCCAGCCGCTGCCGAGGCACCTCCCTCAACGATCAGCTACTGACAGGACCCGACCTGCTGACGTCCTTACTTGGGAACATCCTCCGGTTTCGAGAAGGAAAAATAGCTCTCGCCGCTGACATAAAGGAGATGTTCCTGCAGGTCAAGATAAAGACTGAGGACCAGCTGTCACAACTGTTCCTGTGGCGACCGACGCCTCAACAAGAGCCTCGCACCTATATGATGACGTCTATGATGTTCGGCGCTACCTGTTCTCCAAGCAGTGCCCAGTACGTGCGAAACCGGGTGGCCCTAGAAAATACCGAGCGCTTCCCAGCTGCTGCAGACGCCATCCAACATAAATTTTACATGGATGACTACTTGGACGCGGTGGACTCCATCAGTGAAGCCACTAGCCTCGCAAAAGACGTAGCGACAGTCCTATCATCAGGAGGTTTTCATCTCACAAACTGGGCCTCAAATAATCCAGCGGTGATGGCCACCATCCCGCCTGAAGACCGCGCCCGATCAGCCATACGCATCAGCAGCGGAGAAGCAGAGACCGAACGAATCCTCGGCCTACTATGGGACCCGGTGACTGACTGTTTCCTGTACGCCTTCAGGGACACCGCCGAGCCAGAACTGGTCAGCAGCCCTACGAAACGTCAGCTGCTCAGTATTGTCATGAAAATTTTCGATCCTGTGGGGTTTGTGGCATGCCTCACAGTCAGATCCAAGATGCTGCTCCAAGATGTCTGGAGGTCGAGCATCGGATGGGACGACACCATCAAACCTGAGCACAACGTGAGATGGCTGGACTGGCTGGGACTCCTCCAAAACTGCGGAGTCGCCATACCTAGGCGCTGCCTACGAAGCAAACACAGCAGCGTCACGCTCCATCTGTTTTGCGACGCGTCTGAGCAAGCATGCTGCGCGGTCGCCTACCACACGGAGGAAGTCAACGGAGAAACTACAGCAACCTTCTTGGCCAGTAAATGCAAAGTGGCCCCCCTGAAGCCGCTCTCCATACCCCGCCTTGAGCTCCAATCAGCGCTCATGGCCGCCAGATTAGCAGCAACCCTAAAAAAGGAGTGTCGCAGCAACATTGCGCGAACGGTGTTCTGGACAGACTCTACGACGGTGCTGTGCTGGCTACGTACGGACCCACGTACCTACTCTACCTTCGTGGCCAACCGGCTTGGCGAGATTGACGAGCTCTCTCGCATTGAGGACTGGAGATGGGTCCCCACTACGCTGAACCCTGCTGACATCGGCACCCGCGACGTCGAGGTTCCCGATCTATCACCTGCAGGACGTTGGTTCGGCGGCCCCGCCTTCCTCACATTGGCCGAAGCAAGATGGCCGCTCGAGAAATCCAGACTTCCCCGCCCAGATGACAACATCCTTGAAGTGAAGGCCCAATATGTCGGGCTCACCTCAACCATGGCAGATGCGCTTCCAGAGATAAGCCGCTTCTCCTCTTGGCACCGACTCATCAGAGCCACCGCCTGGGTCCACCGCTTCATAGGCCGATGCCGTGCGGGACCCCACAAACCACTGGACGGACACCTGCGGCCTGAGGAGACCCGTGAAGCGGAGCTCCGGTGGGTGAAAGCAGCCCAAGAAGACGCATTCGGCAATGAATTGAGTGCTCTTCACCAAGGAAACCCCGTACCGAACAACAGCCGGCTCAGATCGCTGAACCCCTTCCTGGGACCCGATGGACTGCTGCGAATGGACTCCCGAATACGGGCCACCAGCAGAATCTCCCGAGATGTGCGGACGCCCATAATCTTAGATGGAGACCACGCCTACACACGGCTACTAGTCAACCACCATCACCAGAAGGCGGACCACCCAAGCACGGAAAGAACAATGGCGGAGGTACGAGGCAGCTACTTCGTGCTGCGACTGCGAACAAACATACGTCGCATCGCTCACCACTGCCCCACCTGCAAGATGCGTAGAAGCAAGCCTGCCCCACCACTAATGGGACCCTTGCCACCATCACGGCTCGCCCACCATGTCCCCGCCTTTACAAACTGCGGGTTGGACTATTTCGGGCCCATGGACATCACTGTCGGCAGACGAAGGGAGAAGCGATACGGAGCCCTCTTCACCTGCCTGTCCACGCGCGCCATTCACCTCGAGCTGGCAACCTCCCTGTCCGCCGACTCTGCCATCATGGCCCTCCAACGCATGACGGCGCGCCGAGGTCAACCAAGGACAATCTTCTCAGACAACGGGACCAACTTCCACGGAGCGGACAACGAGTTAAAGGACGCCCTGAACTCGCTCAAAGATGACGTCCGGATGAGGGATCATCTGACATCACAAGGGATCGACTGGCAATTCATCCCGCCAATGTCTCCTCACATGGGGGGAGCATGGGAGCGCCTGGTGCGATCAGTCAAGCACGCGCTGCGAGCCATCCTGAAGGAGAGGGCCCCCAAAGAAGAGACCCTGAGGACAGCACTGGCCGAAGCTGAGTGGACCGTCAACAACCGTCCTCTTACGCACATCTCCGCAGACCCGAGAGACGAGGAGCCCCTCACTCCCAACCACTTTCTACTGGGAGCAGCAGGCAACCGGCCCCATCTTTCGCTGTACGACAAACAAGAGGAGGAGGTATGCCTCCGCCGCCAGTGGCGCATCAGTCAGCAGCTAGCTGACATGTTCTGGAGGCGTTGGCTCCGCGAATACCTCCCCACCTTGGCCACCCGACAGAAGTGGCACCACCCCGTCATCCCAATCAAGAAGGACGACCTGGTGGTCATAATGGACCCCGCGATGCCCCGCAACAGCTGGCCTCGCGGCAGAGTCCTGGACGCTACCCCTGCTGCAGACGGCGAAGTGAGGACCGCCCGCATCCAGACAAGCACCGGAGTCTACGTTCGACCTGCCGTGAAGCTTGCTGTGATCCTGCCGGCCCCGCCTACTGATGCGACCCCTACTGACCGACCTTCAACACGTCGTGAAGACTAGTGCAGCATAGCTACACGGGGGGAGTGTAACCGACGTGTTGCTCTCCCTCATATTTTTTACCTTTTAATTTATATGTCTTTTATTATGTACAATGCCCCGGTGCAACCAATAAAGCTTGCGTGCCAAGTTGCACCGGGAGACATTCTAGACTCTTATAATTTTAATGCTTAAATATGTTTAATTTATGCTTATTTACGCCTCCAAAGGCAACCAGGCTGACTAGCCTCCTTTTTATTTTTAATTAAGACCCCTTTGAGGGCCTTAATTTCCAGCCTTAGGCTAAGGCCCTAAAAAGGGCCATTTGCCTTCCCTCCCTTGCCGCTCTGCTGTTATGGCTCTGCAGGAGGCGGCAGCTCCGCCAAGCGGGCTGCTCTCTATTTTAATTATGGCCCTTTGTAGGGCCTTTTTTCGTCCTGACCACGGTTCATGAATACCGTGCCGCCAGCAACTACTCTTTACAAACAAATTTTATCATTTTTAAATGTTCCTTTTCTTAATATACAAATGCCCCGGTGACACAAAAACAACTTGGATACCAAGTTGCCACCGGGAGACATCCTAAACTTATTAATTTATCGCCCTCAGGGCTATTGTTCCGGCTACAAAGCCAAAAACCAGTCTGGCTGGCCCCATTCAGGGCCGTCATATTGGTCAAAAATACACCATTTTTTAATATAACTTCATTTAAACACCCCGTAGGACGCTGAAACTAAGACGTTTCAGTGCAGAGTCCTACGGGGCATCCATAGAGCCACAAACCAGCATTATAACTCTTAAACTGCCAGCGCTATCAGCATTTGCGCAGATTTTCGAGCCATTTGTATCAAATCACGTTTTCTCCATTTTAAAAATCCCAGGACCTCGTAAAGCGACGAAACTAAAAGGTTTCGATAGCCAAGCTTACGGGGGACCTGGGAAAAATCCTAACTTTCTTATAACTATTCAAATTCTCCTGTAAAATGTAAATACCTACTGACAAAATGTCAAAACCCTCAAACTAACTCTAAACTCATCAAACAAAAAATCTACGAATGTAGAACATCCGTAGAACACCACTAGCATTAAGAAAACTATTGTAATTGTTATAATTTAACCTGTATAATTAATTTAAGAATCTCATTTTAATCGATCACTTTCAAGGAAATGGTCGGCAAAACCGGCGGCAACAGAAAACCGCCCCTTATATACAAACCGGGATAGGTAAAATCCCCCACTCTAAAATTGTACCACGTGACCGTTTTTTCACCCGAAAACGGGTATAAAAGGCGTGATTTTTGTGTGAATAAATCAGTTCTTCCATCAACGTCAAACTCGTGTTATTATTTCCTTCTGGGAAAAGTTATTATCATCCGCTGCCTCCCGCCGACCTCTGCCTAGACTTTGCTCCTGGTGCCATCAGTCTCCTCTAGAAAGCCGGCCCTACTTCAGGCTACCGCCACGCACCAGGACTAGGCAGAGGGATCAGGCACATCCAGTGTCCTCTACTCATCAGGCACTGGGTGCACGGGAGGTCAGTATTTATTATTTTGTTCATCTTCATCCCAGTCGTGTACTGAAACCGGTACCCTCTTTTTACAGTCTTGTACAGACCTGATACGTCTGGTACAAATACATTACCGTGCATTTGTGGTTTCGTAGGTCATTGCACCACTCTAGCGTGTTCGTTTTATTCAGAAATTTATCCTACAATTACTTCTCCCAAGTAAAAGATAATTAATCATAATTTGAGTGTTCTCCCTATTATTAGATACGGGAATACAGTGCGAGGAATCGGCAGTCCGCACCGCGGTTGTCTTCCCGAAGCTCTGTGGTGAGGACTGTAAATTATCTATTCGGTGTTATGATGAATGATAGTGAACCTCTGAACTCGGAATTATTACAATATGCACAGAATGAAGTGCACTCTGTTGTGACAGACAAACGAATTTATCTGCACGGGGCAGTACATGTATTTGGTATGAATTATTATGGTTCATCGGCGTAGCGTTAATTTATCAGCCCCCCACATACTCGTAAAAACAATGTAAATGGGGCTGCAATCCCTACAACTATTTTATTAAAAAGCTGAAGGAAGATGCATGCGAAGATTTAGACATGATTCGTATTGCGTGTAAACTACTAGTCCCAGCGAGAGCTTGCACGTATGTCATTGAAATTCGTCTTCTTCCTTCTCACGCGTCTTGTTTGAAAACGAAAGACAGAAGATACCAGAACGATAAAGTCATGTCATGTACGATCCATGACCGGGGCCGGGAAAAATACTGAAGATTATTGAACGATGACGTCACGTACGATCTCTCGCTGGGAGTAGTTTAGGAACCTCAATAACTAATACATTTGTTCCAAAAATGAGTAGCGCAGACAGCCTCCGTCAAAGATATATTACAATATCTTTGGCCTCCGTAGTTGATGGGTAAGGCTCTCGATTAACAATCCGGAGGAAGAGAGATTATTCGTGGTATTTAACAATGTATACATTTAAAATAATAAATTTTAATACATTTGCGGCACGTAACAGACGGATATTGTCAATATCGCCTTGGTGTAAGACCATTATTAAATATAGAAATGTTGCTTGAAATGGCTTCAACCGTGTTTGGTGACCAGTTTTGAAAAGCCAGGTACTTTCCTACCTGCCTCTTCCCAACCTCTTTTCTCTCCCCACTACTTCAGCCTCACAACATACCCCAATAGGCCACTTGCATGGACTTCATAACGACTTAGAAAAAATCGTGTGGATAGATTTTTTTACTAAGATTACGAAAATGTTAGTAAATTTTTTTAGAAATATACAGTTTTATTTTTATTTTTAAATAAATAAATCCATTATTTTGGCTCGTGGCGTCACTACATGAAAATGTCCCGTCTCCGAAAATGTTCCTATTAATTTTATAAAATTCCACACTGATTTTTTTTTATATGGCATCACTTTGATTTCAGGCGAATTTTTGAATTTGACATTTAACGTTCACTAGATTTATCGTTTGTTCTCTGTGAACGTATCATTGGTTTGATTTTTGACAGATGTTATGAAGAGAACCCCGTACATTTTACGTTGTCCGTACGTGTTTTAGAGGTATAATGATAATGGTGCGGATTTTAACAAAATCAAATTTTACAATATTCTTATTATTATTATAATTTACAAGTACAAGTATATTACATTTGATTTAGTAATATAGACGTTGAACATTATAATGATTTATGATCAATAAGATGGATCAAGGAAAAAAAATATTTATGAGATTTAATATTTTTGGTATGCCTCGTTATTCTCCTGTACCATTCGTGTGGAAAACGTTCTTTTTTTAAAATGATTTTCGGCTATGTAATTATCGTTTTTTCGCACCTATAAAATTCTTTCCGGTTTATAAAAATAGATCTGATTTTTCGGATTGAAATTTTCAAAATATCGCCTGGGTTTCAAAAATACGATTAAAAAAATACATAATGTCTTAGAATATTTGCCTAAACCGGAAAAAAATTTAAAAAATGTGATGCAAGTGGCCTATTCGGGGATGCCATAGTCGTGCAGTTATGCACGAAAGCATCCTAAGTAGCGCTGGACAAGGACGCCTGGAGGCGGTTCCCGACCACAATGGGACAAGAGGATCAAGATGAGCAAAACGCGTAGCGCTCCATAATAATATTAGGAATATAAATGTCGTTAATGACGATAGCTGAGTGATGCAAAGCCTGTAAAGCTGAAGGTCTCGAGTTTAAATCCTTGTTATTTACAACCACTATTATTTAAGTTTTTCTAAATTTGACGATTTTACGTAATAATCCACATTTTTAGTTACTCTTTTACTACTTCTATTTTAAAATACTCGCTTAAAATGTTTTTAGATAACAGCGATTTTTGGAAAAGCTTACGTGGCCATAAATTTAGCTGTGTAATCAATTCCGGTCAAAAACACCGTAGGACAGTGGCTACGCCCCTGATGCCGTTGTAATACGGCCATAGCTCCAGTATTCTTAGTCTGATGACCCGTGTGTCAATTACCCCTCATGTCAGCCAGGCTCTGGATGATGGATGGTACTATAGGAGGAGATCCCACCAGACGGAATGGAACATTTGGCCATAGGTCGGCGATGGTCAACCGTCGCGCCGGTTAGCGAAATGGTTAATTTTAGATTTGGTCAATTTGAATTAATTATTTTTTTATTTATTCACAATATCTTGGGGAGGGTTGGTGTAATCCCACTAAATAAAATAATTTTACGAGAATTTGGTGGCTAGTATTGTGGGTCGTAACAAAATGGTACAAATGAAAACACACTGCGGCCACCTACATAAAAACTATTCTAGTACCTACTGACACATTTGCGCTATACTCTCATGGCTTGGCCTATTTCAGCGCATCGCTCACTATTCTTTTTTACATTAGCTTTCACAGAAGGCCCCGAGGAAGACAATTTACCTCGGGGCCTATTTCATCTTTGGGGTTGCTGTATGGAGGGTTTTTAAAGGGAGAGGAAGGAGAAGAAGATATGATTAGGAAAAGGCATGAGGGGTGGGTAGGAATCTGGGGGTCAGTGTGGCTGGGAGTGTCGGACGTATCAATCTATTCCTCACACTGCGGTGCAAGGAGATGGGTCGGGAGAGTCCGGCTGGAGAGGGCAAAAGGCCTCCCTTAATCAGTCTCCTCCGATCCAGCCCGCCACCAAGATCTGGACAAACCTCACCCCATCCCATGAACCCATGACACTCCTGCTAAATCACCAAACGTAGCGAACCACTTGGGGTGACCTGTGGCAGGGGTGTTAGTTATCCAATAAATGGTTCCCGGGCGGCGGTACCCATACCCGTCTCCCATACCTTCGCAGTTGGAATGTATGGCGAGCGATGTGCTGAAATAGACCAAGATATGAGAATATAGCGCGCGTATAGCTATTGTATAGTCTGACATAGGCATAAAGAGGAAGCAGCAGATATCGCACGAAAATTTTAAAAGGTAAAATATGATGTCTCACTGAGCCAGTGATATTAAGACTCTGCAACCGGGCCCGAAAAGAGGAAGATGGAGAGATATGAAATTACGAATGTTAGAGAAGAGCGCTAACATTTACAGCGACAAAATCGATGCGAAAATTGCGAAAATGTTTAATAAAACGTTTAAAATAGAGCAAAAATCTCGCGGGCATTATCTTAAACAGCATTTGAAGAAACACTGTGAATTTTTCATACATATAAAATAACTGAAACAAATGTGTTAATAATAATTTTTGGAGCATATTTTGTGATTTTTTTCTATCGAGGGAATTTTATATAATTTGTGTTTCGGCGCGGGCAAAGTCTGGATATTATTTTCAAGAATAACATATATTTTTTTAAGAGCTTTAAAACTTACCGTGTTTAAGGGAAATATGTAATAAATCGGTACAAATCCGGGTTGCGGGCCCTTAAGGCATTCCCAATATGGGATGAATCGCGAAGCTGAAAGCAGTGGCGAGGGGAAGAGAGATTTTGAGAAAAACTTGACTTGTCATAATATGTACCTAGTCAATAAACATTGTTTCAAACAGCGATTCGAATATGAACGCTGGTTTTCAAAAGCCCGATATTACACAACTGTGTTAACAAAAGACCCTTCTTTAATCCACATTTGTGTATCGTTGTATGTGATAATAGTATTTGGATGATTTGTAAAACGTCGTTTTTGTGAAAAATCATCACAAATTTATAATATATATTTATACAATCTTACTTTTAACTACAAGACAGGATAAGTCATTATAATAATTTATGGCTAAAAATTGCATCCACGGGTTCATCCAAAGATATTGTAATATAAGGGTTCATCGATCTCTGATACAAAACTATATGTGCAATGCATTTGATCAATGAACACGATACTGCGAAAATATGTAGATACCCAAGGGCGGATCCAGGATTTTTTTCTGGGGGGGGGCACAAGGGGCGGACGAGCAAAAAAATTAACAATTACTGTTAGGATTTTTTTCTGGGGGGGGGGGGGGCACAAGGGGCGGACGCGCAAAAAAATCAACAATTACCGTTAGAAATAAACTTGAAGTATCATACTTCAATTATGTATAGGAAGGTTTATGAAAGTGTCAAAACAATCGAAAAATTAAATGTTTAATAAATACAGTTTTAGCTTCTAAGTATGTGTATGTACTGTGACGGAATCTCCACAGTACACAAAAATACCCCTCCCCCCTAAATCCGCCCTTGTAGATACCCACCTATATTGTTTTATTTATAGGTACCTACTCTGTACAGAAAACATATAGGACTTATAACTTTTTTTTTAAAATATAAATTGACTTTATTGTTTATTTAGAGAAATTTAAATACAGTTTAGCGTAATCGGAAACAAATGTTTCTGGAAATGCAATTATCATTTAATCCTGCTATACTCGTATATTTTGATAAAAGTATCTAATAATAAGCAGGTACCACGGACATATGAATATATCTGGACCTGTCCTAAGTGATAAAAACGTATTATTTCCCCCTCCACATGGCGCCGGCTGTAGCTCCTCCTTGGAACCGGCTCGCTCCATGGGGAGGGGATATAGCCTCGCTTGAATCTAAAATGTGTGACGTTATCATTCTTGCCGTGAACAGCGAGAAGCTGACATCCATACATTTAACGAAATAACGGCAGCTTGTGCTATACAATATATCTACGTATCAATGTACACATAGCGAATGTGGGCGGTACTCCAATGTGCTCGTCGCTGGTTACAGGGGTAAGTAAATTATGAAACATTTGTAAAAGTGTTTTAACTAAACACGGAAACAAAATATTGATATGTGTATTGGCGCGAGTCTTTTTGGGGCGAGCATTTGACCTTAGCAAATATGTTTTGAACGTGGCAAGCAATTCGCGCTCCCATGTAAAAAGGTCTATTCATTCAAAGCAGATTTTGCTTTTAAGAACTAAATGGTGATATTGTAATGCGAGATGCCTATGTACTGTCGATTGATTGTTCAACGAATGAAAGTCATCTTTCCCCTCTTCGCTCTCCATAGTTTGGTTTTACCCCTCATCTGTAACTGCTTGTCTATCCATTTGGATGTCTATGGCAGGTACTCACTCTTCTGTTATTCCGACTATTATTAAGACGTTATATTAGGTAAATTATTGCTTAGTTCTCGGTTTTTAGTTATTTTAAGAAACCACTGAAATTTACGTATATAATACAAGATTTAAATATGAAATATCTACTACATAAAAAATTACACATCCGCCCTGATGATGGACGCTGTCTGAAACGTTGGCTAAAAAGGCGCAACACAGCATAATATCCCGAAAATAAATCACGATCATACATAAATATATTTTTGTATTAGCGGTTCGCTATATTTTTCCCCTTATTTTGAAAAAGGTTGACAAAATCTGGTCTAGATGTTCTGCTCGAGTTCAGCGTGACGTCATAGCGACCGAAAAAGATACATAATGTAGCGGTTGAGATTTCCAGAGAAGAGCTTTCAACAATAAGAGTGTTTGTCATCGGAAATTATCCATTGGAAAAACGTAGAGAATTTGAGAGAGAATCCGTGATCAATACATTTCCGCAATAACAAACAATATTATTCCTTTTTATACAGAGGGAAAGGTTCTTAGAAACAGGTGGGCATTTGACATAAAATTAATGTTTTAAATCGGTGAACGAAATGTGGTCATTTAACCCCTAGGCGGTTTAGATATCCACAGGGCGGTGCTACACAATGGGTCAGGAGGGGGGATTAAGGAAAGAAAAGGGGGGCGTGCCAATATGACGGCACAGAAAAGGGTTTTTTTTACCAAATAGTTCAAAAAATTCGTTTTACAATATATCATATGGACCGGTCATAACAAAAGGGGCGGTACGCCAAATAAGTTTGGGAAACTCTCTGTTAAAATACATACATCTAATATATTTAATAATTAGGTGCCGAGTATGTTCCACATTATTTTATTAATTTTACATCTGTAACAAACACGCATTTTGTCGATTCTCTCATCTGTAGTTCGGCACAAATTTTTTTTTTTAATTTTTTTAAAATGCGATTTTAATCCTTGTATATAAAGACACTGTATATAGGACAAGGTCAGAATGGCTTGCGCCAACATCAATCTGGGACCTATGTCTATTTGATTATTGTAGCTACTGTCAATGATTTTAAAAGAAGTTTTTTGGCAGCGGTCAATGGCGAAAATGTCGACATTTTACGTTTTCAAATGAGTACAAAGGGCATTATATGTTTAAAAACACATTTGAATTGTGTTTTTGTCATGTTGGGTATGTATTCAGGTTTATGAAAAAATAATAAAATACCTACCCACCCAATCTACATTAATAACTAGCAACGGCTCCACCCCTACCCCTAATAAAACATTTACTACCCTACCATAATAAAACATTGTTCGAAACTGTCAAATTGGTATAAGCTTTCCCTGAAAAAGGAACGTTTGTTCCGAAACCGGTCGGATTTACGCATTATATATGTGGTTTATACAAAGTTGAAGTGTTTCATTTTTCTATAATGGATAAACACAAAGTTATAGCTATATTAAAAAATAAATAATAAAATTAATTTATATTTGTATGAAAATATATTTTGACAATTATTTCCGAGATTTTTAATATTTTTTTTAGTTAGAGTAAGCCGTTCTAGAAAAACATCTTACGATATTATCATGTAATTAATACACATGCATAATAAGATATATTATATCGTAAACAGAAAACACAATATGCTCAAATTGTCCGACAGAAGAATTTTCTCTGACTTGGTATTTCTATATAAAATTCTAAATGATTTAGTTGATAGTCCGGTATTGCTAGAATTGATAAGCTTCCGGATTCCACAACGTAATACTAGAAGTCAAGATTTATTTCAGTGTAGAAATTCTGGAACTAACTACCATATGTATTCTTCTTTGCCCAGAATACTAATGGAGGGAAACAATTATACCAAGTCAGTGGACATCTTCAATTTATGTTTAAACAAATATAAAATATTGTTACTGAAACAGTTCAGTTATGTACATTGAATGCTTTGTATTTTCTTATTATTCATATGTAATGTAAAAGCCCCGAAAAAGGGCGTTAATAAATAAATAAATAAATAAATCGCAAAAAAAGAATCGATTTTTTTTTAATTTGTTTTCGAAATACCATCCCACGTTCAATAGGTTAATCTCGAAATTAATAGACGAACTGAACGTAAACACCACACAAATAAATTAACTACACAGGGTAGCATGAACCGTACACATCAAAGGTACGCTAAATAAGTTTGGGAACCTCTATGTTCAGTACATAATATATTATTTGATAAGTAAATACGGAGAATGTTTCACATATTATTAATTTTGTACTTCTGTATCCAATTACAGATATGAATTTTGTCGATTCCCTCAATCACGAAATTAATAAACGAAATGGACGCGAACACCACACAAATAATAAAACATATCAGGGTAGCTACTTTATAAAAAAACTCACGTGCCTTTTTCAGAGGGGTAGGCTCGTACGTACTAACTCCCGTTTTATGATTTATTTGGTCGTGTTCACTGATTTCACGTCGTTGGAGTGGAGAAAACGGATATTAGAAATATTTCACAGGGGTCACTTTGGGAAGTATGTTTCCGAGAGATGGAAAGGCTGATATACATTGAAAGAAGGATACATGCAGGAAATGCCATTAATGGAGAACTGAACGCCTTTGGCACAAAAAAAAACACTGTCAAGAGACAATTGTTCGTACATATATATGCTTTAGATTTCTTTGAATATAAAAAAGCGAATATATCCGCGTGTGTGTGCACGGTTGCCACCAAAAGTATTGAATGCATTGTCATCGACAACGAGTCTAACTGCCGAGCAGTGGCTGCTCGTGACTTTTGGGTGTGCTAGAGTGCTGATATAAAAAAATGGCATTATTCATACATTCAATCAATCGAGAAAATAAAAATGAAATTCAAATTCAGACGTATTTAGAAATAAATACCTTGTGTCGTCATTTAATAATCTATATTAAACGGGCAACTATGTAACGAATTGGATACCGATTTGATTGGATTGGATTTGTACCGATTTATTACATATTTCCCTTAAACACGGTAAGTTTTAAAGCTCTTAAAAAAATATATGTTATTCTTGAAGATAATATCTAGACTTTGCCCGTGCCGAAACGCAAATTATATAAAATTCCCTCGATAGAAAAAAATCACAAAGTAAATTATTATTAACACATTTGTTTCAGTTATTTTACAAGTTACATGTACGAAAAAATTCACAGTGCTTCTTTAAATGCTGTTTAAGATAATGCCCCCGAGATTTTTGCTCTATTTTAAACGAGTCGTGTTTTATTAAACATTTTCGCATCGATTTTGTCGCTGTAAATGTTAGCGCTCTCCTCTAACATTCGTAATTTCGTATCTCTCCATCTTCTTCTTTTCGGGCCCGGTTGCAGAGCCTTAAACCAGGGGGAAAAACTGATTTAAAAAAACTTAGGTCTAAGACAACAAAACGCAAAAATAATCATAATTTCATCTTGAGTTATGGAGCCTTGAAATAATGTCCAATAAACTGTCAAAAAAGACAAACTAACCTCAGCAAGGGTAAGCCACCCAGTGAGGCCAACATTATTGAATTGTATTACTTATGAAATGTAAAACGTTGTATCAAAATAAATATCAAATAAATAAACTTCAAATCTCGGGTGAAACCGGGCAGTTATTTATAGCATGGATTTACTTTTAGATCGAAGTGAGTAATGCAGAAGTTAGTACCTATGCATGTTAAAAATAACACCATGCGCAATGCGCGAGGAGTGCAACAACTCTGTACAAAGACCTCTTTGGGTGGTGTCTTCAAATTTGGTATATGTGCTCGATTTGCAAGCTTTTGAACGTTGTCCATTTTTCATGGTTGCTAAAAAAAAGGGTAAATTGTTTGGGACATAAGACTAATTAGGTGAATCACAACAACAAATAACAGACTTCACAGGAATTTGGTCTTACTATCCGACTTCTAACGAATTGGAATTTAAAAAAGGAACAAAACAAACCAACCAAACCAAACCTAAAAAACAAACCATATATTTCTTGCAAAGTTGTCTACCTTGTAATAAGGAGCGACTTTTGAATCGAGTGCAACTTTGATCATCCATCGCAAATATCAGCAACACAGAGTTTAATTTCACAACAACGGAGAAAACAAATTAGCCAATAATTGTTTAGTCGTTACTGCTTTGAGTGGGATTAAGTGAAAAGGCTAAATATTTTATTCAGTACAAAAAGAGCACATTTCTTATGTTTCGAGTCGTAATACTCAACATCATCATCATTATCATTATCATTACATAGTATAAAATGAAGACGCTCAAAATGTATGTGCGCGTTAATCTTTTAAACTACGCAACGGATTTTCATACGGTTTTCACCAATAGATAGAGTGATTGTAGAGGAATGTTTATAAGTATAATACATGTAAATTATATTGGAGAAAAGCCGAGAAATTCAAAGAAAACATATTTTTGTGCGATTTAAAACGGCTGGCGGGCCGTATTATAATCACTTTTGAAATACGTTCTACGGAAGAAATTGGAAAATAAATGTCCTAGAGTCCTAGATTAAGTAGGTATTTGATTTTCCCTTTTCAAATATCCAGTGTTGCATGGCAAGCATTGTATAATTAGTGGCGACCGCTAACTATATTATTATATAAATAAAAAATAATAATAATATTATAGTTGATTCAAGAGGAAGGTTTATATCTATAATATATGCTTATTATAGTAGAGAAAAGCCGAGAAATTCAAATATTCAATTCAGGCAGTGGGCAGCGGGCAGCTGGCAAGCGGGTGGTGTGGATTTTATAAAGGTTGGGTAATGGCGTTGTGTTTCGTTAGCCACAGCAACGTGTGGCCGGGTCTGCTTGTATTATATATAACAAACGTTTTACATTGATCTGACCAACTTTTTCTTCTTTTAGCAGATTGCAGCTGAAAAAAACTCAGCGGAACTGCAATCGTACCAGCCATGTTTTAAGATTCGAAGTAATGAGTTGGGGCGTCTTTTCATATGTTTTATATAAATCTTTTCCTGAATTCATCAGTTGGACAATCTTGCATTATTTATCGCCCCTCAATATGGGCCTAAAATATTAAAGTTTTCTCATTTTCGTATCTACATTATGTATAAACTGGTCCCAGCGAGAGCTCGTACGGATAACACCGACGTTCGTCTTCTTCCTTGTCACGTGACTAGTTTATGTTTTTGGAATATTTATTATTTTTATATCGTGAACATAAAATAAATAAATGAAAAAAAAATTACAAGTGTGCAGTTCACACGCGGTAGAAGTGAAACCTTCAGAAAACTAAAGTTGACAAGAGTGGGAAGGCTACGAAGCACCGCACAAAGAGACAGAATATTCTATCTCATTCTTTCGCAGGCAATTTTTTTTTATTTTTACATTAGCTCCACACAGGAGGCCCTGAGGAAAATAATTCCCCTCAGGGCCTATGTCATCTTTGGGTATGCCGTGGGGAGAGTCTTTTTAGGAAAGGATGGAGAGGAATTTTTGGGAGGGAAAAGAGTATAAGGGTTGGGTAAGAATTTGGGGGTCAGTGTGTCCAGGAGTGACGGATGTATGAATCCATCCTTCCCACTGCGGTGCAAGGCGATGTTCCGAGAGAGTACGGCTGGAGAAGTCAAAGGGACTCCCTCAATCATTCTCTCCCTATCCGGCATGCCATGCAGCTGAACAAACTTTACCCAATGAACTCGGGCACCTCTGCTAAGTCATCAAACATAGCGAACCACTTGGGGTGACCTATGGCAGAGGTGTGGGTTATCCAATAAATAGTTCCCGGGGCGGCGGTTACCATACCTGCCTCCCAAATTTAATCCTATTGATATTGACGTATGCGTTTTTCTTTTTAGTGTCGCTCTTGTGTTTCATTGAGTTTCAAATCACAACGATGTTAAAAAGTTTTCACTTCAAAAGAAAACGAAAAAGACAGAGATGCTACTAGTAAAGACGACGAACGATGTCTCGCTGGGACTAGAATATTACTTTTAGGAGATTCGACGAAGAGCTCCAATAGTAGTCATCCTCGAGAGTATTTGGAGAATGTGCTATTTGCGTTAATTTTTTCCATAATTACAGACCTGTAGCTGTCTTATCAGCATTGTGCGACTACGATATTTCTTGAATTATGTTGTGGGGCTGAAGGTAGTGGAGAGAATGAGATGGGCGATAAGCATTTCAAAAGTTCGACATTACCCCCAATATTTATGACTTTGAACTTAAGAAGATATTAAACGGGGTTAAAATAGATTTCATCAGAGATGGAACGGCTTTGTACCGCTCGATAATGAGCTAAGGTTCCATTTCGGGTTTCTTCCTTGACAAAGGATTCCCGTGAATACCCGGGCAGCATAAAATCAGTGACCGCAGAGGGTATTTGCATAAATCCTACATCTTTCCAGGAAAAAAAAACGGCTTTGTTCTCATCAAGCTGTTTTCCTAGGTATTTATTTGCTTTCATGTTGACAAAAATGATTCAAGGAAAGACTTTCGTGGGCGAAAAGGAAACAGAAGAGGAAATTATTTATTTGATTTTAAGAACTGTGATACATAGGTATTCCTCGTACGAAATAACTTTAAACATATGATGTGGGTTGTCTGTGGTTTGTGAAATATTTCTGCGTATCCCTGTAATTATTCAAGTTCAATGAATTTTTTTAAAGATACGCGTACATATATTTTTAAATGTTCACTTGAAAATTCACTTTCTTTTAAATGTACTTACTGATATATTTTAGCACTTTAGTATATATTACCCACGCACAGGCAGTGCCTTAGTGGGTTCCCATTATCTACTTGTGTCTTATATATATTTTTTACTTTTTTTTACTTTTACATTACTTGTATCTTATATTATATTTAGAATTATGTTTAAAAATACTTGTAAATGTATCGAGGTATAATGGAAAAAAATTAAGGAAAAAATAAATAAATTAGAGTGTTTAATTCACACGCAGTAGAAGTGAAACTAGAAAATCGCTAGATGTCGCTTTCGTTTCTTTTGCTTGTTTTTTTAAAGTGGTTTGAAGATTGGATATATTTCACAATTTTTATTTTATTTTTTTTATTTAGCCCCCGTTTGCTTGATGTCTGTGTCTCTGGCCGCTGAGACTTGTAAGGCACCTTGCCAACTACCCTATGGAAGAAATTACCGCGTTATATTAGAACCGAGTATTTGTGTTAAACTGAGTCGTGACGCATTTTCGTTTCAACCGAATTTCAAGTCACTAACGGCGCTAACACAGGTATGCGCTAAAGAAGTTTCACTTTAAAAAGAAGAAGTGTCTTCATTGGAAGTGACATGCCAGGTAAGTATGTTTTCTGTATCTATTTGTAAATAGTAAAATTAGATAGAGCCTAAGAAATCTTAATAAATTTTACAGCGCCAGAGGTGATTTTTCACAAAAAAGCGCCCTACAAATTATCCAATTATTATTATAAAATTTTTGACAGACTTTCTGCGCTAATTCTTCTATATTATGAAAAAATATAATAATTAGCGAACACAGTGAATCCTTAAGCCAAATTTTCCCCGTTGTTGCCCAGAAAGGTTTGCAAAATAAGAGCATAATTTACGAAAATCCAGTGCCAACTGCCGAATTGGTGAAGGAAAACTGGAATTGCATCCAAACAGATTATCAACCAACTTGAAGAAATTTACACCCACGTAAATGGATCAATCGGTAATGTAATAAAGCGATGTTTGCCAGCAAATGTGTCATGTTTACTATGTTAATAATACTGTTAAGTCATTACAGCGGTCGTTTTCGGCTTACAAAGTAATCCTCGCTGACAAGAACAGGTAGAGATTATCGTCGGAAAAAATAGAAAAATTGAGATGTTGACTTATTCTTGATGCATCTTATTTTAAGAAAAAACCAAATTATTAATCATTATTTACATACCTATCTACGTCAAGGTTATAGTGCATATTCTCTATATACAGATAGAAAAATCAAAAATAAATTCAAAGAAATACATCTTTATAAATTTGTAAAAGATATTTACAAATTTATAAAAAAGATGTACGAATTTGTAAAAACCTATTGGAAATAAATGTTTTAATTATCTGTATATATTATAAATTAAAGTCCTCCGCCGCGTCTGTCTGTCTGTTCGCTATAAACTCAAAAACTACTGAACGGATTTTCTTGCGGTTTTCAGCATTATATAGAGTGATTCATCAGGAAGGTTTAGGTATATAATGTCAAGGTTTAGTTTAAGTTGGTTGAAATATATAATTAAATGAGAATGTCGCTATAAACTCAAAAACTACTGAAGGATTTTCTTGCGGTTTTCAGCATTATATAGAGTGATTCATCAGGAAGGTTTAGGTATATAATGTCAAGGTTTAGTTTAAATTGGTTGAAATATATAATTAAATGAGAATGTCTGTATATGGTGGACGAGCGGGCTGGCAAGCGGGCGGTGTGGATTTGATTTATATGCAAATTAACAGATGGAAGTGAGTTAAAGGGTTGGGTAACCATCCAGTCGATGGCGTTGTGTTACGTTAGCCACAGCAACGCGTGGCCGGGTCAGCTAGTTATTAATATTGTATAAATATTCCTTGTGAATATTTTCCAATTTAGATTACATTTAACGTGCAGATTTTCGTCATAAGTACTGGTTACGCCCGTACACATACCTACACATACACACACCTACAGCACTCATACATACTGTCACTGCTTGGAATTGGTATAAATTATTGTTGCAAGTCCTTTGTCCTACCTATTCCCAATTGCTCCCCCGTCAATTTTACCCACAATCTTAATCAGTCTGCAATAAACTCCCGCTGCATATATCCATCACTGTGCTCTGCTCACGAAAGTCTGCAATATAACTCCCGCCGCGAAACAACAACTGTGCTTCGCCATCGGTCAATCCGCTATTAAAAATAACTGCTCCGTGCACTATAAAAATAACGAACATTTACGCCTATTGTGATCGTGCCTCTTGGATGGAAGCGAATGCAGCATTGCTAGCATACAAGATCCTTATCCTTTTTCCGGTGAGTCATTCCTTCTATGCAACATTTAATTTTACTATTGCAAGCAGTGATTAGTAACACAAAATTCAAGGTCCTTCGCCAGTCATTTTACAAAAACACAAAACCACTCTCACAACATAAATAACCATACAAGTACATAAATTATTGCATTTTTTAATACAAATTACATACTAGGTATCTCCCCTGTTAAAAAAAGGATAAAAACAGGCACAAAGCGAAACAATTTATTTAGTATCCTAACTATGACATATAAACGAGCTAATTCTTAATAATTTTGTGTCAATCTTTGACAGCGCACTGTTAATATTTTTCCTCCTTTATATAATCATCCCCTCCCACGGTCCCTACATTAATTCAAAGAAATTAATTCTATCAACTGTAATCCCAACCATAACCCGCCTCACAAAGCAACGCTGCCCAACTGAGTGGCGAATTTGCCTTTATTTCTTACACTGAACAGACAGGGACGCTCTTGTGAGGTGTAACTTTTTAAAATTTTATTATTTAAAACCAACCCGTAATGAGTTTATGAAAAAAATCCTTCGAACACGAACGTCCTCAAGATTCAATTTATCTTCAGATATAAGTGTTTAAAGAAAAAATCGGGGATAATCTCTGATATAACCGTGATTTATATTAAGACGGATTGACTCCTGGGTGCCAGACAGGTCAATGAAATAGACAGTCAATCCACTCAAGAAAGAATTTAGATATTTGAAAACGGTGATCAACTTTAGTGGGAGAATGCATTCTGGAGTAGAGACGAGTCTACGGATCGCATAAGATGCTTGGAGTGCCGATCTTAGTTCTTAGCATCTGTTCCTGGAACATGGAGTATAACGCCATTTGCACCAGAATAGATCAACGCTCGGACAAGAGATCACTTGAAGTTAGATACAGAGTCGGTATAACTTGTCTCACCTTATTGAAACAGTAGGATTCAAGAGTGTTAACTAGAATATGTTATACCGGGGTTTTTTTTTAGGTGACCCGACAACTCAACAACATGCAATTTAAAAAGTCATTAAAAGGAAACCAGGCGGCGTTTTGTCTGAGAAAACCAATTCTCTAATTTCATATGTGTATTTTTGGACTACTGCAAATATTTTTTTAAATATTATAGACTGGGTAGTTCCCGGCATGCATTGCTATTCCATTTAATAAAGAAATTGTTTGTCCCTGCGTGTCCTTTCCCATTCGTCCCGTTCCCCTTCTTCTCCCGCGTCCCCTTCCCCTCTCGCGTTCCCACTCCGCCTCCTCCACCTTTCCTCTTCGCACTCCACTCCCCCCTTCCCGCGAACCCCCCTCCTCCCGCGAACCCTCTAGCCAAGTTCCCCTCCCCCCTCCCGCATTCCATACATTCAGTTTTCAAACAGCTCGCGTGCCACCTATTGCAATTGGTATACAAATTTCATAACGCCAGAGCTTACCAGTAGTTTTATACAAACCTTGTCCTGAATAATCCAATTTTTTGGAGTCGTTTGGAAGTTATTCGCGTACATACATTTCGGCGATTAATTTTTATTTATATTACGTTTTGCTTTTTGAAGTAAAACTTCTTTACACACGCTTGACTTGGGGAGTAGGCTGGTGAATGCGTGACGAGAGCGTTACGAAAAGTGTGATCGGGCGAGGCGAACGATCGGGCCTTTACGCACGCTTGACTTGGGGAGTAAGCTGGTGAATGCGTGACGAGAGCGTTATGAAAAGTGTGATCGAGCGAGGCGAACGGAAGTTGAGAGGGAGATATAAGTTGGTGAAGTTTTACTTCAGTTGTGTGGTCTAAAGCACACTCGTTTTTTTAATTAGTTACTTCTTATAGGAGTTAGAAGTTAGAACCCTCCAAAAATCGTTAAAATTACCAGATTTGACCGCCATCAACAAAAGTTCATATACAATCTAAACAATGTAAAAGCAAAATGTACAGACATAGAGTATTTTCTTTTAATACAGTTGGTAAAATAAATCTTAAAAATCGGTCCAGTTTTGGAGGAAAAAATGGAGAATAGAAAACCTCGATTTTGATGATTTTATTTAGGTACTATCAGCCTGAGGTGCAGTTGTTTCGCTCAAAATCATTCGGACGTTCTTTACTACGAGATAAAAGCGGTACAGCACAATCTACATTCGAGAAGAAAAATAACCCAACAAAACAATCAGGAATCCCGAAATAACGCACGTATATATTATTGGTATCCGCACTGTAAAAAAGTGAGTGTTCCTACATACCTACCTAGTACACCAGTAGGACTTGCACAGGTGACGCGTAACGCTATTTCCGTTCTCGGCTCGTTTCATTCCTTTCAATATGACTAAATAAACCGTAACGCGGGTTAGTGCATTCGGAGATTCGTCATTTTTATTATTGTGTTAGAACCCCCCACACGCACACTTCGGAGCGACCGAGTCCTGCGCCACTTCAGGCCGCCGCGCAGAAAAGTCTCACAGTGAACTGCGCTGTAAACCATTATCTAACTATAGGTCTTTACTTTTCTGCGCGGTGGCCTGAAGTGGCGCGGAAATCGGTCGCTCCGAAGTGTGCATGGGGGGTGCTATTGTATTTTGGCTCGAGGAAGTATCAAAGTAACGACATGCATAATATTGACTCAGATCTGTAAGATAAGATATGCGGCTTATCTGGCGCCGGGAAGATTTGGTCATGTTCGGAAACACCGTTGCGCTTTATAGCCCAGTCATTCCGTAGTTTTACCTTGCAAAAGGTCATGTAGTAGCGATTTTGATATATGTTGTTAAGATTGGGACTCTAAGAAAAAAAAAAGTTTTCGACCTCGGGAGGGTCGAGCTCGATCCGCCATCTTGGATTGAAGGTCCTAAAATTCGGTTTTTTCAAAATAATTATGAAATGGTTGATTTTACAACCAATTTGTTCAAGGTGAACTTGAATAAAACTAAATTTCGTACATTTTATGTTTAAAGTTTTTTTTTGTAAGTCTAATAGGTAACGAGTTACAGTGGCGGAAATGTGAATATTTTTCTAAAAAATGATGAAATTCCCAATTTGTGTTATTTTTTCGGGTTATTCATTACATAACTAGCTGTTAAAAACCCGCTCCGTAGGGTTTTACTGCTAGGCCCTGTAGGCAGCTTTTGGTTTGGCTTCGCCCAGTTAGTGTTGGTGACCATTTTATACATAATTATATTATATGATATATTTTTTATCATATAATTATAATAATTTTGTTCATTAACTCATTTCTACACCACCATGAGGTAGAGAACATAGCGCATTTTTTTTATTGTGGTATCCCTTGTAGATCTAGTCCACAGATATACTAGCGATGGTAGATTTCGAAATTATTTTATATATTGGCTATTGCGTAATGATATTTTTTGTTGATGCCGGTTGGTTGATATCGACATCTTACAACCCGCTAATGTTGTTCCAGAGAATGTGTATTTTGAAGAAATCCGACGAAGAATTGAAGGATTACCTTAAATTCGAACTCGCCCCATTTCCTTTGTCGCTTTTCTCTGAAGAAGGAATGCGCAAAGGTACGAAATCATCATTTTATGGTGTTTTTGAACAACTTCCAGAAGGCGTGCAACTTGAAGGTAGCAAAATTAATGTTGTGGATGGAGGATACCTTTTACATAAAGTTGTATGGAATCGTAATGATTTTTTTGGGTCAATTTGCGAGAAGTACGTTCACTATGTAAGACATCACTATGGATCACATGCAGTTATTGTTTTCGATGGATATCCGCTAGATGATGGTGAAAAAAATACAATAACCGCAGAAAGACTTCGCCGATCGAAGAAGCATATGTCTGCAGATGTTCTTTTCGATGAAACAATGCCAGTTCAAGTTTCACAAGAACGTTTTTTAGCCAATGAAAATAACAAAGTCCGTCTGATTTCGATGCTTACAAAGCAATTTATACAGGCTGATTTTATAGTTAAGCAGGCTGAAGAAGATGCTGATGAGTTGATTGTCAATACTGCGATTTCCTTGTGTTCATCTTTTGTCGCTGTATTCGTTATTGGCGAAGACGTTGATTTCCTAGTTCTGCTAACAGCATTGGCACCACCCGAAAGAAGTATATATCTTCGCAAACCCGGGAGAGGCAAAACTTTTGAAAGACTGTATTCCGCGAATAGTGTGAAATACAAAGAAGCAGCTGAGAATATTCTGTTTCTCCATGTCTTTAGTGGCTGCGATACAACATCGTCCTTCTTCAACCAAGGAAAAACAAAATTTTGTTCACTTGTACAGAACGACACAAGACTCAATGCCATAATAGGAATCTTCAAACAACATGATGCAAAACCAGAAGACATAGCAGATGCAGGATCACGCTTTATTGTTGTTTTGTACGGGGGTGAAATGGATAAGGAAACCTTGGAAGAAGTCCGCTACCAACGTTTCGCAAAGTCAACAACAAAAAGCAAATTCAATCTTGCTTCTTTGCCACCAACGAACGACGCTGCACGGTAGCATGTATTTAGGACGTACCACCAAGTCCAAAAATGGTATGGAATCCAAAAAAATCCAGAAAACTGGGGCTGGAAACCAGTACTGTGGCACCAACGGTCTTGTTCCAGCAGGGGGGTGCAATCCATATAGGCACATAAGCACTGCCTACCCTACCGTATTTGTAAAACATAAGCATGTAAATAATATTATAATTTATTAAATTATTGCTAAAAATAAATACACACTTTCAAAAATAAGCGCGATAAAGCTGATCAACCGAAACTACGCGAGCGCCTATTCAAACGGCATATAAAAACGCGGCATAAACTGTAACTAGAAACTACATGCGCGCCCTCCGACTGCCTCACTAAAATGCGGCTTAAGCAGGAATTATTTCTGCTTGGAGCTAACTTCATACAAGATATAATATAATGTTTACGAAATACACATAGCATAGAGTAGAACTGTCGTTTTGAATTTGCTTCTATGAGGTTTTTTGTTAGTATTAGGCAGTGCATTCTGGAACAAAATTAGCAAATAATCAGTGACGACCGTAACATCTGTGGTTATCTACTTCTATCAACTAGTTGTCTTACCAGCAGCAAGCACACATAGCGAAAACTTGTACGAAGAGAGTTATTTGTAGTAAGTTTTTTTTATTTATTTGTTCGAATCAATTCGGCGGTTTTCCTACTGCCTACCCTGATCAAAAACTCTATGCACGCCACTGTGTTCCAGTAAGAATGACTAAGAAACCAGCACCCGAGACTTTATTGAAATTTATTTCATGTAATTGTAAAAAAGGATGCGGCGTTGCATGCGGCTGTAGGAAAGCTGGATTGAATTGTTCTATTGTGTGTGGGTGCTGTAATGGTCAAACATGCCGAAATTCGAAAGAGGTTCATATCGATGTCGAGGAAGAAGATGAAGAGATTTTGTCAATGGAAGCCCAGAATCTCAGTACCACAGGCAATGAATTAGATGATGACATTGATGAAGACTGTTATTAAGATGTCGATTTCAACCAACCGGCATCAACAAAAAAATATCATTACGCAATAGCCAATATATAAAATAATTTCGAAATCTACCATCGCTGGTATATCTGTGGAGTAGACCTACAGGGGATACCACAATAAAAAAATGCGCCATGTTCTCTACCTCATGGTGGTGTAGAAATGAGTTAACAAAATTATTATAATTATATGATAAAAAATATATTATATAATATAATTATGTATAAAATGGTCACCAACACTAACTGGGCGAAGCCAAACCAAAAGCTGCCTACAGGGCCTAGCAGTAAAACCCTACGGAGCGGGTTTTTAACAGCTAGTTATGTAATGAATAACCCGAAAAAATAACACAAATTGGGAATTTCATCATTTTTTAGAAAAATATTCACATTTCCGCCACTGTAACTCGTTATCTATTAGACTTACAAAAAAAAACTTTAAACATAAAATGTCCGTAATTTAGTTTTCTTTAAGTTCACCTTGATCAACTTGGTTGTAAAATCAACCATTTCATAATTATTTTGAAAAAACCGAATTTTGGGACCTTCAATCCAAGATGGCGGATCGAGCTCGACCCTCCCGAGGTCGAAAACTTTTTTTTTTCTTTAGAGTACCAATCTTAACAACATATATCAAAATCGCTACTACATGACCTTTTGCAAGCTAAAGGCCTTTTTAACTACGGAATGACTGGGCTATTAGGAGTTATTTATAAAAACAATAATACACAATGTACATTTGTTTACCGATACTACGTCATAGGCTTTCTTCCGCGTAAGGCTTCCCCCTCTGGCTAATTAGTTCGCTTTTGGGAACAACTCATACAGGTCTCATAGAAATCGTTGTGTCTCTCTTACTATCATAGTGAGAAATATAATCTAAACGGTATTAAAAAGAGAAAAACACCACCCTTTATATTCAAATTTAAAAGTAAACCACAAAATAGTTAAAATGTACTTACACGCTTACACCTTTATGATACCAAAGTTTTCCGTATGCAAATTGAAAAAAAATAATAAAACCTAATTGTATTAATAATTTTTACGCGAAACGACAAAAAAGTGGCATTACGATAACGTATATAATACATTTGTCTAATAAAACATGTAAGTGTGTGTTTTTTATTCTTATCGGTAATTTTATTAGAAAAAACGTAAGGTGAGGCATTTTTTATTTGCATTCAAAAACGTTAAGTAAAAAGTGTGTTTATTTTGAAGTATAAAATACGATCTGTAAAATCAAACCTTTCGAAATCAGTGTTTAGTTTTCAGATACGTTCAGAAATATTATATTTATTGGGAGGCGGAAATAGGTACCGCCGCCCCGAGAACCTTTATTGGATAACCTGTTGGTTAACCCTGCTCTGCCATAGGTCACCCCAAGTGATTCGCTACGTTTGGTGACTTAGCATGGGTTCCCGTGTTCACGGGGTAAGGTTTGTCTAGGTCTTGGAGGCGGATGACCAGGAATGAACCCCAAATTCCTACCAACCCCTTAAACCCTCTTCCTTCCCAGAACTCTTCTCTCCTTCCTATCCTTAAAAAACCCTCCACACAGCATCCCCAAAGATGACATAGGCCCCGAGAGAAATTATTTTCCTTTCAGAGTAGAGCTCATGTAAAAGAAAAAAAATGATTTTATTGCAAAGCGGAACCTGCATTTGACCTTCTGTCAAAATAAGCCCGAGGCCTTAGGGGTCATCATACAGAATTTTTATACGAAGAACCCCGTCGAAAACTTTTTGAAAACGGCAAATAAACATTCTGGCATCTCCCAAAACATTTGTCACAAATTATAAGAAAAGTCGCGGCACGCCATTTTAACAAACGATTTGAAGCAGGAACTCAACTCTGTAGACCAGTGTTTTTCAACCTGTGGGTCGCGACCCCCTGGGGGGTCTCTACAAGGGGGTCCAAAGTAAAATATTGAAAAAAACAATAAAGCTCAAAAATATTTTTACTATGAAAATATTAATTATAGGACATTTTGAAGTTAACATGAAATTTAAATTATAAAATTTCAATGGGTCAAAAATCCTTTAAGTCTGATACACATTAATGTGAAGGTTGCGCCTGTTTTTCGTCAATCAATTTCTGCCATCGCGGATCTGTTTTTGCAACATTTAGAATTAAGTCGTTTTCTAAATTTAATCGATTCCTCTGTTTGTTTTTTATTTGGGCCATTGACGAAAACGTCAACTCGCACAACAAGTAAGAGGTGAATCAAGCACTTCAAAGCTTCTGTGGTCAATTCTGGGTATTCTAATTTTCTTTTTAACCAAAAGTTATCAAATTTAACAGACTTGAATTCCAAGTGCAACATTCCATCGGCAGATAATTCCAGCAGATTTTCTTTTAGGTTGGTTTCTAAACTTGCCTCATCTATAGCTGCATTCAAAAACGGGTTTATGATCCACCTTTTCCCAGCGTTCTGTGATAGTTCTTGCACCGAGAAATAATGACACATTTCTTCTTTCAAATTCTGCAAGACAATTTCGATACCAGGTATATATTAATCTCAAACCAAATTCTCTAGCAACCCTCCTGTTGGTGATCACTGGGTGTCATTCTTTTTTCATTTCATTCAATTTGTGATTTCTTGAATTTTTCTAGCCACCCCCCCCCCCCCCTAGGTAGGGGGTCGCGAAATATTTTTTACATAATAAGGGGGTCGTGCCATGAAAAAGGTTGAAAAACGCTGCTGTAGATAATACGAAATTGCAGAATTCAAACAAATTATCTTTTCAATTAATTTAGCTTTCACACTTCAGGGTTATCTTAGTCATCAATTAACATCCAGCAATAGTTTCACTGACTGGAATGAAAACCATATTTAAAAATGGACAATTTATAAACACCCTTATTTTGGTTATCGACGTATCCATAATACGGGTATATAAATAATAAACAAAAACCAATTAAATTAACAACAGATAACAATTAACAAACCCGGTAGAAATGCTTATTTCTAGTCATTAGTTAACAATGGTAGAAAGTACGTTACAAAATTATCAATGGTTATGTAGTAAAGTATATTTGAAGTATCTACACAACTGAAACCTTTTAATAAGGGCTTACCAAATATGTCAGTAATAGAAACATCGCGTTTTAAACGTTGGGGTTCTGTTACAATCAATTTAGTAATTGTTCTGTCACTTCACACTAAATTAGTCACGCACTCTACGTACCTACACAATTACTCGTTTTCCCCCAAATTGTGTGATATTGTGAAGTTGTAAGCAATTTGCCCGGGGCGTTTTGGATCCGAAAGCAAAATTATATATTCGGCAATAAAAATCACAACACACACGAACACATTTTTGCAGAAAGGGGAATGCGAGGGCCCAATCGTTGAGAAATCTCTTAGAAGGTTCCTAGATATTAAAAGAGTAAGAAATTATTTATGAATTGATTAACTTCAAACGGTTATCAACTAAAGTAACGACATACGTTACTTTAATTGACATTTATTGATTTATCGATTAATTCGTGTACATTTATAAAATTACATAATGTTTAACTATCCGGTCCCCGGTCATGTATCGTAGTTTCAATATTATGTAGGTAGGTATGTAATGCTAAAATGTAAGATCGTATTCTATAATTTAATGTACGAGGTCTCAAAGGCGCTGCGGTCGTGAGGAACGATTTTACGCGCAATCCGGCAATACTGGCACGTAGCCTGTATCCCCCACGCCAAAAGCCCACTATGTTGCACTCTCTGTGACGCTTAGTCTCGGCGTGGCAGCCGTTCGCGACGGAACTTCCACTCGCAGCACTCGCCAGGTGTGAATAACGCTCTGTAATTCGTTTTTGTATTCAAAGAACAATATCCTGGAATACTTTAATTCTCATCTGCATAAAGTGTACGGAAAACAGTGTATGAGAATTGGTTTAGAATATCACATTGTAGGGTCCCCAATCACAATTGATTCCAAGAATTCCTTACAAACAATGTCAGAATTTGATGGGGAATTCGGGCTCCTTCAACCAGTTTTTGTTTGTGATCTTTGGTGAGTATTTTTGGGACCCACCTTGCACAGACCTTGTGGTATCCCAAATGTTCTGTCAAAATCTTGTCAATGGTGGTCTTACTGATATTACCATATCACAGAGTTCTGAAAAAACGAATTACAGAGCTTTTATTTACACCTGGCGGGTTCGGCAATCGGGAGCTCCATCGCGAACGGCTGCCACGCCGAGACTGATTGTCAGAGAGTGCAGCGGGGTGGAGGAATCAGGCTACACGCCAGTATTGCCGGATTGCGCGTAAAATCATTCCTCGTGACCGCATCGCCTTGGAGAACTTATTTTACGGGCAGCCCACGTATGAAAATTGTTGCATAAAAATCTTATAATTATTTTTTACTAGTTTACGCAATACTAATAATATGTAGATTAGTAGTAAAAATTGCGCATAATAATAAAACGGGTAAAGGAATTCATGTAAAAATATGCGGCCTTGAGATAAGGTGAGATTGCGAAAGATTCACATAAAAATGGTTTATGTAAAATATTCACTGTTGACAGCCATTGAAGGACCGAAGCATAATACGTGATGTTACATTCTGAATATCTGATTCGCCATCCGTAGAATAATCTGTAGAGAAGTAATGTAGATACTTTGCGGTGGAAATAGGTTATGGACGATAAAACTCCACACTCCTTTTTATAGCCGCCTCCGAAGACATCAGACTTGCCCACTAGACTCTATTCACCCTGACACGCTGCTTGCTTCATCCACAATCATAGATTCTACTGCGTAGATTACAACTCTTAGACATGACCTGACATAAGTATTTGATTCATATCTTCTTTATTATTTCATATCCTTATTCTATTCATTTCTACTATATCTATGTACTATCCTTCCTTTTTCATGTCTACTATTCGCCCTGACCCACTGCTTGCTTCATTACCTATCATAGATTCTACTGCATAGATTACAACTCTTAAACATGACCTGGCCTAAGTATTTGATTCATATCTTCTTTATTATTTAATATCTTTATTCTATTCATATCTACTATTCTTATCAACCATATCTACATCTCTTATCCTTCCTTATTCATATCTACTATTCGACCTGACACACTGCTTGCTTTATTACCAATCATACATTCTACAACATAGATTGCAACTCTTAGATATGACCATACCTAAGTATTTTTTTTTAAAGAAAGACAAACATTCCCGGATTACGAATAACCCAACAATGTTTGAAAATCTCCTACTACAACCACAGAAAGCCGAAAATGTTGCTTGTGTTGTGATGGAGGACTTAGCCAGCCGAGGAATCGAACACGCGACGCCCAGGTGGGAACCAAACCAAGCGCTAAGCCCACTCAACCACTGACCGGTCGGTTTGATTCATATCTTCTGTAACATATCTATTTCGCGAGTAGGTACTGCTTAAAGCAGGTACTGTTTATTGTCTATTAATTTTTTATTTTTTATTTAACTTTGTTGGTTGGCGAAACTGCAACGACACCGGAAACGGGCGTTCGGGGGAAAGATGGCGGAGGACATAACGTAGATTTTGTGTGCGGGAGGAGATTTTCGGGGCGATTGGGATTATGGTGGGTGTTACAAAGGCGATGTAGCCTAAAAAGTTCGTTTATACACGTCACGTGAGTGTGTGACAACTCTAATGGCCCTGTAGCCGATTTATTTTGTTGAATCCCTCGCCGGATGCCGCGAGATAATGTTGTCCGCGTGCTGATGTTTTTGACACCAAATTCAACGGGTGATCAACTGCCCGCTAGGATTCTTGCCTGGTGAATCCTTTGGCCGATGAGGTTCCTTCATGCCGCTTGATGGGTGAGGACCTTCCGTGCTCTTTTTGTTGGGTGAATTCCCTTTACTGATGAAGCGGCTCCTAGCCTTTGTTGTACCTTTGGGCCGGTGAGATTCCCCATGCCGCCTGATGGATGGAGGCTCAACCGAGCTTTTTGTGTTGGGAGGACTCCCTTTAACCAAACGCCCCATGACGTGTGGAACGGCGTTTTGGGGTTTGCTGTTGACGATCGCTGTTGAGGATTGCTCTACACGACTGGAAGAGAGTCACGACGACGAGACGTACGCGCTTCTGATAACCAACCGTAATTTTAACATAACTCTCTCTCTCCAAATCTGATAGATGCCAAAGGTATTTGTGTTTCTTTTTTTACATTTCTTGATGTCATTTGCAAAGTGCAATAAAGCCGTTTTTTTTACATTTCACTAGAAAATACTTTCATTTATTTATATGCATGATCTCTGATCCCTATTTCCACCATCCTGAGATGGAAGTTCTTTATGCTCTGGGAGGCTGTCGGATGACAAAGGTGGGTAACCTACATTACTTGGTATTACATTTGCGCCCAACGAAAGAGTTTTTTAAATATATTAAACAGGTGTTCGGAAGGGTATTTATAGATCATGCATATATCTATAAGAATAGTCTTATTTAATGTTATATAATTTGTCTGCTTTTTACGATGTCATTTTACAACTCATCAGTGTGTGGGTAGTAAGTTAGTTATTTGCAATTATGCATTTGAACTTGTTGATTACCAAAGTTTGACGTTTAGTTATATCTATTGCCATATATAAAAAAATGTGCGTGTTAATATATTGTTTCTCGCAATTTAATGTACATTGGTACCAGTGACAGCTTGAATAATTTTCAGCGAAAAATATTCTCTTTTCTGGCAATACTGGATTTAAGTGTCAGTTGTCAAAACATCATAACAATTGTTGTGTTTTGTTTTCGCAAATAAGAAGATACGTTATATTGTGAAAGGGTTTTGTACATTAATTGGATATACTATTAAGAATTTACAAGGGAAGACGATGTGGATTCTTTTTATAATTTTTCGCGGAAAAACTTGCTTTGTTTTGAGGGAATTTTAGTTCCGGTGATCCATTGGCTTTACACGGTGTCCGGTGAGCTACATACATTATAAATGTCCGGTGAGCTACATACATAAAAAATTTTTTTTTTTTTTTGGAAAATAATTTTGATTTTTTTTTTCTAATAATTTTTTTTAATGAAAGATAATTTGCTTTACAGGGTGTCCGGTATTTCAAACTATAAAGTACATTATATTTTTTTTTTTTTTAAATTCAATAATTATTTAATTATTTTTTTCCCAAATTTAAAATTAAAAAAAAAAAAAAAAACAAAACAAAATGGCGATTACTAATATTAACGGTGCAACTAAGGAGGAGATGATACAGATGTTATCTGAATTAAATATCACTCCAGAGCCTACGTTATCAGCTATGCGGGAACAGGCTCGCATATATAATAAAAGTTTAAAACAATCAAGTAGTGATTCTCCACAACAAAATGAAGGCAATATTGATAATGCGAGTCAGACTACAAACATAGTCAATAATTATTATCAATCGATAAATACAAATACGTCCGTACATTCTTGGGGTATTAAATTTTCTGGTTCTTCTGATGTTAGGGATTTTATACAACGTGTGGAGGAATTATCTAGATGCCGTCATATAGAACTGTCATCGGTTGTGACGTCCTTTGCAGATCTTTTGGAGGGGAAAGCTCTCTCTTGGTATAGGACTATTTATAAAGATTCATTATCTTGGCCTGAGTTGAGAAATCTCCTCATTGCACGTTTTGAACGTTGTATTAATCAAACAGAGGCCCTAAAAGCTTTATTCGCGATGAAACAGAAATTTAACCAAAGTGTTGTGGATTACGTTGATGAAGTTAAATTAGCTAATCTCAGATTAGACGTTCAACTTACGGAGGAACAGTTAGTAGACCTAGTTTCTGATAGTCTGTTACCTAAATACGCATTGGCCATCGCATATTTTGCAGAAAAGGAATTATCTTCTTTGGTAAATGTGTGTAGGAGATTTGAAAAGCACTCCGTAGATAAACCCTTACCGCATTTTACTTCTCCTCAAGCATCATCCTCTTCTCCTACACATTCTTCTTCTTCGAATAGTAGAAAAACTTTAAATTGTTTTTATTGTAAGGCGCAAGGTCATACAAAACCTTTTTGTAGAAAATGGAAGTTTGATTCTCAGAAGAATTCTGACAAACGCCGAGATGACCCCGCTCGCACAAATCCAAAAAACTAGAGTGTGATCCTCTGCGTCCTGCTAGCAAGGATGCCGGGAGATCATCATCACCCGTAGTTGATAGCTCCAGTAACCGGTTCTTCAGGCGTGACATGGACGCATGCATGCCGATGGCTAGTTCTGGACAAGACATCAGACCCCATGCGAATATTTCTATTCAAAATCTTGTCTTTTCGGGTCTCTTGGACAGTGGTGCGACGGTCAGTTGTTTTGGCGGTTCTCTTTATAACTTCTTTATTAGTCTAGGCTTTAGTTTAGATAAATTAGAATCTTACGTTACCACCGCTGATGGGGTACGTCAGGATGTAATTGGTACTATGCGAGTACTAGTTACTTATAATAATATTAAGAAATATATTACCTTTTTTATTATTCCGTCTCTTTCACCTGTGATTGTTTTGGGAGTCGACTTTTGGAAACAATTTGACATCGCTCCTCAATTGTTTCCAGAGGCCAACAGTAGATGTGATGTTGAGAATACTATAGGTGAAATTCGCAAGATCACGTCAGCTTCCTTACTGTCCCCCCAAGACAATCGTAGGCTTAATAAGGTAATAGATAAATTTAAGTCAATTTCTTTTGAAAAATGTGGATTGGGTCGTACTCATTTAGTTCAGCACAAAATTAATACGACGGGAGATCCCATTAAGCAACGATATTACCCGTTGTCTCAAACACGTCAAAAACAACTTGAAGCTCAACTTAAGGAAATGCTTGACTTAGGTGTTGTTCGACGTTCGCGTTCGGCTTGGTCGAACCCGGTTTTGATTGTGCCTAAAAAGGATGGTTCTGCAAGGTTCTGCTTAGACTCCAGGAAGCTTAACAGCGTCACGACAAGAGATTCCTACCCCTTGCCGTATATTTCGCGTATTTTAGACAAGCTACGTGGTGCACGCTTCATATCTTCTATTGACTTATCGAAAAGTTTCTGGCAAATCCCTTTACATAAGGATTCTTGCTGCAAAACGGCTTTTGTAGTACCTGGACATGGCTTGTTTGAATTCGTTAGGATGCCGTTTGGGTTAAAAAACGCTCCTAGTGAACTTCAGCGTCTGGTTGATGCACTTTTTGGTCCAGAGTTCGACGAAAACGTTTTTTGCTATTTGGATGACCTAATTATAATTTCAGAAGATATCGATTCACATTTAGAGCAATTAAATAGGGTTTTCTTGCGTCTGAAAGAAGCAGGCTTAACTGTCAATTTGAAAAAGTGCGAGTTTTGCAAGGATGAATTGAAGTATCTCGGTTACGTTGTGGATGCAAAAGGACTTCGCACAGACCCAGTTAAGTTGGAATGCATTCGTACTTACCCCATTCCAAAGAATTCTAAACAGGTAAAAGCTTTCATTGGCCTGTGCGGGTATTATAGGCGTTTTATAAAGGATTTTTCAACCATTGCTGCTCCCTTAACAAAACTCACTGGTTCAAGGAAGGGAATTAGTAATTTCTCTTGGTCTCCTGAAGCGGAGTTGTCTTTTAAGAAATTAAAGAAGGCGTTGACTTCTGCCCCTGTTATTAATTGTCCGGATTTTTCGCTTCCTTTCACGATTCACTGTGACGCGAGCAACGTTGGGATCGGAGGTGTACTTACACAAATTTTTGAAGGAGAGGAGCACCCTGTATCTTATTTCTCTAGGTGTCTTAATGTGCATGAACGAAACTACGGCGTGACGGAGCGCGAACTCCTAGCGGTGTTAGATTCAGTCAACCATTTTAGGCCCTACATAGAAGGTGCTCACTTCACTGTGGTAACGGACCATTCTAGTCTACAATGGTTAGTCTCATTATCTAATCCAACAGGTCGGCTTGCTCGCTGGTCTACTCGGCTGTCACAGTACTCTTTTGATGTTATACATAGGAAAGGTAAATTAAATACGGTTCCGGACGTTCTCTCACGTAAAGACGTTTCTTTAATTTCGGCCATTGATTCCGTTCCCACGAGTACAGATACTTGGTATAATACCTTATTTTCTAATTGTAAATCAAATCCACAACGTTTTAATAATTTTCAAATTAAGGAAAATAAATTATTTCGTCACACTAAATCTCGTTTCGCTCTGCAGGAGGACACAGCTTGGAAGCTTGTTGTTCCTTTTGAGGACCGTAACGCTGTTCTATCTAAAGAACATGAGTCTGTTATTTCTTGTCATCCAGGAGTTTTTAGAACATATAAGAAGGTTCAACTTCATTATTTTTGGCCAGGGATGTATAATGACGTCAAAAATTTTGTCAATAGTTGTAAAACGTGTAAGGCACATAAAATTAACACTGCTGCGCCGGCAGGCATTTCTACGAACCCGAAAATAGTCACAAGACCTATGCAAATGCTGTCTATTGACCTTGTCGGTCCTCTTCCGCGTAGCTATGCAGGATTTATGTATATTCTAACAGTCGTTGATGTATTTTCTAAATATACCTGGATTTTTCCGCTTAGAAATGCAACTACTAAAAGCATTGTTAAAAACATTGAACAATACATATTCCTTGTACACGGGGTACCGCAAACGTGCGTCTGCGACAACGGAAAACAATTTATTTCAAAAGACTTTAAACAATTGTTAGCAGAGTATAACGTACCTCCGCCTTTTTATAATGCTTTTTATACTCCCCAAAATAACGTGGTCGAACGCTATAACCAAACCATTGGAACTGCTTTGTCTATTTTAACCGAATCTGACCAGCGTAATTGGTCCAGATTTCTGCCTCAAATTCAATCAGCTCTCAATAACACGGTTAATTTTGCAACCGGCTTCACCCCCTTCTTCCTCATGCATGGTAGGGAACAAATTATTGACGGAAACTTTCATAAAAATAACTTATCTTCTGGTGTCGTAGACACTACGTTGCAGCAATCTAGGGACGAATTTGCTAAGAAGTTGGAAGACTTAGTTCCAATTTACGAACAAGTTTCAAATGCTTTGTTACAAGCTTTTAAGAAAAATGCCCAACACTACAATTTACGCCGTAAGACGGTTAATTATGAAGTAGGCGATGTCGTTTGGAGGAAGAATTTCGTTCAATCCAGTGGACCGAATTATTTCTCTCACAAATTGGCCCCTAGATTCGTTCGCAATGTTATTAAAGGTAAAGTCTCTAATTTGGTCTATACTCTAGCTGATATGAACGGTAAAATTGTAGGAAATTTTCATGTAAAGGATATTGTTCGCATGGATTAAATATTTCTTACTCTTTATATATAGATGAAACCAACGTGATTGCATGCGGGACTACCAACCCTGCATGCTGTTCCATTTGTTTCGTCAGTGGTTTTTCTGGTCACTTGCTTTTGAGGTTTGGTACCCTCAAGAGGTTTTGTCTAGAATTTTCACGAAATTTCCTCAATCTTGCTTCCTCAATTTAATTTTTTTTCTTTAAATTCTTCGGAATTTTTTCTATAGGAGACGTCGTTTACAATGAATGTCGTTTCCTCTGATCCGTGTGATCAGTGGCGCCCAATATTTTGTCTAAGTCATATTTTGTAATTGACTTAGTCTTTGACGAGATTTTTTTATTTAAACTCTAAATAATTTTTTTGTATGAAATGAGTTGTTTCGCCTTCCTTATAGGCTACAATTATACTTACACACTGATGCGTTCGTAAAACAATAGGTTATGTTGTACTGTTTTAGCGTTTAAGTCTGAATCCTTCTTTTCAAGTTCGTTGGAATTTTCTCCCGAATAATGACTTTCCAAGCACTTGGAAAGAATGATTCAAAACTTCTGTTTATGAGAGATTTGAGCGACTTTCTTATGTACAGATTGTTAAAATTTCAACAATTAGTGATTAAGTAAAGTTTTTCTTAAATATACCATAGCTATGTTAAATAGATTAAATCTGGTATAACTTTCCTTAAAGTCAGTTAGTTAAGTTTGTTAAGAATATTTGTTAAGAATTTTTTTTTCTTGTCACAAACAAAGGTGGTACTGCTCTGGCATACCTACCCATTAAAGTAACTCATATTTGAAGTTTATCACCTTACCTCTAATACAGGAAAGTGTGTTTTGTCTTTTAGTTCTAAGTTAACATTAAGCATTTACATATATAGGTCTCTCACTGCTTAAACCAGTGTTGTACTGCTAATTTTGTCCACTAGTGTCGTTCATTTGGATATTGTTCGATCACACCTTATCTAGTGTCGATTATCTAATAAGTATATTCGATCACCAAAATATCATTGTTTGTTCAAGAAATTTATGACTTTTCACTTACTTGATGTATTAAGTGTTATTTTTTGAAGAAATGCCACCTGAGTTTATCTTCAGTCTTTTCTTGCACAAGCAACGTCCTCTGAGGATGGTTTATAATAGTTACATCTTGTATTTTTGTATAAAATCAAGAGTACCTTTTGAGGTTCACTTTTTTAATAGCTAGGTGTTTTGTTTAATTTTAATCCCTAAGCTCTAAGCCTAACATTCTAGATCCTGTTTTGCTTCTGTGTTCCTAATGAATTTTTTCATAATTTTGATGGATAGGTAATAGAAATATGTAAACCCTAATCTAACCTCTTTTATAGATAGGTAGTGCCTCGGTATTGTAAAACCTGATCTAAACTGTTTGACAGATAGGTATGTCTTTACATATAAACCCTACTCTGACCACTTTGTAATTGACAGTTTTTTATAAAACTTGTTATACGATGGACAAGTAATAATTGTATTATACTTGATCTGATTTTTTTTTGACAGATAGGTATGTCTTTACATATAAACCCTACTCTGACCACTTTGTAATTGACAGTTTTTTATAAAAATTGAATGAGTTAATTCTGTATATTTGTTTATACCTTGGTCTAGTTTTAGTTGATAATTTAAGACGCGTTGAGTATAATATCTGTGACGTAACTTTTTTCAAATATCACTTTTGATTAGAATATAAGGATAGAGAGAGAGAGTTATTTTTTTATGTTAATAATAACTAAGTGTTGCTTTTTTCTATAAATGAAAGTGGGAGCTTGAATTCTCCATACTCACTAGTGTTTTCTTGAGAGATTGTCTCTCGTCATGTGAGTAACGTGTTGGTAATCTTACAAGCGAGCTTGTAAAAGTGGAGGTATTACCTCATTTTCTATGTTTTTTTTTTTTTTTGTACACCATTCTGTGAATGGGTTTGCTACTTTAATATGTTTTACGTTTATGTTTTCTGATACTATGTTGTGTTATTTTTCTTTAACAGATGTGGAAGGAGAGAGTCGTGTTGGGCGGTGTCCTAATAATTTTACTTCACTTCGCGGCGTAAAATTTTCGGGGGTTGCGGGGAAATGTAACATATCTATTTCGCGAGTAGGTACTGCTTAAAGCAGGTACTGTTTATTGTCTATTAATTTTTTATTTTTTATTTAACTTTGTTGGTTGGCGAAACTGCAACGACACCGGAAACGGGCGTTCGGGGGAAAGATGGCGGAGGACATAACGTAGATTTTGTGTGCGGGAGGAGATTTTCGGGGCGATTGGGATTATGGTGGGTGTTACAAAGGCGATGTAGCCTAAAAAGTTCGTTTATACACGTCACGTGAGTGTGTGACAACTCTAATGGCCCTGTAGCCGATTTATTTTGTTGAATCCCTCGCCGGATGCCGCGAGATAATGTTGTCCGCGTGCTGATGTTTTTGACACCAAATTCAACGGGTGATCAACTGCCCGCTAGGATTCTTGCCTGGTGAATCCTTTGGCCGATGAGGTTCCTTCATGCCGCTTGATGGGTGAGGACCTTCCGTGCTCTTTTTGTTGGGTGAATTCCCTTTACTGATGAAGCGGCTCCTAGCCTTTGTTGTACCTTTGGGCCGGTGAGATTCCCCATGCCGCCTGATGGATGGAGGCTCAACCGAGCTTTTTGTGTTGGGAGGACTCCCTTTAACCAAACGCCCCCATGACGTGTGGAACGGCGTTTTGGGGTTTGCTGTTGACGATCGCTGTTGAGGATTGCTCTACACGACTGGAAGAGAGTCACGACGACGAGACGTACGCGCTTCTGATAACCAACCGTAATTTTAACATAACTCTCTCTCTCCAAATCTGATAGATGCCAAAGGTATTTGTGTTTCTTTTTTTACATTTCTTGATGTCATTTGCAAAGTGCAATAAAGCCGTTTTTTTTTACATTTCACTAGAAAATACTTTCATTTATTTATATGCATGATCTCTGATCCCTATTTCCACCATCCTGAGATGGAAGTTCTTTATGCTCTGGGAGGCTGTCGGATGACAAAGGTGGGTAACCTACATTACTTGGTATTACACTTCTTAGTACTAAGATGTATTAAAACTTTTCCCAACTAATTAAAGCCATTTTCTTTTGGCAACCGTTCCTTCATTCTTCTACTGTACGTTTCCAAATTACAAACCACTGACTTTGCATATTTGCCTTCTATGCATTCAGTCTACTTTCGTTCTTCTTCTGCCACTTCACTTCTAAGATTCTGCCATTTATGTTGGTTACTATTATAATTTCAATATAAAGCTATCCTCGCGTCTTTTAGAATATTTCTCAATGTAATAAGTCAGTTGTGAGTACTACCCTGAACCCCTCCCCCCTCCCCTCCCCAACTAATTAATTTACCAATAAGACAACTAAGGGTATCTAGGTGAGAAATACGGTAATGAAAAAGGTGATGAAATAAGGTGATGAAATACGCTTTAAAATTTTATTATTAGAAGTAAACATAATTTTTGAAACATTATTTTTTTTAATGGAAAAATTGTTAAAAATGGCTCACCTTACGTTTTTTCATCTAAACACTGAACTAAAATTATTTATAACGAAAAAAAAACACACATTTTATCAGAATCGTATTATACCTAAACATTACTGTCGCCTAACTTAGTTTTCGTTACGTATAGGTAAAGATAATTATTAAAAATTCAATAATGAAGTTTCATAATTTCTTCTCAAATTGCGGTCGTACTTTTGGTTTCATGTAGGTGTGCGTGTTTTAATTCTTCTGTGGTTACCTTCTAGATTTGAATATACTCGTAAAGCGTGGTGTTTCATCTCTCTAAAACTGTTTAGATCATATTTATCACCACGATAGTAAGGGAGACACAATGATGATCTGTTCCCAAAAGAGAACCAATTAGCGTGAGGGTTTAAGTATCGATGCGCGAAGAAGATACAAACAGATACATATTTTGAAAAATTGTTGAATAAAGGGAAAATAAATGGTTTTTTTTAAGTTCAGCAAAGTGTAGACTAAAGTAATAAACCACGAATATGGTCTTCTTTTGCTGTTTCGCTTAAATAAAGTTTATTATGTGAAAACCAAGGGCAAAAGTATGTCGCATGCTTTTTGGGGGGAAGTAAAAGATTTTTACGGTGTTCAGATTCTAGTAAAA